>JAUOZQ010000021.1:0-600000 GCA_030710315.1 Anomotaenia brevis
TGAAGAAACTGCCTCAAATTTGGCCTTTGTTCCAATGGGGACGAGTTCAGCTGAAGATCGAAAATGTTCCCCTGATTCCACTCCCCGACTTCCTTATTTCTGGGTCATCCAACATTGCAGGCGAATGTGCCGCCGACCCGACTGATGAATCTTCGTAGCTTCGAGAAAATCCTCTTATTCCTGAGTTTGTTAGTTTCTATTTTATAACTTTTAGTTCACTTTTGTCTGGCAGTTTTAGTTGGCTCATTTAACCTCTTCTCCCAGTTTATCAACTTCAGTGTTTAGCTGCTCTTGAGATTCTTCTGCTCGTTTCCTTTGCTTCATTTGTAGTTCTGGGATTTTGTCTCGCCACTTTTCTGAGCCAAAGTATAGAGATTCAAGCTAGAAGATTATGGCTGAACAGATTTCCGTCATGTCTTCAAAGAGTAATACAATGTAGAGCTAGTTTTAATTATTTTATGAAACCTACGGTCATTTACAGCTTGACAATGGAGAGCTGGATTTATCGATCTAGGAAAATTTTCAAGTTACATTATTATGAATCTCGCATGAAAGGGTTAGATAAATCATGAAATTTGAATGACCTCAAAGCGGGTTAGAGCAATGGTGGAATTTCCTCTGTAAAAATTAGTTCTTTTGAGTATAGTGCAGCGGAGGCCTCACGGATGAACAGCGACCCCGATTTTGAATAATACTCTTGGTTATATGATTTTTTGTTAACCCGGAATTGTTGGAATAAAATAATGTTTTAATGATCTTTGACTCTTTGAATTTGCATGTAGCAACTCCAGGTGGAGTGAGAATCCTATCGGTTTAACAAAAATATTAAAAACAACTTCTCTGTTACAGAAGACATGCTTTGATTGACTGCGATCTTATCGAGTGCAATATTTGCAACCTTTCACCTGATGCTGCAGATGGGGATCCGTGATATTGCATCCCCATTTTCACGGTACCTTATTTCTAACCCTGTGAAGCGAAGGATTGCAGATTTGTAAATATTTATTCCCGTTTTAGAATTTACAGAGATCCGCTGCCCCAGCCTTGTTATTTGGGGATCAATGAAACGAATGTTGCTAGAAGGAATTCGTCCATACTTAATTTCACTCATTAATGGTCGCCAGTTATTTTAAAAACATCTAATTCTTTCCGAGGCATCTGCTTCAGTGCATCTTCTCCTAGAAACTAGGTTTTCATTTATCAACTAACACAAATACACATCCGGGCTGCATCCTGATTTTCAGGGAAGTCAAATCTGACCTTTTGTATCAATCCTTGGCATGGATGATTTTAAGAGAGGCCATTCATTCTTCGTACCATGCAGCACCACTGCCTGTACCTAGATTCTTATGGATTCCAGCACTTCTTATAGAGCTCAATTAACCCAAACATTAGAATATTGCGTAATTTACTGGACCGTTTCGATACTATTGCTATTAACCTTTCTTTTGTCTCAGCAAAAAACACGTATTTCGCCTGTGATATTCGACAAATGGTGACTTCGACGTTATTGGATACCTCGAAGGATTCGAACCCCTTGAAAGAGCTCTGCTGTCAAATGATAAGATATTAAAACAAAAATCAGATTTTCGAAATGTGAGTAACTTCTTTTGGTCCCACATTACTTGATTTGGAAGTCGCAAAACTTTTTGGTTTCTTTAGAAAGTCGGTTCAAGTAGGAAAAGCTCCTCCTCCTCCTCCTCCTCCAGCATCTGCTGCTGCTGCTGCTGCTGCTGCTGCTGCTGCAGTTGAGACACCTGTAGTTATTTCAGGGCTTTTCGATCGCAAACTCTAATTTATTACAAATGAAATGCAACATTGTATTTTCATCACCTCTTTGTTCATTTTTAGACACGTTAAACATCATTTGGTAATGCTCTTTCGTGGTATTATTGGAAGTAACTGAGCCTCTTTAAATGGTAACTTCTGATATTAACGGGTTTACGACAAGTCTTTCGTATCTTTGGGCTGCATCCTTGTTTCCCATTTTATTAGTTCATGAAGACTGACATTTGTTCCATTCTCATAAACAATTAGAGATTTCTCGAGTGACTTAAAACTAACATTGCAGGGATTGCCAGCTCCTTGATATTCATAGTATGAAGGGCTGACCATTTCTCATCTCTTAAGCCCATTTATCAGAAATCCAAAACCAGCGTGCCTTCTGCTAATATGTGAAATACACCCCTTTTAATCAATATATCCACGAATATTTTATCCTAAATAAGCTAATATTCTTCTTGTTTTAGGTAAGCAACAGCACAACTCAGATCTCAGCCAACACAAACGGGATCGAAGACTTTAGCGGCTAGATTACACTTAGATTCTCTCCAAGGTGTGTCAACCACCCTTGTGAGGGAGAAGAGGCTTCGATCGGCAACTAGGCCATTGATTCGCTTTGGAGGCCGAACTGTGAGCCCGGGAAGCTGTCCAAAATCCAGTTTGTCGTGTCTGCATAGCCCACGTGACGCTGAGCCGGTGATGAGAATTGGGGTCTTAGTTAGCCGCCACAAGAGCCTTGCAAAAATCCTACATTTGTCGTCTAGAAGTTAGACCTTACCTTTTGCATCTTGGTATATCGCAGTTGAACGCAAAAAACGCATATTTGCCTCTCTTACAATGAAATGAATTGTGAAGCCATTTGTGTAGAAGAAATCGTGGAGACTACTGGTGATGCGTCAGACTCCGTCACCTGAGATGGCTCAAGTGTTAACACCAATACAAACCAGGTGATTCTCCACTGACTTTGGGGGTCTTTATCGTCGATTGGTCGTCGATCTCCTTCAATTAACATCCCTCTCTAGCCACCACCCATGAGGACCAGTGGTTTAGAGAAGTGTAGAAGGAGCACATACTTATTGAGGAAGGAAGCAAGTGCTAGTGCGCTTCACTGCGAGGGTTTTCTCGCTGTTGTAGGGCCTTCCGAAGCCTGCGCACCGTGCTTATCCACCGCACATAATCACAGCACGTAACCACTGCGTGCTCGTCTCCACCATTGTCAGCAGCTTAAATGTTGTTTTCATTTCAGTCTCAATGACGCCAACTGCACAAAGCTTCAGTGAAAGAATGGTGGTTCCAACACCTGTACCAATGGGCTCAAAATCATTTTGGTCAACTCTTTTGGCTCAATTATTCCTAAGGCCTGCTAAAATCATTCAAATTTCTCTTTTTGTATTATAATGCAAAGAAATGTTTTCCATTAAATGAAATAGGTTATTTTGCCTCCTTAGTCAATCTACATTTCCAGTCACTCAATAATTCACTCACTTTTCGCCTACACTTTCGATGTCAGTCCTCTTCCACTTATACATAGTTCGGTCTCACTAACTAAAAATGTTCAATTCCTCTAGTGTTTACTAGAATCACCTTTACTTTTAAAATAAATTTTGAATCTGCAGTCACCATCTCTCAGCCAAACCATCCATTCTGGAATCTAGAAGTTTGTAAATATGCAATTCCATAGAAAACGGGCTGTGTCCTTTCGCCTTTATATAATCCCAAATTTCTGATCCCATCCGCAAACAAAATAACATTTGATGTTTCAAGTGTCTAAAAGGCGATAGTAGAGGACTCATATATTGAGAAGCCTTTTTTTCAGATTCTGGTGGAACAACTGCAACTGAGTGCGTAGAAGTTACTGATGAGACTACTTGCGTGGAAGTGTCTGATGGAGATTGGCCCATCGTCCCATCTGGTAAGAGAGATCGTTTAATTTCCCAAAAATTTATCTTAATTTTCTTTGACTGCAAATCAGAAAAAAGGTCTATTTGTACACCCATGACGCTTTTTTGCTCTTGATAGCTGATAGTTTACGTATAATTTTGTATTTTTTGACTTTAAACACTGACAGGAATAGGTCTCATACTAGATGATAGGTTTTTAAGAATCTAACGGAACTTATGTCACTGCGTGCTTTGAAGAAACAAATTTCACCGAATGCATTGAAGTTACCGATGAAACCGTCTGTGTGGAAGTAACTGATGGCGGCTGGACCTCTGCCAAATCGCTTTCACCCATCGCCCCAGTTGAACCAGGTTAGAAGAACCCCACTGCCTGCATGGAGTGGATATTTTACCATTTTCACCATATGAGATCCTTCTTACCCTTTTTCTTAGCCCTGCTTAAGCACCACTTGGTACTGGTTATTCTTTTTCTCCTAAAATTCGAGCAAGCTTAGCGCCCTCCATTTGACCACCGAAAATGAAACTTGAAGAGGTACACAACCCACAAAATTAGGCCGTGTGTAACATCTCTCACTCTCTTGCCATTTACCCATTCATTGTTCAACTAATTGAGGATCTACATTAATAAGAAGCCTCATTTAGTAGAACAGATAACTGTCTAAGAAATAATGTTACCAGAAAGCATGACTTAAAGTGTAAGCCTACGGCGATTGCGTATTTATCAATAGGGCAGTAGCACTTTGATTCAAGAATTCCAAAATCTGACTGCCTTCTTCAGCAGTTTCCCCTTTCGCCATCTCGAAGTCGCAAACCGTTGGAATCGCAGCCGCGGTCTTTGCATTCTTTGGTGCTCTTTTGGCCATCATTTTCCTTTGGTTGCTGTTGAAACGGTTCTGGTATCTACCTGATGCGCCTATTTCTCAAAACAAGTACGTGCAACACTATGTAGGAAGTGAGCCTCCACTATTTTTCCTGGTTAAAAACACAAGCCGTATTTTGTATTCATGACGAGACGTCACTAGGTTAACCTAATTCCCAGTCTTATTTCACGTCTTAACTATGCAGATAAGAATGCTGATTTTCTACTTTGACTTGTGACAGTGAATTTCGGCCCATCGGCTTAGAAGTCTACAAAAAGTTTAGCTATCGGGTATCTCATTCAATGAAAACGTAGTGTTCATCAATCTAATATCATTTGCATTTATTCTTCCTTCCTTGTAGCGCGACATGGGTTTCAGGTGTGTGAAGTTTGGTTCCAGTTGCCAGTTTCAAGATTACTAACTGCAATATATTTCCTGTCACCCCAATTTATTTAATAAATTTATATTTGTGGGCTTATGCTTTTTGGTGTGGAAAATACAAATCGTCGTTGAAATATTGTCTGAACTACTCTAAGAGGCCCAAGGCAGTTTATGGTATAATGGTAATGAAGTAAATGGTATAATAATAAATTACTATTATTAATACCTGGCGATTCGGTAAAAAATGATGAGCCAAGTTTAAATTCAACCTTCTTTTAGAAAAGCTACCTTAGATCGACTGGTTCAAAAAAGCATTGGAAACCACTTCCAATCAGATCTGTTTCATACAGGATGGAGAAAATGTTACAACTAAGGCGCTTCTATTGAAAATCTTCAACACTCGCTTTTGCTTTGTAGCACACACTTCTGTTCCCGTTCATCCTTCTACAGGATTTGGCCGTGGTAATTTCGTCTCTAGCTTGATAATCACCCAGATCTTCTCACTCTACCTTGTAAATAAGTATGTTTCTACATCAGATCTTATTTATTTGGAGTGCTCCAATAATGTATACAGCCTCTTTCTGCCTTAAGTGGTTTTCAACTTAACCGCTCTAACGTTTCAAACTGCTTACCTGATTCCAGAGTTGGGGAAGTAAGTTTGGTTCTTCTTGTAAGTTTGGCATAATGTTTGTCATTTTGTTTAGCAGAAGAAGATGGAGAGGGATGGACACACCCGCATCTCTATCTGAGACAGCGAAAGTCGCATCCAAAATCTTGCTGCGCCCAGGTACGTTGGCTTTCTTCCCTTTCAGCTATCAAGTCCTTCGCGGGGAACTATGGGTGCTGTAGGAGTTCAGATGGAACCACCAAAAGCGGTAAATTCACCATTTGGGTTGTTGTCTAGTCACAACCCTCAGTGAGGCTTACTTCCACCGGCCATGTGGTTTCGACCCAGGTTTCACTTACAACTAAATCAGGAATCACAGCTGTTTACTGAGCTACTTTCACGAATCACATGCAATTGCTCTATTTTCACTGCCTTGCTTTGTTCATTTCAGGCAAAAATTCGACATAAATCGGTTGTGCATCTTATTGATTCTGGTATACTACCGGAATTCCCAAGGTTCTGTTATGGATGATTTCTATTTCAAATAATTGGCTTGTGAAGGGCTTAATAAATCAAAACACCAATTGGGCTGCATCCTCCATTTCCATGTTGGCATTACCTAAATTATGGCACTTACTAACTAGGTATTCATTGCAGTCTCACTCCTCTTTTTCCTCACCTAAATTGGTAAATTGTAATATTGGAATTAATGAAAGAAAACCCTTTCATGTCTTTAGAGTCGTCACAATGGCTTTTGGGATGAATAATATCAAGAACCCTGGGATTTTATTCAAACTTTGCAGCTGATTAGAGAAGTCAGTTTCCCCCGGCTGATTTTATAGGCGACATAAATCAATGCTCATTTCTGAACAAGGGTACAATGCAATCCCCAAAAAATCTGCTACTCGTATTGAACCACTTTGCATGTCCAACATGCTGGATGTGCGCGTAAAGCTGAGGAATTATGGAAGGTTGTTCGTCTGTTTGAAAACCTACTGTTCAACCTTTCTCTCTGGCTATTACCGGTGTGATACTCGCCACTGGGCCTAAATTAACTCAGGATCTCTGCTTACCGTGCACTTGAGATCTTCTAGCCGATGTCTTGCGGACTCAAACAACTTCAGGGTGTGTCTCGTTTTTCACCCGCCTTCTCTGCTAAAATTATGTTCAGCCCGTTTGCTTGCACTTTGTGAGGCTCCTCCACCCGTATCCAGCCTCCTAGTAAGTCTTCATTAGACCGAACAAGAGTCGATGATTAATACAATCTCTCGACATATTTGATGATTTAATTTACCGGGTGTCTGACATCCCAATATGCGGCTCTTAACTCTTTTCCTGTTTCAGCTATAAAGATGCATCGGGCGAACCATTTCATAAAAACGATTTGTGGATCAGTACTCATGCTCTCTGATAAATATAAGTCAAAATCACGTTCATCTACCCCTTTGAGTCAATCTGGGTAATTCCGCATCTCATTTACAATGCCATCTCAACAAAAAAATAAGATGAATATTTGCTTAGTTAAATATGCGACTACTTAAGACTGGACTGCGTCTTTTTTCATCATCAAAAAATCCAACACTTACAAGTCCTTCCAAATGTTATTGTTTGTAGCACTATTTCTTAATTGTGATTGCTGTTGGATCTTACTTTCTATTTGCAGCATTCAGTGGAATATATGGCTCTGAATGCGTTAAAGTTGCCAATAAGACTCTGGAAGTATCAAATGTAAACTGGGTCTCTGCTAAATTTCATTTGGCCATCGTCATGGATGGAGTGGTAGCAAATACTGTAATTATTTCACCCTAATATGTGTAAGTGTTCAATTCTGAGTGTAACTACCTAAGTGATCCTATGGTAGTTTTCTGAAAAATGTAATGAATGTGCCAAATGGCAATAAAACACATTTGTTGCGGGCATGATATTTTAAGAGAATCCGATAAATTGTTAATTTGGAGTTTCAATTTTAACTTTTTAGCCAGCGATTTTCGAAATAACCGGCTCTGGGCCTATTCGCGATAAATTGGTTTTACGGATTTAGCTTTTAGCGGATAAACTACACTTCGATTCTATCAAAAGATGATCGGTACCCGGTTATTAGGTTAGATCCCAATACCAGAGGGCGAACAGGAGACATGTACACCTGAGCGTCAATTTGAACGTTCGGTGTGTGTAAGGAATGCACTCAAGAGGTTTTGGTGGTCTATTGAAACAAAAGACATGACTCAGACATCGATCGGCGATGCACTTGGTAAGCCGGGCTGTGAGCTTCAGAAGCTCTCCATTATCTAGTTTGTCGCGTCTGTATAGCTCACGTGACACTGTGACTGGTGAAGGAATTGGAGGCACAGTCAGGCCGCCACAAGCTCGAGACTTTAACAATGATATCATGATGTTGAAATAAAGAGATTCTGCTTCCTCCGATAGTGGTAGCTCTAAATTATCAACAAAAAAGCAGTGTACTTGCAAACACCTCCCTTACCGTGATTGCAGTCGTTGTGCCTCTGAGTCTCTATCCTCTGGTGAATGAATGAGAGGGAAACAGTAGTTGTATTAGAACTCCTGGTGGAATCCCACGAAGTAGTAAGTTGCCCGGTTGAGTGGCCTTCCAGTTGCCTCCAATCGTCAATACTTACCAGCGGTCGCGACTGCTGCATGCATCAAACGGACTTACGGCTCTATTCCTCCACTATTTTAAATCATATATGCTTCTTCTATAACCCTTTCAATGGCTTATTTATTTCCAAGCACAAATTCGGCACCATTTGATAGTGCTCTTTCCTGTTTCTTGAATAACTTGGTTTTCCTCAAGGTCATCGTTTGCAGGCGAATTCGGATTAAATTATGAGTCATGATGTTTCAAATAAAGCAAAATATTACCTCGGGCTGCATCCTATTTTTCATGTTACTTTTACAGATATATAAATGCGATTTCTACTTTGCTTCTTTTTCTTTTTCCTCTTGCTTTCGTCTTCAGATCCTCAAATGCCTTATGATTTTCAACGATCATCATGATTAGATTCAAACTTTTAAAAGAATAAAAGGAAAAAGAAACATTTCCGCAGGCTTTTGGCGTACCTAACTACAATACTTTCCGTAGTTCACCTGCTTTCCCACTTAAGCTTGTGATTTGTCAACTTCTACGTTATGAAACTCATTCATCAGGCATTTTTATCGTTTCAGAGAACTTTTCCCTGTACTTTACCGTATAATATTTGAAATTCTTTAACCTTTAACAGGCTAGCAACAACGTAATTGGCAGAACAGCCAACATCTGTAGAAATTCTACTTGACGGCAGGCAACAGTCAATTTCGCATGTGGAATCCAAAAGCACCTATCCGTCTTTCAAACAAAGTAATCCAGCAGCACTACCCGAAGCAAAAACTTGAAGCAATACGTTCTTACAATCGGAGTTGATTGAGTTTATTAAAATCGCAAGGTACGTTCAGCAGCTTGAATAAGCCTCATTCAACGTATCTGTGCGGCTGCTGCATGAAGGGTTCCATCTACTGCGTCTGGATCACTAGTGAACCCTGGGCCCGTGGTTTGAAATGCCCTTGCAGCTGCGAATTCCGGGTTTTCAGATTTCGGACTAATGTTTAATACCGTTTATCTCTAAATGCGTTATGCTTGCTTCATTTGTTTATTTTCAGACCCACCTCTGTCGGCATTGGGTGATGTCCAATTCCGCCGTTATGAACTCCTCGAGTTTTCTTGATGTTCCAACATGAAAACTATTCCTTTTATGGTTATTTTTGTTTTGATACGTAACGTATGAAAGAAGCGTCATTTGGGCTGCATCCTAATTTCCGTTATAAGAATCTACTTTCATGAGTGTTTTAGCCCTTCCTCCCACCTGCTTCTGTGCGTATTATAAATAAAGTAGGAACACAAATTAAAAGATTGTCTTAAATAAAAAAGCATGTTTCGGCAAAGCTCCATTACTTTCAATAGAGGCTCACATACATTGCATCACCAATATTAAAATTAAAAAGAAGCAGTATTTTTTAAATGTTTGTGCAATAATTCTAAGATGTCGATCGACAGAGCCTAATCACTCATAATTTACATTCTAGATAAAATTCAAAGGTTCAACAATATGTTTTATCACTAAAATATTATTCAAAAGGATGAACATCTGCATCATCATAATCTTTTTTCTTAGGGAAAAACAAAATCCCAGGAGTAACGAACCCACCACTAAGAGCAAATGTGAATCGGTTGAAGAAAATATCTATGCCTGAAAGAATGGGACAAATTGTATCCCGAAAAGCCAAACCGTCACCACGGGTGAATGCGAAAGTACCCCTTCCATACTTGTACCACCACCATAGACCTGCAGTTATGCAGCAACCGCAAACCGTGAAAATAAGGAGCGATGAAAAGCATTTAGGCACTTATCGAACCCAGTGCTTCGAAGTAACAGAAGGGGTTGCAACAGAGTGTGTGGAGGTAACTAAATCTACAGACGAAAAAAGAAACAACTCTACCATTTCGCCAGAACGGAACCCAACGAACAACATTGCGACATTAGAAACTGAGTGCGTGGAGGTTTCTGAAGATGCCTTCCCGACCGCAATTGTCCCTGTGCCAATAAAAAACACCTCAAGAATAACAAAGAAAGTCACCACGAGCACCTTAGTGTCAACGGAATGTATCGAGGTCACCGAAACTGCCACCTCCACACTCCTGTCGGCAACGGAATGTGTCGAGATCACCGACACTACCACCTCAACTCCCATGTGGCCAACCGAATGTGTCCAGATCACCGACACTACCACCTCAACTCGCATGTCGCCAACCGAATGTGTCGAGATCACCGACACTGCCACCTCAACTCCCAAGTGGCCAACGGAATGTGTCGAGATTACCGACACAACCACCTCAACTCCCATGTCGCCAACCGAATGTGTCGAGATCACCGACACTACAACCTCATCTCCCATGTGGCCAACCGAATGTGTCGAGATCACCGACACTACCACCTCAACTCCAATGTGGCCAACCGAATGTGTCGTGATCACCGACACTACCACCTCAACCCGCATGTGGCCAACGGAATGTGTCGAGATCACCGACACTACCACCTCAACTCCCATGTGGCCAACGGAATGTGTCGAGATCACCGACACTACCACCTCAACTCGCATGTCGCCAACGGAATGTGTCGAGATCACCGACACTACCACCTCAACTCGCATGTGGCCAACGGAATGTGTCGAGATCACCGACACTACCACCTCAACTCCCATGTGGCCAACGGAATGTGTCGAGATCACCGACACTACCACCTCAACCCGCATGTGGCCAACGGAATGTGTCGAGATCACCGACACTACCACCTCAACTCCAATGTGGCCAACGGAATGTGTCGAGATCACCGACACTACCACCTCAACTCGCATGTCGCCAACGGAATGTGTCGAGATCACCGACACTACCACCTCAACTCCCATGTGGCCAACGGAATGTGTCGAGATCACCGACACTACCACCTCAACTCCAATGTGGCCAACCGAATGTGTCGAGATCACCGACACTACCACCTCAACTCCCATGTCGCCAACGGAATGTGTCGAGATCACCGACACTACCACCTCAACTCCCATGTGGCCAACTGAATGTGTCGATGTCACCGACACCGACTACTGGGTTAAGTCGTCAGTAACTTCTCCAGTTCCAACCGAATGCCTTGAAGTTTTTCCCTCTGAAATCACTGCATTTGCTACCGAGTGTGTTGAGGTGACTGATGAGCCTTTTATTAGCTCGCTGGGTACGG
Source organism: Anomotaenia brevis (assembly GCA_030710315.1). Taxonomy (NCBI): domain Eukaryota; kingdom Metazoa; phylum Platyhelminthes; class Cestoda; order Cyclophyllidea; family Dilepididae; genus Anomotaenia; species Anomotaenia brevis. Next base: position 11,312 of record JAUOZQ010000021.1, read on the forward strand.
AGTGTTTTGTGGTAACTGACCAATTCACTGAATGTGTCGAAGTTACTGATGTGGAATCTACTGCCATTGTACCCTCTACTGCTTTTGTCCCTGGACCGATTTTCCCAGGTACGAGTCTCCGTGTCTTAATAAGGCACACTTTCATTATTTTCTCTATCTCGTGCATCTCAAAGTCTCTTTTTGAAATTTGTCAATAGCTTCTCCATATGGCATGTCTCGATCGCAGGTAGTGGGCATTGTGGTGGCGGCTTTTGCCGCTTTCGCAGCATTGCTTGGTCTCATTTTCCTTTTGCTGCGGAAAAGTTGCTTTTGGTATCTTCCTGATGCACCAATCATCTGCAACAAGTAAGTCTAAATTGTTTGCCTAATATCCCATTGCTTCTTTAATTCAACCTGTTACTATTCTTGCTCTCCTTTTTTGAGTGCTTGCTCCATCTTTCACCCATTTTGAACAGCCACCATTTTAATAATGAAGATGTATTTATTTTAAAACGAAGGTTACTTTCCCCTTTCGCTATTGTAGCGTAAACGGTGCATCCATCGTATGAGTTTCGGTAAATGAAGTGGTGGCTCCTTATCCCCCATTAACGTTTTTCCCCGTATATTTCGAATTTTAGCTCTTCCTCTATCAAAATCATTTACATCAACTTCTTCGAATGTCTCCACAGCTATTCAGATGCATTCCTTCTAATTGCTTCTGAGAAATATCTGCACGTCTCTCGAACAATTGCCCTACTTCTTGAATTTAACCTATTTTTATTCTGCATATACTTACCTTTCTAATATCTTTTCAGTCTACGCGATAAACACATTCCGTTCATTATTTATTTAATTGCTAACACCATTGACTAACTTATTCTTGTATAATTGACTAAATCATTACCACTTAAATAACTAACGAAAATTCCCTAATTTCATGACCGATTTTCATCGTAGAATGCTTTCTACTCAGCCTTTTTGCTTTGATTTATTATGTTGCTAAGATAAACAACGTTTTACATTTGACATTTATCAAGTTAAATTTTTTCTGAACCTTATTTTGTTTAGGAAGCAACTGCATTCCTCAATACCTCCTTCATAAAGCTACGGAAATTTATCATTACTTCCAAACTTATTGAACGCAAAGCATTCACACTTTCAATTTTCCCTTACGATGTGAATGTGGAATAGGAAATATCAAACAAACCTATGGTACTAACTTCGGTGAGTAGATATGTTCCCATAAACCTATATGCCTAGGAATGGACTCTTGGTTGACAAAAAATTAAGCGTGGTACCATTGGATAGAAGATAAGCGAACAGGAATTAAGATTATATAAAAGTGCAACTGCCTCTGATTGGTATATTCGGCGGTGGAAATCATCGTTCAGCAAACCTGTTGAAAGTTGTTACTTTCCACAGAATTCATCGCAGCAATTGAACTGCATAAAGCTTAACTTAACAACTCAGCGTCTCTAACATATCGTTAGGTATGCTGTATTGTTGTACTGAAGGATATGGAATTAATTTAAATTAGAGGTTGAGGCCAAGAAAAGGAAGGAATCGACGCTTACTGGCACTTTTATTGGCTAATCTTTCAAACACTTTTCACTGCTGATACTTGTGACTACAAGCGAATATCAATAAATGTACTGAATATGTTTACAAATACTTATTCTTCAAAGTGGACTTTGAAACGACAGCGTTAAACTAAGAGAAGACCAACTATTTAAGGTCTCTAATCACACACATTCTGTGGATCGGTAAGATAAATAAGAATTATGTCGATCGCAAGGACTGAAAAAACGAGTAATACGAACTGGTCTCCGATAATTTCATCCCAGACCACGGGTTTATGGGGCGAATCATTTCAAAACCTCCCTGAAAATTAAAAAGTTAACCGACGAGTCGAGGGGAGAGAACCAGTGTACACAGTGTGACTGCTTGATCAATTTAATAAAACAAGTTAAATCGTCCACCAACTAAAGTAGTTACATAAATAAAATGGTAAAATCGAAAGTTAAAATGAAGGCCTAGCCTTAAAGCACTTTATCCATTAGTTCTTGTTTGAAACATGCTAAATATACCTTTTCTAGGGACCACTTTGGTAGTTGGTTGCTGGATGGAGTTGCATTTAATTTAATATAAGATTTATACTACTAAATTGGCTTAAACCATTTCAGTAATGTAAACACTTTCTAAAATTCAATTGGGGATTAATTAAGTCGTTCGGTTTTCGTAACGGTTTGAACACTGTAATCCCCATCTTTTTGTGGCAACCAGTTCTATTTAGCCTTGCGAACAAACCACTCAATCGAACGTGCGTATCTTTTCTTGATTTGTGTTTATTAGGCTATTATAAACGTCTTGCAGACTTAATATTAAGATACATTATGGTTCGTTTAGTAACTTTAAAAAATCAGCTATTTTGAAAGATGTTTTGGTATGAACTATTCCTGAATCTTAACCGGATTCATATTAGTTTTCAAGTCTTTCTTATAACTTGAGAAAACTTCCTACTGGTTTGTGCCATAAAATTTTGCAAACATCTCTTCATTTTGGCATTGTCACGTTCTAAATGTCTTCGTGTCTCATAAAGTTTGTTGTCTGTGCTCTTGAATCGTTGCAAACTAGTGATTTTCTTACTGGAAATTCAACTTTAGCGCCACTTAGTAAGAGCAAATTAAATCCAACTTTTCATAATTTTAATAATTGTTCGGGTAAAATGCATGTATAAAGTTCGATGACATGGATAGAGGTAGCACATTTTATTCAATTATTGTAGATTAATATAACGAAATGTTCAAGTTTTGATACAGAAGTTTTATATCTTTACTTTCTTTTTCAAATATATTAATATTATATCAGTAGAAATGATTCTGGTATCTGCAGGGTGTGTCCTTTTCTAAATTCATTTCCAAAATCAGCCACCTATTCATAGTTCGTTGTTTGGGTACTTTGTAATATCTAAAATGTCATTACGTGGTGATGACGAAGCGTCACTCGATTACCCGAGAACCAAGTGGCAATCCCTATTTCGCGTACATGAAAGTCCCTAGCTTAAATCTCAACGAAACTCTTAAATATAGGGTGTTTAAAAACGACTTCATTTATTCTCCTTATCCCTTCTATTATCCACGAATTCTCCTAAGCATTCCGCACTCGAGTGAAAATTTTTTAAATTACATTGAGAAGGAAAGCTATATATATATATATATATTATGACTGAAATAAATTGGACAAAATAATATCTTATGTTTTAGATTGTCTAAAAGTTTCCACTTTGTGTTAATGTTTAAATTCTTCTACATTCATTTAAACGACGACAACTAGAGTGTTTGACGACTCGAACCCACCTGATTCATCTTGTAAAAGAGTAACTTAGGTCTTGATTATTCGCGTTTTGCTATCGAAATATCTAGGAGATTGTGGTTACTATTTAAAGGTTCCTCCTAAAAACTGATAAAATCCGCCAGCAGAAACGGGAGTTTTAAAATGTTGATTATGAGTCTTTTGTGATGACTCGAATAAAGCACAAAAGCGGACGATCTGAGTACGTTTTCACAGCCGATTCCTCGAAAACCAGTCTGAATAGTGTCGAAGGGTGCAGGTTGAATTGAGACGCTGACCACTATAGTTACCCCCCCCCCTGGACAAAGGGGGCAGCCATTTAGAGGCCAGCCCCCTGTCGCATCTTTATAAAAGTCAAAATGAATGTTAGCCAAGTCCTTAATCAACTTAAGCCCGTGGAATGTGGAGTATGGGCACTGTCGTAAAAGGCACTTATTGCCGCCATGCCAAGACACCGAAGACACAATGAAAGCAGCTTTTGAAGAGGTGCTTCCCGCAAGGAATGTATAAAGTTGGCTTGCTCCAGCCTCATTCCACGTTGACTGATTGAGGTTGTAATAGAGGCAAATGTTGTTTTGAACGGAACTGACAGGAGTGCAATCTAGTTGTCTATTAAAAGGCTTTTAAATCTACTAAATTTTGAAAGTATTAACTACTTTTTTGATTTTCCATATCCTACTGCATTTTCTCTTGACCTTAAGAAGGTCTGCAAATCTCTATCATATCGTCAAAACTGTAGTCAAACCTCAACGTCTTTTGGCTTTACAAAATGCAGACTACTACTGCAGGCCATCAGAAAATACCAGGCAAAATTAGGGAGTCTTGGCATCTAGCCACTTTTCTTGCCTGTCCACTGGCAGCTATTATGATGTCAAAGCTGCATTGGAATCGTTGACATAAGGCATCTAGGAATTGACCCACGATCTAGGTTTGAAATAGTTCTTGGAACATCAGTTGATTGAGGAAGCACCAAATAAGAGCATTTGTCGATTTCAAAGAATTGAATTGGTTCCGGTTACCCTGTTCTCAAACAAAGCTGTCAATACTGGCGGCGCCATATCGTGAAGTGGTCAGGAGTAGACATGAATTTGCAATAACTTTTCTGGAATGAAAATTCGGCCACCATAAACTGGCATCAGGACTCGGGCGGAAAATTCCTTGATGCTCCCTAATTCCGGAGCCATACGAAAACTGTTCAGGCTCATTAGTATAGATTGCATCAGACTTGTTCATGCCTTGAATATCGAGGACCATTTCAAGTAGTGTTTAAGGTGATCCCACACCCAGAGTAACTCTTATTGAATCGTCAGGCCCAGTTTTGCCGACTGGATCTCTTTGCCTATCAATACATCTCAGTGAGTACAATTTCACAGCTCTCCGGTCAAAAACCTACCCGGTCTTCTAGAGAGCGGAAGTCTACCTCCTTGATAGCCTTTGCTCTCCCCCTTTCTGTCTTACTATTACCTTGCCATAATTTGTGGGGATGCGTGTAAAGAATCTCATTTTTATTTTTACAGACCTCACGTACAAGGGTGGATCAAACCTTTAGCAGAACTTGTATTCTAGTAAAATTAATGTTTTCACAAGTTCAAATGAGTGATAACACTTCAGTGGGTCTTACCTTGCTCTTGGTTTCTTGTAGTCAGTTTCATGTGAACCTCTGTGTTGTTTACACCCTCTCAAAGACAAACGTCTTTTACGAACAAGGAAATCAGGCATTTTCGATAAGGTTGGAAAGCAATTTTTTTGCAAAAATCGAACGGAAGTGAATACAGGTCTTTGAAGCTTTGAAAAAAGCTTCCGGAAATCTTGCTTCAAAAACACTCTAATCTACAAGAGGATTCACCGACCCAAAGAAGGAAGAGACGACTTTGAAGATGACTCTAATTGAAAAAGACCAGGAACCTCTTAAAATGACCAAAGCATCGAGGCTACTCATAAACTAAGTGACAAATGTCGATCACTGCTACCCTAGGCTTTTCCTCCTATGGGTAGGCAAATTCAATTCCACATGATAAGAATTTGGCACTGAGCAAGCTTCCATCACGGTGGGTCCCAAAAGCGTTTCTGTGGTCCTATCAATTGAATCTTAGTATTATTAAACCATTTTGAAGGGCAATTTCTGGCTGCGAAAATTATCACTGATAATGGAACTTGGATTTACCTGTATGAATCCAGGTCCAAAAGCACTCAAGGCAATGCCCTCCATGCAAGTGACTTTACAGGAATCATTAAGTTAAAATCTCAAAAAGTGATCGATTAACTTGAAAAACAAACAGTAACAAAAGGTTGCTATGGTAAGATTATACGAATCGAGCTAAAGTAAGTACTTATTAAATACGGAAAGGGTGACTTATGGTAGGGACATGATGACCGCACCAGCGCTTTCGTCGAGGATTGGGCAAGATATCTTTCAAAAATTTCAGTGGGAAGTGCTTTCTACCCCCAGACTTCAACCTAATTACAACATTCAAATGAATCCTCAAAGAAACTCGTTTTAGTCCAATGGAATAATCAAAAACACCGTGCCACTACTTTGTAGTCCTCCAGAATTCTTCAATAGCGTTCTTCGAACCGAGAAACGTTGATTTGACAAGTGAACTGGGGCCTGAGAAATAAGTCCATAAAATAAACCAATTTCATAAGAATGCACGAACTTACTAACCTATCCTCGTACCTGCTTGATTGCAAAATGGTGTAGACACTTCTAGATTCTGACTTGCTTCCAAACCACCCGGTGAAAATAGCTTACAAGAAATACTCATTGACCAGACTTCCAATAAACCCCTAGCAAAAACCTAGGCCCCGCTGGCAACATAGAGCTATCCCTGTTCCGCACCTATGATGTCAGGGTTTACTATTTTCAGAACAGTGTACGACTGGTCTAAACCTGACAAAAAACAAAGCAAACTCAACAAAGTGAATCGAAGTTGAGCTACCAGGATTTCCCAACAATGTGCTTCGCACTCTACCTGTTTAAGAACAGTCTAAACATTAGGTCAAAAAGATGCAATTATGTACCACTTTATTAGAAAATAAGATACAAATTTGCTTGCCGATGGATGGAGAGACGGGATGGGAACAGAAGGCGAAAAGGGTAGAGTAAATTCGATCATTTTCTCGTTAAAAACCACATTCAAAAGGACACTGATTCTTACATAGATATATACGCACACATACAGATAGCAATGGAGAGAAAGATGCCTATTTAGGAGTACAACTCATAAGACCACAACGATGAGCACAGAAGTGGAAAAGTCCATGTGTACACATAAAAATGGAGCTAGGTGATTCATGTGGATGAAGTCAGCACTTCGTCTTGTTTTTGTTGTTGAGACACTTGCTGATGCTCTTCTTCTGGTCTTTGCTCAAGTTCTTGGTACTGAGATGATTGGTTTTCGGCGTTGAAGGCCTTTACAACGGCCGATTCGGGTTGCACTACCTCAGTCGCTTCCCCACTGCCTGAGACAGCCCCGGGGGCTTCCATTGCACCGCTTTCTAGGCCACTGACGGTGGCTTCCACAACGGTGCCTTCCGTTCTGACAGCAGAAGGTACGACGGCGTTCGTGAGAGCAGTCGCTGGTGGAGCATAACGCCAAATGCACACAAGATTGTTGTCCGTCACCGCTGCGAGAAAGTGGCCATCAGAACTCATCTCCACACTGTTGACAACAGGATTGCGGAAACCAGAGGTTATGGACTCTTTAAGCTGCTGGTCTTCATCTCTGTTGCCCTGTACGGAGCACTCTGGCCATTCTAGAATCTAAAGAAGAAAGATAGTTTGGTTCAGTACAATGAAATCTCAAGGTGTTTACTCTATTGACTATAAATGAATACCTTGATCGGCTTGACGAAGAATTTCTTGCGGCTAGAAGAATGAAGATCGTCGAGATAAGGATCCAGATCATAGATCCAGATAGCACCCTCGTTGTCACCACAGATGACAGCCCCAAGATTCTGGCGCACAGAAACGTTAATGTAGATCTCATCGGTTTTCGACCAATACAAATGCCCACGCATTTCGATAGGTACTATTCGTTGCAAACCTAGTACGAAAAAAGGGCACTAGAGCTAAATAGAACGGGAATGCCTATCTTATTAACAGTCCTCGCTAATAACATTTTATTCATGGAATAGCCCAACTAAACCCCATTTCCGATGCTAACGACACCAGCAATGACCAAACTGGGGGCGAACAGGCAAGGCTAATAAATACGAGCAAGAAAGACTTATAGTTACTACTGGCAAGTGTGTACAATGAATCATCAAGAGAATCTCGACCATTTTAAAAGCAACTGAAAAACTGCGCGGTTTTAAAAGAAAACATTTTAGCGGGACGGAAAAGTCACCTTTTCGCCTTTCGAGTACCGACGCGAAGTCAAACACCATGATTTCACCCGATTCAACCACTTTGATGACCAGGGAATTGTCGCTGAGCTGAGCTAACCCATCGATGCAAACCTCATTTTCCACATCGAGCTTGAGTTCCATGTCGGGTTCACGCTCGCGCTTTTCCAGACGGAGATCGGTGATCTTCCAGGCGAAAAGACCATCCTCACAGCCCGCAATCAGGTATGCGTAATGTGGCAGGAAGACCAAGTTCAACACTGGGTTCACATCCAGTCGCGGACAACGCAGACGCATCAGCAGCTGAAACCGCGACTTGTAGTCCGGTCCTGTGGGCACACCAATGTCCCAGACCAGCACAGAGGCCTACGAGAAAGTATATTGTCATTGATTTCCTCTTAAATGTACTTTCGTAATGGAGAGTGGGGTCTAAACACACCTTCGAGTCCCCACTAAAGAGAATAGTGGGCTGAGTCTGGTGGAAGATCATGGCGGTGATGTCCTCGAGATGACCCTTCATTTCATTATAACAGACTAGCTGATCCGGATGGAGAAGACGAATCTCACGCATACGACCTGCTGCAGCGAGAATGTTAGTGCGTTTGTTGCCTTCAACTTCAACTGTGGTCCAGGCAATAGTGTAAAACTCCTACAAAGACAACGGTTTAGCAATCAATACAGATAATGCAGACAGATGATTAACGGAGAAGTGGCGAACCTCGTCGGCATGCTTAAAGCGTTTGATAACTTTGCCAGTGGCGCAGTTGATAAGACAGACGCATTCACCACCGCATGTAGCGACGACGTGAGTAGTCTCCTCGGGCCGCATGGGGTTAGGCTCGAAGAGACATCTCCAGACTTTGGTTTCACTGTCCCCGGCGTCATTGTCCTTAGCGTGGCAACGAATGAAGTGCAGCGGATCGTAGTCCAGCATCGAAGCATCCGTTCGCATGCCACCCAAGGCCCCAGATGGAGTCAAGTAGCTTGGCGTAAATCCGTAACTTTGCTCAGAGCACAGATCACGCAGGCTTCTACAATGTACAATTGTTTAATCAGAACTTGGTAGGAGTTCAATACATGAACTAATGACTATTCGGAGATTCCGCATAGAAAACATTGAAAAGTGACCTGCTCCGAATGAAAGTTATAAGATATAATGAAACCGAAAAATACCATTACAAATGCAAGAATTTGATCTTGGTGGAAAGATAAAAATTGCTTCGAAAGTCACATAAAACATTGAAGAAACTATAAAGATAATAATTCAAACTTAACAAAGACGCATCATACCCACCACCTAAAGGCATCAATGATACAAACATGGTACCAACCTATGCATGCCAAGAGGCTTGCGTTTCTTCGGTCTTGGTGGGAGATTGGCGCTGGCGCCGCTGTCTTCGATCAGAGCGCCAGAGCTACCAGCAGAACGCTTAGCACCCTGGTTACTCCTGGAGGAAGCGGGGGTTTGCATAGGCGTCATCATCGGTTTCTTGATGCTGGCTAAGTCACTAGGATTGATCTCACCCAGCGGTACCATAGTTGAAACTGATGACTTGCTGCCGTATGGTGTAGCATCAGTCTTTCGAGGGCGGCCGGGTCCATTACGCCTGAATAAATTAAGACAGGAGAGGATAAACAAATCTACGAATTGACTCAGTTAAACCACAGACTCGAAACCTACTTTCTAGGCGTTGATTTCTGCCCAAGGGTCTCCTTGACAGTCTTTTTGTAGATCTCCGAGGCCATGTATCCCTTAACGTAATCCTTGTTTCTCAATTCACCAGGAAGGAACTCCGCGACCGGACGCCCAGAGATGCCACTGGGACGCACCACAGTCATGACAATCGATCTACCAGCGCGTAGTGACTTTCCCAGGTGCAGTTGGTAGGGCGGTTGGCCCTGCATTAGAGCGCCGTTGGCTCCGCCTGCGAGTTGCAAATGCCCCGGAGGAGTCATCGAGAAGACCTGCTGCTGTGTCATGCGTCCCATTGCATCTACCACCATCATCTGCATGGGAGGCCCCTGCTGCTGTTGAAGCGAGAGAGGATCGGGAAAATTGACTCCCAGCAGCTCATCGGCAGCGTTAAAAAGCGCTCGTTCACCAGCAGTGCGAGCTTCAGACTCGCGTTCCTCATCGTCATCCCCATCACCACCGCCGTCGTAATGCACGGAAAGTGGCAGTGGGTGATCGTCTTCATGCACCTCGACCATAGTATCACCGATAACAGCAGTGGTGGAGTGATGGACGTTTGTGTCCTCGGAGCCAGTAAGCATTGCCGCTGCCTCATCTTCGTCTGCAATACTATCAGGCATGGTTTCCTCGGTTTGCAGCACTCCGGCCAGCTCATTGGTAGATCTCTCGCGTTCCCTTTTGGCTAACTTTGCGTCTGAAGCTGAATCTAGCAATTGGTGGTGTTCCTTCGAACGCAAGTACTCATCGGCAATACGGAATGCCTAGAATTTCAATAGCGTTAACAGATCACAAAAAGCACGAGCGATAGAAGTAAGGAACGGTTTCAACGTACAAGAAGGTTTCTATAGGGCACTACGGCATCATCAAGCATGAAATTGTCCTTCATATGTTGGATCATGGTCTCAATGCAGCGATGGCGATCTTCAGGGTTGGGGTTACTTTGAAGAAGATCCGCATATTCATTGTCCCACTTTGAGTGTATAAATGGCTCCATGACGGCTCTGGCCTCTTGAATAACACGAGTGGTAAAATCAGAGCAAACTTCATCGAAGAACTGACCGTTAATCATTTTCAATTTGGGACAAAAATAAGCCAGCATCTGAGGATTGAGAAGCTGCTTCAGCTTTTCATCAATGGCAAGGCGAGTGAGCTTCGGAAATTGTTCAACAAGCGGTAGGTGAATGAACCGATTACCCGAAATGCCAAGCTTTTTCAAGTTGGGCAGGTACAGACGTCTTGGAAACACACGAAGAGCATTTTCACTAAGATCTAGCTCTCGCAGATTAGTACAGCGAGATATGTCGACACAATTGAGACTCGTGTATCCACAGCATGGAACACGGAGTTCAACAACCTTCTCCAGGCTCTCTTCGCCAGTAACACGGAGGATTTCATCCACATCCAGAGGTGTGTCACCTTCTTCGATGGCAAGACCAAGGGAACAATTTTCGAACTCAGCATCGGCACGTGGGTCCACGACGGTGAATTGTGCCTTACCCAGCTTCTCCAAGTGGAAGTCTGATAGAGCAGCGATGGCCTGTGGACCGCCAAGAGGCTGAATAAGATCGCAGCTGTCAAGGCCACATGAGGCCTCATAATCAATCACATCACCATTGATAGACTCAGTACATTGATTTAATCCAAAAGTGCTGCTTGCGGTTCCATATTCGCCAAGGTACTCTCCACAGTATGAAGGACCACCAACGCTTCCTGTGAGGTTCGATTCACTATTCTGGAGCCGTAATTGACCTGATGCTGTACGATTCACATTACTACGTTGAGGCCTGTCAAAATATTAAAGAGCACTTTAGAAACGCATTAATTTTACGGGCGAAAAACATGAAAAGCATTTCCACCATCGGTCCTGTGATAGGTGTTGATGCGAAGGAGATGGGGGTGCAGGAATGCGAGAAAGCTGCAGCCCGGAATGCGCGAGAACACGCCTGGCCCAATCCGTCAAGTGGAGTGTGTGGGTAAGCAGAGTAGGTCGCAGTTTTACAACGCAAGCAGCTGCTTCGTTAACACCCATTTCGTAAGGCGAAAGTCGAGGATTGGGCATCCGAGGGCCACTCTGGTACCGTCCATGAATAGCACTGACGTCACGAATGTATTCCATTTCTTCGTCAAGCTGTTCCGGACTAATGGTCATCAGGCGGTGCGCATCAGTATACACGAAGTTTTCGACCAGACTGCACTGCTCCCTGCTCTTTAGCGGGAGATTAGGTAGTTCAGGAGCAAGCTCCTGAGCGGCACGAGCGATAATGGCGTAGGCTTGAGCAGTCAGTCTAGGTTTCGTAGAATCTCGCCTAGGAGCGAGAAGACCAGATTTTTGAAGAAGCATTGAGGCACTTGCAGGTGCTGCCGTCGACGGTTTTAGGGACTGGTTACCATCATCTGTCCCGAGCAATCCGCCAGAAGAAGCAGCTATGTAGTCATCCACAGGAGTATAATTTGTAGCACGAGAGTTGGGGAAATCAAAACCAGTCATACGGACGGCCATCTTCGCCAGCATTGCCAAGTCACGCTTGTGGAAAATTGCAGCAGGTTGTAGAATGGAAATTTGGTATGCTGCCTCGTTTACTGATTGCTAAAAAGTGCAAGTTAACATTAGACCTAGACATACCTCGTAGAGTGGGAGAGCTTGAGAATGAGCTCCGGTTGATTCGAAAATCATTGAAAACTTGCGAAGAGACTCAATCCTGTCATTCGATTCATCCTCTCCACCTTTAAAATCCATTAAATCCATCATTTCCTGATAGTCTTGCTCTGACCCATATTTTTTGTTATACGGTTCTGGCATGAAATGCCGGTCATGCTCAGCTAGTACCTCACGGGCAGCTTGATTAATAGAGGCAACATGATCAGCCTGCAGAAACCCCGAATACCAATATGATTGATTAATCCGGGACAGGCCTTCGCCTTTTTCGAACTGAAACAGTAAACTATAGCTGGCACTTACAGTTACAGATTCATCGACAGCAGCACTAGCACTAATAGTCTCCTCCCCAGAAGCTGCTGCCGCTGCGATGATCAGATTGTCGATTTCAGTATTACGTTCATTGGGGTTGTGGTCCATTAAATCCATTTTGCCCAATCAAACTAAATTTGAATAAAAAACTCTGGATCAGGGTTTTGGCAGTGCCAACATCACAGCACTTCCAGCGAACTACTCTAATTTAGAAGTACGGACCAAAGTAGGCCGCAAACATGACACAATATAAACAAATATTGGTACCACAAAAAACGCACCGCTATTTATTTTAAGAAGGACAGCAATAACATTGCACGCATTTTTATATAAATTTTAATATACTTATAGCTTTAAGTAGTGCTCAAAGAACCCTGAGTAAGCCAATATGGCCACTTGCCTAACTGGTTGTAGTGTGTTCAAATCAAACGCCATCAATCGCATAGGCTTAAACAAATTCAACTAAAAACCAGATAAAGACTCAAGCTAAAAATTTACTTATAAACTTTAGTATTTATTTTTTAGTTATTTTGCATATCCTGACGTGTTTGTTATTAAATATTTATCTGTTTACAACTTCATAATTCGAAAATGGCTATAAACAGAAAGCATCATACAACTTTTAGTTGTAAATTGGAATTGGCCTCAAAACCTCTCTGATATACTTGATGACACACTAACATTGGCGACTTATTAAATAAAACGTTGAAACGTCAATAATATTTATCATAAAGATTTGTAATTGTGCTCAGTGACTAAAGATACTTATTCTTGAATATGTTAACAGTTTGACACAGAGGCATCTTGTCTATTAACCTGGATTGCAACGTTGTTTTTTCTAGTGTGTTTATATGAGTAGTTCGATGCTTAAAAAACATGCTATGTCGCATTTCGCACTTTCAAAAGTCACTTCAGGCGTCAAGCCGTCAATAAACTATTATAAATGCACTTAGGGCGGAGATCCTTCACTCTTCTAGTCCCTTTTGAACTGATGGAGGGGAAAACCTGTTAAATCCCCTGTCAGCATTAAATGGTGTTATTGGTTTGTGGTACTTATCATATCTATATCATGTCTATATCGGGCAGCTACTCGTAGTTTCTCTTCCCACATAGGTCCACTAACCCAGATAGATGACTAGCCCTAATACCTGAGGCAGAGGAGGAAGAAGTCAAGACATACATAAACTCAGTGTGGTCGAGATTGGCTTAACAAGAGTTATTGCTCAAATTGATTATTCTCAGTACACCACTTTGATTAATAATCATTGGTGCGAAATTGGGTTTTCACCTACAATTTTCTTTACCAAAGTACATCAACTTTCCATTGGAACTATTAAGAAAATGCACAGCTGCACTTTGTAAGCTAGTATCAACTTTATATTATTACCCCGAATATATAGGTAGTTGAAAAGTGTAACTAATAGAAAATGTGAATCGCCTGCACTATTAAACTCAGCTCCTGGCTGGAAACGGGAACAAAAAAAATGAAAAAGCAGGAACTACAAGTATCGAATGAAATCGCACTATAGTATGCAAAGAGAAGACTATTTATAATTCCATGTTGTAATGATAAGCAAATAGCACTAGCAACCCACACGCAACTCAGAGAAGTGCCTCTGGAATACCTGAAAGTCCTTAGTCATAATTTGCACCCAAGATGCAGGACTCTTGCTATGTTAAATAATTTTTTGCGACATGTTTGCTGTTGGATAATAAAATCTGCTTGATTTTACAAGTTCTCCTCGCCTTAATCTGCCTGATCACCTTTTAAATTTATTCCCCCAAATCCCTGTCCGCTCTAAGTGGGTTAGAATCTTGAGACTATTGGACTCATGCCTCTACAGATTGAGAAGTCAACACCAGCTACCTTACTTAGGTTCGTGGACTACCGAGTAAAATTTCACTGGAAAAGTCGATCTCCTCTAGCAACTTTTCCGCTGATTTCTCGAATTTTGGATCCCAGGGACCACTATTTCGTCATAGCCTGCCCACATTGGGGATGATCCAATCATGTGGATCCCTCCACGTGGTCGATCAATTTGTAACCCCTTTCATTGTATCGGATGCCAGTTTCTGACACAGGGGGCTCTCGGCCGGTATGTCCTGCAAAGAGATCAAGAAGCTGCTCAAGAAGATCGAGGAGGACAACAATCCCCCCAAAGAGGACCCCCCAAAGGGCATCTCCTTTGTGTGTGCGAAGATGGGGCTGAAGGAGATGATTGATACCTACGAGTATCTAGGGCCTACTGAGGCCTCGAATTGCGGATGTTCAAAGTCTGGACCACCCAGCACCGTCGCCGACCAGATGTTTTCCTGCCCTATGGACTGCAAGTACGGCCACTACGACGACATGAATGCCAAGTGCGCCTGGCCCCAGACACAACCGTCGAGAGTTCAGCAGCTCTGTGAGCAGCTGAAGGAGTCCAAGGGCAAAAAGAAGTCCCCCAATGAGAATCGGCCTGTTTGGAAGTAGTTCTTACCGTTTATTTGCGCTCCAACTTTCATTGAGTCTTTTGAGTGTGCGCGCCAATTATTTCCATTTGATGGAACTTATTTCTTTTAAGTTTTGATGTCGAATAAAAGCCTTTTTGGTTGACCAAATACCTTTTTCTGCATGAAGTCATATCAGAGGGGATTTTAGGCCATTCATAATTTTTATAACAGTTACAATTCGTAAACACCTTAAGTCAGGAGTCTATCCACGCTATTTCTGACACTTTCTATCACTTTGAGGTTCCGGAAACCTCCTTTAAAAAGCCAACCACTGAGATGGACTACTATGAAAAAGTCTATGGTAGTCGACCACGATCTAACAATTTCGTTGAATTTGGGCATAAATCAATAGCACATGATTCTCACGTCCGGCAAAACTATGTTGGCAACTATTGAACGATGCAATAAATGGTAAATCTACCCCGTTTCCATGACCTGAACCTATATATGGGTGAAAAGGACCCAAAAAGAAAATGACTGAAGACTAGTTGGCCAAGATAAACGAGCTTTTCAGAATATTAAATTCTTTGGAATATAGTAAGAAGTTAAATGCATGGAAGTATATTCATAAAAATTATAAACAAGTCCAACAAAGGGGTAGATTCCTGATTTCACCCTGTCCTTTTGATGCGTTTTTCTTTAGGCGCCTTAAAGTTTTCCTGATCGAAAAATCTCTTGAGCATGTTGATTGCCCTTTCAGATTGTCCATCAGATTCACAAATCAAGCATGGACGCAAAGAACCATCACTATGTACACTCATGACAGATCCACATCCACCAAAACGATCATTGCAAGAGGAAAAGACGACACTGAAATCTGATAATAACAGAATTAAACGCATACCGTTTCGGTTGTGCTGGAAGACTGAAACGCAGAGCGGCTGCACACATTATACAAGGCTCCATAGTAACATAAAGAACAGATTCACGTAATACTTCCGCCAGATCAAGTTTGTGCCCTGAACAATACTTCTCTAACCGCCTGATCGCGATGATTTCCGCGTGTTGAGAAGCGTCACCACTAGCATTTGACTGATCAATTTTAAGGTACTTTGATCAATACCTCATTCCGGCCGCAAGCAATAACCTCATCCTTGTGAATGAATACGCACCCGATAGGTACTTCAGTAGCCTTTAAAGCTTCTTCAGCTAGTTCAAAGGCTCGTTCCATTTGCATAGAATAAAGTAGACAATGAACTGTGAATAACGAGAAACGCCAGTGTGCAAGTACACGCGCTTGACCTTAGTAGCAAAGTTGCGCTCAACAGGTAGCCTAGTCTAATATCAGTTAATAGCTACTTGGGCTTGTTAAATATTTTTAAAAAAATTAATGCAAAAATAAATGCTAATGAATCAGAAATGTTTATTTTTATTTGATGGACTGCCTCCATGTATTTTAGGAATCTTGAGCACGAAATGCAAAGAAGTATTAAATGCCCTACTTTAATATAACTGTTTTGCTCGTTCGATGCTGGAAAGGTAAGTGCAACCGAAATCGGCTGATAATCAGTTGTTACTCATAAGGATCCGATATAACTATTTTTTATTCTGGGAAATAAGTTCGACTGATATCTAACTCGTCTTTTGCATTTAATCACTTAGGGCTGATAAATGGAATGTACTCTGGACAAATAAATGGATTTCGAGGCCTTACACAAGGCTCAAGCATCTCAAAATAGAAAGGAAATCTTTAGAACTGGTTGGAAGCAATTGAACTATCAGAATCAAATTATGCCCACACCTAGTCAGAGTCCTCAACAGAATGGATAAACAAAGTCCTCCCACTCAACATGCAGGCGAAGAAAATGTGCGAGACTAATTCTAGCCCAAGCCATTACAATCTATGCCTGTTTCTGGTCCAGTAAATCTATGACCTGTCCTTATCAGTCTTGGTTGCGTAGCAATTATGGCTACAGTTATGTCCTCTACATGATAGATTTACTGCGCTTAAGATCTCCACAAGACGAATTTATTACCCTATTAAGATGGTCCCACTCCCGGAGGGAGGAGAGGAAATGAGAAGGCTTGCGCACCAGAAAGTTTATTGGAAAACTTGTGCATACGTGTTGCACTCGAGGCTTTATGGGAATATGGAAACGGGGGACATGATTCACATAATCCGATTGGCTACGTGGTGTCCGTTAGCTAGGTTTGGGAAAAGCTTTGTGTGAGCCTGAGAGAATGATATCGATTAAATTGGGTGGTCCGCCAATGTGGCGTCATGTCGCCACATCACCACCCCGTTGAGATGGTCCCACTCCCTGAGAGAGAAGAGAATACGTGAGCACCATTGGTACCAGAAGTGGTTGTTTTGCGAAATCAACTGAAAAGACCAGCCGTGGCCACATCTAGTCTTTTCCATTGATGAAAAACATTTAAGAACGTACTGCCCAAACCTACCATATCTCTGATTGTTTTATTAAAACAATTTAGATATACTGGCATTGCCACCGTCACTTAAGGTCCAGTAAAAGTGGCATTATCGGCAAAAACAGCAGCGATTAGTTGATAGGCCACTATTGTGAGATAAAAGTACCTAAATTGGCTGACACAAAAGGCCCAACCAAAATAAAGGTAGGATTAAACCAAGTGCACAATACTACATGAATTCAGGCTATTGAACTAGTCTTCAGTTTCAAATCAACAGCCGCGGCACTTTTCTACCGCACCCTCCACAGAGAAAACCTCTAATTTACCGTCGTTGGAAAAATGTTGACTTTATTCCTAAAGCCATAATCTAATCAAGAACATGCTTACCTTTCCACCTGCAAATCACATGACACGAAAACTGACCGATATCCTCCGTACCTTTGGTCGGCTTCATAACACCTAGATCATTAAAACTACACACATCAATAGAAAGTACTGTGCTGAAAGTCCCCCCTGAGGTATTGTAGACACCTGGTCAACAAGTTTTTAAAATTCCTAATTTCACTGCTCGAGCAGCTGACCGACGGCCATCACCTCGCATTCGCCTCCCAACGAGATTCTTCAGTATTCCAATCCAGTGGTGTTCTTGGATTTGCATAATTTAGCAACCACTATTTCGAAAGTGCAGCTCGACTAAATATCTCATACGTACCTCTGGCAGGCACGCGAAATAGATCATGACGCACCCCACCTCACAGATATCACGCCAAAACCACCTAAGCGATCTTATTGACATATTAATGTCGTGGGCATAACTTGTGTATGTTAAAATAGGCGACTTCCACACATCAGCGATCAACATTAACCTATTCACTAACGATAATGAGGTTGAGTAATCGCTAAAACCGGTACATGCATTAAGATTTACAATACAAACATCTCCCAGCGGCCCTCACTTAGAACGTTTACTCAGGCGTTTTGGGAAAACAAAATAGCTCTTACGAATATATTTACGACTCTAAGAACAACCAGCGCCGAAAAGTGGGAAGGCCTTGAAAACGCAACCGCGTACGTTCATAAGGTTAATGCAGCGTCACGAAACTCCGCATATAGAAGCAACAAGGGCAGGAGAAATGAGTGAAATCGGAACTTAACGCACCAACAAAATGTTGCTGCCACGAGTCGAACGATGGGTAGTTGGGAACGGAAGACTACGGAACATATAGGCGAATACGCACACAAAAACCGTCGTTTTATATTTTCCATCTTATCTGAAGAGCTAGGACATGTAACAGACAGACGGATCCAACTTAAAATAAATGAATGTAAGTACCTCAGGCTTCATAAAAATCTTTAGAGCAGGTGATACAGTTTCTTTACAAGAAGTGGATCACAAGATGAGCGGGTTGAACGCGATCAGTTGATAAAATTAGGCCTCCGTTAGGTAGGGTAGGGAACCAACGAGGGGGTTAGGAGGTTTCACGACCATGCAGGTCTTTTCTGCATATTGGACAAGAGCCCTTCTAAAATTAGCAAACGCAGATAGGACCGAATTACCCACCGCACAACCAAACCACAATAGGAGCACAAAAAATTATTCATCAACTTACTTGGCGTAACCAAGTGGTTAAACATGACTGGTGGAAGCCATGGGAACAAGGCATCGTTAGCATTTCGTCCATAACTTTAAACTTTTCCAGACATATTGAACACACATCGACGGTCTTGAGGTCATCCTCTGTGATGGTTTTTTTAGGCAATAAAGCGATGTCAGCCGGGGAAGCCGGAGGTGTGGATCCTAAGCTAAAAGCTATAGAGTATAAGCCACTAATTTAAAGCCCTACGATTAATTTCAGAATTCAATAGCATTTGCATTATGAATTCCAATCCACCAATCGACATATCAGGCCTTCGGCGAACACGCGAACGCGTATTCGCAGAAACAGGCTCATCTTGCAAATTAGTTAAAACACGGAAATCATCCGGTATTGTGAAAGTAACATTATCGACAGCAGATTGCAGTGCAGACATGATACTTATGATAGGAGCATTGATAACTTCGTCACTGCTAAATTTGAGAAGATAAAAGGAAAAAATAGTTACTCAATGCTCAAGGTATCACTTTCGTTTCCCTCGATCTCTTCAACAAAACCTTGATCGCAGACACCGCATTTTACAGAAGAGTCTTGAAATATAGGATCCGTAGAAGCTTGGCAAACGTGGCAATAATAGCGCCGTCTATCAGTAGAAGAAGACGACATCCTCCAAAATCAAGCAGACACTTCACAAAATGACACGAATATTGATCGAAACTAGCCAATCATATGAAGGAGGCAGTAATGCTTACCAATATTTACTAATATTTGATATATTGAATTCAAGATCTCAATTAATTAAATAAACAACTTAAATTATATTTTTAATTTAAAATATTAACATGTACACAGACTTGTATATATGCTTAATGTATTTAATTACTCTACGTCAAAGATGTTTTTTCCTGATTTTAATACTAGTGTCTAGTTTTTCGTTGCATATAAATAAGCTTATCCTGTGAGAGCAGGCACTAAACCCATGGTCTTCCACTAAGCCCGTAGGTTCAATTTGAAGAAATTCATTATGTCTATTCACTATGTCGAAAATATCATATGACGATTGCTAGTGATATAGTTCGTCTAAGAAATTGTTAAATAAATACACTGACTGGCTAATATATGACGATAGTCTCGTGAGGAATCGTCTCGTGGGTATAAAAAACTAATTAGAATATAAACTTCGAGGAAAAGAACCGACACCGCTAATAAAATCATAATTGAAACTTCTTGTTATATAATCCGTACATATTGGACACTTTTTCTGCTTGTTTAGTAACTTGAAAATATAATAGTGAAGCTGAATTTCATGGAATTTCTTAATATATTGATATGCATAGCAATTTAATATTTATCCTTTTTATGCTTTTAATTCCTAAAAATCGATAACAATACTGCTACATGAATATGCAGTTCTAAAATATGTTTTCATGGTTTTTTATTTAAATCAAACATTTTGCTTGTTTTACTTTCCAAGTATACATAATATAGAAATTGGTACTAATTTAAGCGGTCGAGGTTATAGTTACGCTTTCGGTGCGTCAGTGTATTCCACTGAATCAACAACTCACGAAACCCGAGTTTTAAATCGTTAATATTTACTTTGAACTTAAATTAACTGATGTCGACTATAGTCTTAAAGTTTCAGCCACACCTTCCATGTTTTTTATACATGCATGTATCATTTATATGATTGTTGACAGGTATAAATATCCCTAAGTTTTAAATGAATTTAAATATTATTGAAGTTATATGTAAAACTATAATTAAGCGTCAGTTCTAACTATGTATGTGGGTCACTTTTAGATTTGTTTCCGGAGAGCCTCACGTTGGCGGCATGGAGGATGAGTCATGGCAGTCGGTAAAAATCGCGATTTTTATTAATGTTGGCAATAGTTGTTTTCACCAATTTGATAATAACTTTATTTACAGCTCTTCTTGCGTTTTGGACTTAAATTAATTGCAATCCCTTTTGCTAACGATTAGAATCTCGAAAGCTGGCGTGAACGTCGGAGAGCAGCCTTAAAGGCCTTATCGGTAGATTTACAAAAATCAGAAACACCACCACCGCCATCTGCTCGATACGTCACCACCAATGGCTTGAATGCGCCTGAAAACGTTACAACTAAGCAGTCGCTTCAGCAAAGGTGAGATTATGATGCACCACATTTTCTACCATCATTTTTTTGTATTGAATTTCCACCCCATCATTTAAATATTCAATGTGGTGCACTTATTAATGCATCTACTAGGCTTACGTGAATGCTGCAAATCGGAATATTTTATTCATTTCAGAATCTTGAATGAATCAGAAATGGCTGTGAATGAAACACTAGGACACCAGAAAGAGGTTGTCACGAATGCAAAATCTCAGATTTACCAGAGTTCGGCATCTCCTGATTCTACTATGGCTAGACCTAATGGAAACTTTGTAAGCACAAATTTTCCGATAATTGTTTCCAAAGAGAATTAAATCTCTAGTTCGTTCTCTACACTCAGCACTTGCTTAAAAGTGTTTTGCATGTTTACTAATTATTGGTATTTACTGTTTCGGAACTTTTAGGGTGACATTTTAGCATAAAAGGGCAAGATTTTTCCCGTCTGCGTGTGAACTGAATTCCAACGTACCTACCATAACTTCAACAATCTCCATCTGAGTTTAAAATTACGGCATATCTTTTTTACTCCAGCACATGTTGATCGAAGTGCAAGGAATTGGCTGAGAATCTCTTTATTATCTCTCAAGCAATTTGGCCTTTTTGGAGATTTGCCTCTCAACCACCACTCTCTCACTTTCTTCAATCAGGATTTTTTACCACACACTTTCTTCACCTATTCTGCAAAACTGAGAATTCGCTCTTGGGCTGCTTATAACACCAGACATGACATGACATGGGCTGTGGTCTCTTTTCAACGTTGTCACCAATTGGCGTCAGTTTCTGGCTTTATAGATGTGAATGTCCTCGATCACTGAGTCACTACATCAAAATTTTCACGGGACGTTGCGAAAACTGGTTGGAATGTTACTATGTATCTCATACACTTTTACAGGCTAAGGAATCGTTGATGAGAAGGCGTCATAACGCAGATCCCATTTACCCTTCATTATTTTGTTAAGCTAAAATTCGTTTTGCGTGTACTTAGTTTGAGTTTGTTGATTAGAATTGCACCATGCTTAGAAGACACGCTGGTTGTTGGCTTAGAAGATACGAGAGAAACTCCTTTGTCACTGCTGCTACTAACAGATTATTTAAGCGTTAAATTGTTCATCACATTGATGACTCACAGCTCAAAGAGTGCCCTTAATTATGCAACGTGTCAATCACTTTGCGATGCTGTAGGAGTTTATTCCCCACGTACACCTGAAATAGTGTTGTATTATGGTTTAAGTTCAGCTAGCCATGACAGCCTTGGTTAAAATCATTTGTCGCATATTTTCCCTCCTGACCCATTTCTCGGAAATAAATCGGCAGACACCGACTGTATTAGAACGAGATGATTCTATCAAATTAAAGTAGGATTATACTCTGTTTATTTCAATGTTGGGTTACTTGGTCAGCCAATATATGACTGAGCTCTTATCCATAATGGTAGAATTAGTAATTATAAAGTATGATACTTATTGAATGAGAGTTGAATTATGATCAGGGGCTTTAGAAAGTGGAATTCGCTTGAACCCTAAAAGCTACTGGATTTATATTCCGGATTGGCCAAATGTCCCCCTCGGACCCACTGCTTGAGTAACGTGTCTTCCAAAAGTACTCACGTGAGCGACTGCAGATGTAGTGCGAAATTAGTTATTTTTTATTCTAAATCAGCCTAACCCTCATTGCTTAATTAGTCATTAGCATCCTTTGCCCCTTAAAGCGCTTCAATGATGCCAAGTGCATATCAATCGGTAATCTGTCGATCAGAGTCAACTTAAGTTCCCCGAATTCATCTGACAGACTAAGGTATTGAATGCCAACTGTTTTTTTTTTCGTAAAACCGTAGATTGTTGCTTTCGAAAAACGACCGCTTCCAACCCGACTACGATTAACATACCATCCCGACTGCGTGAATGCTGCCAACATGGGTCTCACGGTTGCTGCTCTGGGAGACAGCGATGGACCACCATTCGTTGTTCGTTCAGTTACTAAAGGTCAGTTTCTTTCATCCCCTGATTGTTTTATCCTTTAGTTTTCATCACAGGGAGGCAGTACATTTAAAGAGCAGTCAAAAGGGTCACTACTATAAAATGGGCTAAAATTTTTTTCTATAAATACAAAATCAATGCCTGAATATCTCATTTCTAATGCGGATTTATTAAATATTTCAATGTCCCATTCTTTACCTACATTGACCTCATGCCTCTGTGTTGCAGCCGAAAGTTCAAATGTGGCTCTTCTATGTAGCAAATGATGGGCATTTTCACCTAGAAGCAGTATCACCCGATTCGGCAAGGCAGGCAGTACATAGACTTAAGGATCAAGGCTTACTGAACGGATCAAAGCACTACAATATGGAGCGCTTAGATATTGGGGAAATGTGGCTGCAGTACAGCGACAGCCAAATTACAATCAATTTGCAGCTATCCATCAAATTTAGTACTTTGCACACTGAATTGGCTTCATGAGAGCTCACAAAAATGCAGCCATGAATAGCGGAAATTATCTGCGTTATGCCATCCGAAAGACCCTCACCCACTCCATCAGAATTTCGTAGGATATTTAAATTTCTCCCTGAGTAGACGAAAATGTCCTAGACGGATTCGAAGCCATTTGATCTCGCATTTCCGAAATCGTTCATTAATAGTAGGTACTTTAGCTTTATATCGTTTATTTGGCCTGAATAACTACTAACGTGGAATTAAAGAACAGAGTACTAAAACGTTTTCCTGGAGAATGGATGGGACTTTAATCATCTCAGACCTCCACTCCAAAAATAGAGCTCATAAAGTCGCATTGTTTTTTATGTCAGAATACTCTTTGGCATTGACCTCTTTTATCAAGACCAAGAATTTAGATATTTCACCAATTCTATCAAAATGCAAATGCATAAATGGTTTAAAAGGACTGAAAACATTTTTCTTCTTCGCGTAGATTCGATGGCTGACCGAGGTGGTCTCGAGGCAGGAGACGAGCTCTTTTCGGTGGACAATTTGTGTTGTACATTTACCGCAGACCGTCCGATCATCATTTCTAATCTGACGAAACTGCATCAGATGCTTCAACGCCTTGCCGCCAAGCAGAGACCAGTGGAGGTCAAAGTCTTTCGTGGTCGAGACAAGGGTATGTGCTTGTCATGGGTTAATTCGATTCTACTTAGTCTGAGGGGCAGCTAGAACAGGACTTAGCTCTATGGGGTCCACGCTAGCCCCCGTTTCTGAAGATCGATTTCTTGACCGGATGAAGGTTTCATAGCAGCAGACCTGGCAAAATGTTTCGTGCAATTTATGCATTAAAATTCGGCATTGCTGCTTTTTTTGTGCATTTGAAAAAGTGGTCAGAAGCTATACATTAAACTTGCATGTTTTAACAACACAGGGATCTCATGATGTGGTGACTTGGAGAAGTTAGAATAAGATATTATGTACTTGATTAATAAGTGCACCTCGAACGTCCAAATGCAGGACTGAACTCTAGAAACGGGTGCTCTGCGGTTTGAAAAGAGGTGTCCTTTCGACTCTTGTCGATTTATGAAAAAATCTGTTTACTCGTCTTTCAGGCAGGTCTCACTTTCCCCGTTCCAGTGGCTAACATTAACTTTTGTACTTTGATACGCGCTTTGTACTCTAAGCTCAGTGTCTTCTCAGCGTGCGACGTTGAGCACCTGAGAAAAAGGCGCTTTTTTCTCTGGAGGCTGCCCGCTCTCACGTGATTGTGCACTATTCGCGAGGTCTTCAGTACCTCGGTCTAAATTTACACGTCGAGAAAAGCGAGCGAACCCACTCCAAACCCTCCGCTACCACCGAGAGTGGTATTTCGTAGGGCCAATCAAATTGCAATATTCATAAAAATTCATTCCGTGGATGATCAATTAATTGGCAAAATGCTTTAGGATTCCCCAGCATCTAAAGGATTCCAGGAGGTGCCAATGCCATAAATGAATTCTCCTTAGTCATTGGGAGCTACGGCGTTTCAATCTCATGGAGTCTTCATCAGATTCCCTTGATAATGGCAGATATATTTCATTTTGTGGGAAAAGAGGGTTCTGTATGCGCCTAATTTTTTTAATAGGAAATTATCAAGATTAATCAAAAGCAGAAACTTACCGGGTAAGAATTATTGATTAAGCCGCTAGCATAAGGACATTAATAGTAGGACAATAAGGGAATATTATCAAATATAAATGTCGAGAATATTGTAATTTCGCACTTGACCTATCGTCTGCTCTCAACAGATTGTTGCCTTGTCAGTAATACAGATTGACATGTCTATTGCCGTCTAGCCACTCCGGACATATTCAATCCATCAGTCTGGTTAGTCTACACGAAGCTCAGTCGATAACAACTACTAAAACTGCCATAACTTCATAATCACAAATTTTGATCTGGTTTCTAGTTTAGCTATATTTCCATTGTTTAGCTGTATCCATTCATAACTGTTTTCGGGATATTAAAAAATATTTTTTGCTCTAAATTCATAAAATGTTTTAGTAAAAAACTTAATTAAGATGGAGTCTAATGTTAAGCTCAGCTTCACAATTCCAGTAAAATGTAAATCACGCATTGCACCCGTTGGGTATAGAGAAAAATAAGCAGTGAAAATTTTTACTGTTTGATATAAATAGTTTCATAAAGTAGTCAGAAGAAAACCTAGGTGTACTTTATGGAACACGAAAATTCTGAGGACTGGAACAACTAAACTGAACTTGGAGAACTACCAGTTTTCCTACCACTGAGATTCCAGGTTTATCCACAGCCGTTTCAGAGAAGCACCACTATAGCGTTCGATTACCTTTTTATAAGTAGAAGTACTCAATAATCTGAATGCCTGCTTTGAGAATTATGGTGAATTACATGGCAATATTTATGCTAGATTCGTGACAGTTTGGAGAGACCACATGCTTTTGCATATTACTTCCTCTAAACCTGCATTAGATATGCTAGAGGTCGTTGCGCGAGGCAACAGGTCGGGATTTGTACGTGTGCCTGATTTGCATTCACAGACCTAGAAAGAATGAATGGGCGCATTTGTGCCAAAAAGCACACATTAAACACTGTCTACTGAACTGAGCAATGAGGTGACTTGATAAATGGGATGAATAGGGCGTTTTAATTTTGAAAGAGAAATTTCGTAAAGCATTTAAATCAGTTGAAATGAGAGATCTTGCAGCGAACGGGGATCTGTCATTTCGATTATTCTAAGTCTCTGTGACCTACGGGTATTGGCCAAGGAGTACAGGTGCCTACTTAGAGCAGTTCGAGCAAACAGAATTTTATGAAATAAATTAAAATTAGATAATGGGATGAGTAACTCCATTGCCACGTTCAAAAACTCAGTTATTACCTCCCCCGTTGCTGTTAAAATTACGCAACGAAAAAGAATCTATGGTCCTTAGAAATCTAAATTGCTTGTCTTAGTGATGCTTTGTATAAGGGGATGGGATCTGATATCCCTCCGTGACTGTTTTACTTACAACAATTTTAATTTTTGAACTACCTCAGACGTACCTACCATTACTGCATGCCACCGCCTGCTTCTAAATGATGCAAATATAAGTTGGAACCATAATATCCTCAAGGTATTAACTAGCGGAAAATAATTGAAAAATTCACCCTTTTAGAAAAAGGCCCCATATGTTCTGCATCTGAAACGCAACCTGCAAGCATTGAGGACAAGGTGAGATTATTTCTAACACGAAACCTTTAACAAAACACTGAGATAACTAGACATTGTAATTTTTCACTTTTTAGAAGGACCTACAGAATGCTGCGTCATTGGAGTAAGCTTGCAACCATTTACGTAGGATATGTTCTACGGAAAGGAAGCAGATTAATGTGGCTCCTCAACTTCCCTAACGATATAATGACAAATTCAAGAGCCCACATCTCCTTTAAAAAAGGAAAAGATACCTTTATTCAGAAAAAAGCCTATCGAAAACTAGAAAAGTACGTACGTTCGCTTATACAGTAGATGAATGAGTAATAGGTGTGGTCGTCTCTACCCGTGGACGGCCTTCCAGCATGGCAATGTTTTTTTACAGTGGAATATAGCTCTTTAAAGGGAACTATTAATACACTCTAGCATGTTAATAGTGTCTCTTAAAGTAATAAATGAGCAATAACAGGCTGATGCTTTTTAACGATTTGGCTATGTTGGATAAAGCCGGGGATTGGAGATGTGGTGAGGAACGGAATCTGACTTTAAATATGTCATTTAAGGGAAACGAAAGGTCAAAAATTGAAGCACGCACCCTCCATGGACAATGGGATCACCTTAGTAGAACTCGAGAAAGCCCAGCCGTTGAAACATGCCCAACAGTTCGCGTCTACCATAGAGGCTGTCGGTGAAGACTACACAGGTACGCTGACGAAATCTAATTCCTCCATATTGAATTCATCAAGCATTGATATGCTCACAGTACTTCCCCAGCATTTGAGTAAGTGCAAAGCCCTCTCTTGAGATTCATACCATACATACCCGAATGTGCTACTAAATGCTCAGATAACAGCCTGCATGGGAATTTTATTTAATTCCACATCATTACAGTAAAACCACGTTGTAGTTGATAAAGAAACATCTCCTGATCTCCGAATTGCTAGTACCGACCTTTCACTGTTCTTAAAGATTTGTGAAAAAATCTAGCTTATTTTTAATGTCAGGCCTTTTCCCAATCAAAAGGTATTTGAGGTCATCATTTGGTATTTGAGGAACCATGAAAAGTCAAGCAACATTATTTAGAAAGTTGAATATCATCTGATGACCTCCTGCTGAGAGTTGCCATTTTAACTAGCATGGATATTTTAGATTGCTACGCATCACATCCGCCCAAAGTGGCAATGGCTACCAGCGCGACTACGTACACGAATGGAGTTGATACAATCCGCGCCGTTGAGCATCCGGCGGCTGTGGGCTTTCCGGAGGTCGTAATCGCCTGCGAGAACGGCCGCGTAAGTGGTGCTGCTCTCAAAGTAACGGTACTAAGAGCCCCACTCTACACTCTGGGGTCAACATCAGAATTACGCAGGTTGTAACATGCCTCTCCACAAAAAAAAATTATCCTCAGCAATTTCCCACACAACCATTATTACTCCATTAACTGATTTTCT
Source organism: Anomotaenia brevis (assembly GCA_030710315.1). Lineage (NCBI taxonomy): Eukaryota > Metazoa > Platyhelminthes > Cestoda > Cyclophyllidea > Dilepididae > Anomotaenia > Anomotaenia brevis. Next base: position 39,358 of record JAUOZQ010000021.1, read on the forward strand.
GAAAGACACTGAGGTGCCCATTGCGATTACTCATCTCTTAAATGGCGCACAATGTTGTGTGATGCTCCGCTTTTCTTCAAAACAACGAAGTAAAGCTAAGTCGCAAACAAATGTGATTAGAGGCTTGGCATAGAGAGTTGTGTCAAAATGTATGCTCTTAGCAGGGAACGAAACTCTCAAAAATGAACAAGGTAAAGTTAGTACTCAGGCATGATATGCTGGAAACGTTCTTGGGATTGTTAACAGACTTAGGGTGATAAGCGAATGGTAATGCTTGCTTTTCGTAAAGTAGCTTAGGGGAAACGACTGAGTGCACAAAGATTTGAAGACGCGCCCAAAAGCCAATGTAATGTAGAAAGTGGATGACTATGGCTTCGTTCTTTTTACTTAATAAGAATCGCTTGATCCTGACCCTAGATTTCGAGATATTCGTCCTCACCGCCACCACCAACCTCTTCAGACAGTCCTGTGCGCACACCGGCGGAAACACCGACATCGATTTGTGAGTTACCGCCGCCACCCTCGCCCGGTTTCTCCAGTGCACTCGGAATGGAGACGTCACAGCCACCGGTTCCTCTTCCACTGACCCCCTCGCCACCACCACCGCCACCGTCAACATCCCCACTCGAACAGGAGAAGGTTAGCCAGGGCTCAGAAGTGCAGATATCCTACTCGGAGACTGAATCAAGTCCTCACGAACAACCCGTTGAAGAGCCTTTGCGCCCTAAACCGAAGTACCGGGAGAGCTTTCTATCTTCGCTCAAGAGCTGCAGCTACACCATTGATGCAAACAGTGGAGCTCTAATCGAGCCTCCATCAAAAAGCAAGGAAACACTCGACTTTGGTCCCAGTGCAGTTGGAAAGGACTACAGTGGCAGCAGTCAGAAGTATGCTACACTGCCTAATCCCAAAAGAAACAATATGCAAGATGTCCTCATGACTGATTGTAAATACACAACACAGTCTGAGGTGCAGTACGACAGCGATGTCAACTCCCTTCAGGATGAAAATTTGACATATCCCTCCAGAGTTGAAACATACGAAGTGGAGAGTGATGTTGATATGATTGGTGATGTCAAGGTGCTAAACAGCCCAATTCAAGAGAACCAGCTTCAAGTTATGAGGTGTCATGAGCCAAGGGTGAAACCTAAGTATGAAATACTTCAGAGCATTGAATCAAAAGGGAGGATGGATATTTCTCCCTCTTCTTCAAAGAATCATATCGTAACTATTTGTCCGCAACCTCATGTATTAGTGGCACAGACTGTTGCAATGGAGACCCCTTGGGTTGCGAAGACGCCGGAGTCATCTCACCCCGTGATACATCCAGTGATTCGGAAATATGATAAAGTGCCAAGCAATGGAGTACTATTCAGTGGAGAAGTTGAACAAGAGACGCATTCAGAGAAGAAAACATTCTCGGAGTCGAAACTTACAGCTCGCGAGCCGTCCCCTGGTAGACACAGGTTCGCAGTTCATTTCCATCTTCTTAGAATTGTCGGAAATGGTATTTTTTATATTTTTTCTTCACAGTTTCCCTTCGAACCGCCCTGCACGAGTCAACGTCATCGGCACTTGGTATACGTGTGCTGGTTGCAATCAACAACTAGGTTGGTTCCATTCTCATCTACTTTCTATAATTGAGTAGTATATTATTTAAGTGCTTGCTTCAATGCTTAGGTACAAGTGATTTGATGATAATCGAGCAGTTGAGCTTGTTCTATCACCTCTCCTGCTTCACATGTGCCCGCTGTGGCATCCAACTAAGCGACGGTCAAAACGAGACCTCGGTGCGCATTCGCAACGGCCTGGTCTACTGCTACATTTGTTACCACCGAGTGAGCAAGTCACTTTCCCGTGACAAGAATATTGGCGAGGAGAAACGACCTAGAAGCCTTAATGAGGAACGTGATCGCCACTCCTCCCTGGCTCGAACTCCTGCGAAGGTCGGACCGTTGGTGAACTCCAGCGCCTTTTACCATACTCGTAGGTTCCCCCGGGAACAGTGTGCCCAACTACTTACGAATACACTAGTTTTACGTACAAGTCTGATGAACTCATTTTAATGTACACAAAAGCGACGGGACAACTGGAACAAGTGAGACTTTCACTGAGTCACTTCTAAGGTGAGTGGGTCTTAAGACACTTTATACGAAGCCAATGAGGTGAAGACTGAACCATGATCTAAACAATGTGAAGTGCCCACCTTGATTTACCTACACCAGAACTAATTTGAACAATTAAAATTACCAACGCTTTCAATGATTTGGACTTATTGCAAAATTTCACCCACTTGATTAAGAATAGCGAAAACTATACTAATGAGTGCCTCTTACTTTTTCTCTAGGGAGTCTGACAAACGCCCCAAGAAGGTGAATGGGATTCCTACAAGCCTCGACCAGCTGTATATATCGCATCGACTGGACCCGGAAAAGCACTTCCTTTCCACATGCATGAATTAAAACTTGACGAACGAAAGCTGCCATCACAATCCATTCTTACCACTTTTCGTACCTTCGAGTTTACCATTGCCACCAAAAAATGATTTCACCGATAGTTTTTAAGTCACAGAAAGTCACAAAAATAAAATTACAGATGGGCTATAATTCAGAACCAGAAAAGCTTTGTACAAGGTAACAGGCTAGAGCCTTTTGCGCAGGATTGCGTTATCCCAGTAGTATGGGCTGAATGAACGCTCCGTTCGTCTAAAGTTGAATTAGGATATATAAGCAACGAAGAGGACAAACCTCGGCTTTAGCGATCGAGGAGACTTGCAAAGACTTTGTGCAACCTCCTGTACAGTAGGCATGGAATTACGAGTGAATTGAACCTTGAGGGGAGACTCGGGACACCTAAGTGCATCGAGATCCCTAACGATTGGCTTTTAGATAGTAAATAGGACGGTACCACCGTACCTTGGTTTTCTCATAAGGTATCTCTTTACATGGATGCCAACAAGTCACAACGGCACCATCCATAGAGATAATACTGGCTCGCGAGCTAAACGCAGCCATGCACCGATAAATGATTGGCGCGATATTGCTCGTTACCATCTGTTCATGTAAAATAAAATATGATTCGAGGGGTTTAAGCAAATCCGTTAAATAATTCATCTAATTAATGGTTTCATAAAGAAGCTGGTTACCACGCAGAGAAAAAAACCACAGACACCACTACCCCCAAGGCGCAGAATATTCATTTCCTATTCTCGCGTAAGTCCCTACAAATTAAAACTTAAGTTCAATAGGAGAGATTAGGTAAATTTAGAAGACTCACGCCGTTTTTATGCCTAAAATATTTATTCATTGTATTATGAAGAATCACATTATTGTGCCGTGCAAATTTTTCTGAACACGAAGCAGGCACTTTTGAGTATAGGGTGGATAAGTTGGAAGTTGGGATGGCATCACGATAAATAATTATAATGCGCAATTCACTTAATTATGAGTATACCTGTTTCATTTACAGACGTTTTGGGTGTCTTTATTTGAAGTAATAAAATATTGGGTGAATATAAGATGTACAGAAGTAAGTAGTGAGTAACGTCTACAGTAAATTGTTTGTTCGGTAAAATTTTTCAGTATAAAAGATGAATCTCACCAAATCGGTGACCTCACTATTTGTGCAACTTTGAAATCATTCCTAGTGAATGCCCCAAGACCACACTTGCACTTCATTGACTAACTGGTATCCAGACCAACATAAATCACTCCTGGTTGATGGGTACAACACAGCAGTATGTAACACTAAGTGAAGGAGTAATGTGAAATTTGTATCTTAAGATATATTGTCAAATTCTTTTCTTTTTTGATTTGATTAAATCGGCAATTATAAAAGGATATGCGTGATATATTGGAAAAATCCTTAATATATATGCCTGTATCGTTTAAGGTATGTACATAGGTCTGATTACGGTTTATTTTTTAATAGTCAAACTAAGCAAACTGAATGTTGAGAAGTCGTAGAGTCAAACAATTAGGAATGAGACAGGGAGAGGATAGTTAATATCTACCTAAATTTCAAGTGTTTCGTAGTGTATTAAGAAGCATTGAACTGTGCTTTATAACACTGACTGGATGCTGAATATCAGTGGCCTTTCGATTGAAGTCATAATTGGCTAGGACGGTTTGTCTTCGTGACTATTAATCAGAGGTGATAAGCGATCGCGTGGAGTGTATCCTGCTTAACTCTATAAGGATACTCTTATGTCACAACAACGGGAAAGATACAGAATTTTCAAATTTTTATCCCTCTAATTTAACATTATTACTTAAATATCAATCGTGAAGTTTCTGCTATGTGTACTTATAGAATGAAGTGACCAAGATTGAAAAGCAAATGAAAACGAGAAAAGAATAGTAGAATAAGAGTTTATGGGCCTCTTCATCAAATACCTTTGCCACTAGTACAAGCTAAAACGTGTCATTTATTTGATTTTAATATAGTTTGCTTTCTCCGTCCACCAATCATGGTCGAACGCAGTAATGTCACATAAACCATGTTGATCCATCTGTCACAATATCCCCAATTTCTTATGCAGTTGCTCTCTAAAAGTGAATGTGTAGTGATTTTTTAGATGCACATGTTAATAGAAAAAAAAATGAGCCAAATTTCGAAAAAAGGGAGATCAAAGGACTCACTAATTTGCCCTAATGCAAGACTCTCGTCGGTCTGTTTTATTTCAGCTGCATTTGAGGTAACAGGTATAGTATATTCTTAGCAATGTAGAAAGGAGGAGGGCAGTGGCCCCGTATCGAAACAAGCTTAGTTGTCCCCATAAAATTTACTTATCGATTTTTCGTGTAAATTCTTTCACCAGATTTATTTAAGGATTGTAATGTTAGACTGCATTAATGTACCCACGGTCAAATTGTGGTAATCGAGGTCACAAAAGGCATTCCTTTGCTTTCCAATAAAGAATTTTCCGACATATAGAACCGTGAAGTTAGATACAATAAAAAATTTTGTCACCTTATCTTTCTTCGTCAAGGAAGTAACACATAAACTAGAAGTCGACCAGCATATATTTCAAAATATGGAATCTTTAAAATGAAAGATGAATTTCAAACCGATTACTGAAAGGATTAATTGGAAATACGGAGATATTATGCATGCACTCAGATGATCTCCTGTGTACTATTTACATGTTGACAATAATTTTGTGACCAATTTTATATTATCTCATGGTGACTTGCATCATTTAATTGTAATAAAATATTGAATTTAGGCTAATAATTAACTTACTTTCAGTTTACATCTATATAGGAACTGCTAAAGTTATTCAACGTACATCAAACTGCCGTTGGGTTTGCAACTCGGGGTTTGGCCAATAAGAGTCCTGCCAGAGTTTTCGATGCACATTGCATCTCTCTTATCACAGTAACCTTCACGTTCCATTAACATCTACTATAAGATCCATTAAACTATGGACAACAGTGTTAATCGGTTTATAACCGGTCTAAAGTCCAATTCTGAAGAAACGCGGTTAACAACTGTCACAGATCTCCGGAGCTTCATAGCTTCAGAACTAAAGGAGTCAGCTGCAGGCAATTATGCTGAATTTATCGAAGATTTGTGCATCGAGTTTGAGGAGATGCTCGCCGGAAATGACCTCAATGAAAAGAAGGGCGCAATCTTAGCAATAGGTATAACTGCAACTAGAAATACCATACGACTTTCACGATTTGCCAGTATACTTATCTCCTTTAAATTGGAAATACGTTTGCTATTAGTGCTTTCAAATTATCATGTGTACATTACTACGTGGCATGAGAAGATATAAAACGTATGCGTTACCAGGGCAACTTATCAAATCTCAAGGGTCTTAGTAAAATTGCATTCTTTGCAGGCTGTTTGGCTGAAATCGACTTCCCCGCATTTGCTCCGTACCATCAGCATTTCGTTACACTTCTCGAAAACTTGTCCACTTCGAATGACTTAAGTCTGTTGATTCTGGACGCTCGTCTTTTGGGTGAACTGGGCCTTCTTTTTACAAATGACTTCACAGAAATCCGTATCAAGCGTGCTTCAGATTTGCTTAGACGGGGAAATCTGTCGAACTCGCAGAAACAGTTTTACGTAAGCATTTATGCTCTTTCATTCCATCGTTTCTTCAAGTCTCCTGACTTCATTTTTAAATGACAGATTTTGACCTTTCGTGAGGCTGCATTGCATACTCCCATCAGCTATTATCATCAGGTCGTAAAGTGTCTTCCTGCTCTGCTCCAATGTGTGAGGGAGAAAGATGTGAGTATCTACTTTATATTTTTATTTAAATCTTGGACTTAGAATACCTCGAATTGTTAACTTTTCTAGGTTGTGCTTCGAGATCTCGCTGCTTTGGCGCTGAGAAGTACACTTGCCATCGTGGTTGAAAACGAAATTGGACTCCGTGGTCAAGAGACGAATTTAGACGCGGAACTAAGCATTGATGGATTTGGAGACAATACCTCAAATCGCTCGTTCAGTGTCACTACCGGCCGCCAATTTATGCGGGGTACGTCCAACGCCCCCGTGCGGAAGTACAGTTCCATTACTCAACCTCAGAACAAGCAGCCACGACCCTTTAACATCTCCTCCAACGAACCTCCTTTTACCTGGTACCACCAATGTATCTCTCAACTCCTTCTCACCCACGCCAGAGCCATCGCTGGTGGATCCCCTAATCAAAACGACCCCTCTGTAAGTTGTTACCGCCAATTATCCTAACACGCTCCCTTTAGCCACCCCCGCAGCTGTACAGGAAGATAACCAGGGAGGAATGGGCCCACGGGAGCCTACTGATCCTTAACGAACTTCTCATCTACGCGAACCCTTCCTTCGAAGTTCTCCGTAGTGAGTTAGACACCATGTTGAAACAGCCCATCTTCCACGTACTGGTAGTGAATCAGACCGATGGTGAGTTGGCAGTACAGACGGTGAGGGAGACCCGTTGGCCAGTGGTCATTTCACCCAGCCAACAGGCTGAGCTTAGTCTGATGCCTGGCTCCAAAATAAGTGCACTCACTGCGTCCACGCAAGTTTATGGCGATGAAAGTGTTGCCAGTGAACTGCTGCGTCAACAGCAGTTTCGGCAGCAGAGAGCCAAGCCCCTCTTCTCCGAGGCTTGTCAGCACATGCTTGCTGCAAATCTCGACAAGGTTGGTCCTACTTTGACCTCTTGTCTCTCACAAGTTTAGGTTTCTTAATTAGCTTATTTTTTGTTCACCGTATCTAGATTTGGGAGCTGTTGTTAGATTGCTTAACCCTAAAGCACACGGGTGTATTACATCTTGTGCTCAAAATTATTCCCCGTCTTGTGGCTTTTGAAAGGAATCTTCTTGCGAATCGGGAGTAAGTAAACTCGGTTTTATGCACTATTATGACAAGTAAATATTTCAATTTTGCCCCTTCAATAGAATGGCCGACTTTATCGCCAACGTTCTTAAGAACGTCACCAAATTGCAGAACTCCCCACACAGGTTTGTTGAGCTTCGTCTATAGAACTTCCCACTCCTTGATAAACTCGGTTTTGATGTGGGATTTTTTTGCATACTTCAGTATTCTGCGAACGGTTGTGAACTTCCTCTTCGATTGTGTGAATCGTGATCGCGAAAAAGGCTATGCTCTAATCACTCTAGGCCTCATGACTCATGCTGCTGGAGATGATTTCGAAAAGCAGGGCTTTCTGGCCCAACTGATTTCCATCCTCCTGAATCTCCTCAGTAATACAAAGGAAAATCCTTCCGCAAAGTGAACTTTGGACATTTTAATCATTTGAAATCATTTGTTAAACCAGTCTAACCTCCCCTATCGTGTAGGAAACGTGGTGGCAGCACCTTGACTGCTGCGCTCTTGACAATTGGTTTGGTTGCCAAGTCACTGGGAGGTCGCGCCTGTTCTTCCTTGAAACCCCTTCTTGAGCCCATGATATCACGTGGACTTTCTCAACCCATGACTGTGACCTGTTCCATCATCGTCGAACACATTCCCGAGTTGCGACGAGATGTCCAGGTATGATATTTCCCTCTATCTTAATAAAAGCCTACCAAGATGTTTACTACCAATCATGTATCAATCTAAGGCCCCATGTATGTACCAGGGTTGTGAGTTATTGTGGCTGTTTTTCGACACCTTTCTCGTGGAAAGGATAATAGGTCATATAGACCCTCGCTTTCATGTGTTAGTGTTTTCGTAAAGGAAAAGTTGAAGTAATAACAAGGGAACAAATGTTTGCCTATTTATATCTCAAAAAAGTTGCTCTCTTCGTTTCCAGGACAGCCTTCTGAAGCGCATCAACCTGGTGTTGGCTAACAGCACAAATATAAGCCTGTCCATGTCCGGAGGGTCACTGCAGTCGGGCGCAACATCGCCTCCGCCACCGAGCAATCGCTTCGCCATTGCCACGTCTCGACCAGCGCCCGGCCGCAACCGCTCCTCCGTGTTCCTCGGCTCCTTCCAACAGGTGAGAACCAGTGCCGTCCCCCTCTCGGGCTTCCCCTGGGGCCAGGCCTTCTCGCAGTCGGTTCTCGGAACAGACGCAGACTTCGCTGGAGAGGGTCTCACTGAAAGCCAACTGGTCGCTGTGGCACTGAAAACCCTTGGCAGTTTCGACTTTGAGGGTCACACCCTGACGTACTGTGTGAGGCACACCGCCGAGAACTTCGTCTCGGTTAGCGCATGCAGTGTGCGAGAGATTCGTCTGGAGGGCGTGAAAACGTGCCTTAGACTCATGCTACCGCTAGTTAAGGTAAGGAGCGCTTTCCGTGGTTTCCTTCTACCTCCTACTTTAGTCGGCATCGCTTGTACCCTCGCCCATGCAAAAGACCATCGACGCCATCTCGGACATTCTTGGGAAGTTGTTGGTTGTAGGCATCAGCGACCCAGGTAAGGAAGTCAAGTTATGTGTAATCTGTTCCTCTTGCAGATTCGGAAGTACGAAAGTGCGTCTTCTCGTCACTGGACAGTCAATTCGACAAGTACCTGGCCCAGTCGCGTCACCTGAACTCGCTCTTTGTGGCGCTCAATGATGAGGTGTTTGCCATTCGTGGGCTGGTTATGCAGTGCCTTGGACGCCTCTCCGATGTCAATCCCGCTTGTGTGCAACCGACACTTCGCAGTGTTCTGCTCAAGGTACGAAGCCAGTTTAACTCATATTAGAGCAGTGATATTATGCAAAAGGTGTTAAGACCAAACTTGTACTAAATTTGACTATAGGTTCATTTGTACGATTGAATGAAAATATTTTGGTTCCCCAAAAATGTTGACAGCTAGGAGACAAGCTCTTAAAGTGTTTCGCTGATATTTATCACTAAATTAAGGGACAGAGAGCATGTAGGTCCTTAACTGGATGCAAACTGTTGTTCTCCACCTCTTGAAGATCATAACTGACCTGGCTGACAGCGGAACAGCCAAGAATCGCGAGGAGTCGGCCGCGCTAATCGCCATTCTGGCTGCCACGGCACCGCACTTTGTCCTGACCTACGGCGAGTCCATCTTGCACGTCATTATCCCCCAGATCCGCAACGCCCTCCCCATCAACCTGCGAATGCGCCTCCTCGTCATGCGCAACGAAAGACTCCAGAAAGCCGGTAGGTTCAAAAGAATCGAAATATTTTTGACGCCGTAGCAGAACTCTTGGCTGACCCCACTTGCTCGGATCAGCTATGCGCTCTGTTTTCTGTATTGACCCGCAGTGTCGGCGAATGCTTCCTAAGGTTAAGGAAATAAACGGGCATATGAGGGTTGTGCATGTTGCACCTGATGAGAATAGTAACCGAAATTTGTAGCCACTGTCATTTGTTCGCCCTGTTGAGTCATGTCATATGTCCTACCGTCATCGGAATTGACTTGTTCAACATATCGAACAATACCGAGTTGGAAAGGTGGACGGTACTACTACAGCGTCTGAAGCGTTGGTGGTCAAAGACAAGGTAGCTGATGGGCGGAGAGGTGCACTTAGTTTGGTTGTTCTCTGTGTCCTAAAAAATTATCAATCCATAAGGGCATAATTGACCATTAATACGTGAAATAAAGGTGCATTTATGTAAGGTGAAGACGGTGAATGAGATTAGTACTGGAACGTTAACTACGGTCGACTGTGGTCTGGAGGAGGGCCCCGGTACTGAGCTTCTTTGAGTGTCTTTGTCTGATACAGTTCTTTGCTTCGTTTATGCATCAACCCTCCATTGGGCCTCACTTCTCTGATATTTATCCTTGGAGGAATTGTCCCACCCTTTGGGGAACGTAGAAACAACCCTTTACGAAGTTGCGGTATTATCATCACTCTTTTTTGAGTCAACTTGTAATGCAGCTCAAAGCTTCGCAGTGGGATTACCCATTTCAGTGTTCATAAAGTGTTTTATGTGTTGAATCTTTATTTCGCTAGCAAACAACGATCGGAAAATGGGTACCGCAATTAGGTTTGGCTTTGATAACGAGATTTGTATTTAGTAAGACAAAACGAATCATCTATGAAAAGGCGAATCTATCAGTCAGCGCACAGCTTTCAAACATCGAGTTAATTAGATCGGAAAGCAGCAAATTAACAGGCAACTTAGGAACACCCCTTCGGGTTAACTGTCATAGTATTTACAGAATTCAGTAGCCACGCATCGTGCAGAACTTCTGTTAATGACCTCCATAACAATGAACCTCAATGACGGTCTTTGACGTTTTAGACCCACTAAGTTACACTGATCATTGCACCAAGTTAGTTTTCATCAGTTTCCCTATAAGAAGGCCTGTTCATAATGTGACGGACCTGCCCCCCCATTTCAGCTAACAAATCTGGCACCTGCTTCAATACCCACGGAGAGATGATGGCCCACGTCAAGGACGTCTCCCTCAGCACCGCTCTCCTGGCTTCCCAGTCGGCAGCGCACTCGGCAGCCCAAGCGGTGCAGGCGGTGGCGACGGCCACAGCCCGCGGTGTCGGCTCACAACTCGCCCGCGCCTTCACGGCGGCTGCCGCCGCTGCGACCAACATGGGCGGTGCGGCAGGCCGTGGAATAGCGGTCCCAGCGCAGAGTGGCGCAGCACCCCCCGCGGTGCTTCCCCCACCGCCCAACGTCGGACAGACTGCCGCCATCTGCACGCGCGCAGTCATCGCCGCCAACCAGGCCGCTCACTCCGCCGCCGTCGCTGCTCGTGTCATCAGCACTGCCATCGGACGACAGGGCAAGGCGGGCACTGGCGCTACTGCGACGATTTATGACGAATTTCCGGTGAGTTTCTGTGGTTCTGAAGCGAAGAAATCGAGAAATTTGCTCTTGTATAGTGTCAATATTTGTTTCCATTTTATTTCGGGTGTATATAATGCAGGTGAACTGTGAAGGTAATGTAGGGGATAGCTACTCTAAAGATTCTCTTCCCAGAAAAGGAGAAAAGGAAGCGTCCGTACCGGAGTGTTTATTCAGAACGTGCGTACATGTGTGAGATTTGACGAGATTGGGTTGACCGCATCCATGGTCAACACCTGGATCAGTGGGTTACTGCATTCTAGTGAGTTCGGTCAAAACCAAATATTGAAGTAGGGACTGGTTTAGTCGTGCAGAAATTTGCTACTGAGGAGCATTTTAAACTTTTGCCTGATGTGTGGTACCGGGTCGAATCTTGCTGCTCTACACGTAGTTGACTATTACTTTCTACTCCCGTTGTCGGGCTTACATACAGTGGTTAGCATTTCTACGTAGACATTCGAATTCAACCTAAGCCTCCACAACACACTTTACCTGTAGATTTTCGAGTAAATCCGCTGTGTGAACTCATCTCGATTGCTTGTTATGTCGATAATTTCTAGCTCCCACAGCCTCGTAGTCTCCAACCTAAACTTTCAATTCTTACGGTCGGATTGTATTAGTAGTGTTTATTCTCCCTGTTAATTTATCAGTGACCATGATCTCGTCATCATGACACGAGTTATTCTCCTCTGTGCTGAATCAGGAGGGGTTTCGGTCTGGATTCATTCTCTTTGTCCTCACCCATGTGAATGGCAAGGAGGTATTAAACGTTTCAAAGAGAAAGTCTAGTGTGTAGGAATACATTTAACGCATATGGGATCAAATCAAATCGATTATTACTCTGGGCACCCTGTAAGTCAATCTTAATCTCCTACATTGAGCTAAAGCTCCGTATTCTTCGTCCCATACAGTCAGGTCAGGCTTTGGGCTTGCCCAAGTTCCCAGGCCTAGTGGGTAGCTGCGGCCTCGATCTATTGATCGGCGACCCAGACGAAATGCTCCCAGGCACTAGTCAGGAGTTCCTCGCCGCCGCAGCCAGCTTGGCGTCAACCGAGACCGCAGATGGTACAGGCGCCGGCGTTACCTCTGCTGGTGCTACCGGTGGACCCAAGGGCCTGTTATTAGCCACGCTTGAGGGTGTGCGCCCAGGAGATGCACTAAGCAGTGTTGCCGCGGGTGGAGGCGGTGGTGGTGGAGGAAGCAGTGGTGTCGGTGGTGGACGCGACGCACTCCTTGTGGACAGCCTACGTGCTGGTCGACGCATCCTGGAGAACACCAACGCAGTGTGGCGCGAGCCCAAGGGCCTGGTAGTTGCCCTCTTCTCGGCTCTGGGCCACCTCTCCGCGGTTTGTCCTCAATCGGTGGTGCCTCTCATGGATGACCTCATACCGATCCTCGCCTACATGTTGCAGGACCCCACCTGCCATGCCAAGCGATCTGTGTGTAGTACTTTCTAGTGCTTTACTTTAATGCCTTTATGCTAAATCACAAAATAGTCTTGTACGTTTTCACGTTGCTATTATCGTAGGATTGTAGTGTTTTGCTAGTCACTAGGATCTTTAGTCAGTCTTTTATTGGCGTCACAGATTGAGAGGCTGCTTCGTAGTAGCTGAAACTGTAGTCAATACACTGAGACTTTTCGAGATTATCTTGAGATTTTGTATGGTTAAATCTAAGGTGTTTTCGTTGCTTCTGACTGTAGGTAGCCGCTTGGGCATTCAGCGTGCTGGTTTCCAACACTGGTTACGTGGTTCGTCCCTACATGAAGCATCCAGATCTGATGGAACTGCTATTTTCCCTTCTTCGCCATGTGGAATCGAAGAGTATTCAAGCCGAGGTTAGTTTTTGGCTGCCGACGGTTTCCTTGTATGCTTCTTTCTGACGGCGATGCATCTAGATTTCCTCTTGTGTGAATTGTAGATACTGCGTCTGCTGGGTCTCATAGGAGCTGTGGACCCCTTCAAACTGAAGGTCTCCATGGGTCAATACGATTTTCTACAGGAAACAGACACGGCTGTTAGTCAGTGCGACATTGCTGAGTCCCGAGATGGTAAGTCATCAGTCGACGCAGGTCACTTTCGTCGTGGTACATTAATTATGGTTATGAGTAAAATCTCTTTTAAGTGATTTTTTAACTGCCATAAAAAAATACCAAACGTATTTTAATATAATAAAAGTATGCATAGTTTGAAGTTTGGTGGATTTGTGTGAGTTTCATTGCCTTGGGATGATAAATATTCTTGCTTTAATATGTGTAAAGGGAATTTGGACCAGCCCACAAAACACTTTATTTATTTACTGACTCAAAAAGTCCATTTGACAGCCTGTAAAGTAGCAAAAGTTTCTAAAATGTAATGGGGAACATTCTTGTAACACGTCCTGCTTATAATCCTTGTTCAGTTAGTTTGGCTACACACCAAAATCCGAAAATCACTGGGTTCTTCGTCACCTTGACCTTGAAGTTTAGGTATCTACTCCTTATTGACTACTTCCATGGACCTAACTTTCGTGTAAATTAGCTCTATAGCTAGCTAATTTTAAAATTGTTCATTTCTGTGCAGTGGACATAACACAGTCGGAGCAGCTGGTAAATCTGTGCTGGGACAACCGAGAGGAGTTTTTCGCGGGTTTTGCTCTGTCTGCTCTGGTGAATGTGCTGCGTGAGCCGGGCATGCGCGGCAACTGGGACCATGTGGTGCAGGTCATCGGCTTCGTCCTCGAGTCCTTCAACCAGCGCGCCATCCCTTGCCTCCACCAGGTCATGTGTGAGCTCTTCAAGTGCCTCCAGAGCCTCCACGAAGTCAAGGTTAGCCGCAAGTCGCGTCTTCACTATCGCCCTCGCTTTTGGGAGCTCTTCTAGTACTTACGTAGCTTCCGCACTGCCGTAATTGTTGACCCAGAAAGGCTTGGTAAAATTCGGAAAAAATCAGTGGCCAAAACATCAAACTTCGCTCCCTTTACCAACCGTATTAAGTTCATTAGGCTGGTAGTTGGGTTTTTCAACTCATCAGCGTGCTTTTCCACTTGTGATCCTATCCTATCATCCTCGCTAAGTGTTGCTAATCAGAATTTCATAAACGGGCATTTCTTAGTTATTACATGTTATTTGTGGTTTTGTTGCGAAGGCCTTTTCTAGCTGTTATGCTCCAATATTTGGAAACTTTCTCGTCGCAATGTTCATGATCTGTACTGGAAAGTTATTTTGATGTAGACTAAATATACTTTGTGGATAGTCAGCTAAATAGTTCTGAAAACAGTTAGTGTCTTGTTTTCGAAAAAAATGAAGCCGCGAGTATTAAACAAGGCTCATGCGTCATTTTGTTTCCTGTAGCTGCAAGAAGCCATCACATCGCACATGTGCAACATAGTGCAGATAATCGGTCCCTTCGCGAAGGAGTTCATCGAGGACCTGGTGGACATTGTAACGACCTACTGGTATCACGCAGCCTCGCCGGTGGTGCAGCGCAACGCGGTCCGCCTGGCCGGCATCACCGCCAAGGCCATCAAGACGGACTTCCGGTCCTCCGTGTCCCGTCTCGTGCCCTGCATTCTTCGCAGTCTTCGTCAGGAGCGCGTCGATGAAAACCTCGTTGCTGTGAGTCAAGGTTCTCTAATTCGGTTCTTACCCATACCTTTAAACGTCTTGTCAGATAAGTAGAAGGGGATTTTACCTTCTTTAAGACTGCTCATTTTCGGTGTGATTTTCAGCCTCAGGTATTTCATAAAGAGGTTTTTATTTGGATACCCTTTAGTTCTCTCCGAATTTTACCTTCTTAATATTGAACGAAATATAAAGAGTGCTTTATAATGCCTAGTGGAGCTAAACATTGTTTTTTTGTATTTAGTTGCTTTTAAATTGATCAAATTTTGTTTTGGAGAAGTAAAATTAAAATTTGCTTTATGAAAACATGTTAACATATAGGTATCCAAGAATCATTTGAAGCACCAGTGTTGTATGAGTTCTGGAAAGAAAGCTCAGCAGCCGACGAAGCAACTAGAAACATTCACTCAGGAGGAGATTTCGCCCTCCAGTTAGGTAGAACCGAACGAGGTCCAGCTGAGTTCGTTGATAACAAGCTTTTTGAAGAAGGAGCCCTTGAAGAAGCTCACCCTGCTTTATCAGTTGAGCTGGAAATGGCAATTAAGCTGTTCGTCATCTTTGTCTTCAATACTTAGAAAAATTCCTAACTTGAAAAATAGGTGACTACCCATGAAATCTGCTCTTCTCCTCCATTTTCGCCAACTTTTTCCACCTTTTTGGGTGGATAGATCTTTTATCGAAATGTTAGGCTTCATAGACGGTGGCGGGGTCGTAAAAGGGAAAGCCCCAATCACAGCCGCCAGGAAAGGAACTTCGTAAGAAAAAGGTTTGCTTTCTTTTAATCTGTCGGGATCGCCAAGGGCTAGTGCACTTTGAATGGCTACCATCTAATGCAACAACAACCAATGCTCCAATCTATTCTTAGCAGTTAGGGTGTTTGAACCAAACTCTAGTGAGTGGAAAGGGGGTAATGTTTTATCAGGGCAGTGCACGACTCCCCGCGGCAAGAATCACATCACGAAATATCGAAGGACTTGGTTGGGATAAAATTCCTCATCCACATTCTCCTGACCTTGCTCCTCTTTCGGACTCTCATTTGTTTTTTAGCTTGCAAAATCATTTAGATGAAAGAGCTTTTGCAACGCAGCAGGATGAGGTTGAAACTGCCTTTTGTGAGTTCTAGTCAATGCCAAAGGAATTTAACAATAATGAAGGCATTAATAAGCTTGTGAATGGATGAAAGTAAGAAGTCTTGGATAATCAAGGAGGGTACATTGATGATTGAATCTTCAAATAAATGTAACATTCGGTCAACATATTTATTTATTTATTTATTTATTTATTTATTATTTCATTCGGACAGAACCTATGGGATGACCTGACAGACATCTAAATATCGACTAGTCGTTTTCATGAAACATTTTGGTTTCCTTCACTAGTCCATCTGGGCGATTTATAGAAATTGCTTGACCTTGTTTGTCGATAGCAATCATGTACTTGCTCATCTATTTTGATGTGAAGCGTCTAGCATTTCGTTTTTGCCATCCTTCTCAAATAACCTCTTCGTCGTCCCAGATATGTGTCTTAATCAGCGATCTTGGTGCTCTACTGGACGGCCACATGCACATCCTCCTCCCATCCCTAATGTCCATCATCGTGAATTTGGAGGATGTCGCTTACGAGCACCTCTTGCGCACTGCCCTGGAGGCTCGAATGACACAAGCAGCCGCCTTGGCAACCGTGGCACCCGGCGTCGCGGCTTCAGTCGGTTTCACTGGTTCTTCCGTTACCTCCGGCTCCATCCCAGTCAACCAGTCTGGCAACTCAGCCACCCAGGCCTTCTCCTCCAGCTGCAGTCCGGATTCTGCAGACGGCATCACCAGTGCCACCTCGCCCCCCTCCTACCTTGAAGACAACTTCGTGATGGGCACGCCCGTCGAGGCTCTCTTTGGCACCGGGGAAGCCTCCTCGGTCATCGCCTCTCGTAGTGCCCTGAGAGCTGCTCAAAAAGCCGTGAATCTCCCCTCACCTCCGGGCAGTCTACAGACACGTTTAGCTGCCCTGCGGTGCCTGGCTCAAGTCACTCAAGTGCTCTGTGTTGAGACGCTGGCGACGAACATCGTGCAGCCGCTGTGCAGGCTGCTGAACACGCTTTATGAGAGGTCGCTCACTGTTGTGGAGGCCAAGAATAGGCCCTCGGGACTGCTGGTGGCTTTAAGGGAACTCTACCCGCCCTGTATGGATGTGATTGCTAACTTGGCGTTGCAAATGGGCTCTGGGTTCAAGTTTATCATGCCGGTTGTGCAGGCCACTTTGAATCTGGTGAATATTCCGCATCCAGGGCTTGACAAAGCTATTGAGAAGGTGAGATTCGTAGTCTTGCTCTATGTGAAAGTAATTCTGCAATAATTGTCGTGTTTTTGACTTGAACAGATAAATGGTGACGGTTATAGGCGTCCCAACTTTGCCACAGAAGTGAAACCTACCCTCCATGACACCCAGGGCAACTTCACTCGGAAAGTCGATCAGGATAAGCAAGTGAAGAGCTTCACACTGAATAGGTTAGTCCCCTTTCTGACATGTAAACACTCCTCTTGAACGCTTCATATTTCTTGATTGATTCTTCTAAGCGAATAAGGCATTGTAAAAACGCAGGGGATATGGGGATTGGTTTCTTCCCTAGGCAAACGTCCACCAGATTGATAGTGGTCTGAACTGTTTCGAAATGGCCCATCGTGATTAATATTTATATTGCGTTGGTTCTTTGAAATACATGGTGGATTCGACAGTCGCATTTTTATTATGAAAAGTAATGGAGTTGCAACTAAGAAAAGGATAAATTCGAAAAATCATTTGTCAAGGAAATCACTCTATTGTCGAAGATTTTTACTCAAAATTACCGCCATTTATTTGCCTTTATTGCTTAACTACAGTGATCGGCTATTTCTCGTAGGCAGATTTTCGTGGAAATCGGATGCACACAATCAAACCTTTGGCTGTTATGTTGCTAACTTCTAGCCGCCACAGCCATTGAAATTCTTGATTTAATGCTTCCGGATCGTTTTCAGAGTGTTCATGTTGCATTGAACAGCAACCACAATCTCCTTCACGTGATTATCTATTGTATTACTGAAGAAGGGGTTTTCAAACTTTTAAATGAAGTGTTACCCTTCGTTTACCTTGACTCACAGTGTTGGCATGTTTGCCACGATCAAGGAGATGAAAGTGTATTTGAGAGTTGTGCATGTTTCGGGTGACGATAGCACTAGCCCAAAGTCTGGGCTAAAGCACTTTGTTTACCCTGCGGAGTCATGTCACATGTCTGGTTAGTTCGACATATCTAATGATGTCACATAGATTCCGAGTTGGCAAAGGTAGGTAGTATAACCACGGTGTCTGAAGCAAGCGTGGTCAAGGATAAGGTTAATGATGGGCAGGCGTCGAGGTGCGTGATTTGTGAAGAAGAGAGGTGCACGTGTTTTGATTGTCCGCCGTGCCCTAAGAAATGGCCAACTCGGAAGGGCATAGTGAACCACTGCTACGTGAAACAGATGCGTGTGTTGGGTATGGAGGAGGGCCCGATTCTAAGCCTCAGTGAATGCCAAGTGCAAAGGTTGTTTCTTCTTCGTTTATGTATCAGCCCTTCAGTAAACCTCACCACTCGGATCTTTATCTTAAGGAGGAAAGCCCCAAAAAGGAATCGTAGTGTGCGCGAACACCTTTGACTTGTCTGATAAAAATAACTAAATACAATCACTCTGTAAAATCTCTTCTGACCAACCAGTGCCTAAGTTTTTCTCTCCTCCAGCCTAAATCTGCAACGCGCATGGCAGTCGTCACGAAAGGGCGGTCCAGATGACTGGATCATGTGGCTAAAGACATTGAGCGTTGCCCTGCTGCGTGAATCGCCCAGTCCCGCGATCCGAGCCTGTGCGCGTCTCACGACAGTAGCGCCGCAGCTCTCGCGGCGCCTCTTCAACGCGGCCTTCATGAGCTGCTGGCGCGAGCTGCGCGACGCCGAGCAGGACGACCTCATCAACACCCTCGAGCGCGTCCTACGCATCCCAACTACCGCTCCGCAGTCACGCGAGATCTCCCAAGCTGTTCTCAATCTCGAGGAGTTTATGGCTCACGCTGATAAGGTAAGATTCGGCTTGTGAACCTTCTCTTCACCGTTTCCCCTCCCCCCTCCCGATAAGCCATTAACGCGGTAGCAGTGATTGCTTGGGTTTTCCGTAACGGGCTTTTTCTGTGCTAATGTTCAAATGGTCTATGGCAAAGGAGGTAGAGAAGGCTATAGAGGCTTATCTCACCGATTGGTTCCAATCTGCGCTTCTTTATTCATTGATTTGACTAAAGCCCCATTGGGTTGGCGTGCGCGTTTGTTTCCTATGTTTAGATTTGAACGTTCTAGAAGCAAATTATCAATCTGCTTGCTGATTTGGGGACTGTGAGTAGAAATCACAGGGCATTAACGTCTTGTCCCTCTCTTAGGGCCCCAAAATGTCCTTAGCAATAATAGACGACTGGTTGCTGGAAGAAAGCTCAAATTTCATGCACGCTGTTGACCATCTATTGCAGTTCACTGGCAAAGCTCCTCGGGTGCACCTACCGCTGTCGCTGAAGCTTTTGGCCGACCGGGCGATGAAGAACCGGGCATTCGCGAAGGCGCTGCGCTACAAGGAGCTAGAGTTCCTCGAGGAGGTGGAAAAAAGCGGGGCACCCAGCTCCGCTACTCTTGCCTCCCTCCTGGCCATCTACGACAAGCTGCAGCTCACTGAGGCCTCGAATGGTGTCCTCCTTTATGCCACCAAGGACCCGCGCAACAGACTAGTATGTTTTGACTACTGATAATGAGCAGGAATTGGGACCCTTAGCCCACGTAACGGGGGCCGAAGTCGATTAGGCCTTCTGAAAGGGCAAATCTGTACACCTCGAGAGCCTTCTTTTCGGCCTCCATTAGACGTAGTTAATATCTCAGCGATGATTTCATGCATATACGCCCCTCTTTCCTAGGGTATCAATCAACTATAAAAAGATCCAATACAGCACCTAGACACCCATGCATCGAAAACCTCTGTATTGGCTAGGGGCGTTTCAAACGTCGTGGTCTCAGTTCCCACCAAATCGGAAGTTTTATCGCATTTTCCAATGGGGCGTTATAGGCAACCCTTATGGTGGTAGTGTATATCAAAAAGCTCTACATGTTAAAGTTGTTCGGCTCGGTTTCATATGCCTGTTCGTCTCCATTGGTCACTTTTTAACATCTCTTGAGGCTGTCGACATATGTGGTCGCCCTCTATTAAGCATCAAATGATTTTCGTCGCATCCTATTGCTTAGCTTTCGCTGAAATAAGAATCTAGAATGTGTTATATTGCTGTTTATCGCTTTCTGTTACCTATTTAGACGGACGAGGAGCTGTGGTATGAGAAACTGCACAACTGGGACCGAGCCATCGCCCTGTGTGACAGGAAGCTGGAGGACGAGAGGATCAGGGACAAAACCAAGCCCATTCTCTGTCGCATACGCTGTCTGCATGCCCTTGGCCAATGGTAAGCTCACAATACCGAGTTGCCGGTCTCCGAATATCCGAGAATGATCAGTCGATCGCAGATTAAGGATTTTAAGACCTTCGTAGACATTCAGGACAGACTTCCAATTAATTCATCTTATTTCGGTGAAGTAATTTGGAAATAAGTCTTTTCAAATGACCTTATTCTCAGTATTAAGAACATTTAGCACTAACTAAAATCTCCTGAATAGCTACCAACATTTTTTGGACTGGTGCAGTGGAAGTAAAGATTGGCGAGGGTCATCATTGAGCTCCAGCTTCATCGCGATCGCAATCAGATCGTCTGCTGTTTTATTGCATTCTGGCCACATCTGCCTCGTAGTATCGATCGCAATGCTCTAGTTCCTGCCACAGTATAATTTTCAGTGTTCAGTGTTACTATTCACTGAGCAGCGGCCATAATACCTTCATTTTGATAGCCGGCTCCGCGAGTCATCGTAAGGTACTTTTCGGTGATAGATCATGTGTGGAGGGGTTCAAGTCAGCATCAATTCTCCTGGTTGAAAGAATTTGCAAAAGATGGTTTGAAAACTTGAGAAGTGGAGGTCTCTCCCTTCACGAAGGTGACGATCGAACCGGACGATGTACAGGTGAGTCTGATCAGAAGCTGCACCTTGAAGCAGCCCTTGAAGAAACGTATCCTGCTTTATTAGTCGAAGGGAATTGGCAATCCAACTTAGTTCGAACCATGCAACTGTTCATCGGCATCTACAAAAGCTGAATTCGGAAAATGGGTGTCTGAAATTAACTCAAATCTCGAGTTGACGACATCTGCACTTCTCTCTCTCATTCTAGTCAACATTTTTTAGTCTTTATGATGGGTAGAGTTGGGACTGACGACAAAAAAATGTATCTTTCATCGAAATGTAAAGCGTTGTAGACATTGTCATGGTCGTAAAGGGAAAAGCCATCAGGTACAATTTAAAAGAATACCAAATTTGGACAAAACTTATGGGATGACCTGCTAGCTTGTCGCATCAGTTGAACTTAGTATGTGCCCCCCCCCCCACTGATAAGGACTGATCCTCGGGTCGCGACAACTGTAACCTATATCCGCATATTCGGTTGTCCACAGGTCGCAGCTGGAGTCGATGGCGTGGGAGCGTTGGAGCCAGCTGAGCGAGGCAGCGCGGCGACAGGCTGCCCCGCTGGCGGTGGGCGCGGCGCTGGCGACGGGCGCGTGGGGCCGCGCCACGCACTTCGCGACGGCCTTCGCAACGGGCGACGCCGAGGGAGCCTTCTTCCGTGCCCTCCTCGCCCTCCACGACGCCGACTACGCGCGCGCCCTCGACGAGGTCGCCAAGGCGCGCGCCGCCCTCACCGCCAACCTCATCCCTCTCACCTCCGAGGGCTACCAGCGCGCCTATCCCGTACGTCTCCATGCTTGCTTAACTATCACTCTTATTGCCCTAGGAGTGCTCTTCACCACCTTTACGGAAACCGGATAGTTTTTTATGGGGAAGACTACTTGATTACATGTTGGATAGGGGAGAGCACAAACCAGACCCAGTTATTGTTTGAGTGTCTGTCGGTGTGTCCTCGCCAGTGTCCAAAGAGTGTAGTACTTTTGCGTTTTGGCAGTTGTACCGGGACGTTGTATTCATGGTTGCCATTGAGGGAATGATTTGGTTTCTCAAATGGCACTTTCAGTGCTCTATGAAGGCCTTTCAGTAACTTATTGTTGCTAGCAACGTGTGTAGATGGTTTCACAGCGTGCGTGCAGCGTGTGTTTCTATTGTCAAGATTGAGTTGACCAGACATGTCTGTTAACAAGGTTTCGTCAATTCTTCACTCTTTATCTGCACAAGTACACCAAATGAAGTATTTCGGCACCAACCGAGTCCAATTTTTTATGTGCTTTGAAGGACCTGGTAGAGGCGCAGTTGCTCTCGGAAGTGGAGGAGGTGATCCAGTACAAGCTGGTGCCGGAGCGACGGCCGGTGCTGCGTGAGGCCTGGCACCAGCGCCTCCTCGGCTGCCAGTCCGTCGTCGAGGACTGGGGTCGCGCCATCCTCCTGCGCCGCCTCGTCCTCGATCCTCGCGACAACATGCGCAGTTGTCTGCGCTACGCCGGTCTCTGTCGGCGTACTGGACGCCTGGTCAGTTAGGATTTAGTATTAAGACTCATGGATTACGGAACCAGTTTTTGGGCTTAAGGCATAAAATGGCTTTTGTCAAGCAAATGCTGCTATGTCTAGAACGCACGAATTTTTGAAGCATTCCGTCTCACGTGTGAGTCGCGAAAAATTAGTTGTTTATCATCTGTTTATGACTTCCGATTCCCAGTGACATGGGCTTCTTTCGAAGCATATGACTAGTTTTCAACATTAATACCTTGTAGTGGATAGCTACTCAGATTCGCTTCCTGCTACCTCAGTTAGAATAGGGAGTCCCGATGCCAGAGGGAGAAGAGGAGGCGTCCGTACTAGAGTATTGTTAGCAACGTTGTGTGAATCAGTGTTGGCCTGATTTACTCAGTCCAAGGGGTGATTCAGGTGCTAGTGCCACAGGATAGGCGTAAAAGAACTTTTGTCAAGTAATTACATTCATGTCGGGAGCACAGGAATTTTAGAAGCAGTCCGTCTTAGGTGTGAATAGCGGACATTCGTTGTATGTTATTGGTTTCCGACTCTATTTTCGACGGCATAGACTTCTTTTGAAGCTGTACATCTTCGAAATTTAGAGCCAAGTCGTGGTTGTCTAATTTGAAGAAGAATGCGGTCATTACAGTCCAAAAAACGATCATTAACAACTTATTAGTTGAGAAAACAATTTTGAGACGTGATACTGTAACAAAGTATTTACTTCAATGGGCAATCTTAGAACTCCGATTCAAGTCCTGCAGGTTTTGTCAGAGGTGGAGAAGAAACAAGCAATGACGTTGATACACCAAATTTCAGCCATTCATCTGTGCTTGTTTTCGTGTAGAGCCTGTGCCTACAGGTGCTTCTGCGTCTGCTACCGCGAGATCCTGCCGACGTGGATTGGGGCGAGGTGATTACCGCGGCCGGGTCGGAGCAGCAGCAGCCGCCGTCACCGACAATGCTGGCGGAGGAGTCGGGCGCCGCGGTGCTCTCCTACACGAAGCTACTGTGGGCCGCGGGGGCGCGCGAGGAGGCTGTGACGCGCCTGCGCACCCTCCGCGATGCCGTGCTCGAGCCCGCGCTCCGATTCCACGCCACGTGCCTCGCGCAGCACGAACAGGAGGCCTCCGCCGCAGCCGCTGCTGCCGCCGCCGCCGCCGGTGGCCAGGACTTTCTGCTCCAGCAGCAGCTGACTCATGCCCAGGCACAGCAGTCGGCGGGTTTGGCTAAGACGGTGCCTGAACTGACCACGCGTATTGAGGATCTCCGAAGACTCGTGTCTAAGTAAGACCCATGACCCCTTTTCGTATTCTTTTTTATTTTTGTATCATTTAAGGAAGAAGAGAAAAGAAAGAATTTTAAAGTGTCTGAAGCCGGGGCAAGCAAGCTTATTTCGCAATTTCCGTGCTGAAATCGACTTACTTTTTTAATCGATTAACTAGGCTTCTGTATTACTGGTAGGGCGGCGGTTACGGTGTTCCTCGACGACAGCGCCCAGCCATATATTGTAGTAGTTCATCGGTGGGTTGCGATCCTCTTGGGATTGCGAAAGTCAAACTTTGGTGCTGTTGTAGTCATGAAAAGCGACTGAAAAACCTTTTCTATGAGAAGCTGACCTCTGCGATAATTTGATTAGTAGTACTAAGGGCAAATCTTATTGGTCCTGTCGCTCAATCTGATGAAGAACTCACTCCACCATTTACTTTTAAACAGGTGCAACATGCGCCTAGGTAATTGGTACACGGATCTCTACATTCGCTCTGTCGGTGATGCCAGCACCACCACCACCTCCAAGTCGACTGGATCGGGTCTCTTTGCGAGTGGATCAGACAGCATGCAGTACTTCCAAAATCTGCGGGACCTGCCAGGGACTGTAAGTGTGCCATTCTATTAGTCATAGGCCTTTATCGTCCTCTAGGCAATCACTCCAATTGTCTCCTTGTATTACGCAGTAAATGTTAGCTTTTGATAGGTCAAGTGAAGTAGAGTTTGATATTATACGGCGCAAGTGCAATTGATGCAATTAAAGTATTCCCTTTTTCTTGAAGAGGAAAACGTAGTTTTACTATGATACAAAAGGTCCATTTCAAGGTTGAGACGTTGTCTTGCGTTTTTTTGGGTTACCAAGAGAGTGGGTCAATCAGCATTTGATGTTACGACTCGGATCGATCGCCCAGTATGTTGTAGAGAGTGGATGCGGCGGAGATATTTGGCTCGGAAGGTGCTGCGGAGGCGTGAATCTCCTGTCTGTGTCGTACGCGATTACCACCTAATATACTGGGTTTTATCCCACTTGCTCGGTTCATGTGTGCGCTCCGTTGTCTACCTTGACAAGCAGTTTCAGCGCAGGTCTTCCATGGTCAAGGAAACTAACAAGAGCATGAAGGCTGCGCATGTTGCGCCTGGTGAGAGCAGTAGCCAGTAGTGGGAGCCAAAACCATTTGTTTGCCCTGCGGAATCGTGTCATATGCCACATGACATGCTAGTTTCACACATCGACCAATCGCTCAGATTCCGGGTCGGTTAAGGTAGACAGTGTGACCACGTCGTCTGAAGTGTGCGTGGTCAAAAACAAGGTTGATGATAGCCGGGCATCAAGGTACCCTGCTTGCATGTGAGGGAGATGCACGTGCTTTAGTTGTCCGCTGTGCCCTAAGAAGTTCTCCACTCGGAAGCGCAATGAACCATTGTTATAGATACGGTTATGTAAGGGAAGGCATATGCCACCCTGCGTAGGTACAATAATACTAACAATCCAACCGTCTGTTCGTTTTAGACGAGCATGTTCACCGGCGCCAGTGATGGCTCGACTGGCTTTGTGACGTTCCCGAAGATGGCCACAGCAGGTGGTGCCGCGGACTCGAAGGAGTCGTCGGCTGAGGCAGTTGGCGAGACAGGTCTGGTGGACGAGAAGACGCTGTCGCTGCACCAGTTCGTGATCCAGTGCTACCGCACCGCCACTGAGCACACACCCACCAACCAGAAGGCCTGGCAGGCCTGGGCCATGGCCAACTACGACCTCTCCGCACGCCTCGCCGCCGAGCAACTCCAGCTTGAGCAGAAGGAGGCCAAAATCAAACAGGTGCGTGTGTGCTTGGTGTGTTTATATAAAGAGAACTTTGATATTCTTATCGGAAATTAGAAATAGTACTTTTTATTCACAAAAGGTATTCGCATTAAAGGAAGGTCAGGAGCCCAGGAATTAGCACTTTTGTCAATGAGTTTTACCGAAAACATCCTCAACTAACTAGCCTGCACTACAGCTTTAATCTGGCACAACCCGGGGCCTGGAAAAGTTGATTTTACGATTTTTCTGGTAGGAGGGCCCCTTGGAAATCTGCTTTAATTCGGGCGTCATTTAATTAGGCATTTGTGGTACCGGCATCATGGTGGCAGTTGGTGTCAATCTTGTTTGTAGCGTCTAACCAGGCATAATAGTCCATCGGCGGGTAGAGAGCTACGGAATTCCCAGCCCAACAATTGGGAGACCAGTGTAGTCGTCGTAAAAATTGGCTCCTGGCAGCCATTTTTTTGGCGAAAGTCTTCATTAAATGCAAAGCTCAGAGCAGAGACTGAAACACTCAATTTGGGTGGCTAAAAAGCCAGAAATCCAATACCACTGGCTGTTAATTGCACAAATTTATCGATCTAAGGAAAATCAGTAGGTAAGGAAACTGAACTATTGCCAAAGAGTTTTACCCAAAATAACCGCCATTAACTAGTCTCCATTCCAGTTTCAATCCAGCCCAAGCATGAATCTGGGACAAACTGGTCTACACCCTCACTGGAACAAAGGTCTCCTCAAAATTACATCAATTTTTTCCTTGATTAACTAGAGAGACCTATATAGTACTGACACATTGGCGACTATTGTCTCCCTCCCAACCAGGTTTAATAGTCCATCGGCGGGTTAAGATCTGTGGAGTTTCTAGGCCTAAAATTGGGGCAGGAGTAGTCGTCGTAACAATTGGCATCTGACAACTGTCCTTTTAGCTTTTCCTTGACGTGTGCCGCTTTAGTCGACTCCTGTACGACAGCGAGGTTCATGGAAGAGACTGAAATATTTAAATTGCGCGGTGAAAACCCTAATATTAACGTAGGGATCTCCATGCAAAATCCTTTTGGCGAATTTCGAATAAGCCTACTGTGCTGGGAGTGTAATAAGATGGCCGCTCATTTCTCCTAGCCGCCGCAACCTCTCCCCAGTCGCCATCGTAATTATTTCAGTTCATGCAGTCAGGCTGTTCAGCGTTCAGGAGTGAGCGGCGACCATAATCTGCACCTAGTTTTGAGACCCCGCTGGGTGAATCATCAAGAAGGCATAAGTTATTCTCTTAGATCGGCGTCTATTCTCATTACCATCACCTAAATGTATGCAAAGAAGGATTTAACCTCTTATATGTTTATTGTAGCGTGCACAATCAAATTTTTCATAGCCGGAAAAAGTGACCAAATGTTTTGTTTTTTTTTTCCGAACACCCCATGTTTTGTAATCCATCTGTGGTGCATTGTCCTGAAGGTTCTGGCCGCAGACGCTGGGGCTGTCGATCAGAAGACGGTGGAGCAGAGTGTGGCAGTCCTGGGTCAGCGTCGCGTCACCCTCCAGCGCAGCATCGAACAACTCGCCGCACCTTCCA
Organism: Anomotaenia brevis; assembly: GCA_030710315.1. Taxonomy (NCBI): domain Eukaryota; kingdom Metazoa; phylum Platyhelminthes; class Cestoda; order Cyclophyllidea; family Dilepididae; genus Anomotaenia; species Anomotaenia brevis. The sequence goes on from JAUOZQ010000021.1 coordinate 66,412, forward strand.
TCCGCGGATACATCAACTCCATCGGCATTTCGAAAGAAAGCAACCTGCAGGTGAGATTAAAATCGGGGTTTGTGATAGCGGATACACGGGTGGTTGCGCTTCAGTTGTTATCGACTGTTTCCATCCTCTAAAGCAGGCACAATAAAATGTAAATTCCATCACCATGTGTTATGGGTTTACGTTCATGCTATGCAAAGCATTGAATTATCAGGTCACCGGATAAGTTCTATCCGGAATTTTGCCTTGTTTAAATCAAATGAAAATTAAAGATTATTTTGTAATTTCCAATGGAGCTGAACATGAATATTTAGGTGAATTTAAAGCAGATCAAATTTTTTTCGGGATAAAATTCAAATTTGCTTGATTAAAACGCGGCTAACATGGAAGTACCACCCAAGAATCGTTTCCTAAGAAAGGAAGCTTACCAGTCGACAAGCCAGCGAGAACCATTAGGGGAGAAATGTGTGAATGAAAGAACTTGTGGAGGATGGTTTGCCAAATAGAGCGGAAGTAGAGGTTTCGGCCTCCTCCAAGATGAAGATCGAGCCGGACGTCAAGGTTGGTACTAAGCAGCCGTTTGAAGAAGCAGCCTTTGAGGAATCTTGTCCTGTTTTATTAGTTGAGTTTGGACTAGAAATTGAGTTAATTTCCAACTTTACCATTGTTCATCGTAACCTTCGAAAACTTGGAAAAGTTCCTGGACTTGGCAAATAGATGTCTCGGAAATTGCCTGAAAGCAATCAACTCAAATCTCGAGTTGACCACATTGACTCTTCTCTCCAATCTCCCCAAATTGTAATCACCTTTTTGGTTCTTTTATCTTTTGGATCCTTTATCTTTAAAGTGTCATAGACGGTGGCTTCATAAGCGAGGAAAAGACCCCAGCCACTGCAGACGAGAAAGGAAATTCATGTGAAGAGTTCTTTTTTCTTCAATCTGGTGGAATCGCAAGGAATTGTTATCACATAATGCACGACCCCACGCGGAAAGAACCCCTTTAGAAAGGATGGAAGAACTTAGTTGGGAGAAAACTCCTCACCAACCACCTCTTTCTCTCGACCTTGCCCCCCCTCCACCATCATTTGTTTCTTAGCTTACAAAAGTCATCGGGAAGTAAAAGGTTTTGCGATGAGGCACGATGAGGTTGAAACTGATGCTTGTGAGCTCTTCTAATCAAAACTACAAGAATTTTATAATAATTGTATTAGCGATCTTGTTAATAGATAGTCAAGGAATTGAATCTTAATTTAAAAGTGACATTTTGGTCACTTATTTGTTTATAGTTCTGATAGTTTGTGGTGGATTGTGGCATCTTTGAGTCTCATATGTGATTTGTAGACTTAAAATGGCTTAAGTTGTGGGATGCGTTTAAATATTAAACATCCTGCCTAAATAAATTGCATTCATCACGGAACCGTTTACGAGGGTACCATGTTCATTAAAGTAGTTGAAACGTTCGTTTTTGAGGAGACCGTGTTTTATTCCCAAACTAGCATTCCAACTTTTCCATGTGAATGGAATGATTGATTTCTGTGTGGTTTCGTGAACTCACATGTCTTTATTGAATGATTTGGCCTGTTTTTTCTCGTTGATGTTGTTGTAGGACATCCTGCGGCTGATAAACCTGCTGTTCCAGTTCGGTCACATGCAGGAGATACGGGAGATAGCGCGGGAGGGCCTGGGCAAAATCCGGCTGCAGAACTGGCTGCCGGTGCTGCAGCAGCTGCTGGCGCGCATCGACACACCGCAGGAGCACGTGGCGAGCATAATCGTGGACCTGCTGGTGGCCGTGGGGCGTCAGTTCCCCCAGGCCCTCATCTACTCCCTCGTCCTCGCCTTCAAGTCTGGTGGCTCCGACCGGCGCCGCTACTACGCCAACAAGATCCTCTACTTTATGGAGGAACACAGCCCTCGCCTCGTCTATGAGGCCTTTCTTGTACGTCAGCCGATTTTCGGGGCCAGACTAGGGAATCGAAGTTATGTATCCTTTCAGGATTTTCTGGATAAATGAAAAAAAGTAGTTAGCAACCGCGACATCTATTTTAGTTGAAGTACATTAAATTAACATGGAAATTTTACTGTCATTGTCAAAGAGTTTTAACCAAAATAGCCAAGATCAATCCGGCGAAACTGGGAACCTAAAGCAAGCATGCAAATTTCCAACTCTCTATGGGTTCTAGGGGATTCTCAAAATCGGCGTTCAATGGAGTCCAACCATTAAAAATTGACGGCTGACGACCACTTTTGACTTTTATCTCAGTTGTGGCTGGGGAGAGGGGTCGAGGTTCAAATCCTGCAGCTGCCATACGTATGATTAGCTCTTTTTAACGAAACTCGTTGTCATCCAATGCTTAACCATAGTATTCAGCCATTCGGGCAAAAAAACCGAATGTTGATCTGCAAATCACTCTCTCGTTGTTTTTATGAGACTTTCCTGTTGAAGAGCATCAGTGTTTACAGCCGCGTGGTTAGATTACTGTAGGCGTCTCTCGTTAATTATGTCCTACCATTCAAGTGGAGTCCGTTCATGTTTCATTTGCTTCATAATGTCGTAATCTTCGTATGCGACAGAAACTTGAAATCAAAAACATCTCGATTTTCAATTAGATTCGCACCGGTTCGTTGGCTTTTAATTTCACCGTAGCGCAATCCTTCAAAAGGCAGAGCAGGTTTTTTCTAGGCTTCGTAAAAGAGTTTCCACTTTTAGACCACGCCTATAGTGGTCATTCATACCGAAACTTGATTTATTGCTGTCTGGCAGCTGAACGAGGAGTTGATTCGGCTATCGGTGTCGTGGATGGAGATGTGGTTCGAGTGCCTGGAGGACGCGAGTCGGGTGTACTTCGGGGAGAAGGACACGGACAAGATGTTCCGACTGCTCTTCCCGCTGCACCAGGTGATGGAGCGCGGCCACGAGACGCCCAACGAAGCCGCCTTCCTGCAGGAGTTCGGCAAAGAGCTCAACAACTCCCGCATCTACTGCGAGCGCTTCGAGAATCACGGCACTAGCGCCGACCTCCAGCAGGCCTGGGAGGGCTACTACACCCTTTACCGCACTGTAAGTATACCCCCACAATCTTTGAGAAGGTGTTACTAAAGTGGGGCTTTCCAAGTACAAGGTGATCCCATAAGTTCTGTCCGAATTTTACCTTTGTGTGTTGAACTAAAATTCAAAGAGTAATTGTAGCATCTAACGGAGCTGAGCATTATTTTTATGTTTAGATGCTTTTAAGCGAATCAAATTATGCTTTCCAAAACAAGGAACTATAAATTTACTTGATTAAAATCCTGCTAACATGGAAGTACTCAAGGAACTTTTAAATAATCCACTGGGAATTGTTACCACTTAGTGCAGCAACCATTAATTCTGCAATCCACTGTAAGCAATTAGAGCATTTGACCCTAGCTTTGAAGGGAAAGGATATGTGCTCTAGTAAATCGAAAGGGAGTGATATTTCATTAGGAGAAAATTCCTCATCCACTACCTTATTCTCCCGCAATAATGGTATTAATAAACTTGTAGGTAGATGAAAAGAAGTCAGGGAATGGACATTGATGATTGAAACCTTAGTCAATACAACGCTTTATCGCTTGTTTTATTTATTCAAAATTTTGACTGAACCTATGGGATGATCTGATGCATCGGTATTGCTTCTCTTTACCCCTTTCAGTTTTGGAAATTAATTATTAGCCTCAACGTCGCTTTCATTCGTATGAAGTGTTGTAAAATAACTAGGTATTCTCGTGATCAGATTCATAGCCAGTCTTGTTTAGATGTGAAACTAAATTTACAAAGTTATTTCAAGTATGTAATGTGCGTGGAGAAACTCTGTGCTATGGGAATTACTTCTCCGCTTTATGATTGTTGATAGTGTTAACGTATGGGATAATCTCTTAGTTTCTCACGTCTTGAAATGAAATATGAATGCGAATTTCGCACATCAAGAGTGTGGTTTATTAAATTTTATTAATTGGCAGAATATTTCTAGAACCGCATTTTGTACAGCTGTAAAACCGCTCTCAGAACATCGGTCTGCTTTGCTATGCACTCTATTTCTGGTCATGTAAGGTCAATAAAATTAGTTAGTATTGTATTTTTTCACTTCCAGTGGTTCATTTTCTATTCGACTCGATTTAGAAAACTGATTCCGTGAACATTAGTATACATTTAGGCCGTGTATGGTAAAACCAAGACATTTCGTTTTAATACAACAAAGTCATGCCAAATAACGAATTTAAATATTTTTATACTAATAATCTCTATTTATTAAGGTGGCTGTCAGGTACTTAATTGAGATCCTAAAGTCTGCCTTGAAAATTTTTTAGTGGATGTTCCGAAATCATCCCTCCAAAATGCGAAATTATTGTAAGTGATTGTGCTACATAGTAAAAAGAAGCGCTCTACAAATAAGCAATAGATTCTCCTATACCTGACCCAATGTAGAACCATTAGCCGTACTTCTAAAACGGTTACCCCCTGCTTTTTTCATTACAATGATCGTATTCTACTGCTCACCCTTAGTTGTCTAAACGCGTGTCTAATCTGTCCTCACTGGACCTGATGTGCGCGGCGCCGCGGCTGCACAACTACGGAAAGGACTGGACACTGGCGGTGCCGGGCACCTACAAGCCCCATCTGCCCCTGGTACGCCTCGCCGGTGTCAAGAACTGTCTTATGGTCATGACCTCGAAGCAGCACCCTCGCAAATGCACCATGCTCGGTCAGTCACACCCTCCTCGTCATGTGATTGCCATTTCGCTTAATCAACATTTTTAGAGTCTGTCTTAGAGGTGATTTTCAAGATCACACCCTGAATCGGCAAAGTTATGGTTTTAACAGGTGGTAAGACCTTGTGGGTGTAATGTGAATGTCTGCGGTGGTTTGACGTCTTTGACCGTCTGCGTTAACTTGATCTACGAGTCTTGGAATATTTATAGCAAGGCTGCATTTAGCTCAGTGTGAAGCGTTGTAATTTTTAAGCATTCAGGATTTTGTGTTGAGTCACTAAGGGGATTCTCCCTATGCTGCAGGTTCGAACGGAAAGACGTACGTCTTCCTCCTGAAGGGTCACGAGGATACTCGACAAGACGAGCGCGTGATGCAGTTCTTCGGGCTGATCAACACCCTCTTGATGACCAATCCAGAAACTTTGCGTCGAAACCTGACGTAAGCCATTCTACCCTATTTCGTGTTTTATATCCGGTCGTGCCACAAGTTGCGAAATTCAGAAGTTAAGATTTCACCCTCCTCGTCGTTGACAATCTAATTGGACCACCGTCAAGTTGAGTTTGATGGTAAGATTCTTGATGTAGCCCTTTTAAAAGCCTTTCCTGCATAAAACAGTGCGTCGTCATCTTCATAAGCTTTGCTACGCTCCTAAACTTGGGAAATGGGTGCCTCATGAATTGATGTCTGAAAACAGTCAACTCAAAATTTGAGTTGACATCTGCTGTTCTTACCCAGATTCTCGCCAACTCGTTTCACCTTTTTAGTGACAGGTGATTTGCGACAATGAATCTTTTGTCTATGTTAAGCGTCGTAGACAGTGTCAGGGTCATAAAGGGGAAGACCCTCGCTACAGCCACTCTCAAGGGAACTACGTTGGAAATGGTTCTTTGTTCAATCTGGTGGGATCTCCAAGGGATAACCCAAATTGAATTGTTACCTGCAAATACAGCAACAGCTAGTGCTCAAATCTACTGTCATTAATTAGGGTGCTTGAACCAAGTTTGGTTTAAGGAAAAAAGACTCGCTCTTGTGAGTCGAAAAGGAATGATGTTTCATCAAGATAATGCATGACGCGCCACACAACAAAGTCGTTTTCCAAAAAATCGAAGAAGGAGAACTTGGTTAGGAGCTAATTCCTCATGCGCCTTATTTGCCAACTACTTTCCTCCTTCAAACTACCATTTGCCTCGTAGCTTACGAATTTATTTGGAAGAAGCAGCTTTTTTAAAGCCAAAAAGAGGTAGAAACTGACATCTGTGTTTTTCTAATCAAAACCAAAAGACTTACAATAATGAGGAAACTAATAAGCTTGTAAATGGATGGGAGGAAGTCATAGATGGTCAGGAAAGGTACATTGCTTTTTAACTTTAATTAAATGTAATATTTTTTGCCACTTGTTTTAATCAAAATTTGAACCTAACTAATAGGATGACTTGGTATTTCCAGGTGGAAGTCTCACCCATCCCCGCCCTCACCTATTTTGCCTCGCCGTTTTTAGCGTTCAACGCTTCTCCATAATTCCGCTCTCGACAAACACTGGTCTGATTGGTTGGGTGCCGAACAGCGACACGCTGCACAGCCTGATTCGCGAGTATCGCGATAAGACGGACATCACGCTGAACCAGGAGCACCGGGAGATGCTGCGTCTGGCGCCCGACTTCGATCGGCTCAATCTGAGTCAGAAGACGGAGGTGTTTGAGGCCGGTCTGCGGGCGTCCAGCGGTCGCGATCTGGCCAACATACTCTGGCTCAAGAGCCACAACTCCGAGATGTGGTTCGAGCGACGCACCACCTTCATCCGGTCCATCGCCGTCATGTCCATGGTCGGATACATTCTGGGCCTTGGTGATCGGTCAGTCTTCAACCCTCTAGAATAACCTTTTAATAATTTGAAAAGACGGGGCTTGTAGTGTCATACCCTTCAGGGTGGTTGCTCGTAAAGTTAGTGGCTAGCCTTGGTTTGGTTGCACATGGATGAATAGCAGAATGTCAAACGGCCCCATGGTTTCGACAGCAAATGTCGCAGGGTTTTAAGGCCCAGCAACTTTTTGACCCCCCGAATCTTGTCACTAGCATTAGATCGGCTGTTGGTCATGGCGATCGGAAGTCGCCATAGTCCGGTGTCGCATTTATTCTATATACGTCAAAGCAAAAGTGTGGCTTTCATTGTATGACGTCCCTTAAAATCAACTTCAATCTGTTGAGGAGTCCTTGATTGACTGGTGGTCTATCTTCCCTTTTCTATAAGAGAACCAATTGAACACCATAGACAGAAGAGACCACAGGTATAATTCATTAGTCCCAATTACAGTGAGTAGGTTTGTGGTATAACTCGGACCATGCTGTCTAAACGGGTATGTAAACTAAATATTACTTGGTGACGCCATGCTTAATTCGACTCCAGAACCTATCGAAGCGGAAAAGCGTTGTAACTCGGAACGTTTATTAAACTAATGTTTACGAGGCCATATGAAAACTCAAACAACTGTACGAACTATACAGCCATTTTCGGGGAAGGGAAATTAAGTATAGTTCGTTAGTTATAATCTGCACGTATAACGCCTCCCCGTATTGGTAAAGTTCCTTCCAGCGAAGATGTGTTCATAGAGAAAGAAGGAGAGGAGTGCCGAGTTTGTCCGTTCACGTTGGGATCCAGCGGGCGTTCACGTTGTAGACTAAAAGGTGCATATTGCAGTAAGTAAGATGGATCAACAAAAAGAAGAAAGGTAACGGGGGACCGGCGTCAGCGATATCCTGTTGACATGGTCTCAGTAGGTTCTTGTTTCGGCTCAAAGTTTCGTTGCTGATGTCCACTTCGTAGAGGTCTGTTACCTTTGCTCTTTCGATTTCAGCGATTGAATTTATTTTTCGAATTCGTTGACTTTCGGTTGGTGGTCTTCTCAGGTAGCATAGCCGTAATATGTTGATGTTGATTCCGAATTGTGTTTTTGCTGGTTTAATTCAAAGGAACAGGCTGCCGCAGTCCCTCAAACGAGTGCCTTGGCAGCGTGTTTTCCCGTCACCTTACAGAGTCTGTTTAGCTTTCGCACGGTATGATAGCGGTGAACTCCAACTTCGACGCTGATTGAATGGGAACATCTTGAAACCTACAGGTTGTAAAACCATCGTGATCGATGGTGTGCTTGACCGGTTGGCATCTGTGTGAACGTTTTGGTTTTTCGTAAGGCCTCAACATACCTCCCCTTGTTAAATCGCCTCTCTTATACATGTGCGTGAAAACACAGACACCCATCGAACTTGATGCTGTGTCGCGAGACGGGCAAAATAGTACACATCGACTTTGGCGACTGCTTCGAGGTGGCGATGCTGCGCGAGAAGTACCCCGAAAAGGTTCCCTTCCGGCTCACGCGGATGCTGGTGGCGGCCATGGAGGTGACGGGCATCGAGGGCGTGTACCGCCATACATGCGAGACGACGCTGCGGCTGATGCGCGAGCACCGCGACTCCCTGCTCGCCGTCCTCGAGGCTTTCATCCACGACCCCCTCCTCCAGTGGGTCCTCCTCGAGAACAAGCGTCCCACTGCAGCCAACGTCCCGCAACAACAACAGCAGCCTGGAGCGGCCCCACAGCAGGCAATGCAATCGAATAGAGCTTACGCTGGGGCTACCGTGCAACAGCAGCCCCAACTACAGCAACAACAACAGGTGGTGCGTCTTCTGGCTGGTTTTTTATATGCGTCCATGTTTTTGCTGGGTGCTATACGAATGTTTGCTTAAAAGGCCAGGATTTCGTACCTCACCGTGCTCTTTGTAAGCATCGGTGTAGCATTACGTTTTTCTTTATCGAAGCCCGATTACTTTAATTTTCATCAATGGTTTTGCTTAGTAGCATCGTACATTGGATGTTATATCGTTGTTTGGTGAAAAAAGCTAAGATTTTATACCCAACGTGTTCACCGTAGGCCTTTGTTTCCCAATAACGTATTGACTTCAATCTCACCCATCGATTTTCGGGGAATTGGCTCTGTGGTGGTAGCTTTGTAGTTGCGAAATCTCAAGGTAAATTATTGAAAGACGTATGAAATAGGGTCTCTGCTGTGTCAAATTGCCCAACTACAAATCATGTTTTTTGTTGTACTAAATCGGTACTTTTGTGATCCTTTCTGGGTAGATAAGATAGTTGCTTTACATTCCAATTTAATTTTTCGAAGCTTCTGTCTAGTTTCTTAGAGGATTTGTTAACCGATCGCACGTTAATCTCCTCCTATTTATGCCTTTACTATGCAGTAGGAATCGCAGAAGGATAGGAGTGAGCACAGATTTGTTTGACCGGACCTGAAATTGTGTCCATTATTTCTATCCCATGAGTTCTTTAGCTTGCTTAAAAGAGGGATTTTACACCTCAACATGCTCTTCGTAAGCCTTTGTGAAGCATAAAGTTCTTCAATAGTGTGTTGACTTCAAACTCACGTATCATTTTTTGGAGAGTTAGTTCTTTCTTGATAGCGTTGCAATTGTAAGAGCTCAATGAAAATCATTGTAAGGCGAATAAGGTCTCTTTACCTAGTCCTATTACTAAAATGCAAATCGTACTTTTCTTGTCATTAAGCCGTTGCTTATGTGAAGCCTTTACAGTGGATAAAGAAGTTACTCTACATTCAAAGTGTATTTTCCAAGGCTTCCGTACAGTTCCTTAGGGGGATTTGGTAACCAGAACAACATAAGGAAAGGAGCTAGCACTTTTATTCGATCAGGCCCATTTACAATACGGGTAGAATTCGGTGTGTCCAGTATTTTTACGCTACGAGGACTATGAAGTCGAATCAAATGTTCTTTGGTATTTAAATAATATTGAGCGCACTCTTTTGGAGACATTTCTCGCTTGGTAATTACACAAACTTGAGGATTGGTAAAGGGTATCTTCCCCACTTCAAGTTACTGCAATGCAGACTGTATGTTACTGCTGATTTCTTACAGATGGTTGGTGAGCCTCGAGGCGGTGCCAACAGATACAACCAGCCGCGCGTGTCCCAGCAGCAACAACAACTGCACAATAACAGTCAACTGCGTGTCCCCTCCGTCTTCACTGACCCCAACTACCCGAGTAGCCTCTCTCTGCGCGACTGTCGACACATCAACCCCTGGCGACACCACCTCTGCAACGGTCCATGGCTGGGCTGCTACGAAACCGGTCAGTCATTTTGTGAAATACTTGGTTACTTAAGTTGATTAGCAGTAGTGCGGTCATTACATAAATTCTCTTCGAAATATGTGCTTTGGTATTGTTGAAATCAAAGAATGTTTAGCCAAGGTTTTTGGAGCTGCACGTTATTTTTATGTTTAGACACGTTTAAGCTGATCAAATGTTGTTTTACGGAACCACAAAATAAATATTTACTTGACTAATAACTAGGAACTCAGCAGCCAACGAAGCGGCTAGAAATACCCATTCTCAGTTTATGGAGAGGAATGTGCGATTGAAGGAAGATGGTTTGCGAAATTCAGTAGAAGTGGAGATTTCACCCTCTACGAAGATGAAGATCGAACTGAACGTCCATCGGTTGATTTTTATGATAAGTTCCATGAAGCAGCCCCCATCCTAGTTTATCAGTAAACTAGGTTCAAACCATCAACTGCTTATCGTCCTTATCTTCAAAAACGTGGAAAAGTTCTCAAAATATGAATGGAAGTCTAAAAACCGTCTCAAACCTCGAGTTGATGACATTCACTTTTCTCTTCTCCGCTTTCGCCGAGTTCTTTCACTTTTTGGGTGGCTAGACATGTGTCTGGTGACAATGAACCTTTTATCAACTTGTAGAAAGTAGCAGGGTCGTAAAGGGGAAAGACCCAAGTCAGTCGACGAGAAGGGAACTTCATGGAAAAAGATTCTTCAACCAAGCTGATGGGGATCGCCAAGGAATAATGCGCTTTGAATTGACACCACCCGATTGAGTAGCAACTAATGCTCACATTTGCCGCTAGCAATAGGGGCGTTTGGCCCTACTCTTAGGAGGCAAAAAGGCTGATGATTCCTCAGCACAGTGTGCGGCCCCCCAAGCGACAAGAATCACGTCACAACAGATCGAAGAAGGTCTTGGTTGGGAGAAGACTCCTCCTCATCATCACCCACCTTATTCTCCCGACCTTACTCCCTAAGACTACCGTTTGTTTCTTAGCTTAAAAAGTAATTTTGAAGAGGTAGCGTTGTAACGCCGGAAGTGGTTAATAAAACTGACATTTGCAAATCCTTTGAATAAAACAAAACCAAAAGAATCCGTGTAATAATGGTATTAATGTCTTGGGTAATCAGGGGAAGTACATTGACGATAGAATCTTTATTTAAATGTAGCATTTGGTCACCTGTCTCATTTATTCAAATTTGGGACAGAACTCCTTGGCGGACCTGATACTCATTTTGGGATAACCATGCCTTTAAACCACTACCTAGTTGCCGTTTTCACTGAGTTATTTTCGAACGCATAAAAATAAGCGGTGCTTAGAAATAGCTATAGAATAAAGGTATCATACCTTTCGTTAAGTACTTTTTCTTTCGCTTCCGCCCTAAAGCCAAGGCAATGCGACGCCAGACGGAGGCAGGCGCGATTGTCTGCGAGCGCGTCGGGATGCAGAACTTCATCTTCTCCGCCAAGCCACCGTCCAAAAATGACTTCTACGACGACACCCAATGTGAGTTCTCGTTTGCTTTTCTCTAATTTTACCTGGTCCTCGTCTGACCATTTTTCGACCTGATCAGCCGGCATGGGCAACGCGAGGGCCCGGGACGTGCTCAGCCGGATCCGCCACAAACTGGACGGCAACGAGAACGGCCAGCAGACCAGCGTTTCCCTACAGGTGGACGACCTCATCCGAGAGGCCACTTCCTCCAGGAACATCAGCCAAATGTACATCGGCTGGTAAGTGTTGAACTTAATACATTTTTCCCAGCCATGTGCTTGATTGTGTTGCCCCTTTCCTCGATCGTTTCCAACCTAAATTTTTGCTCGTATTTAGTGAATCCACTGCACCCAAATCGACCGACTGGGTGGTGGTGCAAAGAATTAGTTTGGTGTTTGTGCATCAGTACAGGATGTTGTTCAAATACTGTACTGCACTATGTATAACATACCTCTTTAGTTGAAGTATACTCCCTAGTAAACAAGGACCCTTTTTCTCAAAACTCAGTTACCTTAATGCCTTCATAGGGGAGAAGCCATCTACATCTCCGCTGTATTCTACTCAAATGGGGTCTCTCGTTCACATATTTGGGGCTCACTTGCTCGTCAGTTTCTGCAAAGTGACTTCTTTGTTTTACTCATTATTTTTTGTTTATAGGTGCGCCTTCTGGTAACTCCGTTCCATGCGCCATACCGGAGATTCGATGAAATCGAGGGACTAAACCGGTTACAAGCGATTAATTTGACCCAAACACCCCCTCCTCTCCTCTGTTACTCTTGTTTAAAAGGGCGTTTTAAGCCAATTTTTTCGACGGTTCTTGTAAGCCATTCGTGTATATCTCCCGCCTTTGCTACCGTGACCTGCCCTTTGCGCACACTGATTGAGCACTTGATTCTTTTTAAGTCTACTCAACTTTCTCTACCCTCCCCGATTCTACTACCCATCCCACCCGTTCTCGTGAAGCATTCTTTGTAAAGGAGTGCCTTTGATATTCTGGACGGTGGTATTCAATTTTTATTGGTACTCAAAATACGTGTGCTGGATAGAATAAAATTTGTAGACATCATGTAACGATACTGGAGTATATCTTTTTTCCTCCTCGGCGGCTGCGTTCTAGCGAAACTGAAGCCTGATATACGTTGCTTGGGAAGAACCACCTGCACTACGTCCAAGTTGTGATTATCCTTTGTAAGCAAAGCTATGCTTCGTCTCGAAGTCTGCTCAAAAGAGCATTTACATAATTGTGGCAGCCTTCGAAGCCGTTGCGTTTTCATTTCAGAAACATCGATTCGATAAACGAGTCCGAGAGCCAAGAGATCTCATTTTAGGAGACATGCTAAGTAACCTTGGTCACTTCAATTACCAATACGGGCGGGTGAAAGTCTAAAGCCTTACCCTTTTGCTAACACGACTTGTGTTCTCTTCCCCGCTAGCAGCTTAGATCCGAATTTTCAATAAACAAATAGACCAGATTACGTCATTGTACGAAGAAGAGAGGGACGTGAGCTGCGATAAAATATAAAAATTTGGATATCACAAGTACGGCAAGAGGCTAAAACATACGGGATCCAAAGCCATGGCTACTTAACAGGGGGTAGAATGAGGCGACGAAGTACATATCACGGGGCATAATTGTGATGCGTCTGGCGTGCGCAGCAGCTCTCGACACATGGGAGAAAAATTCGACCATGAAGGCTTCGGTTGCCTCTCGCATACAATCCAACGCGCTAGCTTGCCATCGAAATTCTGAGGCCAAATTGAACCTCATCTCCATGGCGAGTTGGCGTACCAATCGAGCAAACGAGGCACGTCTGAAAGGGATAAGTAAAACTTACCATCATACTAGTTGGGAATCTACCTGTTTTGAGTGGTCTTCCACTAAAACGATTACTGAGTAAAGGAGTGAAAAAAGCTAGTCACGCAACCTAAAGTGTAAAAAACAGTACACAAAAATGACTTGAGACAATGAGCACTTCCGGAGAAATAAACAAAATTATGCCACATCAACAAGGCTGTCTCAACGGCTCACATACCGAATGCAGGGGTCCGTTGTTCGCTGTAAGTACCTAATTTCTGCTAAAATTCTCCGAGCAACTTGTCCAACTCTTTTATTGTGAGTTGGGATTTGCTTTTTCTTATTTGAGTTGTTCTCTGTATTTCGTGTTCGTACAGCTCGTATATCGAATAAAACTTCAGTTCCCGTATCTATAACAATTCTCCTTGTTAGTGATTACAAAATATCTACCTTCCCTACGTTGAGGTTTTGATGGCTTGCGACGCGAACTTGAACTGATCGCCGAATTATTCAGATTAGCGCTAAAAAAGGCACGGAAGGATCAGCAATCAAACTGATGTGTGTGTGGTAACTCTAGGTGGTGCATACCGATTATTTACATTCAATGGTGTGCTTGTTGCGGTAGGTCGAAACGCAGCACCTCCACCCATTACTGACCTTTAAACTGCGAAATTAAACCTTGGTGTAAATTTATGATTGATACAAACAAGGTATCACTCTTTTACTTTTAATTTAAATTATTGATTAATTCTATTTGGCATTATAAACAAAATTGTTGTTGAGCAATAAAATGTTGATGAAATTTTGCAAGCACTTTATGTAATTCACGGCATTAAATACAGTTTTGGTTAGTACATAAACACAACCACTGTCGAATCAATAATGCAAGACAAGTCGAACTTATTTAGCTCTAATGTAATGTATTGGATGGTGGTGATGAGATTATTTAAATAGACAACCTAGGGATGATCGTTGTTTCGGTACATTAAAACTAGAAAATTACCTCAGCTCATGGTTTCTGGCAGCGATTCACCCAAGATTAAATCACATTAACCAGTCCGAGAATAAATGACTCCAACGAAAAGCAGACAGGGGTAGGCGATATTTGGGTAACAGATATCAGATATTTGGCCCGGATCAAATAAGTCTTCAAACTATACTCATTATTTTTTAAATTAATTTTTTGAATAGCAATAATTTAAATTAATCTTTAGATACAAACGAATGAGGCTCTTATAATATAAGTTTATATCGCAGTAACTCAGACGCACGTAACCTTGATAAGCATCACGCGAATTTACAAATTTGCTGGGGCTGAGTTTAGTGTCTAGATTGGGTTCGCTTGAGATAGGATTGAGGAAGATAAATTCGCTTGATTACGACATATTTTCGAACTTTATCATTTTATGATAACTAAACTTTAAGGCCTTGTAATTTAAATGCTTTATTACTAGAGATTTTAAATGATTTCCAGGATGCAGGTTATATCTGACGATCCCTTTCATTGTTGTCTCTACAGATATGTCATGTATTCGTCTATTTTATGCTCATCGATGGTCTACGGTCGTTGAATTCGCATTTGGTACGCTTATGGGGTTGTTATGTTTTTGGAGTATCGGATTACATGGGCCCAACCACAGCTTACCAATACAGAAATCTCAATTTGGTGCTATTCAAAGCCTCTTTGACGGGGGCTTTGTTGTTCATCATTCAGGTAAATTTGACTTTTCACTCATTACTTCCACAATGGAAATCACGGTGCTTTAATACTTGCAGAAAAACGTCTCATATCTGAGGAATTAGCTAAAAAAGTTCGGGTTTTTGCCTTCATTCTCACAATGCCAAGCTCAAAGTTAACCAAAGCTGTTCACGTAAAGGCAACGTGGGCCAAAAGGTTCAATGGATTCATATTTATTAGTTCGGAAGCTGATCCAGACTTACCGTCAATTCGTGAGTTTAGGACAAATTGCAATTTTTGCTTTATCTATCAAATTGAATAGCAGTCTGCTGCAAAGCTTAGTGGTGATTGTATTTTTAATCTCGCTTTATGATATAGAGCAAATGATGATTCTAACAAACTGCGAGAATCAAATTATACCAAATTACGCCTTATTTGTGGATTTCTTAGAGTTAAATGCCATATCAAGTACTATAAATTCGTTATAATAGTATCTCATTGTCTTCGTGGTATTTGACTCGATCATCCTGATGTGAATTATTAATAAAATACACATTTATACTATTCGGTGATAGAATAAATAACGACTTTTCGATTGCGATATTGATTGTTCGAATTATACTGATGAATCACTTATGATAGCTTCAGCCAAGAGCTCCAATCTAGTAAATTATGGCAATATCTCAATTTTGCCTCGGGGTCTGTACTTCTACGCTTAAATAAAGAATATGTTGGCAAATAAACCTGGAAAGGTCAGAGGAGCATGCCCATAATTTTCCTCACTGTAATTTCCCGCAATTGGTGACCTTTGTGATTGCCATTTGTCTCCAAGCCCTAATTTCGCTCCTGAACTAGCCAATGGGAACTGCTAATATCTAGGGTCTACCATACTCTATGAGTTTGGAAAGAAGTTAATAATGAAATGGTGTTTTTTTAGGAGCTGTCAAAGAAGAGAGTCGGGGTGTCTTGTGGGAGAAAACACGCCAAGGCGTAATGTATGCATACAACAATCAATACAATCAGTATGACTTCTTCATGAAGGCGGATGATGATACATATGTTATTGTGGAAAACTTGCGCTTCCTTCTCTCAAAGTACAATTCCAGTGAGCCATTCTTCATGGGTAGGAGATTCAATGCAAGTTCATTTTGTTTTGCCATAAATTGTAAATAACCTAGCAGTTTTAATGATTTTATATGTTTAAATTCCTCCAAGAATATCTGAAATCAATAAACTCTACGAGCTAGAATGGAAGCCTTATGGTTGTGATGGCTTTGTTTACGTTAAGGCGATCTACGGCTTCATGGTCTCACCGAATTACGACCCTTGTAAATCAAATAGGGACAATTATTCGCTTTGCTTTTTGCGATTTGTAGGTTCTAGACATATGCCCATTAGCATGGGCTTCTAGACCATCAGACTAATGTGTATTTCTGCATACAATGGGAAATGCATCCCATTAATCTTTTGCTCCAGCCTGTACTTTACACCTTTTGTTGCAAATCTATCGCATTTACTGGTTGTTCTAAAGCAACAAAGTTGCAAACGTTGTACTTCAATTTGATTACAGAAAATTCAAGGTTTCATACATTTTTCAAATCAGTTAACTAGATCTGCCATATCTAATGAAGCCTGCCAGTAAACTCCACAGAATTTCGCACATAACAAGGATAGTTTGAATATAACTTGAATATAAATAATTTCAATTGTATTTTAATGGTTTATAAACATCTTAAAACGGTCATTTCGTGCTAATCAAAGCCTCGTAGTTGATAAAGATGTTATTTACTCCACTCAAGGTAACTTTTTACTGAGCCTTCGTTTTTGATTTGTTAGTATTTTTTAGTATCCTATAAGGTTAATTTAATTGTTTCCCAAACGATATATACAACTAAATTAGATATCACGCCTATATAAGAATTTTTAGAGCTGCATAGCTCAAAGTAAGAACGATAGCTAAAAAAGGGAAGGATGAAACTTTTCGAAACCTCTAGGGTTAAAGATACTTAATACAGTTTTTAGCTGCGCATTAGATGCTCCTCAGTTTCACAAATTGTGAATTTAACATGGCATAAAAAATAAGTACTCTAAAACTCATACTTCCTAACATCATTAACACCATATTTGAGACGGTACCAGTCTGTAGTCCACACACAATCGAAAGTCTTGCTTCTTCAATCGAAGTAAGGCTCCGCAAAAGACCTTTAGTCTTTTCCTATTACGAACATCATCAGCTCCGTCTAATACATAATTGAACGTCATTGAAACCTCAAGGAGCTGGAAAGGAAATTTTGATGCTGCTCTTATCGGTATAACGGGTTGCGGGCGTACATGATAAAAGGAAGACAGATTTTACTCCACGAAGCCGCTGGACATGGGAGATTAGGAGAATTCCGAAGCCGGAAAGACATCGTTCGTCTTGAGATAAGGGCATTTCGTAACTATGGCTTCTGCTCTCTTCTGCTGTTTGCATATCGATCGTGAATTAACAATCTTTTGCTTTATTTTCTTTTTTTGAATTTGGTCAATCCAGAAATTTGTGAAGCAAGGGTACTTCTCAGGCGGTGCTGGCTACGTTATGTCACGTGCAGCACTCAAATTGATAGCTGAGGGCATGAAGGAGAACGGCACCCGGTCCTGTCAAAAACGCGGTGGAGCCGAGGACGTCAATCTCGGTACGATGATTTCTGTCTCCCATTTCGCCTTTTCTATCCCGTTTTTCTTAAAATTGTTTTTTAAGAGAAAGCGCTTGGAATGTGCCTCTTTTCAACATCAGCATTGCAGATATTCTCAAAAGGGCAACAGAAACCTAATAATTACGTTTTTAACTGAATAGGTGATGACGGCGATCAAGTAAAAGAAACTTTGGAGGAGTTAGGAGCTATTCTTCTGAAATTTGTTAATTTTGTTTCAGTGTATCTCATAGGCTTTGTCCGAATGAATGCATAAATAAATGAAGTGACCAAGAGTTCCATTTAAGCAAAGGTTCAATCTCCTACATACTTTACTTATTCATCTATGATTTCTGTCCATATATTCACAAGTGTACTAATATCTTCATTATTATTTCAAATTTAATCCGAAGAACTCACAAATGTCAGTTTCAACCTCTTCCTACTGCGTTTCTTCCAAATGCTTTTTTAGTCTACGAAAGAAACTGTAGTCTGAAGGAGGAAGGTAGACCGGATAACCAGGTGGATGATAAGTTTTCTCCCAGCCAGGTTCTTTGAAATTTTGTGACGGTTGAATCTTGCTTTGTGGATTAGTGCTGATGAAACATCACCCTTTTTCGATTCATTAGAGCAAGCTTACTTCAGACAACCCAATCTCTGACAGTACATTTGAACACCAATTGTTCTAGCAGTAGGTGGCAACGATCCGGTGAATTAATCCCTAGAATAAGAACTTCTTCCCATGAATTTCCTTTCTCGACCACGGCTGGAGTCTTTCTCCCCGCTTACAAAGCCTTTGTAACAGACCTGTTTTTCGCCAGTCAAAAGTCTAACGGTCAAGAATAGTGAAACAAGTTGGCGAGAATGGAGAGTAAAGCAGATGTCGTCAAGTCGAGATGATTTGCTTCTTTTTAGACACCCACTAATGAGGAGGCATTCCTTCGGGTTTTTGAAGATTACGAAGGTGAATAGTTTTATGGTTTGACCCAGGCCTAATTAACAATGCCTCAACCGATAAAGCAGGATTTTTCTCGAGTTCTGCAACAATAAGCTCACCATGTGATTCGATCTACCTCTTCTTGAAGGGTGAAAACGCCACTTCTATACCCCGTGAACTAGCTCCTGCAATCATCTTTCTCCACTTACAAATACACCTCTATAAAATGAGTGAATGTATCTCGTCGATTCGGTCGGCTGCTGAGTTTCCTTTCTTGAACTCCTACAACATGGGTACTCCCATGTTAGCAGAACTTTAATCAAGCAAGTAGCATTTTATTGTTCTGTATGATAAAATTTGACCAACTGAAATGCATCTAAAAATAAAACGGCTTTCGGTCCTATTAGATATTATAAAATGCTCTAAGTTAAGTTAAACTTCAAGAAGATAAAAATCATGGAGTGACCTGTCACTTCGAGCCAACTACTTGCAGGTGAACATGTCAAAGTTCCACCTTAAAAATTGATTTGATACTCTTAACCGAAGTGGTTTTTTGAATGGCCAGGTGAATGTGCTCAAGACGTGGGTGTGAAGGTGATTGACAGTCTGGATGAGCATGGACAGGAGGCATTCCATCCCTTCGACGTGCCCTACATGATGGACAAGTCGGCCATCGAAAACACCAAGTGGATCGGCGACTACAACTACTTTCCTATGAAAACTGTGAGCCCCTCTCAAGTTTAATCTACTCACAGGAAATCACTAAGCTGATGGTACAACCGTAGAAATTTTCCTAAGGCAAGGTGAATATCTTTTTGGCCGCAGGATAGTTCATACTACACGGTTGTATTGTGAGGTTATAAAACTGAATCATCCCTGTCGGGTTTCTTCATTGATTTTTTCCCAAAGTCGCAAGTCGATTAATTTCAGTCAGGACTAAAAGCCTTAGTAGATTGGGTCAAACAAAACTTTGATGTTGCAAGCCGTCCAAATGGATGTCTTAAAGCGAAATAGAATATCTCCCTTAAGTGAGCGCAGTTTTGCATTGGCTTGAACTCGGATGGCTGCACCAATATCACTTTGATATTTAGGAGTTTGCATTGTGACATGTCATGTCGGTTAACCAGTACACAAGAGAAAAAATGCGCTGCATTTCAAGACATTTTCGAAAGAAACACATGATGTTTATTCCCTACTGTTCAGTAACACAAAAATGAAAAACAATTTAGGGTCTAGGATGCTAAATGTAATTTTTTGATCGATTTTGCCGGTTTCCTGTCTATACGAGAAAAATGCCTGTCTAGCAGAAGAAAGAATGCGGTTGTGAATTTGTGCTCTGTTTGAATAGACTTCAATCTGTCATTGATCACACTAAATATCTAGACAGAGGAATACCTTTGGCAATTTAACCTTCCTTCTTGTACGCATCCGAGCTGAAAGCGGGAAAGGTATAGTGAATGTTAGCCAGCTCTTCTATTTTAGTGTTATTTTTATGATTCGCCAGTGTAGGTAATGCAATCCAAGAGACGAACACATGGCTGAAAAAGTGCAGCCAAAAGCGTGGTATTATTTCCCATGCAGTAGCTTTCAATCATCTGCATTCTTACTCGCAATAAACATAGATTTCCCTGTTTGGGTGGAGTTTATCTTCCATTCTAAATCCTTGTTTTTTGCAGTTCTTAATGCTCTTACATATCAGAGATATTTTGGGTAACTGCTTTAGTCAGTGAATAGACAGTTTTGTTTCCAGGAAATCTAAGTGAAGCTGGGGTAATCTTCACAGTAGCGATCTGTTAAAGTTAAAGTTAAAACCAGTTATTTAGAAATTATCGGTGTCTGAAATAGGAGGAAGTGGATATTACAATATGTTCTTCAGGAGTGATGTCTGTTACTTTGTACTTACCTAAAACCATTTATAAATGTTCGAAATTGAAAATAAAGTAGTAATTTACAGTTATTTCCATAAAGATATTGTTGAAATTTGAAGTGCTTAATTCTTCTATTTTTCGAGTCCTGAGTTCAATGTGTGGTTTTTAGCAATGGGATGGCTAAATTTAATTATTTAAGTTTATTATAATTTTTATTAATATTTTATATCGAATTTCACTTCAGGGCTTCGAATGTTGCAGTGACCACTCGGTGTCCTTCCACTACATCAGACCACGGGACATGTACACCATGGACTATTTAATTTACCGATTGTACCCTTACGCAGTCACCAGAGATGTGGAGCAATACCAAACCCTCTTGAAGTTACAAGAAAGCTTGAAATAGGGACTCCTTATCGCCAAAGATCAAAGCACTCCCTTGAAAATAGCTCAATTTTAATCCATTTGACTTGCTATGAATTTCTTTTTTTCTGAGAACCTAAAAAGTATATATCTGTGCCAATTTATCGATTATGATGTGGTTTTGACTTTCTGATTCTGTCAAAAAGGTTTGAAAGCTACCAAATAGAAATCCAATCGCTTTTAACCAGATTACGCAGTGGTTTTGCGGTTATGGAAATTCCTGAAACCGTAGATATCTTTTTATGCCATGATAAAGGGAACAAGCATAAATTAAAACCCCTCTAGGTGAAATCACGAAACGGAATTCCAAGGTAGACGCATTTGTTATAAAAAACAAAATTCCTACTCTGCGTAGATGGAAAGGCGACAGTAAATGGCAAATTAGCCAATCCAATTTGGAATCATGAAATCAGAACTGTAGGAGTGACTTTTGAGGAAAATAATCAAGAATAATCGTTATTTTTTGAATTTTTCGGGTTATCATATCATATTTGAGCAAAGCACTGGTACTATTGATCGTTATAAGCTGCCATATCTGGCTTTTCCTCTATTTAAATGTCATGAACTAGCTGATTTCCATGATTATGTATGTATGTTCTGAAAAAAATAAAAAGGGACGGATTACAAAAAAAAAGAATTATTAGAAAAAAAATTAATAGAGTAGAAAGTTGAACCACTATCAAAGGATTGTCTCGAAATTAAGACCATCAGAAAAATAATATTGAATCCACAATTAGGCAACGCGCCACCCAGGAAAATGTGGAGGCTGATCGGAATATATCAGTTCATTCCATAAGTTCTGTTCAAATTTTACCTTCTCGAAATCTAAATAAAATAAATGCGCATTCTATAACTGCATACTATTTTTATGTTTTGGTACATTTAAATAGATCAAATCTAGTCTTACAGAAAAATAAACTAAAAATCGCTTGATTAGAAAGCTGCTAAAGTTAAAGCACCCAAGAATCATTTGAACAATTCACTTTGGATTTCTGCCATCTAATACAGCAACAATTAATGCTCAAAATTACTGTCAGCGATTAGTGCTTGAACCCAGCTTTGAGGAGGGAAATGGGCTAGTGAATAGGAGGGGGGGGGGGGTGCTGTTTTATGAGGGCAATGTGGGAGGAAATTCCTCACCCACCACCTCATTCGCCCGACCTTTTGCCTTCAGATTACCATTTATTTCGTAGCCTACAAAGTCATTTGGTTAAAAGAGCTTTCGCAAGACAGACTCAGGAAGTTGAATCTGGCATTTGCGAGTTTATAATCAAAACCAAAAGAATTTTATAGCACTTGTTTGATAGACCTGTTAACAAGTGGAAGGAAGTCAAGGAAAGTACATTGATGATTGAATCGCTAAATAAGTGTGACACTTGTCCGCGTGTTTTATTTATTCGAAAGTCTGACTTGATACAACATTAGTGAGGAAATCTGATCTGCGAGAGCCGTCACTACGAACATACAAACTAACGGTTTTCAGTTTTCAGGAAGGAGCATCCCTAAGCGACATTCATTCCTGCATTTTGAAGAACAGAGCTAATTATCGTAAAAAATTATTCTCTTTCATTCACCCACTTATTCCTCTTGCTTGCTTTTACATAACTAAATGGAAAATGGCTCTGACAGTTTAAAGGAGGGGAGCTTGCTTGATTACTTTGAACAGATCGATGGTATTTTTTAGCCAAACGTGCTCATATTTAACCAAGGAATGGTAGAATGCTTTCAGCCAATATTTGGTCTACTAAGTGGACTTCGTTTTTTAAAACTGTAACAAATCCAAAAGGATTTCACAGCCTGTAACAATATAACCCGAGCTGCATTACCGAGAAACATGTGAATCAAACATTGAATACACAACGAAACATCGTAGGCTTCCTCGTGGAAATCGAGTTCCATTGGTTTGCAGCTAATAATGGACCTAGAGCCCAATATCCCTCCACTATTGCTACGGTACTGGCTTAGATGCATGACGTGATTATCAGACACACAAATCAGTTCGTTCAATAATACTGTTTACACAGGGTGCACCTCCATAAAGCGGTTTGTACTTGAAACTGTTTTGAAGCTCCAAGATTATCTCAAGATATGGGTTGGAGACTTTTGTCTTAGAAGTTATTCCCAAGTTAAGTTATTCCCATGTGACTAAGCCTATTTCATACTTCTCATATCTATTTTAAATCAAGCGAGTCTAATTGCCAAGATCCCAGCGTAGTAGTAGCACGATCGAAGGTGACATTTTGAAATCAACCCGTTTCCGAACTTTTGCTCTTTATCTTACCATTCGCGTCACCTCCATCGTAGTACTGGCGCAATCCTCTTAGTTATCTACAATGAACTAGGAATGCGATACGACGAATTTAGGGACCCTGAAAGCTTCGTCGAGATCTCTTTTTTAGGCGAAACCACCGAGGTTGACTGTGTTCCTTTCTACTGTTTAAAGGTGGAAATGTACGGATTTTTTAATTATATCTATCGAATCATGTAATGTTGGGTGGCACAATGCGGACCAAATGAGAAATCTTAGGAAAACAAGTGCATACTTACATGTAGCTTCTCGAGAATCTCGACGTGGTCGCTATTGAAAAAACTGAAGATAGAAGATCGTTTTAAATGAGGGTTGAGTGGATGGATCCATTACTGCAACGTGTACTAGGCGACATCTTATTGTCGAAAAACATGGTTTGAAATCAAATTCAAAAAATTATATTTTTAGCTTCAAAATAGTAAAGCATAGCCATTTCTTCTGTTCTACAGAGTGACTGGTGAACATTCACTCGATATATTTGTACCCAAAGCTGAAAACGCTTTTTGAAGCCCCGGGGAAGGACCCTTTTATTACTGACTTTGCTTATTATTACTTAGATTAGGTGGTGGAAATATAGATCTAAGCAAAAGGGAAATTCCATGTATTACTCCTATCTCTTGACCATCGAAACATTTTCAACATCACCAAATATTGATTTCTAGGCGTATGATAGTGCATTAGGACAATGTCATGAACTTTACAAAGCATTGGAGCAAAATTTAAAAGCACTGGTTTGTGATGTTAAAATATTTATTAAGTAAAGAAACTAGGTATGATATAACAGCTAAAATGTTTTCGTTAACTCGAGAAGGTGGCCAAATTCAAGCTTTTGAAGCATAATTTGATTAAATCCATTAGTATTCTTCATCTTCCATGTGCCCTTCCCCGAATTTTAGCTTTGATCCTTAACCGGTGCATGCGAATCGGGTTAGATCGTAAAACAATACACTGTAAATGCATTTGCATACACAAAGCCCAAATTTGGGACTCGTATCTGTGTTAATCATTCTTAGTAAAGATTTTGCTAAGGTAACCGAGAGTCAAGATGTTTACCTAGTCTGACCTATCCTTTCTACAAAACAAATAGCATCAATATCTATATATAATACATGTTCTAATATACTAATTGTAGTATACGTGGTAATGTACTAGGAACTATGCTACCTAAATAGTACGATTAGTTAACGAATGATAAATGGCCACAAGAGACGAGACGCGTAGTAACTCAAAAAGTATATTTGACTTATGCCAGGAGTCACTGCAAAGACATAATCAACAAAAGAAAATGAATTGTGGTTTGAGATAATCAGAGAATTATATGATTTTCAGCAGAGGAAAAGCGCGAAAACCCGAAATTCATTTCCGCTAACAGATGAAAAAAGAAGCATAAACTGTTACCTGGGTAATTTGAAACAGCCACCAACGAAGTCTTGATTAACCTCCCAGACTAGCGAATTCGGAGACCTGGACCACCAAACATAAAGAGAAGCGATCTTCGTTGGCAACAAGGCCGAGAAAATGTTACCAACTTCTACCTTTCCATCTCATTTGCAAATACTGTTCCACTTACATCGATACATGAAATAATGTTTTCGTGCCCTCAAACTGGCACGACTCGTCTGATATTTGCCTCTCATTTGCTTCACAGTCTTCATTTCATCTTAAAATTTGGTTTTACGGATTGAAAACTCACCAACAACACATGATGAAAGTGCTGTGAAAATTCTTTTTTATTCCTTTAATCAATGTTTCTAATCTCAAATACGAAATTGTTATTCTGTCTTTAATAAATTTATCCATATAGACCTAAAGTTCTTCTATTTAAAATAATTGGTTCAATGCGATAAATAGGCGCATAATGTAATATTTATATGAAATAAAAGCTATTTTACCTTGTGACTTGTTTAAATTACTTTATTTCTCTATTTGTCGGCCTATGAACTAACTGTTTGGCTATTCAAAAACTACTCGGTTGCAAAATTGCGAAGTCGTATAAGATCTACGAAAAAGGAACTCACTTACGCTGTGAGCTAAATATTTTCAAATTTTAATAACCACTTGAATGTTTGAGAATAAATGCACTGGAATCAGGTTTTCTCAAGTAAACCTCACAGATGTTGCTGACAAGCTCAATTTTCAATTAAGAATCTAAATATTTAAAAGATACTTCAGTCCTCGTTATTCATTTATTTAACCCACAGTTAAGTTAACTACCATTTCTAAAATAAAACTGTTCTAGGATAGGAAATATGCTGCTTTGATCTAGTGCTTTTGCTTTCATTTGAATTCATTGACATTATATCCGTGGAGTATCAATGAAACTTACTCCCGATGGATAAAATCACTCCATTAGTTAATAAATATGCTAATAAAAGAGTCTTATTAGGACAATAATAAATGGTGTGCATTGGATAAATTTATTTAATCTCAATGGGAAACCAGACTTATTAGACAAATAATCAACACAAGAAGGCCATCAGAACTTTGATTCAAATTAAGATGAGCCAAGTTGAACGAGGGGATCGAGTAGAGGTTAGTTGGATTTATTATTTATGAACTGCCCAACAGGAGTGATGTTCTTAATTCACTCCTTGCTGTTTTGAATCCTCCTAATTTTATTTATTTACTTAATAGATGACCTCGAATGTTACCAGGGGTTTTAAGACAATGCTCATTATTTTGTGCTGTAGTCTCTAATTCCTATATCTATTTGGATAAATTTTGAATCATTTCCCTGAGTTTATATGATATATTGTTGATAACTGTGAACTTCGTTATTAGCTCTGTCGCCATCCAAATGTAGGCTGGATTAGTCGTGCAATAATACTGATCATAGGTTTTCAGTAGCCACCTGCTACTGAAAACTACATAATTAGTGAGCATTTTTAAAACAAATAATCCAAGACTTTGTATTACCGTAATGTAACCACGACAAATAATTTGTGCGAATATAGGCTCTTGAATCTTACTCCTGATGGAAATTCACTATCATTGCAAGGAGTCGTAGTACCGGTTCAGAGTAGTATTTTAATTCGAAAAAACCGTCTGGGAGTCTATGGCGTCCTGACTGTCCCAACTCCCATCACCGACTCAATGTCACGTGAGCTATTTAGAAGCGACAAACTAGATACTGGATAATTTTCAAGGCTCATAGCTAGGCTTACCAATTGAATCAACCCCCCCCCCTCGCTAATAAGTGTCTGAGTCAAGTCCTTTGTTCCCTTATTTCACAAAAACGCATGGCTGCTTCCCTCCGACACGCAGCTTTCTAACAAATGTCCGGGTGCATACGTCTGCTTTTCCCCATCACAATCGGGTACTTCATCCGTCTTGTAGAGAATCTAAGTATAGTCTATCCGTTGCAAGGTTTGTCAACGCCTCCCATGTAGATTTTGTAGGTACTCACTATGTGAAGTATAATAACGCCTCCTCTAGAATTTTCTGTTTTTATATTTTTTTCAGAAAAAAGCATTGGTTTAATTATACTATACTTGGTTACACTTGTTCCTCAATGTCCAGTCACCTGATAACAGCAATTCGTT
Organism: Anomotaenia brevis; assembly: GCA_030710315.1. Classification (NCBI taxonomy): domain Eukaryota; kingdom Metazoa; phylum Platyhelminthes; class Cestoda; order Cyclophyllidea; family Dilepididae; genus Anomotaenia; species Anomotaenia brevis. Next base: position 93,000 of record JAUOZQ010000021.1, read on the forward strand.
AGACCGTGACATGTAATTCAAGGGAACCAGGAGCATAAAAAAAATTTAAACAAAGTCTGATCAATTTAGTCATCATCGAAGGCAGTACAGCACTTTGAAGTTACGGTTGCTTTACTCATAATGAGCAACAAATATGTCAATTAAGTAAACTGACCTTGATTGGAGAGCTGAACACTAAGGTTTCCTCTCTGTGCGAATGCGGGAACTGAAATGAATAACTACACTACTCTCCACTTTCATTCAAACTGCAAGGTGTCTAAACTTGTCAACATTTGGTAGTGGATCAAGTCAACACCAAGTTCAACACTCTTTGGCCATGTGATGCATTAATAGGATATCAGTGATTCAACTTACATTACTGGAAGGTTCGAGCATAATTGCATTGCTTTTATATTAAGCTGTGCAAGCTAATTTTTGACCAATTGCAATTTGATACAAGAGTGTCAATACATAAGTGCTAATCGATACTACGTGTGAAAGTTCATAGGTCAACAAATAATTAACATTTGTTACATTTCCACACTATTTTTATAAGAAATTTCCGACCAATGGTGGTAAAAACGTGATGAATGTAAATACGTTTAACTTCTTTTGAAGAGTAATTATGCATTTAGAAGTGTCGTTAAACATAATACAATTAAGTGTCGTATTTAAAGAACAGTCGGGCCTGGGTTAAGCATATCTCTTTGGTATGGGGATGAATTTTGAAAAATAAACAACTTCTAATTACTGAAGTGTTTAGGATTATTAAAGAATGTTTTTCAGCCATTTATGGAAACGAAATTCATTCCTATTATCTCGTGCAGTTTTAAATGGTAAATAAGTTAATGGGTTTCTTGATTTGTGTTTCGTCTTTTGCCTAGTTAAGACCTGTATAAATTACCATATAGATGTGCACAATTACACTTGGCTAAGTGCAGAGATGATTGGTTTGATGGTAAAGGTGATTGTGCTGGTCCCCTATTTGCCAAAGTTAATTTAAATAGTAAATAGGAATGACCTTTGAAACACTACAGATTAGAATCTCCAGGCGCAACACTTTCAATACCGCTAATTTTGCTGGTGAATACTGGACAACTTCCCAAATAATTAGATCATAAAGTTTTGAAATGTTTTTTGATTGCATCTTTTAAATTTGCTCTATTCAATGCCTTATAAAGACCCGCTCTCTGTTGACTTCACCATCTAGCTGAGGGCATCATTTTCCTGGCATGCTCAAAGGGAGGTTTCTATTTTAACTATTTTAACCCACACATCAACCTCATCCAGATCAAAAGAAGAAGTATAAGGCTAAAGAAATATACCAGTTTAGAAGCATTATTTGTATTTAGACACTCTTGTTTTTTGCCGCAATTGCAATTATTAAAGGCCAAGAATAAAGCATTTTAATTGCATACATCTATCAACATTTTCGCATAATTATTTGTAAATCGGATAAAATGAATAGAAAGAATACAGATATTGGAAAAGTAAGCTAAACCAAGAGTTATGGCATGCCCTTCCGATTGAAGATGTTTCTGTGAGCTATCATTACAGTTGTTCCTAGTCCCGGATTCGCATGCTGACCGTACATAAGGGGTTCATGGACCAGATTTGTTTTTAGACGATTGTACACGATTCCCAAGTAAACATCATCTCCTATGAAACTGTGCTTGGTGTAGGCTGTTGCAATAGCAACATCATCTACCACTGCAGGTCCAATCAGGCAGCCGAATCCCCTCATAAATGGAGGCATTTTATCCCACGGAATATTCTGATAAGAGATAAAAAGCTGCCACATGGGTGATCGAACAAGCATTTCGTCTTTTGCCAGGTTGCCACACACTGAGACATTTCGCTCAGCCTCCGGAACCCTTTCCATGAATTGTGCAATTTTTGGGAGATCCAGACGATGGTCGTCGTCCATTGTCAAAAAGAGCTTCACGTTGTTGCTTCCACAAAACGCGGACATCCAGCGATAATTTGCCACCGCCTTCCAGCTCAGGTTGTAGTAAGTGTCTTCGTAGTCCCCAAGCACAATGTCGTCATGAGTGGCGATTTCTTGATCGATTTTCGCCTTCAACTCTTCTTGAGTTCCATCGTAAGCTTCTAGTTGTTCTCCAGCGGGACTATAAAGATTGCTCAAGTATCCGTCACGGTCAAACAAGCTTCCACCACTCCTACGCGGAAGGCCAATGCTGAAGACGTAACCGACTTTCAGGAGTGGATACCGGATCATTTGATCACGTATGTGACTCCGAAATGCAGTTCGCTCGTCGAAGTTAGCAATTGCACTTTTGACAACCACCATGAGATCGTGCTTTGAGCCACTGTAGCACACGGACTTACTGGTTGCCAGTACGCGCATCGGAAAGATATATTGTGGAGGCTGCAAGGCAAATTCACCCATTTGTTTTAATGACATTGAAAATTACCACTGACCTCACTGTTTCATTAATGCTATGCCATTCTGTAGTTATGTTTATAGAAGTAACTTTGCAATAGTCTCATTACTGAGGAGGTTGCCAATTAGAAAAACCATGCAAGAAGAATTGAAATATACTCTGTTGATACTGGATACTTCTTTGGATTCACAATCTAATTTCGAGTCGTACTATCACTCGCTAAATATTTATTCCCTTACAGCCATTTCCTCAAAAGTTCCCATGGAACATTCATTAAGGAAGTTGGATTGTCAAAATTGCTTACGATATCTACTGGTACTCCGGCCTTGATATCAGCCACAAGTTTTCTCAATGGCACGTCTTGTGGATAGGTTTGGTAAATATCAGGGTAACGAATCTTCTCCGTGAAATTTGGCATAAACTGGTGCAATTCATCAAAAGTAACAGTCGTTTTCGTCTGGTTAACTTTGAATAGGTCATGCAGAAAGTACCTCTTTGATGCAGCTGAGTAATCCGTTGCTCTTTCGGTCAGTGATATGCTGAGAGTTATGTTAAAGCTATTGTCGTTGAGTAATTGAATATGTTCAACTTTGGACGGAGGCCACTTCCTAATATAATTCGGCCTATATTCCTTTACCTCTTGTACGCTAGCGATATTGAACAGCTCCCATGTCAGCAGGAGCAAAAACGAAGGAACTACGATGCAGTAAAGCCATTTCAAAGCTACATTGTTTGCCTTCATGATGCTGAATGTGCGCGCTTGAACTTCAGTCTTCGCTTCAAATGCACGTATCAAGGAGGTCTTCACAGCCATACCATTTTAATGCGTTGCCTCTCATTGGCTCGTGTTTAAAACTCTACTAGCTATGTTTATCATTTTCTTGATTGGTGGCTTTCAAATTCCAAGCATTTTCAAGTATCGTAATTGCATCGATCATCCTGAAATTAAGAGAATCTTATAGTTGCTTTAGTGCTTCTGTGTGTTACTTGGACTACCCATGCTCCTAAGGTGTATAACCCTTCATGGTCCAAAAAAGTCTTTGTGATAACTAAAAACTTACTAGCACATTAAGGGCAACTATTACTAAGATAAAGGATATTTTCCTTTTTATAGCCCTCTGTCATTTTCTATCTCCTGACCATTGCAAAAATACATATTTAAAGTTGTCCTTTCATGGAAATTAGAGTCACAATTTAGTCCAGTTTTATCATCCATAAATTGGAGTCTGCAAGCTTTTACATTAGGGATATTTTTTACTGGAGTATCGATTGAGAGACAAACCAAGCAGGAGAAAAATGAACGTTTGACCTGCTTAAATTAATGTAGAATAAAACAGAAGTAGTCCTAAGGAACTCCTCTATTGTCTTTATTAAATGACTGTTTACGAAGTATATGGAAACTGTGTTTTCATTCTGCCTTACAACTCCTCGATTAATTTTTCACGGCTGTTCTAAACAAGTATTTTTGAAGCATGAGTACACTGCAGGTGACTCGGGCTGTCTTTGAATGCCGGGAACAAAACAACTCAGCGAGTCCTTTAGCTGTTTCAATGTTCAATGCTATTAACATTTCCTTCATTTCCCACACTAAATTTAATTCGTCTTCTAGTGTGGAATTGTATTACCTTCCTGAAAGTGTGATTGGACCTAAAAATGGCAAAATAACATGGTTTCGAAACTTGGACTGAACTAGCTCCAACCTTCTGTGTTTATGATAGTGAAGTTAACTGAGCCCGTGTGCGAAACATTCGCAGCTTGTCCCTACTTTCAAATTCATTGCAAGGGTGATTTCTTAATCAAAAGGAGTACAAGGTCGTTAGGAGAGACGTTAACGTGCACATTTAATTTCCTTTAAAGTTCGTAAACTTGTTAAATTAGCTTAAATAAAAATATATACGGCAAGATAGCTAACAAGTTTTCTTAATGATAGAATTCACTTGCGTGGTCAACAAATTTGTCCGATAATTTACATCGCATTCCATCACAGTAATTTTAGTCTTGTAGCAAAGTGCTTCCACCTGGGTTCAAGTTCAATATTGGCCTAATTCAGCGCATTAAAGCTGTTTCGATGATAAGGAAACATGTATATTTAAAGAAATATTTATGAAGAAAATGGTGTCTGAAGCTTCTTTCATATTACCCAGTCATCTCCAAGGTCCTGTCACAACTTTGAATTAATACAACAAGCGACCAAATGCTACATAAAATTAAGGTTTCAAGAACCAATTCATCAACTTTATTATCTACTCCCTTCCATCCGCTACAAGCCCCTCAATAACCTCATTGTGCAATTCTTTCCATTTTGAATATTCGAGGAATTTAAAATATCATTTCTCACCTCTTGCTGTTGAAGTACAAAAACTGTCTTCCAAATGATTCTGTAAGCTGCTACGAAACAAATAGTAGTCCGAGGAAGGAGTAAGGCCAGAAGAATAAGGTGGTGGATGAGGAATTTTCTCCCAACCAGGCTCTTCTTCGATCTTTTGTGACGAGATTCTTGCTGTGTGGGGTCGTGCTGTACTGTCCTGACGAAACAGTGCCTCCTTCCGATTAACTACAGCAGGTTTTTTTCTCCATAAAGTTTGGTTCAAACACCCTTACTGTTGACAATTGATTTGAGCATTACTTGCTACTGTATTAGGTGCTGACAATTCTACCTGCGTTCTTCCTTGGCGATCCAACTAGATTAAAAGAACAAGAACCTGTTTCCCATGGAGTTCTATTCTTTGCGGCTGGGTTTTTTCCACAGTTAGTACCGCCCAGTTTGTGGGTTATTTCTCCACAAACTGAACGCATGTTTCTAGCCGCTTTGTCGGCTACCGAGTTTCCTTCCTTTCTTGAACTCAAACCGCATGCGCCTAAAATGATTCTCGGGTACTACCCTCTTAGTAGGGTTGCAATTTAATTTAAATATTCCTTAAAATAAAATTCGATCAAGCTAAATGAATCATAACATATCGATATTAGACTCCTTAACTGATAATATTGTTTAAAGTTCGTTCATTATTAAAAGGTACATTTTTGACATAACTTTTTGAATTACTTGATAAACGAGAAGCGTGATGAAGATGAAGGTTGGGCAAGGTGAGTTCGGTTGGTAAATTAATAATGACTCCCAAAGCCCACTATTTCCTTATAAACTGACATCCGGTAATAACAGTTTAGAGGAGCACAAGCACGAATATTACTTTCTTTTTTTCGTTCAAGGCCCTGCTCCTATCGAAAATTCAAAGAGCAGTGTACGTGGCCAAAGAAATTTATAATCCTGCGTTTTAAATTAAACGGGATCTTGATTTGATTCCCACCCACGCTCGAAAGCCAGTGTGTGGGATACTGGTGAATTTATCATAGAAACGACACAAATAACAAATTATTGTTTGAATGACTTGTGTGTGCGTTTAAAAACACAGTTCTCATTCTTTTTCAAATCACCATTTCTTAGAAGTGGAAAAGTCACATGAATATGAAAGTCGAGCCTAAATTTTACTCCTGCGAAAGCTAGTAGTGACTCAAGCTACAATGCTGAAGCATAGCTGACTCACCACACTACAGTTCTTATAAGCAGCTCTGGGTTATTTTGCTTAAGTTTTTTCTATCAAATGCCTCACTAGTATACGCAGCTTCTAACAAGCCAATGACCATGGGCATATTCCAAGAACATTCAGGTCCAATCACCCCTCTCGGAGGGAAGAATAGCATACAGATGCTTTCCCGCCATTACTTCCCTACCTATTAAAAGATTTCGAAGAGAAGAGGTCATTCTGTAGAGCTAATACATAGTACGATGTGCTAAGCTACCTAAAATAGTTCGATTAATAAACGTTATGTCCGATAACGGCCACAAGAGACTGGACATGCGGTAACTCTAAAGTTTATTCGACCAAGAGCAAAGCGTCATAGTAACGACTTAGACAACTCTACATATTAGGCAGATAATATCCAAAAGTAAATAAATTATAGTTCAAGATAATTAAAAAAATTTATTTATAATTTTTTGAACATACAACAAGAACCCTTTCAGATTCATCAGCACATAAGAGTCTCTTGCTGAGCTATGAGTAGGTCAGATCACATAAATGCCACATGGCTTTGGAAAATTTTTGGAAACTTGTCTACTGTAAGTGATTCAATAAGTCACATGGAAAGTAGCATTGAAGGAATTTAAGATACTTTTAAATTCTCTGCCTACAAGATGTCTTTTGAGATTTTGATGGGGTGCCCTTGATATTCTCCTTTGGTTTCTGCTATAGTCAAGAATGAAGATAGTTCGGACCAACTGGTGCACACGGTTTAGTCTACCCTGTTCTACCAGGAACCTTCCTTCCAGTACCCATTAAAGTAGGTTAAAGAACCCGAACACTTCGCGTATCCCTGGTTTTAGTTTAGCAGCGAAAATCCACTAATTTAGCCTTAAAGATTGGTTTGCATATAAACTGGTGAAATCATAAGCCAATAAGTCCCAAGGTGACCGAATTTTTAAGTATTGCCTTAAAACCTAAGTAGGCGAGAAAAATCTAACTTCATGACAAAAGTTATTTATTTTACTCATGAACCCAAATACATTGTGTGCTATCAATACATTTTCGACTTTAAGATAACTTTTGCTCATAAGAATTTTACACTTTATGTTATAGGGTTCTTTGCACTTTTGGTTATGAGTTTGCAGTGACCCCACGGTGATATTGGTGAATCTTCTCACCACCACCCTTGACACATTAAGCCCCCTTTAACTGAGTGCATTGGCCTGGTCTACTATAAGGATAGCTACCCTCTACAAGTTTGTGGATATTTGTTACAAAATTTATTTTAATACCTTCTCTAATGGTTCGGCTTAGCAAACACGTAACCTCTCAGGTCAAGCCTTTCGTCATTTTTCTGCTTGATTGATGTTTCAAAGCTTGTTTTCTCTGCAGGTTTTTAGTGTCGCATTTGAAATCAAGCAACGTATCATTTTACAGTCTATATCATGGCCTAACTTGAATTCAATGTTTGGAGTCCCAGTGAATAATGGCCAGTATCACTTCTTGCCTTTTATAAGTTAGGCATATTTAGACAGAAGCCAGTCGCGTTTGTCAACACCACCCAAGCAAATTTTGCTGAGATTTGGGTGATGCCTCCTTTACCTTCATTAATTTTTACTTTGGGAAAGTGTATTGGTCATTGGTTTAACAGTAACACAGTTGGTTCCAATTTTGACACTCACTGTCCACCCGCCTGACAATGAAAATCTCATTAGTATCATCCAATCTGGGATCACAAGATCCTTGTGGTTCTTTTCCATCTTCTTTTAGTCTTGAAACGGATATTTTCGGTCTATTATCTCTCATTCTTCTGTAACCGATTATCTGCTACAACTTCCAGCATTCGAAGCACAACCCCGCTTCCAAGTGAAGGATCTCCATGAGGCTCTTCTTGATGCACAGCTAATTCATTGATTTATTCACATAATATTTGATTACCATTTCTTCCACAGAGAGGTCTTTCAAAAATGCCAAATTTATTAAAGGATTTTTGCATCATTTGCGCCAGGATTTAATATTTTCCCATTCTTCATTATTACAGGAATGGGTGATACTCTTTAGTTGCAGGAAACGTATTCGAGTCTGATCCAAATCCTCGTTATTTGACCAGTAATTTCCAATGGCTGATAATTTGCAATAGATGAAAAACATGCTGACATCTAATAATGTAATAATAAAGCGGTTCTTACTCGATAAAGAACATCGAACACGATCGGATATTCCTTGGAATATTTCTAGTGGACTGCAAGGCTTCTCCCACTTTTGAGTGATTCCCAACATCTCTTTGCGCATTCGGGATGTTTTTCTCCAAAGATGTTCAAAGCTGCATATTGAAATCTCGTCCTTAACAAAGCAGATACCTTTTAAATTTGGTTTTTCGTGGCATTCAATTAAGGAAGGCAGGAGCATCGTTGATAGTGGGCTCTCCCGTTTCATCAAAATTTACCTCATCTTCATCCTCGAGGCCGCCTCATTTTCCTTTTCTTCATCTCATTTTCATCTTCAAAAAGTGAACAAATTTAGTTATCATGGGAAACACTACAGCACTTTAAAGCTGCGATTATATCACTATAACCAAAAAATGCGCAAATTAAATAACCTGGCCTTGAATAGAGAGCTGTACTATAGGCGCCCTTTCCATGAGAATGCGGAAACTCAAACGAGTACCTACACTGTCATCTTAAAAGTGCATCTGACTCGCAGCCCAGCCTCATATTTTTAGTACAGCAGTATTTTAAAATATACTACTAGAAAAGTGGGCAATAATTGCATGACTTTTCGACTAAGTTAAACTTATTTAGTCCTAAAGGCATTTTGAGACAAGGCTGTCTGCATAAGCACGCAATTAGATGCAAATTCCTACGTCACCAAACAATCAGTAGTTGATACATTTTTTCACAGGAATTTCCAAGGCGTTTTCAACAACTATTCCGACGAATTTGATGAAGAAAGTGGCATCTACTGATTACTGTGGGAAATTCGGCAGTTATAGGTGCCATTGTACATTATAGTATACATTCAAAAAAGAATTTTAAAGTATTCTCTTTGTAGGAGAGTGGTAACTTATGGATCAAACTCGCTTTGGGGTAAGCAGAAATATCTTACTGACTACTAAATATCAGCTATGCTCTGATTGTTGCCGATATTGCCAACTTCCTGTGGGTCCAGATGTCCGATATTGTCCATCACTGCCTTCTGTTCACATGTCTGAGGAGCAAATTTCAGTTGAGTAGTGATAGACAAAATAGTGGAAGCACCTGATATTATGACACCAGATAGCTTCCTGTGCTCACACAAGGCTACGCACACGAAACCACTTAGCACGGGCGTACAACCAGACCCTAGTAATAAAATACATGCCAACAACCGCAATTTGAGTTCTAAGGATGTCATTCGGATTCCGTGATGCTGTGTAAACGTTCCAAAAGTACATTAATCAGGTTTTCCGACAGCTCGATTGCTTTCACGCCGACATCGATGATATCCTGGTAGCCAATCCGGATGATAAAGCTCATACAACACAACTGGGCCTGGAGGCTGCACAGCTGGCGATAAACTCCGAAAAGTGTGTTTTCGGCGTTGAATCGCTCGGTTTCTTGGGCCATCGTGCTCCCCTGAATTCTACCACCTCAGGAAGCCGTATCAACTTGTAGCGTATGGCAAGCGAGCTGGATCAATTTGATAGCTAGTCATGGTCCGAAAGCCTCGAAGTTGAGAGCCTGCCGTTACCAGAGACGTCTCCAGTGATAAGTCGAGACCTTTAGTTAGAGCCACCGTCAAGCTGTGTGGCCTAAAATGAACGTAGAGGTTTGCAACTGCTGCCTCTACTGCCATCAAGCGAAAATTACAAGGCAAACAAAAGGTGCGCTTGCAACATTTGCTTGTCCAGATACTAGTTTCCGACATGCCTAAGTGGACCTTGTGGGTGGCGAGAGGTGCGATGATATTGTCAGGTCACAATAGGGCCACTGCAGGTCAGGTGAATCATCACCTCCGTCTTCCAATTATTATTGAAGGGGTTGCCAATAGATAGAGGACTTTCCAATCCTCCTAAATTGGCGACAGCGATGGAACTTCTCTACCAAAACTTCCTCCACTCAATTAGGATTCACACAGCCTACCGACCGGCTTCCAAAGTGCAAAGGTGCCAAAGTCATATTTACTTAGTCACCCAATCAGGCTTCTTATTATAATCCTGTTCTTCCAACGAGGAGATGAGTCACCGGGTTTAGCTTGGCTTCAAAGTGTGCTCGTGTGTGCGGCTTTGGGTGAGCACAAAGCCACAGTCCGGTTTCTAGCCGGTATTGAAAATGGGGACGTAACAATGAGACTACCAAGTATTAATAAACGAGAATTTCGCTTACCCTTGATCGCAGTTCCATAAATATGTCAGGGAATAAACAAAAAGGAAACTCGGTTCGGAATCGCAGTTGCGGGAATTTACCATAGAATATGTCGGAGACTGACGATTGTTTGGAGTAAGCAGAACAAAAGACACCATAAATCAGTGAATGATCAAGTACCAAATTAAAAGAGAAAAAATAACTTATTTATCTGGATAGCCGAAATGGAATTTTATTGAGAAATAAGTGGATACGAAAAATTACGGCAAGCCCCTTCGATTGAAGAAGCTTCTCTGTGCTACCAAAACAGACTTTGATAAATCCACATTCATACGCTGGCTGTACATGCTGGGTTCATTGACCAGGTGTGTTTTCAGGCGAGTGTGTACCAGTCCCAGGTAAACATCCTCGCCGATGTAACTGTACTTGGTGTAGGCGGTTGCTATGGCAACATCGTCAACCACTTTCGGCCCAATCAAGTGGGAGAATCCGCGCAGATATCGAGGCATTATGTCCCACGGGATTTCACGACGGGAAATATAGAGCTTCCACGACGGTATTCGAGCGGCTCCATCAGTTAAGGCTAGCTGACCGAACTCAGAGACGTTTCTCGTGGCCTCTGGAACCCTGTTCATGAATTCTGCGATCATGGAGAGATTCAGACGATGGTCGTCGTCGATTGTCATGAAGAGCTTCACATTGTTTTGCCGACAAAACGCGGACATCCAACGGTAATTCACCACCGACTTCCTGCTCAAGTTGTAGTAGGTGTCTTCGTAATCGCCTAGCACAATGTCGTCGTACTTGGCGATTTCCTCATATATCTTTGCCATCACTTCAGCTTGTCTGCCGTCGTAGGCTTCCAGCTGATCTCCAGCAGGGCTCATAAGTTGAGATAACTGCCCGTCGCGATTAAACACTCTTCCACCACTGCTACGCGGCATACCAACGCTGAAGATGTAACCGACGTTCAGGTTCGGAAATCTGGCTATCTGATCCCGCATATGTCTCCGGAAAGCTGTACGGTCCTCGAAGCCCAGCAGAGCATTCTTGACGACCACCACAAGATCGTGCTGCGAGCCACCGTAGCACACGGACTTACTTGTAGCCAGAATATTCATCGGGAAGTTGTAGTGTGGGGGCTGCAAAGTGAAACCAACTGTCAAATTAAACAATAGAGAACAAACTTAACGCAATTATTTAATCCAAAGTGTAGAAATCCCGCTCTTTTATATAGTACGTTAGTCAATGTTCATAGGAGCCCATCACTTCTGAGGGTACACCCTTCGCTCTCTAAAAGGAACTATTTCGGCAGAAGTCGCATTTTCAAGTGTTATGTAGTCTGAATCAGTTCTTATTTTGAGTAGACTGAATTTCAGCCAGTTTTACTAACATGGGATTCCATTTTATAAGTTACATCAAATATATACCTAAATATTTACCATAATATAACTTTCACACTATGCGCCGATTTCCTAACTGTTGAAGTAATGTAAATGAGACTCACTGTGAAAATGATTGGCAGACTTGGAATCTAGTAGTCTAGTAGTTATTGAGCAATATGTGGTAAGTTATAGAATCGATACCCCATCAATTAGAGTAATAGCACTCTTGGTCACCCATTTTCGATCGACTATAACACAAAAATAACTCTGAGTTTTCTCAATTTCCTGCCTAGTGGAAAAAGTGCTATGTAATTCTGCTCTCACCAGTTTACTAGTGAGATATTGGCCAATTGTTACAAATGTTAATCTCTTTTAGAAGGAATGTAGTTTAAAGATAAATGTACTTGTTAACACTAGAGCTAATTTTACTGAGACTGATAAACACCAAAAAATGCTTACGATATCGACAGGCACTCCGGCCTTGATGTCCTCTACGAGTTTTTGCATTGGCACATCTTGGGGATAGGTCTCGTAAATGTTGGGGTAACGAACCAAACCACCATATTTCGACATATAGTAGGGCAATTCTTCAAACGACGTGGTTTTCTCCGACTCGTTCAATCGAAATAAGTCGTGCAGAAAGTACCTCTTTGTGGGAGTCGGTTTGACTAATGACAGATCAGTTAACCGAAGGCCGATAGTTATATTATAGCTCTTCTTATCGTGGGAGAGAATTTCGTCGATATTTGAGGGAGGCCATTTGTAGATAACTTTAGGTTTTCTTTCCCGAATACTCTCCTTTGAAAGTAGCCACACTAACAGCAGCGCGGTGAGAGTGAGAAGGATTGGAGTAATACACAGCCGATCGGTGTTGCGGGGGAGCATACTGCAAGTTCAACGGCGACACGGTACCTAAACATCAACTTACAAACCAAAGTACCTATAGAAGTTCCACAATTGCACGCCCTTCTTTCCTATTGGCTATCTATAGCAGCCTATCACAACTGCGCAAAGTTGAAACTAGAGGTCTCTTTGAGAATACGTAATAAGGATCAACGACTTGTCTTGTGACCTACATGCAACCGTGGGACCTCATTTGTGATAAAAGAAATCACCGAGCGATCATACTAATTTCAGAGTAATAATTGCTTTTGATTAAAGTGGTTGCTTTTATTAAAAAACGTTTCGTGACTTTAAACAGGTAAAGTTTAATGTTCTTAATCCACTCTCTAAGCAGTGGTGATTGACGGTCAAATGCATATTAAACCCTGAGTGAACCAATGTTCTTAGCGGAAATATAATTTGTTATGTGTCATTATTTGCTAGCTCGGGAAGATTACTGTGACTTTTCTTTCCAAAAAGTAATGGATGCTCAAATATTGCATGTTTAGGAGAAGATTTGTTGAAAATTACCACAAGAAAGCACTAAAAATTCAGACATTGATTGCCGATCTCACTTGCAATAAGAGAATGAAGCAGCATTGGTCAGATCTCACTTATGCCTCATAACTGACTAGATAAGTAATTTTGAGACGGTATTCATCCTGAAGATGCATAATGCACCATTTTCGATGACAGCTGGAGAAGGGTGAATAGATTTTTCAGCTTCAGCCTCATTTGTGCCCGTACTCTGTGCCGTTGTAAGAGATTGCCCGTAAGCACTATTCCCGGTAACTGCTGGAATGGCCAACGTACACTCCCACAGTTCGATCCAAAATCGCCAGGTTATGAACACTTTAAGCGAAAGATTTTCCTTTGGCTACTGGAGGCAAAGTATGGAGAACCTGTGGAATTGTGACTTGAATTTTCAGATGAACATCCATTCATGAAGATGGAAGTCATTGGGCTATATCTTGCTCATGTGGCACTGTCAGCTGAACACGAGAATGAAAAAAGGTAAGAGTCTACTTTCTTTTCAGCGCTGTTGTTAACTTGGCTTGGAGATAGATAGAAAATGCGCAAATTATTTGGATAAAATGACCCTGGAAGTATTGCGTTGTCTGAAACCTAGCTCTTTGCACTGGTTGATGCACTAAGTTGGTGTTTGTAACGTGTTCTATGATTTTACTTGTTATTTGTAAGTAGCAGGTTAGTTGAAATTTAGCAGAAATTTAGAAATTCTAAGTTTCGTACGAAAGGGTTTCGATTCACATTAAAGGAATCAATTGAATTTAAAATTCACGAGAGAAATTAACTTCATTTTTCTAAACATTATTAGCATTTTGTTACCATCTTTTTCTTCTGTTTTACTAAATTAATTCGACCATTGTCGTTTGTGAAAAATCGGAGTTATAAATTAGATATCAAGTATATTTTATCTACCGGGTACGGTAGAGGAAATAATTTCCGGTAATTTCGAGGCTATTCCTCATAAAGACCGATTAAGCTAACTCTAAAATCTCTAATGGCTGGTGTTGGATTCCATCGTCAGTGACTTCAAGACGTCCACCTTGCATTCGAGACAGCTCTTGTTCTTTGACTGGCACAAATAATACGAAGCAACTTTCATTATCTGGGCAGTTCAAGTTTAATCCGGCTCCTGCTCAGATTACTTTGAATTTACTAGCACCAGCAGTGAGGGTTTGCTAGTAGCCGTAATTAAGGCCTATTTCTAATTTAGGAAATTTTATGAGGAGTGAGTCATAAATGAGGAATGCCTTAAACCGCTTCTCGAGACATTCCCATTCCAATCCATGAAGTCTCTGGTCTTTCTTTCATGCGTCTTTCATGATATTTTTTGTGTAGGGAATATGCTAACTTGTGTGGGGAAACCGCACTGTTTAGTCCTTCGTTGCATTAAACATTCAGTGGAAAAAAGGGAACATACAGATACCTAGTTGAACTGAAAGGATGCTGTTTACCGGGTCGAGGGAGAAGTGGGTCACATGAGTGAGGTTTTGCACTAAATTTAGTTTAATATTATTCTACCCTTCAGGTAACCGGTGGGCCATACCACGAGTTTTGTTTGCATCTAAACAAACTGAACCAGCATTGCCACCTAGGCCCCACCCCATCCAAGGATTAATACTGACTACAACTAGGTCCGTTTCAACGAGTTCGTTGTAAGAAGATTCCTTGAATCTCATTCTATGGCTTAAGGATGTAGCAGAAGGCCATTATAGAGAACTGCATTAACTGAAGTTAGAGTATTTAATAAATAAAATTCTTTGCTCTCGACTTGGAAACAGTAGTACTTGTTAAGTGGTGAAATCAGCTTTTCCTCCCAGCTTTTCTCCCTACCGTAAAACACGGCGGCGGCGGCGGGGGTTCTGTGATGATGAGCAGGGGTGCTACTTCCTGGAAATTCGAAAGGCGAGTGATTTTCTTTCATGGAAGAATGAACTAACAGCCGAAGCTATTTGGGAATTTTGGACGGCCAAGTTCATCATCCTATGGTTGTTCAAGAACTGTTTCTGAGGGAAACGCCGCCATCTCTCAAGATGATGGTAATCCAGCACCAATCGATACAGCATCTAAACTTTCTAAAGAATGGAAGCACGAGGAACACCCTAATGAAGTTGAGCACCTCATCTGACCACCACAATCCCCAGACCATCTTAACCTCATTATCGAAGAGCATTTATGGTCGTCGATTTTAGAGATTCAAGTAAGAAGTCTATTACCGCCTCCACCATAGTCTCTAAAAGGACTGGGTGAGGGTTTTGTAACTGCAGAAAGGGCTAAAATTCCTTGGGAGAATTGAGACTGATTGCCGCAAAAGGTGAACCTACACCATACTAAAACAGATTTTGTTGATTTTTCAATGTGTTTCACTGTGGCTGGAGAAATATTTCCAACATGCAGGCTGAGTTCATGGACGCGAGCACGTGATGTGTACGCTGCAGAGGTCGTCGAATCAGGGATACACACACCAACGGGGATGACATGCTAACGCAATCTAACTTCCAGCTGAGGTCTGGCCAACAAGACACGAGCAACCAATGCCAATTACAAATGTCAACTAAACGAGAGGAGGAGGCAAACTAAGTTCAAACCTGATTCACTGACGTAAATTCACGAATTTAGCTTATATATTTTATAAGCAGAATGATGGTAGAAAGACTTATAGTTTAGAATGGGAAAATAAATGTTAATGCAAACTCACCGTTAGTGGTCAGCGCTCTCGTTGCTTATAATATAAAAAAGCTCCTGTACCAGTGACTGTATTATGTATTACTTCACTAGAGCAGAGTCATCGTGATAGAGTTAACCGAATGCAATTAGCAACATTGTAGTCAGGAAATTAGGAAAAATTAGGGTTCACTAACTCCTCAACGGCCAACACACCTTGTTTTGCACCTTGAAATGGAATTTCAATTTTAAAATCAAAATTCAGGATGGGAAATGGCAATCACATGTGGAACGTTCGTCTAACGTGTCAGAATAATCCAGTTTCTTGCTAGCCATGTTGCATGTAAAGGGGAAGAGGTTGGGCTGACAGCAGCTACAAGAAAGGAGGAAGTTGATGAATGTACTCAAATATCATCTGAGGCACATCAAGGTTTGCGAAATTCACTGTAAGTGAAGATTTTACCCTCCACGAAGATGAAGGGGCCCAGTTGAGCTCGATGATAATCCTCTTGAAGTAGTCCTTGAAGAAACTCATCTTGTTTTACTAAATCGTCTCACTTTTTTCGGTGGAGAGACTTTTGACTGGCGAAAAACGGATCTTTTACCGAAATGTAATCGTAGTGGACAGGGGCAAGGAAGTAGAGGAGAAAGACTCCGGCCACAGTCTCCGAGAGAGGAACTTCGGGGAAAAAGTTCTTAATTCAGTCTGATGGAATTCGCCAAGGAGTTGAGAGAAAATTCCCCATCCACTACCTCATTCTCCCGACCTTGCTGTTTCATTGGCGTACCGCTTATAAAATCATTTTGATGAAACAGCTTTTGCAATATCGCAGGACGAGGTTGAAACCGATGCTTTAAATTCTGCTAATCAAAACCGAAGGAATTTTGCAAAAATGGTGTTAAGAAGCTTGTTGATATATGAAAGGAAGTCATAGATAATGAGGGAAAGTACACTTTTGTTTGGTCACTTGTTTTATTTAATTAAAATTCAGAGAGAACCTATGGGATGACCTGATATGCCAACTACATTACCCTAGAGCTATTTTTAAACAGAAATAAGGGATTTCATGGCACCCACTTCGTTCCCAGAATGTAACGAGTGGCCTTATATTCTAAAACGTTTTGTGTTAAACTAAGATACTTATCAAAATGTGAATCATAATCTCAGACTTTTTGACAAGAATTCTAAGTTCCGTTGCCATGTGCCCCTAAGGCTCCTAAAATGCGTCTTCAAATTGATAACAGCGTATCGTGGCTACACTATATTCTGCACCCCTAACCTAATTGCTAACTCTAAAATTTATTCCTACCTCCCCCTGAAGGCAAAATTCTTGAATCAGTTTCATTCAAGGGACTTGGCTTGGTACCAATGGCTATTGGTCTTAGGATGCAATGAATGGCTATGCTACCTACTACCCCAACGTCAAATTTTTTCCAATGCACACCAATAATCACCTTTACCTTCCATTTTCGTCCCCTTCTTTACGCAGGACATCTATGGCATTTGCAAAATACGTTTCGCTCGACTACGTTTACTTTGCAAATTTGTACTTTAAGCTAAGTACAAATCCCAAATCCGTCATTTTGACCTATTTTAACTTTCAGGGCTTCTAGAGAAGCCGGAATTTAAACAGAAATCGGGACTTTAAAGTTACCCCAATACTGCTGAATTTCAGTGTATCCATAATTAAAAATGCACTAAAACTTCCAAAAGCTTCTCAATTCATTCTTAATAAACTGAAATGGGTATGGTAACGACATCCCACAAAAGGTATCTTGATACTGCAATGCCATGAAATTTTGAGGCGTTCCAACAGTTTTCAAGCCTTCGTTCTTTCCAACACTAATTTATATCGTACAAACAAATAGGAGGTATTAATGCCTGCAGATGGAAGAGCATACCCTGATCTTCACGTTTTTCTCTCAGGTGAGGAAATAGATATGAGGAGTAGGGAAGGCGCAATTCATCAGTTAAATGCTTTGTGCGTACTTCGTACATTAATGCTGAAGTAGTTATGGAGTCCAATGAAATTTGAAACATCCAACATCTCTTCAATCGTTTTAAGGTGTTACATTAAATTATGCTTCTAGATTCACATGTACACGAACGAGCCCGTTGTTAAATTTGTCTTCTAACTTCTTTCCGAATGGTTTTAATATATTCCCACTGGGGTGAAAGGGTTCTTGCAGGGGCAGATGCTGGTCTCTTTAAGAGAAGTAAATACCTAAAGTTGGTGCTGGAGGTGCAATATACCTAAGCTTAAATCCCACCAAGTAAGCCAGTATAGACCCACATTCACTCAGTGGGCTCTCGTTTTAATTTCACACAATTTCTTGCATTCCAAAATACTGGAGAAAGGCTTGACCTTGCGGTCAGTGGCGCCTGTAGATATGCACTCTTAGCTTTGGGGAGTGGCTGAAGGCATTTGAAAACCAACATTATTGTTGGAGATTATAATTAGTTTGTTGGATTTTGAAGATGGTGCGGTTTGCTTAGACTAAGTGTGAACGCGGATTTCCTGCTTGCATTTTGAGTTAAATATTAAAATCCTATCCGCTGTCATTAGGCAGGGACTGAAATAACGTAGCCAGAGAATTGAGCATTTGGATAGAACTAAACGATAACTCAGCAAATTACTGATGGTGCTAAAGTTTAACGTAGATCATCCGACAACCTTGTTTACGTAAAATGAGAATCATTACATTTACATGATTGGGTTCATTAATGCGAATTATTTATATATGCGATTATAGAGTTAAGTATGGTACAGACGTCTCCAGATTGACTGCAGACATGGACGAAATATAAATTTCGTAATTCTTGAAACAGAGGACTAATCTACTCGCCATATTGGGTGGCTTGTAATCGCTAGTGTTTGACATTTTTCAAGCATCTTTCACGTTGCACTACCCAGTGCATCTGATGGTAACAACGTGAATATCTACTGGGTCACAAAAACACCTGTAAGCGTTTATCCATAAATAGCCGCATAGACATCTACAATTTACGTCAAAATATCTTAAGGAAAAAAGTGCATGATACCTCAAATTAGAGAGTGATAGTTGTAACTACCCTCTAGAGGCTAGTGAAAAGAGCTCCTAAAGCAATCTCTTGAGGCTATTCAAAATAGGATAGACCCTACAGAACCTTTCAAATCACCAAGACCCCAGTCCAGGGGCGCACGTAATTTGTCATATTGTAAGGTTACCAAAGACCTGCAGTCAATCAAACAAGGGCTATTAGAAATGTGTAAGTTAACTTCCTGAGAGAATAGTGAATTGAGAAAAAGGGGAGGGAGAGGAATTGTGCAGAAGGGGTGAGAGGGTGAGATTACCGCCTCGAGAATACCTCGCCCGAAAAGAGGCGGCGCTTGACCTCAGCCCAGCGCATTTCGAGCTCAATCGAGGCGTTCGACAGCACTGACTGGTTCTCGTAGGCTCGACGTGACAGGTACGGCAGCACTTCCTCCACAGGACCGTATGGCACGTACTTGTACACGGAGTAGCCCTCGCGACCTTTTTATAATTGTAAAAAGACGTCACTTAACGGCTACAAAGAATTCACTGCAGAAATGTACATTGGCTTTCAATCTCAAGTTCCACAATATGTTCACATTGCAACTGTCAATCAACGTCGAGATTCTGATGCCACTTTCGCAAACAGGCCGGGCAGAAGGACCGATACGTTCCACGGCCTTGGAACAATCCCCCATACAAATCGATGGTTTATTTCCCCTGTAATGTTTGTGAATACCCTACCTTTTGACGTATGTACAAAGCACCACACTTCAAGCATGGGCCCAGAATGCATTTTCTTTATGCACTTAACCTCTGGAAATCCCGATTTATGTAGCAGTTTGGTGATTTCAAACCCTCGTTGGTATAAACCAACTTCGCACCCAGAAACACCCTGGATGTTTTTTTTTCAGAAAATGCCTGAGCCAGGGGCGTACGAGGAGGCGTTTAGAGAATCAACCAATCTCCGTTTTGGCATGACGAGTTTTACAATAGAAAAGCTTAGACTAACACTAGATTCTAGTGAGTCAACAAACACTGAAATAAGTCGTTCCAGCAATTAGGTGAAACATGAACAACACCTAGGCTCGTCTATCACAAGAGATGTAGGGAAACTAGCATCTGCCAGCGCCTGCTGTCGAAACAAATTGCGTGGGCACAAGCAACAGCGTTATTTAATCGGGTGCTGAGTGCCAAACTGATGAAGCGCGACGGAAGTTACATATATATCAAGTCGATCGACTTACCTAGTGGGAAACTTATGTGGTCACACATGCCCAGCAATTGTCCGAAGCAAATCACCCCCTGGTCCCGCTTGATGCCAAGGTCCTTCATTCTGTGAAAGAGAACGACAACATTAAACAAACCAAAAATCGATTGATTATTACACTACTTTGCACAATTGTCGAGGATGGTTACGAAACGTATGAATTGAAGGAGACAAGAGTTTGACCCCCTAAGAGAGCATTGAAAGTGACATTGTGACCCTGGGGACAGAACAACACCTAGCGGACTAGAAACCAAACGATATGGCTTTTACTAACCTGAAGAAGATCTCAGTATCAACATGTGATATGAATGAAAAGGGTCTGGGAGTTTCTCCTCCGAATGCGTATTGCTCTCTTCACTTTCGTAATATCAGTAACAATTCTAATCAACTTGGATTACGAGATAAGAGATCGAAATGCTTATGAGCATACCTCTGGAGGGTAAAGCGTATAGTGCCTTCATTGTGCGTGGCAACCATGGCAGCGACCCGACCACTTGGTCGACGTTTGATTGCTGAAAACACCTCCTCCAGACACGCCTCGTACATGGCTGTTGTGGCCTCGTAGTTGGCATTTATGGGGTCCGGATAGCCAAGCTTCTTAGCCCGTTTTCTCTCCTTCAAAGGCAGAAAGGAAATGAGGCATTTAGATCAACTGGCATGCACCTGTTCTATTCGCATTTAAACATGAACCAATTGGACTCACTTGCTCAAAGTAGGCGCCTCTGACGAGCTTCACACCTACGTAGAAGTCGCCAAGTTCACCCAACCTTAGGTCTTGGTATAGGTTTGTCAGAGCGTTCTGTGGGCCATCAAACGCAAATTCGTTAAACACCAGCACAATCAAGTAGTTACAACGACTTAAAATCGGTCACTCACCTTAAGGTAACACTGGTACGTGTTGAAAATTACCAAAGATTCCTTGTTAAAACGTCTCATCATCTCCATGGCAATACGGCGAATTGCCGGTTGAAAATAGCTATGCTCAGCATCAACCATAATGCGAACTCCCTTCGACTTCGCATGCTGTGAAGGCAGATAAATGACTATGTATGTAAATTCAATACTTTAGAATTGAGTATATTTCAAAGCACTGCGATTGAGATTTCAGTAGTAGTAGTACTACAGTACCTAATCCACGCAAAAGAAGTCTTCTGGCTTACGAGAGCAGATGAAAGTCATTGGCAAGGGAATTCTAACTCGCTGCTTTCGTCAAAGTGGCAAAACAATCCAACAAAGATGCACGGTACCAACAGGAAGCGCAGTGGTAACTGCGTTAAAGTTGATACTGTCCCGAAACTAGGGTGTTGTATAAGTTTGATTAACAAATATTACATATTTGAGTGAGTGAATCACAAACCTGCGCGAGAGTATCCAGGCGGTTAAGCATATTCCTCATTTCGCCTACTCCCTGAGGTGTAAGAGTGGAGACCAAGTTTTCCACTTTACCGGTCTAAAAGACAATGATGGCCTCAATTTAACGAATTCAAACAAAACGACTAAGCTGAAGACGGAAGCTGGGAGAACGTACCTCCTTGTCCTTGACTTGAAGTATTGAGGCAAGATCATATTCGAAGTGCTTGAAATGTAGCCATTCCAATAAGTCGACTGAGCTAAGGACGTGTTTGATAGAGAATAACAACTCACCCGTTCTTAGATCGATCAAGTAGAGTGAAGTATTGGGTAAATTCATCATAAGATATTTCAACTCCAAGGCTCTGGAGACGCTTCTGAAAATCATCTCGGTCAATAGAGGCCAAGCTAGGGGACAACTTTTCACCGGCCTCCTCATGTCCAGTCAATAAATGAAACAAACGCTCCATTTGGACGAGAAAATCGGAAAATTGAAGCTGAAATGTGGTGACGTTAAGAAACCTACCAAAAAGTGTGGGCGCCCAAGTGCTGTCAACTTGATGGCAGTGAAACCTTCGTCGACATATCCCTTCGCTGAAGCGTCGATACAGCGCAAGAATACTTCCATATTAGCGTCACACTGCTTTTCTGACTCATAAAAGTAGGTTCGAGCGGAGTAAACTTCTTTGCGGCGATCAGCAAATTCAGCGTTGGGTCTAAATTGCTTTAATGTACCCTTCGTCGATTCATCAGGTACGTGGAGAGCTTGAGACAACGACTCCCTAGAAGCAGCAAATTGCGAAAAAGATGAAATCAAAAGCATAATACAAGACAGTTGCGTCACTCATTTGCTGCACTTACTTATGTTTTTCCACAGTCTCTGATTCCGATATATCCTTTTCAACACTGTAATCGAGAATAGACTTTACTCCGTACTGGCGGTTATGATTTACCAGTGCAAGAATATCTTCCTGAGTTTCACCTGCAACAAATTGACCGTAAAATGTCATTTGCATTAGCTTCTTGAACAGATATTTGCCAAGAACTTTGCGACTAAATTCCATCAACTAAAATATAAGGTTTATAAAAATAAATAAACCTTCTTGTTATTGGATACTATGAATGAGTATGAACAGAGTTTATAGACAAAAGAAGACCTGAGTAGCTCAAACATATTGCTTGATGCATATGCAATTTTTCCATCGCGAAAATTAACGATTGAATTAGTTGAATTTGATACATTTTGCATATTTTCAGTACTTATTTTGTCCGACGAAGATATAGACGAAAAGAATCGGGCATTCTTGATTGGGCAAGCCGGATTGCTTCTCAGAGCTACGCGCAACACAAAAGAACCCATTACTACTGGATGGGCGTCCGCGACGCAAAGTAAGAGTAATTGATGTACTTAAACAATACCTACTAGTAAATTTATCAACATTAAATGTTTAAAATTGACAAATAAAATAAATAATTTTAGAAAAAAATTACAGGTTATTAGTATTTATAAAATTGATTTGCTTAAAAACAATTTTTTAATCTATAAATCATTTTTAACACTGAACCATGAAGTATTTAAAGGGCATTATTATACATTATTGCACATTACAGTAAATTATTTCAACCATTTTGGGAGTCAATGTTTATCTTGAAAATGGAAGATTATTTATTATGCTCATCTAGCTATGCATTATTTTTAAGCTTAGTTAATTATTAAACTATATTATTTTATTTCAAAGCCTGGTGTTATTTTTAGATATCAACCCGGCATCGACTGTTAATACTTTCCCATTATTTTTCTATTGATTACAAAGTTCTTTGTAGACAATATCAGGTGAATTCTACATTTGAACATGCTTTATTAATCTTACGAGGATTTGAATAAATAAATGGTTGATAGTCATGTGAGTTGGAATAAATGCGGACTTGGGAAATTTGTCAAAAATATAGAAGGTCCTTATGTTCCTAGCATTGAAAATTCAAATATCAAAATGCATCTATTATCGAAATCACTAAGTCATTTAAGCTTGGCAGTTCATGTGAAACCTTTAAATGCTATTACTTACACACTGAGGGCTAAATTTGGATTATATTACTCAAAAAGTTGAACGAGCGTAATAGTAGGTGTGAACTACCACCAAGTCCTTGCTGCAGTCTATACCGAAATATACTATGGATACATGTAGATAGCAAAAGTGCTTGCGCGAATAACCAATAGGAATCCTTAATCAAATTAAAAGTCGATCCCCACAGTCTCCAATGCAGTACGAGGGTGGACCGAAACTTTCGTGGAATTTGTTCTTAGCTATGATTCACCAAATTAAAAAATTCAGAAGACTTCTCCGGGTGTTTACCTTGTTTTTACCTACCTTAAATCAGTTTCATGCATGCAGCTATTTTGCTCAGAGCCTCCAAACGCGAAGCTACATTTCGATCGAGGAAACCAGCTATTTTCCGATAATGTCGAATGCCAAATGTTTGGTAAAAATCGAGTGGTAAGAAACAGATATAATGAAGCGTTTGTAGGAACCGTATGGAAGTGGATACTGCAGAGGTTAAGAGAAAGAAGAGGTGACTTTGCGTAAGTCAACTCTCACTCGGAAACACAAAAAATACGAAAACTTTGAGGCTTTTTACAATTTATTTAAAAAGATAGGTGAGTATTTGTCAAATAGATATCTACGTCCCATATAACTTTGCATATTCCAACTTTAGTGGCGGTGGATTCCAAAGTCTTTTCTGCGGCCTGTTGGAAGTGAACTTGGAGGTGGTTTCCCCTTCACATCATTGATCAAAATTGATTTATTCGAAGGGTAATTACTAAAGTAAGCTATCACTAGAGATGAAACTTAGATTATTTACTCGTTTGCTCCTGAGCCAAAAACAATCGAAGCGATGGCTCAGACCAACGTGGATCTCCCGGATCCATCAACTTTCGAATTCAAAGGTCGGTTCAGAGGGGATTCAGAGCTTGTGATACTACTAGATTACATAGGAAATAAAAACAATAACAAAAGTTTGCTATGCTGGTCGCCAGAACATGGCACATTGAGAAAAAGCCTGAAGGAGAACTTCATGTTGGATTCTTGTTTCCTGATTACGACAACGCTCCAGCGCTTTCCTTGAGGTTTTATTAAGATATCCTTCCTCCCTAACCACAGAAGTATGATTCCGATTTAGCTCCTTTAGACTGTTCCCTTTCCTCCTCGACCCAAAGAAATCCTCAAAGATACCTGCTTTAATGTCATAGAAGAAGTGACAAAACACAGTGCCACTTCTCCAGAATTCTTCATAGACGCTCATCGACTTGAGAAGTGTTGAGACCTGTAGCCTATGTAGAAAATAACTTCTTAAAAACTCAGCAATGTTTTGATCCACAATTCACCTTTTTCCTCTTCGTCCAGCTAACCACTGAGTTAAATTTATCAGTTTCCTGAGCTGATAAGGAAAGTTTGGTACATGATGGAGCCTTTATTTGATCAAAGAAACGTCCTTAAATCCGCATGATTTGTAGATTGAAAACGCTTCCCATCTGTACAAAGTTATATTACTCATCATTAATCTTCGGCGAGCAAGTAAAGAAGGTACTTTATAATTTTGAGTAAATGAAATGCTATCAGTACGTGGCAGCTATGAGCTTTGGTGGCTCAGCCGTTTTAGGTAGCTTCTAATGCGTTCTAGAAGCATTTCGATAAATATGTAATCACGGTGATTCCATGCCGTAGAGATTCATGGAAGATTACTAGATTTCCCGAATGATTAAAATGGAGTCCGGCATTTCTTGACAACCAATTTGCTCTTAGTAATAATTTTTTACTGTCTATTGTGATCTGACAGCATCATCGCGCCCGTAGAAGGTCGCACTTCCTGAATCACCCCTTGGACTAGGTGCATTTACTAAAATTTAATTGGCCAATTTGTTTATCGATATATCAGTTTAACCAAAACCTAATACCTTCATTCACTAATAGCAAGCGCATCTCTAATCAATGCTCCTATGAGGACCTCTTCCTTGCACCCTCTCGTACTTGAACTCTTCATCGTATCTGGGGTAGTTGATCCATTCAAGAAGAGAAGCTAATAGTAACTATCCTTTAAAAACTGGCTACCCCGTCGCGATCTGGGGAGATCGCTCAGCCCCTCCGTTGCGATATTTTCTACCAAGATGGACCCCTACGTAGTTTCCTCGGCTCAAGAAGATTTTCCCAACAGCCTTCCTCCTGCCAACTCCCATGAGGGAATTCAAATAAATTTCGAGATGCCTTGCCATGTAAATCAACCATACGAGATTGAAGATTCCGCAGCTTATCATTCCTAGTTCATCGCTACCCCCCGAAGTGGTTACATTATTGAATCACCTTCAATCCAAGCTGAGTTAGAGTAATGGCTATGACCGCTGCGCCTCCCTTTGCCTCATTAACTGCAATCTCTTTGCTTCTCCACTGGCTCAAGTTTTCACAAAGAAAACTCATGTAGACTGTAATTTAATCGTCAAATTTCAAACCTCAGCAGCATCTCAAATTTATCGACCTCAACCATCCTCCTCAGTGCTCAAAATCATTTATCTCAACCGGATTAACAGCCACAAGCCCATTCAACCGGCTTATAAACACTTCCATCGTGTACTGGAATGGCACCATTTTACTGTTCATCCCACACAAGCCAATTATCTACGCCTTCTATGCATCCTCGGACCAGATCCTCACCAATCTCATAACCTACCATATTATCGCCACTTAACCAAACATTGTCTCACCTGCCAAGCCAGCAGAGGCCACAGTTACACCCGAACACTTCTCTGAGTTTTCTCCCACCTTTTTTGTCCAGTTCTCACTCAAAGACACTATAACACCTCTCAATCCATCAACATTTCAAGTCACTCGCACACGTTGTGGACGTGCTGTAACATTCCCTTCCAAACTTGCAGACTTTGTACATTCACTGTTTATGCTTTTCAGATCCTACCAAACGCTCTAGGGGGTGTCGTGATTGCCTTAATTCGAGAATTCCTTGTATAAGGCGATTGGTACATTCTAAAAGCATTTCAAAGTAGAAAGTTGTTATCCTGCTGGAAAAAGGAAATAGCGAAATGTGCTTTCGAAAATGAGTTTGGGATTACATTTTTCACAGTTTTTGTAAGAGTCATTTTGAGCTTTCATTCCTGCGTGTTAATATAAAAATTCAGGGAAAAATTTCGAGACAACATTACCATCATTTACCACCTAGACTTTTTAATTAAAAAGGTAAAAATGCTTAGCTGATTAATGTTGTTACTTCGATGTTTTTTCACTGCCAAGTGAATGAAAAGTAACAGAAGTTTCAGAATGTGTTTTAAGACCTGGTGGACACATAGGTTTGAAGACACTTTTACCACTGTTACAATTGAGAATGTAAACATTCTGAAAGGAATACCGATCACTGTTAGGGGAGGCAATTAAGGGATAAACCATTCAGAGTTCGAAAGATTAACTTTTCATACATTTTTTGCAGTTTCAGCAACAATTTTTCCCTTGGATTCCCTCGTTTTGGGCAATCGAAAGTAGTGCACCACTGGCATAAAAACGAAGAAATTATAAAATAAATAGAAAATAAGCAAAAGCAATTAAAGCCTAGTAAAAGTGCATAAAGTAATAAGTTCAATGTTGCGGTCTTCGTAACTACCATTATTTAACATTGTAAATGCAAACGTGATGCCTTTTACCTTTTTCTCTCAAATGATCCCCCTTATAGAGGCTCCCGAAGTGCATGAAATTAAAACGAACCCCTTTCCATGTTGAGTAATTTGATCAGTAACTGAAAAATGCACTACCCCTTTAAAGGAAAGAGGATTTGTGTGTCATGGCCTCCTCTTTTCTCATCAAGGAGGAGGAGGGGAGACTGCCGACACCGACTCCTCGCTATGACGCATGTTTCCCACTTGACTGGCCCCGCAAAAACAGCCATATGCAGACGAGTCAGAAAGGGTTTCTTTGTTTTGGGGACAAAGAGACCATTTCAGAATGAGATTTAATCAGAAATAATTAACCGTCTATTGCGAGAATATTTCGCCTGAATTCTTCATAAAATGTTAATTGATTTTTGAATGAAATAACCAAACGCGATACACTTTAACAAAATTTTAGGAAAGAGAAGCTTGGAATGTTTTTTGTTAAGAAAAAATTGTGAATTCTCTGGTGCTCAAAACCGTGCTAAAAAAATGTATGACACTACGAAAACCTTGGAAATTCCGAATTCACTGACCATTTCAATATTTTTCTCTTGATTCAGTAAGTCTTCTTGTTATATAAATATATAAATAAATAAATAAATATGATCACCTCATAAGTTCTGCCTAAATTGAACGAAGGTTGAAGAGTAAAGAGGAATGCGTAAATGAAAGAATTTAGAAGTTGGTTCGCGAAATTCAGTGGAAGTGGAGGTTTCTCCATCCACGAAGAAGAAGAAGAAGATGATGATGATGATGGAGCAGAACGTCCAGCTGAGTTTGGTGGTTAGCAGCTTTCTGAAGACGCTTAGTTAAAACCACACATCTGGTCATCTGTTATCATCTGTAAAAACTTGGAAAAGTTACCGCACTTGGAAAAGGGGTCGCTTAGTAATGAATTGTCTGAAAGCCATCTCAAATGCCGAGTTGACATCTGCTCTTCCTTCTCCCATTCCCACCACCGAATTGTTTCTTTTATCTGGTAGATAGACTCGTAACTGAAGGGGAAAATGAATCTTTTATGAAAATATTGATAATTGTAGAAAGCGGCCTAGAAGAGAAATTCGTCTTCGATCAATCCGGTGGGATCGCCAAGGACCAATCCACTTTGAACTGTTACCACCTAAAGCAGTAACAATCAATGCTCAAAAATATACTGTCAGCAACTGGGGGGTTTTAAGCAGGCTTTGAGGAGGAAAAGGACCTGCCCCTCCAGTGATGCTCCATCAGGACAATGCACGACCCCCACACAGCAAGAATCACGCCAAAAAAGGTGGAAGAATAACTTGGGGGTGGGGGGGGGGGGAGAAATGCATCATCCGCCTTATCCTCCCGACTACTTTGCTCCTTCCTCGTAGCTTTCAAATCATTTGGAAGAAGCAGCTTTTATACCACATCAAGAGGTTATTCAAACAGACGTTTTACAAGAAAGTTATGAAAAACTCGTTAATAGATGAAACGATGAAGTCGTAGAGAATCATGGAAAGTACAATGGTGTCTGATTTTTAAATAAAGTGCAACATTTATTTATTCAAAATTTGGGTCGAACCTATGGGATCACCTGGTATTTCATTATTTCCTTGTATCCTGTATAAATAAGAGTTCATTGATTGTACGAGAATGGCAAACGCATTCATCCTAATGTCACCGACATTCTTAATGGGCTTGACGTTCTGCTGTTGCTCTTAGTCTAAAATAGATTGGAATGGTTGGTAATAACTCATTAACTGAGACTAAATAAGCCTCACAAGTGCTAGTAGTTCTATTTAAGCTCCCTTGTAGGAACTCCAAAACTTTATGAGTCGTATTAAAAAGCCTTTTGCCCTTTCCTAGCTATTAATAAATAATGATTACAAAATTGGATTGAAAAACCCTAATCTCACGGTGGAAATTAACACCCTTACTTTAGATGATTGGATTACCTCCGTCAGTCCGTCAATTCCACTACTGGAAATAATTTCTCCACAATCCCTTGCATTTTGTGCCGAGTTTTCGAATTCCGAAAAATTACCATAGGCATATTTAAGTTCCTACTAATATTATTTTACAATGAAAATGAGATGTTAGCGACGTAATGCAGAAACAAGTTATATCTCGACTTTCATGGCAAAATTGTGAATTTTTATCAAGTTTTGACTCATATGGTAACACACATATTTTCTATAATAAAAAGACCTAAATAGGTGTTCATGGATATTCTAATAGGCCTATAAAAGAAACTTCTTTTTTCAAATTTAGTAAGCCTTCACTGAAGGAAAATCTTCATTAAAATGCTAACATTTGTTGCAACTCAAGTGGCACTTTTCAAATGCTTACTACGATACATTAATTTTATGGGACAAAGGTGAATAACCATTCAAAGGTCAGTTCAAACTAATGGGCTCCTCATTATAACTTCTGAAACCGTACATGGTGTGCTCGAAAAGCCCTTTTCTGGTATTTATCTAGCTCTGCTCAAAGAAAATTACAGGGACGATTCTAAATTTAGTCATTACCTCAGCTGTCTCCTGTAATTATGGGATTGAATTTCAATCGCCCTCATTTCTCTCATTTAGATATAGTAAAAGCGAATTCATTAGTCTTCTATAACAGAATGATAACAAAAAATAAGAGCTCATTATTACCTCTTTTCTTTATCTGTTCGTCGAAATCTATTATCAACACCTATTACAAGTACACTTCATTTTAAAACTATGAATTGCGTAAACCGAATAGATTACACTTAGCTTAATGGATTTGGTATGGATGGTCCTGGCTATTCCCAAAACTCTAAATTTATATCCCAGTAGTTTGCTTTGAAAAATAAAGTAATGTAAAGTAATTGCAGAAAGAGTATACCCTTTTCGTAAAGTAAAAGGACAGTTTCTTAGTGATGCTTAATAATTAATTTGAGTATTTCAGATATCAGTATCTTGAAAATTTAGTTAATAAAAACATGTATGTTAGGTTAAATGAAGATGGGTGTAGGAAAATATGTTAATTTGCATTTTATTTATGGGGTTTGAGAACATCGAGACGGATTTTACTTCTCGATGAATCAATAAGCCTCTCTGAATGATTACCATAGAGTCATTGTCACATGTCGATTAAAAAAATTTCGACCATTATACAAGATTTGAGTAGTGCAATTAACTGACCCACCGCAGACACGCTAACAAGCGCTTGTGAAATACCAACTAGCCGTGGGCTATTTGAGCAGATGGCGAGTGATCATAATTGAACCAGCATACTGCCACAGAGGAATTTGACTGGACGGATGTCTTGATATCCATTCGACAAATTCTCTTTTTTCATTCTCCGAAAGTAAAAATTGACACCTCTACCCTATATTATTGGGCCATCCCCTAAGTTCTGTCCGAATGTCGAATAAATAAAACAAGTGACCGAATACTATATTTATTTAAAGATTAAATCATCAGTGCACTTTCTATGGTTACCTATGACTTTCTTTCTTCTACTAAAGGCTTTTCAATACTAGCATTGTAAAATTCTTTTTGTTTTGATTTGAGGAACTCACAAATGCTAGTTTCTACCTTTTCCTGCATTGCTAAAACGGTTTCTTTACAACAATCTTGTAAGCTACGCAACTAATGGCAGTTTAGAGAAGGAGGAGGAGGAGGAGGAGGAGAAGAAGGAGGAAGAGAGGGATTTGCTTCATCGATATTTTGTGACGTGTGCTCGCTGTGTTAGAGGAGAGGGGTGGTCGTGCATTGGCCTGGTGAAACATCACTCCTTTGCGATTTACTGGAGGAGCAGGCCCTTTTCCTCCTCAAAGCTTGCTTCAAACACCTGCCTAGTTGCTGACAGTAGATTGGAGCATTAATTGTTGTTGCATTAGGTGGTACCGATTAGAAGTGAAGTACACCTTAGCGCCTCCACCAGATTGGAAGAAGAACCATTTCCCAATGAAGTTCTCTTCTACAACGCTTAACATAACGAAAAAAAATTCCTGATGGAAAAATTCATGAACGGACCCTGTCGAGGAAAATAGTGATGGGTTCGCATTTCGGGAGTTTTTCGAAGCTTATGCAATTCGACAACCTCATAGGGAATAGAGGTTGTTAGCTACTAGTGTTAATGGATTCTAACAAAAATCATTTTAAAAGGAAATTACATCCTTTCCGGTGGAGTTTTGCAAAAAATAACCTCCTCAACCTGCCTTAAGTCGGAGCTTGGCGCACACTGGATCTCCTCAAAAACTGCTTGCATTGCCTTGTCGATTAACTGTTGCTTTTTTAGCACTGTTGCAGTGACAACTGGTGCTTTTAGACGAACAGCCATACAAAGAGGTCCATCTGGTTTAGGAGCTGGGCACTGTTGTAGTTGGTTAAATTGGTCGACTATCCTAAAGCCTATTATTGGGGGCTACTCGCGGTATCCATTAGTCTGCAGTAGACAACGATTGCACTTTTGAAACCAACTTAAATCCATTCAGCACGAATTTTCTGCTACTTTTACAGGGAATCGGCTGCGCATATGTGCAGTTTTTCCTCCCTTTTATGAACCAAGTGGCTTCCACCCATCTACCATTCACCTCGTTGCCACCATCCAATTTCTGAATGATCGAGAAGAACCCAGACTTTAAAGGAAGTTTTCTTTTTATCTCATGAATAATTTATGGAATCATTACTCGAACTTGACGCGGGGATTTAATTGATAGGCTTTTAAACCGATAAAAATCATAGAAAACCATTGATAGCGTGTTCACTGTTCTAGTTTCCACAGATGTCTCGCTCCAACCCTGAATCGTAGTAGCAATACTTATTAATTTTTGGCTTAAGAGACTGTCATTGGTTCAAAAGCACAAACGGAGAATTGGAAGAGCCCTATTAATTTATCCGAACCGCGCTTAACATGCATTTCCACTTTGGCACTTAGAAGACAGCTATCCAGTGTTACTTAGTTTTAACCTGTTTACACTCAGCAGCTAAATTCACCCTGCATGAAATGCCCAGGAAACCTCAAGCCCTTGATATTGCAAAAGTTTGCTACTACAGTGGATATAGGCTCACAATGAGTAGAAATCGCCATGAACAATGGGCTAGAATATTATCCTCCACTTACAACAACCGATTCCAACCTATCCTAGTTGGTCTATATTTAAAACGCTGGCCATCAGCAAGCTCCTCAACCTCCCACATTTAATACAAGTGGCAACTAAGACCTCTTTTACTATTTCAAAGTTTACTTCACCAAGGCTGTACTACAAGTACGATCACAGATCGAGTTACGTTCACAGTCGGAAATGCTGTCACTGTCACTATTCAAAGGCAAACCAATGAGCCTGGAGTCAACATATAAAAAAGAGGGCTACGAATAGGCAAAATGGCTATGGCCGTAAGTGATCAAGACTACAGGGCTGTCATTGTAAAATTCAAATACTTCATACAAACAAAAACAACGACATACATACAGCTTAATAGAAGAGAAATCTGAAGGAACAAATATTATAGGTGATGGATACAAAACATGGATTTACTTATGATAAAATACTTTACAGGAGTACAAGTAAGTTTCCAGAGAGTAAGGAAATGAATTTCTTATCGCCGATTTGTATTAGATCCACTATTTCTCTTCAATCGGCACCGGCACGCTGGGGTCACCATTCTCCGTTTGCTTTCGCTGTTTATCGTATTCTTTTTTCTGCTTCCGCCGCATTTTGACGAGAAGATTGGGGGATTCACGATTTTGCTTCACCAGCGAACGACGCAAGCGATTCAGAAGGGTCTCCTCACCGTTGGCTAAATTGAGGAAGCATTGATTATTAATAAAAGTGGCACAGAAAAGGAATGAGTTACACATACGATTATCGCCTTTGACATTGACGTTTTCTGTCCCTGCAGAAATGTTACCAGGATGGTGTACGGAATCATCCTCCGTTATACACCCATCAATCGATTCAAATGTAGACGTATCGAACGGCAAACGCGCAGACATAGCTGCCAAATTAAGTTATAAACCTCTTACGTTGAAATGATTCATTGTTAGAAGACTTGTCTAACACAATGGGAGTTCGTGCAATGCCCTCTGTAGGTGAACGCGGATCAACATCCAATAACTTCAGTCTCGGAACGACCGGAGTTGATGTATCATGGTTTCGGGGTTGCTTCTTGACAGAACTGAAGCCACTACCCATTACTTCTTCATTAATAACATGCGCGGGAAATATTAGCATCGATCGCGGTTTATATAAACATTTAATATTTTATCCCTTAGAGTACTGCTAGAAACCCAAACTTATTTTTAGAAGACATTACTAATATTTTACAGTAATTTCACACAACTTATCACGTATTAATTCTGCATCTAGATGTCTTTTAAAGGAAAGTTTCAATAAAATTATGTGAAATCATAATAGATAGGTGGTGTTTGGTTTCGATTGAAAAATGAATCCTAGTGGTTTGTGTTCATTTTGCTAATGGTGGGTGATTAGAGGCCGGTGCCGTGAAATAGAAGACAAATTCCACGTTTATCCCGTTTGAAGTTATGGATATGGAAAGAGAGGATAGCCCAAAAGCCTTTTCGAAACAAGAGTCCGAATAAGGCATCCGAAGATTTTGTTTAAGAAATAAATCTAAAAATCTGATCACTCCATAATGAAGTGAAAGGATTAATTACTTGAGTTTAGAGCTATTTTTATTCGTATAATCCCTTATACATCATTCCAAACCACTGGGTGCATAATCGCAATTATATCAGATTAATGTGTAAACCTAAAAACTTGTCAGTTAGAGCACTTAACTCGGGCTGCTAGAAATATTAGTCACATGCTTAATAATTCGCTCGCTTATTATTGACCATGCCTGTTGTTGAGCACAATCACCTAATCCATCAAGACTATTCACATATAAAACACCTGTTGATTTCTGCAAAACTATTTAGAATTAGTAAATCACACTTGAAGGCAATGAAATTGCATTCTGCGAACAGAATAGATTCAAACCCATGCTGTGAGTTAATCTTAGGCTGTCCATACGAGCCCTTCTTCAATAATACCTTATAGTGCGAAGCTATTTGCGGAGCCAGGTAATAGCCTATATCGATATTTTTCAAATTCTAGACCTTATTGTGATGGATATGGTCTAAGACCACTATATGTCATATGTTGTTTTACGATGAGTACCCGCTTCTATATTATTAACTATTTTATACAAATAGGGTGAGCTAAAGAAAAGTGAAGTCCGATTTCAATAATTCCTGATATTATTTTATGGTCTGCATTTGGAACAAAACCAAATCTGCCATCTAGATGATGCAATTTATATTGCGAGGCCTGTATTTCTCCACACTCTAGCTTTGTCCGCGAGTTCAAAATAATATCGCGTTCGTGGGTTTGCGCCTTTTGGACATCACTACTGGTATGATAGTCACGTTTCGCGCTCCAAAGTAGTGTTCTTTTATTCTTCGAGTTAGTTTTAATATTGTTTCTTGACGCCAAAACATTTATACAATAACGATAAGAAATTTCCACTACGTATTTTATTATATACCTTTAACAGCCAACATGCTTTGTAAATATGTAAAATGTAAATATTGTAAATATGACAATTTGTAGTATGTATTGCACGAAGTTTAAAAAATCGATTTTATGATGGAAGAGAAACTTCAAGAACAGGCTGATAAAATACAGCGTTATGAAAGAAAATTGCGAGGTATGAAATGTTCAAGCTCTTAAGGAAGTACCTAGACATTGTTACCGTATATAAAAAATTGCAAAGTGAGAATGAGTCAATGAGTTCCCGCTTGCAATCAGCTGATCTCACCGTAAGTTACTCAATGTCAAATGTTATATCTTAATTCATGTTGGTACAAATACCTTGCAAAATCTTGGCATCTGATTAGCGAATGTAAAGTATTCGTCTATTTGGTACGTTATACTTTCAAGGAAGCTCATTTAAGAGAGGAATTAAAGAACAAGTCCCAGGCGATTGAAGACCAGCGGTCAAAATTGAAGGACCTCAACGAAAAACTCAAAGATTTGGTAAGATACTTAATTTTTGCTTCATTTACAAGTTTCGCACGATTGATTTTACCATATTTCCCAGGTTTGCGAGAAGGATAAGCTGCGAAGGGAAGTTGAGAAGATCCCTATTTTGACAGAGAGAATTGATAAACTTTCGAAGGACCTAGATGTCGAGCAAAACAATTCTAAAAGCCTAAAATCTGCACTTGCCGAGGCTCTTGAACAACATGAATTATCAACGCAACATTTTGAGGTATGACTTCTGCTACTGTTTTAATTTAGTAAGCTATTGCGTTTCTCATCCATTTGTTTATACTTAGATGCGAATATCTGAAATCGTATCTACCCTGAAGACGTATCAAGAGATTCACAAATCTGACAGCGAAACCATCAATCAACTTCGTTCTGATAAAGGCCCTGATCAAGGTAGAGACGGTTCTCAAGTAGGTTTATACTCCTTTCAGGTGTTTTGAAATACACCAAGGAACTGAGTAATGGGGATGTTAGCATGATTAGTTAATCCTGCCTTTTATAGCAGCCGTTTGTGAGTGGGTGTATATCCTATATTTGTGGAACATGCGGCAGTCCCAAGCTTGTGACCCTCTGTGGAATGACTACTTTTTATGACTATCTACCGTAGAAAATCCCTCAATTAACGCTTTTTTCTATGCATGTTTAGGTTCCACTCAATAAAACACGGCTGGCCGAATATATTTCAACACTAGTGAGTCGCCGAAGCGATGATGATGATGATGCAGAGGGCTCGAATTTGGGAGATCTATACGATCTAATGTCTAAAGTCTGGTGTGCAATAGTCGAAGTCAGTTCGCTGAGCCGGTCCGATGTTGAGAAGCAGCTTATTCAGCGCCTCGGCCTGAAGGCCTTTGTCCCCATAGAGCTACTAGAGGTTTCCGAGAAGGAGAAAACGGAATTGCAGTACCAAGTGGAACTAATGAAACTTCAACCTCTCTCACCGCGTGATTTAGGCGGTGCCAGGACTTCTCCTGCCCGTCCTTCCCCGGTATGCTTAGCCACCTGGACTGTATACACTGAAAATCTCGACATGTTTGACTTAGTTCGGATACTTTGTTGCAGGCGGCTGAAGTGAGCGACGAAAAACGCAAATTGGAGGAGAAGCTTACAGAAGCCCAAGAGCATGTAAAGCTACTTCGACAGCAAAATCTCACCACATTGCTTGAACTGGAGTCGGTTAAGAAGGCAATGCGTTCAAAAATTGCTGGTAAGAATTGGTCGCATTTCAAATGAACATCGCATCTCATGCATTGCACACTTTGCAACGTGGTCTCTGAATTCCCATTCCACACCGTCGGGTTTTCGCGTCTTTTTGCTCTAAAAGTTGCGGTTTTTAGCCCAATTACCACCCTATTTTCGTTTTGAATCAAATGTGCCCATTCTCAGTGTTGCCAACGCCATTGTTTCATATTTTTCCACGGAATGGAGCTTACATTTTAGGTCGATCGCAGGTGGGTGTTACCCCTGGTTGCGAAAAGCAACTAGCGCACATTTCGTTAAGTGTTGGTGGTTAGTACTTGTGACGTCCTGTCGGTAGGCTTTGCTTTGCTTACTGTTTGATTAGCAAAGGTGGCCCTCATCACAGTCTACCCCGACGTCAAGTTTTCCAAATAGTATTCATGAGCTATGTGAATTCGTCTGTTTTTCCAGGTCGGTACTTCATCGAGAGGCAGTAAGTCCTACTCGAATGGCAGTTTCAAGATTGCTACTTTGATTGTTATCTGAATTTAGTGTAGGGTGCCTCAAAAAAACGTAGGTATGCCCTGCCTATCGTAGTGTGTTGTCAATACAACTCTATCCACTAACAGATATCAGGTAATCCCATAAGTTCTGTCCGAATTTTGGGATTGTTCTCAGACACCCATTTTCAAAGTCAAGGTAATTTTCCAAGTGTTTGAAGATGCCAATGAACAGTTAAATGGTTTGAACTAGGCTTAACTGCCAATTTCGATTCAACCGATAAAGCAGAGTAAGCTTCTTCAAGTGCTGCTTCAGGGATCTTTTCATCGAGCTCAACTAAATGTCCGGTTCGGTCTTTATCTTCATCTTTGTGGAGAGTGAAATCTCCACTTCCACTGAATTTCGCAAACAATCTTATTTCATTTACGCATTTCCCTCTATAAAATGAGCTAGTGTTTCTAGCCGCTTCGTAGGGTGCTGGGTTTCCTTTCTTCAAGTCATAAAACACAACTTTCCTCAAATGATTCTTGGGTACTTCCATGTTAGTAGGGTTCTAGTGAAGCTAATTTCAGCTTTATTGGTCTACAAAACAAATATTTATATAGTTTAAATGTTAATCAACATAAAAGTAATGCTAAACTTTGTTAGACATTGTCATGTACTCTAAATTTCGTTTAATTTAAATAAAGGTGAAGTTTGGACGGATGATATGGAATGACGTAATATTTCAGTGCTTATTCTTCCTGAAAAGAATGAACACTACTGAATGACAGAAAATTGATCTGTTGTCGGTTTTTGTAACTTCAGCCGTTGAGAGCGAGGCGAGTCGCCGCGAGGCCGAAACTGCCGTCCGGCACGAGGCGCAAATCCTGGGTCTGGAGACGGAGGCACGTCGGTACCGTGAGCAGACACTGAGTCTCCTCACAGAGAAGGACGAGGAGATCTCGGAGCTCCGCACTGCCCTCCTCCTCTCCTCCACATCGGCCTCCTCGACCACCCTCTCCGCCTCCCTGTGCGGGGGCACTCCGCCGGTGTGTCGCACCTCCTCCGCCACCACCGAGCCGGGCGAGGCTACGGAGGAACCGGACTCCTCCACGGGCACCGTCCTCCAGGAACTCAACGACACTCCCTCGCACTGTGGTTTGGTGCACTGCGCTGAGCGCCATGGACGAATGTGAGCTCCTCCTAGTACCTTAAAAGCAGCCTTTGAATGCATTCTAAGGCAACGGTTTTGCAGACACGGTTTGTAGCTTATAAACAGTTTCACGTCGACGAAATACTATTTAATTTTACTGTCACTTAGTGTCAGTTGGTAGAAGTCACCTATAGGTTCGTCTTCATTTAGGCGCAATCAATACAATCGGTTGTGTGAGTATGTGGTAGACTTGAGACATTTTTTAACATGCCTATGCTATCAGATTGTATTATTACCGTTCTCAGGTTCTAGTTGGTGTCAAACCACTGTAATGCTTAAAGTAGTCTTATTTATTCCGGATGTTTGATAGTTTACTATAAAATTTAGGTGTTTTACGTGAAGATGATACACTTCACCAGTGACGAGCTTTCCAGGTGTAGGTGGGGTGGCCTCGTGGCGTACGGGTAGGGTCTAAATTGGTTCAGGCGACATATTGAATCATTGCTACGTGAAACACAAGTACACTTTAGCATGTAAATGAAATCAGTTAACAACGCCGACCTGTGATACGAGCCTCAGTGAGTGCCTCGGTTTAATACAGTTTCTTCAAGCCTCGTATATGTGTCATCCCTTCAGTAGACCTCACCAGGCTTCACCCGTTTTGAGGAGGAAGGGTCCCACCACGGGCGACATGGAAACCCCAGTTTAGGATATTCCCATAAGATACATTTTATTCATTGGGTCTGCTGAATTTATGGTTATTTGTTTAAAGTACTCCGGGTTCCATTACTTGATATTACGGTTTAGTTGTTATTTATTTTGCGGAGATCTGTTTTGTGCTGTTAGGTTGGAAGAGGGTAACTGATTTGGATGTTAGAAAAGCTCATTAGCCAGGGAGTTGTTTTAAAACACGCGTGGGCTTGTTGGATAAAGTACTTTTCTGAAATCACTCATCAATTCCGTTCAATGTCGTAGTAGCGAAGGATTTGTATGTTTTCAATGAGAGGGATTTCGATCTGCACATCCAAAAGTGTGATTGACAGATAGCTTTTCCCACTCAAAAGTCACAAAAGTAGGCGTAAACAAGCTGGATTTCAGCTCAAATCAAAGGATTTCTTTGTTAGTCGAGTGTAAACTATCTCAAATTGAAGGTCAAAAATTCAAAAGCTTTAACTTGTTTTGTACATCAAACTAATAAAGCCATCCTGTGTGCAAATGGCCGGGTTAATTTGTTAGAAACGTTATTTAAAAGTGAGATATTTTCTACATCCTCAATTTTCACCTTTCAGATAACACTGTCGCTTAAAACTTTCGCTTTAAGCATCTAAAAAGTTGGGGATTGTCTTTGTTCCTTTTCTTGTCTCCATGTTCGACTTTGAGTCAACATTTCCCTAAAAGCCTTTCTGCAAAGCCACTCTTTAGTGGCAGTCTGGAACCGAACTTATACATCGAATATTGTAGTGATTTGTAATTTAAAAAAGTATTTCCGTTTTTCGGATTTTGCCATTAGAAATTCCCCTTAAGCTCACTTTCCATTCGGACGAGTAAGTGCTTGTCTTACAAGTGCCGCTTTTTGTTCAAACGTTCCTTCGTGTCTCAATAGTCTCTCAACTAAACGCCTTTACATTTAGACAGAAAACAAGGCGAAGCAGCTTGTTAGTCAGGTCTTTTTTAAAATTAAGTTTCGGCCTTGCAGACATAATGGCAGTTATTTCTGTCTCTGTTGCAGTGTTCTTTCGCGTTGTTTGTCGTTACAAGTTTAATACCACTAGTGAACTGAGATTAACACTTCCGCTGATAAGCTTAATGGGAGTCTGCTTCAGTGCGACTGCTGAGTTTTACAGTTTTTTGATTCCTTATTAACCACGAAGCTTTTCTGTGAGTCGGCTGTGGAAGTGACCTTTTTACCCAACAACGTATTGAATAGAGGCAACATGTAGTGCATGTGGCCAGGAAATGCGGCTCTATAAACTCACTGAAACTCAGAAGCTCTCTAAACAATGCCTAGGTAGACGCTCAGAGCTTTTGCATCGGGAATACAAAACTTTCCGTGTTTCTAGAGCTTGAAAATGATGAAATATTCCGTTTAATCAATCCTGGTTCCAGTTCACTGCACTGTCACTGGAATAGGTAGATTGGGTTTTTTGCTAGAAACTCTTTGTGCGCTGTTGTGTCCTCGCGCAGTTATTTAACTAGGACAATCCCGTCCATCACTGGCTGCTTGGAGGTTCGCGCAACACTCGTAAAGCCTCCCCTCCCCCTAATATGCATAACGTTTGCGTGACGTGCTCTGTTGTGCGTATGTTTATGCATCTAAAATGCTCCCATTCATCCCAGATGTGGACTCGTGTAAAAAAGCTTGGTGTGGTTTCCTAGGATGTGCAGTTACCTCTTATGATTGCTATCCTCAGCCCTAACATAATCAAAAGCAAGGTACTTATTTGATATGGTTGGTGGGGAATGTCAGCTGGATTTGCTCAGGCTAATGCATTCATGACTTGCCCTCGATTCGAGGTTTGACGCAGAAGTAGAACGCAGTCTTCCGTGTATTTGAGTTGCGTAGAGGCATCTAAATGCTCTTGGTAGGGATTTCTAGGCGGAGGAAAAATTTCTAACTTATCTCTGCACTGGCCGTAGTTGTGCTTCAATGCGGTAGCAGTTTCAACTAGTTATACCAGGCAGGCTTTTTCGCAGAAAGAGATAAGCTGATTTCCCGTTCACGCTTTTTTCGCGCAGGTTAGGGGAGGGCAAGTTGGGAAGGCGCAATTGTTGCCTGCATTCACTTAAATATGAGGTGCGTAAATTCATTGACCTCATGGTTTAACGCTATCTTGATTCCATTTTCAGAAGTGTTTTGGGTTTTGGGTATAGAGTTGAGAGTATTCAGGCAGCAATTGTTTATTTATTTATTTTGAATTATATTGATAGAATTCGGACTGGTCATGACTAAAATCAGTTTACGCGCGGTATCTTATGTAGTAAATTCTTCTGGGAGGATGGTCTGTAAAAGTGACCCCTGGTTAGTAATGTACGTCATTGTAACCATAGATTTTGGTATGTCCTATTTTTGTCTTAGTATTTCCTCTTGTTGCTGAGTTCTGCTAGTAATAATACTGAGGTCGGTTAACCTTCTGAGCTAGAAAAAGATGAACGACCAAAATCATATTTGCGATGCCGCCAGAAGTACTCAATTTACTTGTTATGAAAGTAAAGTGGGTTGAATTAGTCACCTGCCGACAGAAATGGTGGGCTCAAGAACCAAGATCCGGCCGTGAGTTTTTTGTGGGAGTTGCACTCCTACCGAATTATCTCCGAATTTTGAGCATATAAAACAATCGACCAAATGTTGCTTTTAATTCAAGAGCCAGCCATCAATTTGTTTTTCCTGATTACCTATAACTGTGTTGCATCTGTTAACATTATTGTAAAATTCTTTTGATTTTGATTTTTCAATGCGTTTGCAAATGTCAGTTCCAACATCTTCCAAATAATATTGCAAGCTGCGAAACAAATGGTAGCCCTAGGAAGAAGCAAGGTAGGTGGGAGAATAAAGTGGATGAGGAGTTTTCTCCAAGCAACTCTGTTCTTCTTGGACTTTTGTTATGTGATTCTTGAGTAGGGGTAAGGGGGAGGGTCGTGCTACATTGGCCTGGTGAAACATCACCACTTCTCGATTTACTAGGGCAGGTCTTGTTTTATTCCTCAAAACTTGGTTC
Source organism: Anomotaenia brevis (assembly GCA_030710315.1). Classification (NCBI taxonomy): domain Eukaryota; kingdom Metazoa; phylum Platyhelminthes; class Cestoda; order Cyclophyllidea; family Dilepididae; genus Anomotaenia; species Anomotaenia brevis. The sequence continues at coordinate 134,570 of JAUOZQ010000021.1, forward strand.
AAACGCCCTACTTGCTGAGCAACAATGGATTTCAGCGTTAATTGTTGTTGCAAGAAGTGATAAAAATTCAAAGTGAATTATTCCTAGGCGATCCCACCAGATCGAAAGTTGAAGAACCTTATTTCTTTACCTTTTACGACCCTGCCACTGTCTACGACGCCTAACATTTCGATAGAAGATCCAATTTTTCACCAGTCCCTAGTTACAAGTCGTCTATCCAAAAAAAGGTGAAACAAGTTTGCGAAAATGGAGGGAAAAGTTGATTTCAGCTCAGGATTTCGTTTTTTTAGACAATTCATGGGTTGTAACCCATTCCAATTTGTTGAAGGTGACGTTGAGTAGTTGCATGGGTTTCACTAAGCTTAATTGCCGACTCCAGCTCAGCTTATGAAAAAGAAGGGTAAGAGCTGCTCAATTGAACATTGTCTGGTTCTATGTTTGTCTTCGTAGAGAGTGAAATCTCCACTTCCACAGAATTTCGTAAACCATCTTCTGAAGGCTCTTTATTTCACGCATTTCGCTCCGTAAACTGAGTGAGTGTTTCTATTTGCTTCGTCGACTGTCTAGTTTCCTTGAACTCATAAAACATGGAATGTCTCAAGCGATTCTTGGTACTTCCATTCTGGCATGGTTTAATCAGGCAAATTTCAGTTGTTTTGTTCTGTAAAACATGATTTAATTAGTTTGCATATAAATATAAAAGTAACATCCAGCTCCATTAGACATTATAAAATACTCTATAAATTTCTCAGTGTAGCTGGATTAGCTTCTACAAATAATTCCTTACAATGTACCTTCGTATAAATCATAAAAATGAAGGCGGTTAGCCTTTCAATGTAGAAATGAGTTACAGCAGCACTCCATTTATACGTTTCTGAAAATAAAAAAATGGAATTAGTCACCGGCGAACGAAAGTGGTGTTTTGAAGTACTGGTTCGAGAAAAAATTCTTGCATCACTGTCTTGTTAACTGTGATTTTCATCTCCTTTACCTTTCCAAGACTGAAATATACCTCCACTCTTTGAATTTAATTAAAAATATTGGAATTGCAGGGTGATTGAACTGAAGAAGCTTTGCACCAACAAACGCGAGCTGGAGCAGCGTGTGGAGGCGCTGGAGAAGGAGTTGCGAGAGGAGCGGAAGGCGGCGCTGCAAGCAGCCAGGAATGCTTGCAGTGGGACCCCCGCCACTACCGTCGCTTTGGCGGTGGCCACTGCCGACGTGAATGTGGCCTACGTGAAGAACATTGTCTTCAACCTCCTCTCCAACTTCAAGTCCTCCTCCTTGGCCTCGCGAATCGCCGTCGTGAAAGCTCTAGCAATGGCACTCAAGTTCTCCTCGGACGAGGAAAACGCCCTTATCGAGGGACTGGTAGGATGAACCACTAATCCCTCCCTTTGTCTCAAAAGTGCTGTGATCTTTTTTAATGAAATCGAATCTTGTGTCTGTCTTGTGAATATTTACGTGGTCTTTACGAACGTATTTATGAGAGGATGAATAAAATATTCACAGAATTTCGACGAAATTGTTTTCCCTTTTAATAAATAATATATGTGCATAACTTTTTTCTCAACATAGTGTCAGTGTTTCGTTATCACTAAAATGAGTTCTTTTGAGGATTTATCGTAGTTCAGGAAAAGGGAAGAAGTCTGATGGAGCCAAGGCGATATTGCTACTGTGGGTGATGAAGCAATTCCCATACTTTAATGTCTTTGTTTATTATTTTGTTCTTTGTTGTGTTTATTTAAAATAGCTGTTTTTTACAGATATTTTAAAAGTGGTTATAACGTACAAGTGGTTTACCTCTTGTACTCTCAAAGAGGCCAATTTGTTAGTACTCGTATGGCAGGCTAGTGCTAGTGTAACAGAAACTGCTCCACACCGAATGCTTAGCGCTTCAAGAGGCAATATCCCGAAGGTAATGACTGCCACATTTGAAGCAGAGGAGGGAAAATGTCATCCTCAGCAAAACACATGTCTGGCTGAAAGTGGAAGTTTGCTGAGACAGAACGTACGGCTCAAGATGAGATTGTGAGGAAGAATTGAAAGACCACGGCTCCTAAAATCACTGCGGAGATCCTCACTGAGCACCTACAGAACCTAATTTCCATCAAAAACCTTTCATCGGAAGCTACATACAATAGTTGGATTCCGCGGAAGAGCTGAAATTAGAAAACCTCCGCTCTTAAAAGCAAATCTTTCAAATCTCTTAGGGTGGTGGAGTGGGAACCTCTTCGTGTATTGGTCCCTCAAGCGGAGAGCGGAAATGTGATTCTGACGAATCATCGTTTACCACCGTATTTCCGACCTCCGGCCGAGTGTACGACTTTTGGAGACAGCTGAAAGAAGCATTTGGTACAGATTGTTGATTTCTCCCAACCTTAAAATATGGTGGGGGTTCTGTGATGATGATCTGAGATACCATTTCCTGGATTTGCCATCGTGGGAGAAGAATTTACAGCCGAGACCACTTAGGAGTTTTACACTTCCAAGTTGTTTCTATGGTTCAAAACTGTTTCCGATAAGGAACCATCCATACAGCTAAATTTTTTTTAAATGGCGGCACGAAGAACATTCTAATGAAGTTGAGCATCTAACCATCTGGCCACCACAAGCTCCAGACCACCTCAGCGTTAATTAGGAGCATTTATGGTGAATTTTGGAGATTCAGGTAAGAAGTCAAGTTCTACCGTCGGCGCCATCGTCTCTAAAATAACTGGGTGAGCATTTTTAAACTGAAGAATGGGCTAAAATTCCTTTGAAAACAAATCACAATTTGGTCGAATCAGTACCCAGGAGAATTGAGTTATAATTGCAGCAAAAATTGGATCTACATCATATTAAGATATTCCTTGTTGGTTTTTCAAGGTGTTTGCATTTTCTCTAACCCTCGTTAAGTATCATGCTCACTGAATCCGCCCGGAAGACCGCGGCACTACTTTCGGACCGAAATTTGAGATTTAAGCTTGATGATCCGTCCTGCAATTACACCACATGACAGCGATTGATTTAGCCGATTTTAGGACACAGGATCATACTGATGAATGAGAGTCAGCAATCGGTCTTCCTTCTTTTCAATTGTACAAGCAATGTTGAGGAGACCACTTCAGAGATTTTATTGATCAGGCTGCAAAACTGTTTGAGACCACTGTGCCAAAAGCTTCTTGCTCAGTGAAAAATGACGTGGGCAATGCCTAGGAGCGTAGCTATGTCATTGGTAGTTTTGAGTCGGCGTTTTTTAGATTAGATTGTGACTAGCTTTGATGTTTTCGCCGTTTTTAAGGTGATTCCGGGTCTTCCATGCGAGTGAAGGTAGTTTTCAAAGGCATCTCTCCATTCTTTGAATTCCTAAATCTCCTTGTAGACTTGTCCTTTTTTGGAGCACGAGTTTCCTAACCTTCTACTGAAGTCCAAATGACCTGTTTTAATTTGGGTTTTCCAAAAACCTGATATCCTGCTTAGGCTTGCATGAAACTGGTTGCAAGTAACTGAGAGCATGACGAACGCCCGATATGATATTCTATCCCGCTTTAACTTGTTTAAACTTGATAATTTTGCTGCTGTTAAAATACTCAGCAAACTTCCTAACAGCTTCTTACAAGGAAGAAAACTGCCCTAGTGACTAATATGAATTAGGCAGGTAAATCAATTCGCTAAAAAACGTGCCTAAACAAAAGCACTAACTATCATTGTTGCAAGAAAGCAAAAATAATTTGTAGGGTAATTCACTACTGGTTGTGGATGAATCTGTCGCACAACTTTTTTGCGAACCGAGGCGACTTTTTAAAAAATAGTAGGATAGTCTGCCTGATCAAAGATCGGAGTTTTATGTGGTAGCAAGAATCGTACAGGTTGTAGCTCATTTGAAATTAATGGCCAGGAATATGATTTCTCAATTGCGCATTCATCAGTCCTTGTTTCGGAGCGAAGTAACCATTGCCAGGGTCATATCTGCGTAAAACTGCCACTCTTATAGCAACAAAACAGCAAACAGTTCGAATTAGATGATATTGGAAAACATGAAGTATTTTCTGATATAAGGACTACTAATCAGATTTGCCTTTTCTCTTTCTAAAAGATATTATTTATAGAGGATATAAAGTAACAAATTCATGGCAAATAAACCTGAAAGTGGTTTTCTTTTACAAAAACTGAGCAAGTCAAAAATAGCTCTGAGTGGTAATTTTCGCCAAGGTTAGGGAATTTTTAGGATTGGTGAACTCTCTTCCTTTTTAATTTAATCATGCCAATCTGCAATAAACTGCACAAGTACACGTAGACGGCTTTCAATGATTCAGGTTTCAATTTGACAAACACACTTCCAAGCGGTAATTTCATTTTATATCAGGATTTAAGGCTAATCCAAGGTCGTAAAGCCAATCTGGTTATAAATAATTCCCTCCAGCCATTCATGAATTTGGTGACTCGAAAGTGCTTCCAAACTGGTTTGGATTAGGAGATGCGGGCGGATTCTTGTGATGTTGTCTTGCTTTTTAAGCACTTCCGGCATTCTTTCAAAATATTTTTCATGTCAGCTTCAGTAAGCCGCGAGGAATCTGCAGGAAAAAGTGGATAAAAAAGGACTGGGACTTCAAAGATAGCACCTACATTTCGATTGACACTTCGACACCACATTCCCTAGAAGCTTACAGTAAATTTGTGAACAAGAGGAGAGACTGGAAATGCGCCAGATGCCTTACTTGTAAAAATTAAAAGCCTTTCATCTTTAAATACGTTCGTCTTGTGATTTTTTTTCAGCAAATATATTTATCATATAACCCAGTAATCTAATTCAAAATATTGGTTTGAAAAATGGTACTATTCCGATTCCAGACAAATTTTAATACCTAGAGTGTGGTTCAACAAGTATCTAACAGCAACTTCCAATTGCCTGAAATGTTGGAGACTAAGGAGCTAAGAGGGAGACCTTATAAACATACTTATCGACTTCATATGATATTACCACAAAATTGGATCTGATATCTTGTTGTCATCAAGTAGTAGCCTTTAAATGATCCTATAACAAGGGCTGGTTGTTGTGATGAACCCATTGCAGATTTTTTAGGAGGAATGTAACTTAATAAGTTTGAAAACATGCAAATACATCGCCCAGATGCGAATCTTCAAAGTAACGAAAGAAGTTCTTGAATTCATTAAAAGTAAAAACATCTTTGGCTTGATGTTATTGTCGACTTGAGCATCAAAGGGTTTGCCAAGCGCCTTTGCCTTCTCTCCTCACAATACATTTGAACACCCATAAATTCTTAAGACCAAAAGCACACTATTTAATTATAGGTATCAAAAATTAAAAGCAGATTATTACTGAAATGACCAGAGGGTACAATATTATTGATTGGCCATGGTCGAAAGTGCAGTTTCTAGTTGTGCCTGCAAGGCTGCTTGAAATGCACGAGACAAAAAGCTTCAGCAGGCCAAGGAGGAATGTTTTTGAAGGCACTTGCTGGGGCCTTGGGAAAGGCCCAAGGGTTCACACCGGGTGATTTAAACTAATCGTGAACAAAAAAGGTCGTTTGTGCTGCTTAACCTAACTCGTCAGTTCCTAGAAGGCCCTCATCCAATTCACATCCTGAGTGGAGCTCTTAGCCGCCATAAAGCACAAATACTGGACACAATCATTATGGATACTGGCGGAAACGGACAAATGCGGACATTGACGTTAAGGCTGTATTTAGGCCCGGCCAATTATATCCGTTTTCTGCCGAATCTGCCTTGTGTTATAAGGGGCATCGACTACTGGTTGATTAGCTAACCCTTCAAACACTCGCCTACTTGTCACTCTTATTAATGACAATAGCAGAGCCTTCATATTGGGCGCCAAGTATTAAATTAAACCATTCCTAAGCTCTTATATTCAAGCTGCTCAGATCAAAGGTTAAGAAGATTCTTTATTGCCTGCCGTTGTATCTCACATAATCTCTAGCGGGTACAGAGGGCCACAAGGACATTGAAACTACAATTTGAAAACATATATATGTATATATAAACCTGACCTGAAACTAATAGATAATTCGATAAAACATCCAAGAAAGCCAGCTGAATTTATGAATCCTTCGTCATGAACAAGATATCTTTTGGTGCATTATGATCACAATCCTCTCCTGATAAATGCAGGCTTTTCTCTGCTGGAAACCCAGATGATGTCGTAATTCAAGTAAAAATGAGTTTAATTATTGAAACTCTTGAGGTATCTTAGTACTTAGTGGTGTAAAACCCATAAAACTCGCCTTAAACATTCGACCAAACTAACTGGCGCCTTTATAACATTTTTCATACTTTTAATTCCTTATTCCACAACTAAAAATGGATTTTTGTTGTCTGTACAAACGTTAAAAACGCATTTAAGGAGGAAAATCCCTTTCGATGCCAATCTTTGGTAAAATATGTTAGATAACAGAGTTTGATAGAATAAACGAATGGATGCAATCCACGTGGAAGACATATTAAGTATATTCGAAAATCAAGCCAATTCGCATTCGTAAGTGATGAATAATTAAGTACGTAGTTTCTGGCTTCCGAAAAAGGTAAGATTATAGCATATTGCGAAGCCTGGATCTAACACCAAGTAGGACAGTTCTTGAGGTGAAGTGCTCAGAGGTTCCACTGCGGGGGACTCAGAGTAATCTCAAAGCAATAAATTCACAACTTTCCTGCCCAAGGTCCTCGAAGAGGCAACCCTTATCTTCGATCAAATGTTTGCATCCAGTAGCGCCTCATGTTCTCGATGATTGGTTTGGATCTCTGTAGCACACTTATGCGATAAATTACCTGAAAATTGTTAGAATTCAGGGGTTGGACAAAGTAGTTGAACACCTTAAAAAATTAACAAAATACATTTTAATATGGTACAAGTCCGCCTTTTGAGGCAATTATAGCCTCCGTTCTCCGAGGTATTAATTCATGCGGATTTTGAATTGTTTCCAAAGGATTTTTTGCAAATTCTTTAGTTGAAACACCCTCCAGGTCTTTTGAAGACGACGGAAATGGACTTCTTACTTAAATCTTTAAAATCGACTATAAATGCTCCATAATAGAGGTTGAGGTCTGGGAATTGTGTTGGTCAGGATGTTCCTAGTACATCATCTATTAAGAATTTTATATGTAAGGTTTGGTGCTGCATTGTCATTTTGAGAGAAGGCGGCTTTCTCCTCAAAAAATAGATCTTGACCAGCTACAGGATGAAGAACTTGGTCACCCAAAATTCCTGTATAGCCTCGGCTGTTACTTCCTCTATGAAGTGATGTCATTGGTGAAGTCATTTCCAAGAAATAGCACCCAAGAGCACCTTGACAGAACCCCGCCACATGTTACGGTTGGGAGAAATCCTCAGTCTGCATCAAATGCTTATTTCGCCAGTCTACAAACGTGCACTCTGCCGGAAGTCGAAACTGGGGTGGTAAACGATGATTTGTCAGACAAAATCCAATTTTTTCTACTTTTGGGGGGCCAACACAAGAGGAGGCTACTACACCACTCTAAACGCTTCGAAACATTACAGCTCTTCAGTGGTGAAATTCATATTTATAAAACTCCCGATGAGGACCAGTTTTTATTGAAACTGGGTTTTGTGGGTGCTTGTTGTGGAGTTCTGAAGTAATTTTAGGAGACGTGGTTCTGCGATCCTCTCTAACAATTCTATTTAGATTTCTGCAGACGGTCTCTCAGCCTATAACTTCGTCTTTAGGCCAGACCTGTGTTTCGCTGAGGACCACGTTTTGCCTTCTGATACAGTACCCCTTGAAACGCCAGGCAGCATTAGGGGGAGGCCTCTTTCATAGTCCGAGAGGTCTGCCACTTTTGGAAGGTTATAACCATTTTTAAATACCTGTAAATCACGATACTTTAAATGAATATTTCGAGCAACAAAAACAATATGCAAAAAATCATTAAAGTACGTCAAGTTTTGATTGTTTATAACATGATCACCGAATATGACGATAAAATGTTAGGTGTTTCTATTAATTTGTCCAGACCTGTATTCCAGAGGGTTTGAGTCCAGGAAAGATAATATTCAAATCACTGGTTACAACTCTGTCATGTGGTTTATTGATATAATCGGTGCTCTTAAATCCAGAATGAATCCAACCACACGTTTATAAGACTAAATAGCATAGAATGGAGCCGTTCATAGTCCGAAAAGTGAATACACTGCGAGAGGTTACAGCGTCAGTATGATTTGAAACCAGCAGCACTAGTTGAATTTCTGCCCGAATGGGCGCTTTTCTCATGCCTAACCCAGGAAGCAGGGCCTACGGTGAAAAGTCAATGTGAGGCAGGGCCGTTTTTTCATCCTGCAGCTCATTTTTACATTTATGCGAAATAGACTGAAGAGAGGGAATAAAAATAAAATTCAAATTGTGAACAACTCCAGTTGAAAATGTAATCACCTGTCAAAAAAGTCTCAGAAGACAATCCTGGGCATTTTCTGTTTAAACAACTTACCAAATTTATCTCAACTTACAGTAAAGGAAAAGACTATTATTGCTTGAAATTTCATTTAGGAAAATGCTTTTTATCCAGATAGTGAAAACCTACTCATTTTCCACACCGCGATATTTATGAAAAGCCGAAGCTAAAATCCAGAAGACTTAAAGCCCAGAACCCCAATTTATAATTTAAAGCAATAACTGAAGCAAAATCGGGGTACGACCGCATGAATTAAGGTTAAACTGAGCAAGGTATTCCAGCATAGAATTGGTGAGCGACCATAACTTTCGCGTGGATAATCGTCTTCAGATATCTCCCTAAAGTACTCTCTGAGCAAGTATTGCAATAATCAGTATAAACGGTACTTACAAAATGTCGAAAATTGCGAAATATCTACGACAGTTAGATTAAAAACCACTTTCAAGCCCAATGACATAGTTTCAAGAAAAGCATTTTATTACAATTCGGGAGAAAAAGTTTTGTCCGAATTTCGACTAATTAAGACAATCGACCAAATGCCACATTTAATTAAAGTTTCAATTATCAATGTTTATTCCCTGATTATCTATGATTTCTTTCCACCTTTTAGCAAGCCTGTTAACACCACAAATGCCAGTTTCAACCTCAGTTACTTGCGTTGCAAAATATCTTTCTTCCAAGTGATTTTGTAAGCTGCGAAGCTAAAAGTGGTTGTCTGAAGGAGCAAGGCAGCCAGGGAAATGTGAATGAGGTATTTTCTACCATCAAAGTTCTTCCATCTTTTTTGATGTGATTTTTGCCGTGCGGGGATTTTCGCACTGTCCAAACGAAACAACAGCTCTTTTCAATTCACTAGAGCAGGTCTTTTTCTCCTCAAAACCTGGTTCAAACTCCCTAATTGTTGACAATAGATTTGAGCATTGGCTGTTACTGCTTTATATGGAAACAATTCAAAGTGGATTATTCATTGGCATTCCCACCAAATTGCAAGAAGAAATATTTTCCCATGAAGTTCCTTTCTCGGCTGTGGCTGTGCCTGGAGTCTTTCCTCTTTATGACCCTGTCTATGAAGCTTGTCATTTCGATAAAGGATTCATTTTTTCTCCAGTCACAAGTAGTCTATTAAAAAGGTGAAACAACTTGGCTACCCTGTTTTCAGATGAAGGATGAGACCCATTTTCCAAGTTTAGGAACTTTTCCAAGTGTGTAAAAAAAGAGGACAGTGAAGATTTGTATGGTTTAAACTAATCTTAAGTACCAATTCCTCAATCGATAAAGCAGGATAAGTTTCTTCTAGGGCTTTTTTCAACAAGCATATCGTCAAAGTCAGCTGGACGTCGGATTTGATCTTCACCTTCGTAGAGGGTGAAATCTCCATTTCCGAATTCCGCAAACCATCTTTCGCAAGTGTCTTTTACTCAAACACATTCGTTTCCATAAACTGAGTGCCTGTTTCTTGCCTCCTCATCGGCTGTTGAACTACCTTCTTTTCCTAAACTCAAAAGACCATGTGCCAAATGATTCCTGAGTACTTCCATGTTACTAGGGTTTTAGTCAATACAAATTTTAATACTCTGTAAAACGAAGTTTGATCAGTTTAACCATTTTTAAATACTACTTAAATATAGTCCATTATATTAAGTTAAAATTTGAGCATAACTTATGCAATGACGAGATATAAAATGTTTATTGGGCATCTGGGGATAGGGATGCCTAGTCATTTATTTAAAACGACTGAGATGCAGGACCTAAATGTGCATTTTTAATGAGACCACACAGAAATTGATGCAGCTTCGAGGCCTGTAGGACCTCACATAGTGCAGGTACTATAATTAAATGCGATACAGACGTTTGGATCCAGCTTATTTGCATTGTCCGCTACATGAAATTAGATTCGTTACCCGAGGTAGCGTAAATACCTGATCCAGACTTGCAAATCAATGATTGAAACGGGGATACAACTTCAATTTCCCATATACACTACAAAACTTCTTCGACTAAACGATTTGTCCAAATTTAATTTCCATTTAGTGGATGTAGATTAGCGCAAAAGTAGTTGTCGATATTTTAAACAAGGGCAATCACTGGCCACTATTTAATTTTCATCATTAAACATTTCGCTTTCAAATGAATTTCTGGTATTTGTTTCTTAACGGTCTAGCCATCTGTTGCTAGTTGAAGTTGTAGTTGTAAATGTAAACCTAGTTACTCAGATATATCTTTGTAAATATTTGAACTGAAATCGACAAAAGACTAATATATATTTATTATTTATTTGACAAATTCGTGATGTTTTTATTGGAGAGTATTTAGTTTCCATCACCTCGAGTTCAGGAACTACTGCCTATCAGAAGCTTCCAAAATTGCAGCAGCAAAATTGCAGGAAGATAAAGAAAAAGTAAAAAATGACCAGTTCCTGATTCAGGAGAATAGAAGAAAAATGCACCTTTGTGTATAGGAAATGGATTTTTTAGAAGCAAATTTCTACGTGAGATTTGGAAATCTATTCTTCAGCATTGCTAAATAAAGCTTTTCGTATTTATGTTTTCGACATTGCAAATGTGATTATAAGGAATTCCTCAAAGTATGACTTCCCCTTTTAGTCCTTAGCAGCGTCAGTATTGCACTATGAATTTTATTCAGTTAACTGAAAGAACACTAATGGAACTAATAGTGACCAAATACAAAGCTACTTAGCTTGTAAGTACCATTTTGATATGTTTTGCTCTTGCGAAAATGTGAAATCTTTATATCCCAGGTCGCTTTCAAATGAGGTCTCGATAGGGTCGTTCGACGGTTTTAAAACGGAAGGCATTGTGTAAAAACATCCCTCTTTTTAATACACATGTAATCGAATGATTGTACTGCTTTAAATAGTTATCTATAGATCTATACGCAAGTTAAATGGTCACTGCTAATCCCTGTCATCTTGCATTCTAAGAAAACAGTTATCATCGCTGGAAAGAAAACTACTTAAAACAATCAGGATGTTTTGTGTCAATAAAGAAGCAAAATTGGAAGCCTTTTATTGAGACTGTACAAAATACACATTATCCGATTTCATTCACACTAAGGACGAAATTGCCAATACATCAATGGGCTTGATATGAAAAGAATGCTATAGTCTCATGCTTTTCAGGATTAGCAAGCATTACCTGCTTTCACATCAGAAAAGAGGCTTGTGAAAACCCACTGCCACAAGCGATTTTCTGCGAGTTTTTTGGAATTTTTTATATGCGAGTTTGAATTTTCTGACTATAATAAAGCAAACAACATTAGTAATCGAAATTCCCCAAACTTCATGGTATATAATGAGAATGGCGTCTGCACAGGCATATGAACTGGAAAAGTCCCAGTAACTTGAGATGAAAGCTGAGAGTGAAAGTTTGTAACGGCACAAATAAGGTCAGTGATCGGTGGTTGCAATTGGAATCAGATCATTATCTACCAGTGCATTCCAGCCTAATGACTGACAATTTTTTGTGAGTCTCTGAAATAATTGTGAATGATGCTCAGAAGTACACCTGCAGTTAACCTCGTGACGGCCTGACTAAGCCCACAAACCTCATCTATGGTTTAGCGTGAGGTCAGCCACCTAGAAGCGACAAACTAGATTCTGGAAAGCTTCATAGTCTGCCAAGTCAGTCAACTCCCCCGTAGCCAATATAAGTCCTCTACAGCATAAAACCAATTATGGGCGTTCCTGACATACGTTTCTAGCCAACGTTCTGATAAGCATGCTTCTAATAAATACACTCTTCACGGTTGGGACAGTGAATCGTATTCTATCGATGCAACTCAGAGAGAATCTTTGTGTTGATGATCCGTCTAGCAAGAGAGTTGGTGTAGTCTTTCTGCTACAACCCATAAGGACATGAAACTAAGTATTAGCAGAGAATAATAAGATTTTGAATCTGAGATATCTAGAAAATACGAGGACTATTCAAGTGGGACCAAAAAATCCTAATGGCACTTAAATATAATGTATTAATAACACGACTTCGGCATAATAATGGTGATGCCAATTATTGCTTCTTTGATTTTTAATTAGATAGCGCAGTGAAATCACCTTCGTTAGGTTTGAAATCATAAAAAATTTCAAAAATATAGACTTATTAAATTGGCTTAACCACATGCTGAATATTTATCTTTACTAGATTTTATCATTAAAGACATATAAGCCAAATTTTATGGTCAAACTTGTAAATAAAGCAAAAAAGTGTGCATTTGGATGTCAGATATTCGAAACTACGTTGATATTCTATCTGTAGCAAAATATTTTCGAAACGTGCTGCATTTCCATGGGAATATTCACAACTAACTATCATTCCCTTAAATATCACTAGAATTGCTAATTTCAAAAAGTCATTTTGATGCTTTTTCCGTACCAAAATCACATGATTATCCCGAGATTTTCTTCGTGAGTCTAGTTCGTAGTTTTTGTGTTCTAGCCAAAAAATCGAAAATCATTAACAGATGCTAATTTTTCTATGCCAAATTACAATCAAGCAATTCTGAAGGATTTGGATACTTGTGACAACAGTTTAAAGTTTGTCAGACAAGGCCTTCTGAAGTGGAATGCAACATATATGATAAGTAGAAATAGCGTCCTCGCTGTTCCAAGTGTGAAGGGGACGCTGGTGTTCGGTGTGATTGATAGTGACTGTCCGAATATAAGTTCATCTGGATGGTTGAAGTTTCTCGTCTTCTCCCATTTCTCTTCCCACTACCCCTAAAACCATGAATCAAGCCCTACGGTTATGAGCTTTCCTATCTTACAACCACTTCGTTTGGTTCTTTAGTATTTAGATGAAATTTATTCTACCATCAGGTACTCTGAATTATTGTCAAATGAATGTTTATAGAATGCGTAAATAAACTAGATCAGAGCCACTTCACATCCAAGAGAATGTGGGACAGTTAAAAGTATGAGTTTTAGTAGCACTGTTAAGTAATGCTCAAGTCAAAAACTTTAGGAATTTCTGCCTCTTTTTAAATAAGACACATTCGTAAGAAACTGATGGTTTCAAAAAGTTGAAATTTATTAAAATTTACATGAATTTAAATATTTATTTAAGGTAACCGAAGGAAGGAAAATGGCAAAAAAGGGAAAGGGTCAAACTGAAGCTGGAGATTTTGATGACAGTGGATGCAGAAAAGGGTTTGAAGATCTGGGATTTCAAAGAAGCTTTTGATAAGAGGAACCTTGAAACTGTTCGAGTGAGAGCACCTCGAGTAGAGTAACTGCAGAAGAAATTAGCTGATAATATCACGCGCTCGAGAAGGATTCTGTGTTCTTTAATGAATATCTAAAAGTTGTCACTCAAGTAAGAGTTGGCTGGAATAGAAACGAAAATGTCGATGCATTGTAGCGCCTAATTTTGTGTGATGGAGTTTAAGGTTTTTTCCAAAATCTAAGAGCCTCAGATGAAACCTCACCCAAGATGAGTGAGAAGTGAGGAAGACACTCAAGCGGTTTTATGTGGTAAAGGGACAAGTTGGCATGACTCATACAGATTGGTGACGGGGCGTTGGTAGACTGGGCTGCTCGTCTAGAAAGGATTTTTCCATGATTGTAACCCACTTCGATCGAGATCGGTGGAAACGTTCGTACTGGATGTATGAATTACTGATTCACCAAAGAAATATCTTTTTGAATTCACATAAATAAATATAAATATTTTGAAGGCGTTGTTCCTTTGTATTAATGAAGAAATTCAGGCTATCTAATCAACTTCTGAATTCCCCGTAATAAATGTGTATCGGGTAGAGCTAATTCGCTAGTATATAATCAAAGGCTGTTCTAGTGGTCAACACTTCAAAGCGGAGAAAAGATTACAGTGGATCAAAATTTACAAAAATTACAGTGCTGAACCATCAAAAATGCTCATTCGGGTAACTCAGAAAAAATCTTACTAAAGGCACTGATATAGTTTTGCAACTTATTAAGGTTCCGACTTGAAAGAAAGTTTTCAGGACTTCGGCGTAGGAAATTCGACAACACTGTTCCTCGTTGTTATACGACTTGGAGTCAAGGACAAATCCATTTAAATTTATTTATCATGGTGCTTCGACTTGAAACTAACTTCTGTACATGATAAAACTTAGAAACAGTAGCAGCATGATAGGGATCCATCAAAAAGAAAAAATACTGTGGAATTCAGACTCCTTTTTCGTTCGAAAGTCACATTTTTTATGAGTGCACAGTAAGGTACCCGAGCCATGAAATGGATTTCGGTTATATGAAATAAATCATCGTAAAAACAGCCGCTATTTCATGCTCTACGATTTCTTAGGACGGAACCTTTCGATTCGAAGTTGTACATTTACCTTACCCTACTTGTTTCCCCGACTAATTTGTTACCAGTAACAGGAATTCATTGACTAAAAAAATTGAAATTACTAGTAGGCCAATGTATATTACTGACAAAATGAATATTAATGTCGCTCCTATGCATGATACGTTCTTTATACCGTGTTTATTTTACATATAATTGAAAAAAGCGCTCAAAACAAATTTAAAAAATAGTGTTTAGAGTAAATTTCCATCTTTTAAAACTCTAAGACAGCTTAATCGGTTGCAGAGTTCTCTTGTTTCGAATTTAAAATGTCATGACCTACTCGGTAATCATGGGTTGCATGCGATTTCGGATGATTTGACAGAATTTTCGAGCAGAGAGAATATCACTTCACTCTATTCACGAAAAAAAAATTTTCACCACATCTTTTCCCACCATTTCTAACTATTAACGCAATTATACATCGAATCAGGATAATTCGCTGCTTCGACGCAATTTCTGTCGCCCTATTAAATGGAACGGCTGGTTATAAAATGATTTGTCTCATTCGAGAGGTATAAAGCTCTTGACTGAGACCAATTTCAATGGCACACAGGATCAGCCATTAAAAAAAGTGAATTGCATAGATATGGGAAATATGAAAGTGGTTTAACTTTAGAAATCGAAACAGGGCCGATACTATGCAAAACTTATCAGGTTGAGGCGTGGATTAAAGCTGAACCACGACATTGACAAAAAGTGATCTTCAAGGCATGGAAAAAGACACTAAGGCCTTTATGAAGAATTCAAACTTAGATCACTTAAACTCTTTAATATCTCAAGTGAATAGATAAATTTTAAGTATTTCCAGATTTTAAATGTCAAAAATAGCATAATTTTTGCAAAACTGTTAAATAGAGGTATAAATAAATTGATTCAAGAAAGATGAAAAATGTATCAGGTTTCACGCTTTTAAGGGAAGGTTCAGTTACGAAACCGGTGAAAAATTTAATATTTCAGATATAAATGCTCAAATTTTTTAAACAGGCAACAAAGGAACATTATTCGGCAATCTGGTGCTTTGAATCCCTTGGTCTCGCTTTGTAACTGCTATTTACACGCTTTGCAGAGCTCTGAAGTGACCTATACATAGCATAAATAAAACATGCCGTGGTCCAAAGGGAATACGTTCATGCAGCGGCGTATACTTGATACTTATTTCAATCTCACAATATTCCGTTCTTCACATAACTGAATTTTTTGAGCTGTTCTTCTCAGCCGTGACCACCTAATGAAAGCATGCGCCTATCATTTAGATATGAGCAAAATAATAGTTAAATCTTCAATTGTCATATTAACAAATGTAAATAACTACGCAAGTATTATCAATAGATGCCCATATTTTGACTGTTAAGGCGAATCAGGTTGCGTAATTGACTTTGAAACTGAAAATATATCTATTATTTCATTCGCATCACCTGGAAACGCATTTATTGTGACATGGAGGAAGAGGCTTTTAGTTCGGAACTAAAACTGTCGTAGAAAGGGACTCAAAGCCAAAAAAGATTTATGCATCTGTCAGTCCTGACATGTTTTTAGCTAAATTAGAACGACAACTTTGTTACAGTAAATCAGGAATCTGATAGAAAGGATGTCATCAAAAACTCCTTGCTCCTCTGGGAAATGAGATAAGTGGAATAGGCTCAAGCCAACGATGTAGGTGCAGAAGGTACAGACGCATTCACACGTGCGCGTCGCAAGGAGCGTGCAATTAGAGTCGACCAATAGGTGCGTGGGAATGCGTCAGAGGCCAGCTATTGGTTGGACTGAACAGACACGAAAACCACAACTGTGTCGATCTGGCCTTATCACGCCAACGCAATCATACCCTTCCCATAGAACCAGATTCAGCCATCGAAATTTCATTATTCCAGAGCATTTGCTGGCATGAATTTGATGAACATATGAGGTATGTTTCCTGACTCTTAAATAATCAGTAAAATTTTCTTCATCACCTGATATTTTAATAATTTAATGTGGTACGTTGATTTGGCGAATTGTAAATTTGGGGAGTGTGGTCGATGCAAAATAAGCTGTTTTAAATAAAATATTAGTTTCCGGAAGTCTATTTTTTTCTGCATTTCTAAACTTCGAATAGCCTCAGACATTGTAAGAAAAATCCAGTTTCAAACTGATAGAAAAATACTAAAACAGACCGAATTTAACAGTTATGGAAAGAGATTGGATTAATTTTTCAATTAATGACAATAGGAAGCTGAATGAGGTTAGCTAAGTGGAAAGAAAATTTAAATTACTAAAAGCAAAATAAGGACAAAGTAAGATTTATTCGACTTATGACCTGAGATTTAAGACTAAAATTTATTTAACATCAGAGTCCGTTTTAGTCACCGACTGAAGCATCGTGATGTCGCGTCGCGCGGATTGTGCACAACGGACACTATTTTTCACCTTCTTGGCAATATCAGGTACTCGCTTTTTAGAGTGGTTGTCGCGTATTTTCATATAATTATTACATATTTTGGGTATTTTCCTCTTGTCTAGAAATTAAAAATTATCCAGGTCTATAATTACATTGAGCCGCTCCAATTTAAACCATGCAAGTGGATTCAAAATACAACTGCTTTAGATTTTCGATCCTATTTTTAGTAAAGAATTAAATTCACTTTTTCCCTGAATCATTTTTCATGCCAATTTTATTAACAAAAATTAGGCTTTATTTGGTTTTTATTGACCGGTTTATAAAACATTGATAGTTACATCATCATTTTACACGGATTTCGAGAACTATTTAATGGCGGATGTTCTTATATTTCGATTGCGCAATCGTAGAGTTTGGGTTAACTTCTGAAGCATTGAGGTGGGGCTGTTACACTTTACGCATTCTAAAAATTAAATGAATTATATATATTTTCATATATCTAAGTTGTGATTAAAAGGCCGATTACCAAAAAGCCCCTCCCTGCTGATAAAAATAGGCTGTTAGTATTTTTCTCTTCGCTCAATAGCATTGACGCATGAAACATAGACATCCGAATTCCAATGCCTATACTAATATTGCAAAATAATTAACTTATTCATGAAACGCCATAATATGACCCTGATATCCGTGTTTGAGGCTCAGTCATTACAAAAAGTGTTTACATTCGTTTTTCTTGTCGTTATACTCACAACTCCACGTCGGTGGTAGAGTAATTATCTGATTTGAATCGTGTCGTCTGCAATGATATCATTCATATATCTTGGTTGTAATTTGGTAAGTAGGATTTCTTTCATTAACAACTTACCTGAAATCAAGGGCTCTTAATCGTCTATAATTAAGTCACATTTAACTTGCTATTTAAATGACGACGCAAAGTTAATGCGTCAAAATTAGTCCCTACAATTTTTATTTATCTTAATAACTTTCCTCAAATTCGTGCCATCTTAAAAGAGTGAAAACGTTACTTTTCGACGAATGCATTTCCGTTTGAGTGCACCGGTGAAGAAATAAGAAATTTTGGCAAAATTCAAAGCCCCTTTCTGAGATACTTTTCTTTGAAAATCTAATAACGCAAAAAGCCAAAATTTTGCTTATGGATGACTGAATTACTAGGATACTAAAATGTGCATATGGAAAGTGATTTAAGATGTTGGTAAAAGATTACGCGTTTCGAAAATTAGCACGGCATAACCCTCTTCTGTTTCATTTCACTGGGCCAATTTTAATGCCGATTCCCGGAGGACATAATGAGAAATAAAGGCAACATTCCATACAAGGCCTTCCCTCCAATAATCATTCCTTAGATTTCGGTACGGCAGTACCTTAACTTACCAGCCCATCGTTTACTCTTAGGTAAATCTAATTGTGAATAACGAGAGACTGGAAAATGATTTCCCACCAGTGGTGGTGTTAGCCGAAACACCCTCAACTATTGAGCACTATCACCCGAATTGAGTCTTAATATCTGAGAAACACACATCGGTTTCACATAGCTCTTTACATTACCGTAAATAGTGTAAGATGAATTATTAATAGTTTGCTACATTTGCGATGTTAAATGTCGCATTTTTGTTGTTTATAAACCACAATACCTGATTGTGACTGCAAAATTTGCCATGGCAAAGTCTGAGCGACAGTCAGTCAAAATCCCATCCTATTGCACGAATGCGCAGAAAACTGTTGATCGAAAATAATTTTCTTAATGTGAATAGATAATTAAATGTTCACACAAAATGAGTTTCTCTGTTTCAAACCGGTAGGTACTTTGATCTCCATCATGCATTTACAAAGGCATTGAAGCAGAAATTTTCTCTTTGATGGTTTATTTATGTTCGCTTTCATAAAAAAATAATTGAATTTTTATTGTCCTCAAGAATTTGAGGTAGAGTACAGCGACTGGGTATAATAATGAAAGATAATAGTGAAAATGGCAGGCATAACTTTACCTAGACGATACTACGGTGGCATATCACTCTAATTAAAATAAGTGTAGAAACTTGAAACTGCTATCTATTACACGGTTTTGTGATAGGAAAATTGTTTTCTGTCATAAGAAAGCAAAATACATCCATGGAGTTAAGTAGAGAGAATCATCTCAAAGATTCATTCTTTGTTAGCATACGACACATGGAATTTAAGCTATAATGATGTCTCTTTTAATTAACTTCAACAAAGAAATAATAGATTTGCTAGCTCATTGAAGCATTAAGAAAAGAAAAGCAAACTAAGCGATGTCCGCCTATGCAATAAAATATCCTCTATTTGCTGTTCAAGCTATTTAATTTACAATTTCAATTATAAAAGTACTTAAAAGTCAAAAGTTATTACCGGTAAAAGCTAAAGTTAACATTACATCGTCGATTACATGGGTTAAAGCTACTTATAGGTAGTCTGTAAAGGGGCAGATTCGAACAATTTATCCACAGTTGCGAAAGTGTGACAGGTTAATTGCCGGCTTGTGGATGTGTATTTACAAATCCAGTTTTCTTTTGTAGCTGCCCAAAATGCCTTTCGTATACCTCCGACGTTCACGGTCCTACCTCCGCGAGAGGTTTTATATTCCCCGGGTCGACCACTTAAACTTCCTTGTGGAGCCATTGGGTTTCCACCGCCGAGGTAAATTAATCCTATATTCCTACATCAAAGTGCTCAGTGGAATTTTTTTAAGCCGCCAGAATTTATCGAACTCTGTTCCGCCGGTAGTAGGGTGACGCAAGAAGGTCCCTAGAACTGGGAATTTATTGGATTCTAGATAAAAACATGGCTATTGCAGTTTGCAGCCAAGTTGATCACTAAAGGATAAGCAATGACTCGGTAATCATTGGATTAGTGCAAAACGATTTGTGTTTTCGAAACGTGAACCTAGTTTGCCAATTAAGTGATTTAATCCATGAGGAAAAAAATTTTATTAAGAAATAAGCCTACATTAGTGGCTTTTAGAAGTTTCATAGTGTATTTCTTCGCTTTATAACTAAGTTCAATTTCTGAATTTTTATGAAATATCTAGACTTTTCTTTAGCAAAATATTATTTAAATGTGGTAAACGTATTTAAAATTCCCTATTATAAATTTTTGTCAACAAACACGTCTTAATAGGAATTTTACAAATGAGAGTATATTTTCAAAGGGATCATACATTTTGTGCTGCTAAAAACTGATCGTAAATTCCTTCGAGAAATAAATTTTAATCAGGCAAAACAACGAGTTACATTTTTATGACCTAACCTTAGGTGCTCCAAATAAAAGTGGTCGCACACAAGTCAGGGTACGCTCGCACAGAAACAACTATTTGTGGACAAAATTTTGAATTTTTCTCCCGGATTACGAGTCTGGCTTAAATGTTGATTTAGATTGTGAAATTAAAGATAGGGATTTTCGAGTCACTATTTGCGTCAAAATTACGCTTTTGGAGATAGAGCTGTCAAATTGCAGATAAATTATGCTGCTGAAAAATGCCAACTTGGAATGCGATTGACAATTCGCGTTGATATTTCGTCTACTTGGGTTGAATTAGGGTCAGGTTGCTATTTCCGGCTCCCCGCTGTTGTCTATTTGGAGAAAAAGTAACCCTCTTTTTTGAAATTCGAACAAGATAATCGCTAAAATCAGTAATGACAAAGAACAGTGGATTGTTATATAAGCTCACTTATTTAGAATTTGTTTTTAGGAATTTTTATTATAACTGAGCTAGGCTGAAATTAATAATATTCTGTTTTAAGTCTCATGAAAGAGATTGTAGATTTTAATTTAAACTAGGCACCAATTGACGGGCATTCAGATTCAGCAAAAGTGTACAGGACTGAAATTTATCTGCACTTGTTTTGTTTGTGTAAATCGTAACTAGAATGTAGACGTTTTGCTCTAAATTAGAGTCTTAATCCATCTGAAACATATCTAAACTGTTACAGAAGGAAATATTAAGTATAATGGGCTCATATGAAATGCACACACCCTTTTTGGCCACAGTGACATATTTTAACGTGATGATCTTCCTCGCAGGGCGCCTGACAAGTGCATAGTTGTTGTTTAATGGGAAACTGATAGACGACCTAGGAACTATCAATACTTCGTTCTGCTTGCGTCAGATAACGTAAGTGTTGTCATACCTCTAAGACCAAGTGCTCTGTTGTGCTGCGCATTCAGTGATATAGACGTCATGAATTATTTCATCGACAGTTTGCAGTCAAGCATTGAACTAAGTGGAAATAAAGCAAATAGATGTTATAGTTGAGTAATCCCAGCATTTACTGGAATGTGGGCCTTACTAGATGGGTTATTTCAAATGATTTGCTCTGATTACTTTGTTTGTGGCCAGTTTGATCTTTTCAAAGTGAGTTTATATCTTTTCTGATAGATCTTTTACCTCCAGTTATTGTAGAGCATAAAAATGTGTGTTTTATACATAAAAACCTTATCCTTGAAAGGTTTTAGTTTAGTAGATTTGTATTAATGTTATCGGAACTTCAGAAGATCATTTTTAAATCTCTAGATAGTCTTTCAAGCAAAGACAATTCTATGAATCACGCAGTTCCCTTTAAAGAACGATAAGTGCATAAGCTTAGGGCAAATCAAAATTGCTACTATTGAAGATGTGCTCATATACAGATTTGAGTACACACATTCAGTCTGCCGAATCATCATCAGTTTCAGGAAGATTACAGTTTTAATCTATCTTTGTAAGAGGAAAATTTCTAAGAATTCTGGGAAGAGAAGTGGGATTATTCAACAAAACGTGTTGAGACGGATCCAGTGTTCTATAGGTGTCAGTGAAGGGGAGTATAAGGCATTTTTGTCTGGTTTTGATTAGAAAAAGGACAGTTGTGCAGAGCGAGTGCAGTTTAGACACGTTGACAAATGGAGAGAAGGGTTCCGGCTTAATTTGGAAGTGTTATTCAATTACACATATTATTATCAAGCGTCAGTATGGTCTAAACTTCTCTATTTTCTGAATTCAAATTTAGGTTGGAGTGGTACTTGAATGGAGATCGCCTCATAGTATCTCGAGCCAGCTCTGCCAAACCTTCGACGTGGGAATCCAGGCGGCGTGATTGGGTGGACCAGTCTGATGCATCATCGATGTGGGACCTGACAGAAACATTTGCGCTGGGTGGACCCCAGTCAGGCTGGCTCTACTGCGTCGCTGTCAATGCTCTAGGCAGAGCCATCTCACCCCCCGTCTGGATTAAATTCGCTCGTGAGTTACCTTTTGCACCCAATTGTCATAATAAAATAGCATGCCATATAGAAATAAGCAAAGTGGTGGATAAGTATTTCGCCAGTTAAGATCTTGAGAATGAAATAGTAGTGCCACCTGAAAACAAGTTACACTTTAAAAAGATGTTAACGCACCCATTTTAGAGGTAGTAAAATAGAAATTTCGGGTCACCCCATAATTTATGTTCGAATTTCGGATAAATAAAACATGACAAAATATCATATTTACTTAAGGCTCCGATCATCAATGCACTGTCCTCGATTAGCTATGACTTCCTTTCATCAATCAGAGAGGTTATTATTACCTAAATTATCGTTAAATTCTTTTGGTTTTGGTTAGATGAACTCAAAAATACTTTGGGAAAGCTGTATCTTCCAAATGATTTTGCAAACTACTAAGAGGAAGGTCGGCAGGATTAAGATGGATGAGGAATTTTCTTCCAACCAAGCTGTTTGATCGTTTGTGATGTGTTAACTGCTGTTCCGGGGGGAAGGTGGGGGGGCTGTGCATTTTTCTTGTAAAACATCTCTTTTTTCATTTACTAGAGCAGGTCTTTTCCCCTCCTCAAAACCTGGCTCAAAAGCCGCCCTATTTGCCGACAGTCGATTTAACCATTAATTGTTGCTGCAATAGGTAGTAACAGTCCCTAGTGGATCCCACTAGATTGACAGAAGAACCTTTTTCGCATTAAGTTTCCTTCTCGGTTGTGGCTAAGGCTTGGGTCTTTCCTCTCTGCACTTAAAATCCCTAAGAAGATAAAGCAAACCGGGTGTAATCGCTGACTTTTAATTAGATTTGATTGATTTTAGACAACTCATGGGTAAGCATCCGTTTTTCAAGTTTTTGAAGATGAAGAGCCTTTTCAAGAAGCAGTTTATCATCAAATCTACCTGGATATCTGTTTGATCTTCATCCTCGAGGGCGAAATCTCCACTTTTACTGAATTCCACAGACCATCTTCTGCTCACCCATTCTTTCATTCACACATTCTTCTCCATAAGCTGATTGAATGCTTCTCGCTGCTTCGTAGCCTGCTAAATTTCCTTTGCTTAACTCATAAAACATGCTAATTGGGTTTAAGTATAAAATTTTGATTTTATTACTTTTTTTGATAAAAGTTGATTAGTTTAAACGCATTTAACCATAAAATCCATCTTCAGCTCAATTAGACAGTAGAGAATGCTCTTTGATTTTTTGTTAAATTTAGACAGATTTTTTGCTATTTAGACAGAACTTCTGCAGTGACCTGGTAAAGAGTAAAAAGCTAGTCAAAGTGGATGCTAAATAGTGCTTGATAGTAAATGAACTGGGGGAAAATGATTATAGAACCACGAGGAAACAAAAGAATGAGCTTAAAGGAAGTCGGATTGTTGAAGATGCTTCTTTCCATTATTTGGTAATGCTTAAAAAATTTTAAAACTTTAATCGTGACCACAATATTCTAGAGATCGACGAGTCACAGCCATGTGAAACACGCACACTGACTGTTCGGGAGCAGCCGTTTATGAGACTAAACTGCACGATTCCACGAAGCACGCCACCCGCTACGGTGAGATGGATGTTCCGCGAACCCAATGGATTCATGGGTTTCGTTCACGAGAACCGCACTTTTGCCATGGACGATGATGGTAAACTACACGTTCATAATCTATGCTTGAAGCAAGACGGTTTTACTATTAAATATTCACATAGAAATATTTTTGGGTGAGATATGCCACATGAAATTTCATTTATCGAAAGGACAGACAAAGCAGAGTGGCAAGTGATGGCTGAATTTGTAGAGTTAGATAAATTTTCTGTTGACATTGAAGGGGGCTAAAATGAAATTTTTTAATCTTTAATGCGTAAGTCGATTACTAAATTCATAAATTACTGTCTCTAAGGGTCCCACTGTTGAAATTAGTTATGATTTTAACTAATGAGGTGGACCAAAAACTACTCGCTTACTACACTTGTAGTTGAGTATTCCTCAGTTATAAAATTACTGAAGTTCATGATCATTTGATAGTAATGTAGACCTTTATAAAAAGGAAAATATCAAGCTGTAGGCGAGATAATGTAGGGATTAATAAATCACATAAAATCGTCTCAGTAAAGTCAGCCACCTACGTTTTAGGAAGACGGTCTTTTCATCTTCGATTTCCGGTTGAGCTAACAGGATATTGAATTTGCCTGAAGTGGAACAAGTCTCATACATAACAGGGTCGGAAGTGGACGCTTTTACCAGAAATGCATGAAGCATATTTTAGCAAGGAAGTTGACATTTCTTAGGGACTACTTGTGTAAATAAAGCATTACAGCCAAGGAGCAATGTGTAGTCCTTCACAACTGTCTGTCCCAAATGAAATGATTATCATTGACTCGGAGGGTTCCTTTGCCCTCTTTTAAAGGGACGCAAAGAATTGCTTAAATTAAATTCATTCAGTGATAAAAGCACAAAGAAATTATGATTAAACCACTAAACCTCTGTGGCGATATATCAGGTCATCCAATAATTTTTGTCCGAATTTCGAATAAATAGAGCAAGTAACCAATTGTAACATTTTAATGATGCTCCAATCATCAAGACACTTTCCCCGAATATCTGTGACTTTCTTCATCTATGAATGCTATCATCGCAAAATTCGTTCGTTTTGATTTTGAAGAAGTCACAACCAACAGTTTCAACCTCTTCCTGCTTCCTTGCAAAAGCTGTTTCTTCCAATGCTCATTCTTTAAGCTGCGAAATAAATGGCAGCCTGAAGGAGCCTGTATGAAGTGATTATTCTGACAGTTTAGGGGGAAGGTTGTGCTGCATTGCCCTGATGAAGCATCATCCCTTTTTTGATTCACTGCAGCAGGTCTGTTTGCCTCTTCAAAGCTTTCTCCAAACGCCCTAATTCCTGACAGTAAATTTGAGCATTGATTGCTATATTAAGTAGTTTAATTTCAAAGTGGATTATCCCAAAACCAGATTGAAAGAAGAATTTTTCCCAAGAAGTTCCCTTTTTGTCGGCTGTGGCCGGAGTCTCCCCAGCACGTGAAGACAGTCTACGACGCTTAACATTTCGGTAAAAGACCTTTTCTGCCTATCGCCAGTCACAAGTTTATCCATTGAAAAGGTGAAGCGAGTTGGCGATAATGGGGAAGAGAAGAGCTCATACACATTTCAGAGTTGAGTTGATTATTTTGAGACTACTCAAGTGAAGGCACCAATTTTTCAAGTTTTTTAAGGTAACAACGACGAAGAGTTCTGTGGTTTGAGCTAAGCTTAATTGCTAATTCCAACTCAACCGATAAAGCAGGATAGGCTTTTCATAATCTTCCAGGACGGTGAAATCTCCGCTTTCGAATTTCGCAAACAGGCATTTCCATACACGGAGTGAATGTTTCTAGCCGCTTTTTCAGCTGCTAAGTTTCCTTGAAGTCAAAACACTAAGTGCCTCAAATTATTCCTGGGTACTTCCATGTTGGCAGGGTTTAATTAAGCAATGTTAATTTTATAACTTTTTAAAACAATTTTTGATTAGTTCAATTGCATCTAAATATAAGGAAGTACAGTGTAGCTCTTGTAGAG
This sequence comes from Anomotaenia brevis, assembly GCA_030710315.1. Classification (NCBI taxonomy): domain Eukaryota; kingdom Metazoa; phylum Platyhelminthes; class Cestoda; order Cyclophyllidea; family Dilepididae; genus Anomotaenia; species Anomotaenia brevis. The sequence goes on from JAUOZQ010000021.1 coordinate 160,543, forward strand.
CATAAAGTACCATTCAGATTTTGCCCACTTTGTAAATGATAAAATTCGAACGGAACTTATCGGCTCTAATCATGAATCAAAGTCATATATTTTGGAAAAATTCCTTATTAACACAATTATAACTGAATATTGACCTGATTTTTAAAACCTCGTTTTTAAAAGGCATAGATCTAAAACGTATTCGGCATTGTAAAAATAGATTGGAGGTGAAGCGAATTTTAATCCAACAAAAAGAAAATGTCTTTTAAATACATTACGTAAACTGATGAACTGAAGCTGTGCAAGAATAAAAATTATGAACTCGTTAATACACAGGAAATCTGCTCATCGCAACGGCAGGACTGGCACCCTCGTCGACGCTGCATCTCTTTTGCTCCGCCAGCAATTCCTTTCTTCGTACTATGCGGACAGACTGCGACAACATTATCAATGCTCGACGAGGAATATCGTCTGGCCAGCAGGCACTATCAAGACCCTTTATCATGTTCCAATCACCAGCCAAGCAGGTGCGGTTGTTTAATGAGACAATGAAGCTACGGTGCCTCATATCACCTTTCCCAGGAACCGAAATTCAGTGGCTCTGGGAATCCAGCAAGTTGGGCTCTGTGATGGAATGGAATAATGGACGCTGGAGCAGCAAGTACGAAGAGGTGAGTATCGTTGTTTATAGATAAATTATTGAAAATTAGATGCATGTTTTCCAGGTAAAAATGCCATTCACATTGTACTCATAAACCGGAAATTAGTGATTTCACATGAATAAAATGCATGTAGCTTAGGATCCTCAATCGGACAAATATAAACTCCGTTAAAGCCAGATAAAATGTGAGGATATAATGATAGTCTGATTCTAGGAAACCAAGACAGAGTATTAAATATTTTTTCAGCTATTCATCAAACTTTAAGAAATTCATTTACACTGCATAAACACATAATTTTTCACATTTATTTTGGAATAAAGCCCAGTAGTTAATATGATAAATACTTGTAACTTTAGACTGTTTTTTTCAAAAAAACGACAGTTTTTATTCTTTGATAATAAACATACAAATTGAATGGATGAGCAACAACTATCATTGGACAGTTTGTGTGCAGAATGTTCTGTTGATGATGACATTCACGGAGACCCAAAAAAGGCCTTGATAAACACACAGTTTTAACGGAACGACGTTTTTTTCAATGTAACTTCTGCCTTTTAAATACTGATCTGTAACTTACGTTACGCAAATCAAACACCTAATTCCGAAAATAATTCAAAGTGGTTTCCAAAGGGAGTATTCGGCTCTCGATCTTATTTGAACACTCTTTTACAGTAGATTATGACATAATTTAATGTATTAAATTATATTAACCAATATTCTTCGAGAAGTGTCATGTATTTAACTCCTTTAAACGGGACATTAGGCTTTCATTATTAGATATACAGTATTTATTTATATAATTTTGCTTGCTAAATTTTATAATATGCTGAGAATTACTGAACCATTTAAATATTGCATTTTTTAACATAAAAATAAGTGAGGATGCCTAATTTTTAATAGTCTTGAGCTTAATACTAGTGGTGGGGTAAATTTCCTAGTCGAAGATTAATCCCGAATTAAGGTGCTCTGACCGAATGTGACAAAGGCAATTTTAATGTTTTAGCTGCCATTAGATTCGAGTATTAATGTCAGGAACGAAGGAACACTCCTCGTGATTGAAAGACTTCGACCAGAACACGCTGGACTCTACACTTGTCGCACTGTCAATAAGGCAGGATATGTTGCAAAGCCGGTATCAGCCACTTTCAAGGTGATCGTGGAATGTAAGTTCGGTCATAGCGAGGCATGGTAATGAAATGTCGACTTTGTAGCCTAAAAATCCTTCAAAATCTATCGTAGGTCAAAAGGATAAACATGAAAGTCGTGCGTGCACATTTTCAGAGAAGTCATTTTGCCTCATGTGTCTGTGGAGGTGTCTAGGTATAATGATCCTTTCGATAATAGCATGATCTTCGTAGCACTTGAGAAATAACTTAACTTTCATTTGCAGGCCTTTTTAAAAGGGACTAATAGATAAAATTAGTCATTTATATAGATACACTTAAGGTGGTGGATTTATTAAAAAGTTCAACGATTTCTGACTAAAATCATAGTCGCCGATGATTTTAAACAAACATAACAGTTTAAGTCCTTGAAATTTGGCTTAGAAACTATCAAAACAAATATTCAGTCGGAATATCAACCAAAGTTCTCACTAATTCCATTTGATGTGTCTGAGGAATTTCTTGACTGCAAAAGTCGGAAACGATGTGGTATAAAATGATTTGGCCTACTAGGCAGACGTAATTGGTGAGCTTTAAATGTTTTTTGTCACGAAAATATTGCTGGTTTACTGCGTTAGGCTCAGTAAGATCTTGACAATGACCAAAATATTAAAAATTTTGAGAGCTATGACGAAAAGTCGTTCAAATATTTAAATTTGCTTAATAAGTTTTGGCTTAATCGACAGGCGTTAGCGAGTAGGCATATCAAACTGGTATTAACTGTACCAAACTGACTTCTGTTTCAAATTCGTATTGATGGTAATCAACATGGCACTCTCCTTCCTTCCTTCTCTGCAGCAATCCCAACTTTTGCGGTTATGCCAGTGGACACAACAGTTCCGATTGGTGACACGACACAGCTGAGATGTGAACCAGACGTCTCCAGCGGATCTAGGGTCGACGTCAAATGGTACATGAATGGCGAACCTATCGAACGAAATATCGATGGTATAAGGAAGAGACTTGCTGGAAATGTGAGTTCGAGTTATTTGTAAATAAAGCACATTTTAACAAATATTCAAAAGTGTACGGTTTTTGCAAACAAAATGATAAACGTTGCATTGATTTATATGCATTCTTCTGTCGAACCTATAGACCAAACAGTTTCAATAGTTATTTTTAGAAAAGTTTATTCTTAGCTCCCTCACAGTGTGATTGCAGGAACTGCTGATGGTAGAATAGGCCTGTGAATGCACATCATTCAAAAAATGCTAGTACAAAGCTATAAGTATGCAATTTCGGGTTAGTACACCCCCAAACAAAAAACCTTGAAGTCACTGCATGAATACCTGAACAGCCAGCAAAAACGTGCGTCAGCTTGTTCACTAACTTGACTGATTTAGTGTTGGAATTAGGAGCCTACTGGCACTGTTCCAAAATTATCAGTCACTGGTGTAGTAGTCAAATTTGCAAGGACCAGCTCCTCATAAAACAAAGCTTCTGGCTCCATGGCTCTCTGAGACAAGCATACCACCATAACATGAACGACTTAGTAAGAAGAACATCATTCATAAATCTACACCTATACCGTTCTGACTTACTGTACGTTTTATCAAAATATATGTGGTAAAAATTTTCGAATTTCACAATTATTAATTGTTATAATTAAAACCTACTCTTACAATAATATTTGGGAACTTATTAAGTGAATAAAGAGGAACAGCATCAAATCAATTGCAAAATATCCACACTTTGGAAAACTTGGTTTGCTTTCCTTAAGATGGTTTGGATTTTATGACTACAGATGGAATCCATAATGCAACGATTCCCTTAAAGCTGTCGTAATTCCTATGAATAAGTAATGCGGGATGCATGGCAAATAATCAAGAGTTCACCGACAAATAATCTATCGCACTCAGCAAGAACTCCGGCTGGCCAAATTTCTAGTCCTTTGATCCGTATTTCTATGGAAGATAGGTTTGTTTGCCCTTCTGAAAATCTGGGGAGTGTTTGTTACGCATTTCGACCCCAATACGGAACTCACAGATCGTCTAATAAATTAAAATAATATATCTAGAATTATCTAGTAGTATTATGTAATATGCATTAATATAATATATGATATAAATAATAGAATTTTATAATTTAATATTTTTCATAATATATTAATATGTATTGGCGAAATATGGAATAATAACGTGTAAAATAATAAATATGATGTCATTAACAATCTATAATATTACCATATTTCTTTACAAAATATGGATCCTGATATTATACACTCTTTTGAACTAAGCAGCTCATTAAGTAACTACCTATTCGCACAATGATATTCATACCGATGCTCATAATGTTAATTTTTGGTCGAAATTCAAGTTGTGACAAATATTACAGACTTAATGCAATAAAAATCATTAGTATGTGTTTTTTTTAAAGTGGTCTTGGGATTTAAATTTATTCCCGTATATCGTTTCTGAAAAGATACGGATGGTGGAAGTGCTAACGCATAATCAGGTCGGGAATATTGTTCCGTAAACTTGTAATATGAATATGAATAGCTTTTTAATTTATTATCTTTAGCTCTGACACTTCAGAATCAAGGAATGGAGTTTAAAGTGATGTGTTTCAAATAGAGTGTGTGACATTTCCACAGCCAAAAACAACGTGAATGAATTGAATTACTATAAGTTGCAGATACTTACGTCCTTACATGTGAAGAAACCATTGTAAGAAATAAGAGCTATATATCAGGTTCAATTTTTCCAACATTTTTTAGAGTTTAATACTGAGTAGCCTTGGTATGCAAGACAGTGCGGTCTTCCAATGCAACATCAGCAATAAACACGGTTTCCAGTTTGTCAACGCATACGTAAATGTCTGGAACACCCCACCAGCAATACTGCAGGGTCCAGCAGAAGAAATCATCGTAGCCGAAGGCCAACACACAAATATTCCATGCATATCTGTTGGTGCACCAAATCCCAAAATATCCTGGACTCGAGACGGTTCTGCCGTACTCTTCGAGGAAAATGGAAGAGACTTCATTCGACAAAAGATCCTCCCTGATGGCGGTCTTGAGATAAAGGTAATTGACAGAAATAATATAACTTCTCAAGCCTTTTCTGAAGCATACAGAGCACCTTCTAGCATGTTGTTTGATGTGTGGTAAAAATAGCACAGTAAAAAGTCAACAAAGAATGTACCCAGTATGAGGTTGGTTCAGCTAAAACAACACGGATGTTTAGTGTAAGCAGATCGTTGTTACTATGCTTTGAAATAAGAGGATAGGCCTGACATTTAGTTGGTTTGTTTCCTGTGTCTTTAGCATGCTTTACACTTTCGATTTATATTAGTTTTTTTGTACACTGAAAAACCCTTGATGTGTGCACGTGCATACATTCTGCACAGGATCTTTACCGCATCTTTATAAATAAAAATTCAATCTATCTTATTTGTAGACATTTCAAGTAACTGCTCATATCTTGAAGTTCCGAAGTCCATCTTAAAGCCATTTCTAAGGTCCATTGTTTCCTCATAAAATACCTTCTTCTTCATAATTACGATCCATCAAGTCGAAATTAGCCTGGACATGGCAATGATCTAGGACTTCTCACACTATAGCACCTTCGTGTGTTAAGAATATTATGCGAAGCGAAGTGGTACTTTTCGTAGCGGCATGTTATCAGATTTACTTTAGCAAAAAATTACGCAAAATATTTGAATACAGCCCAGTTCAAACCATTCTTTCAAGATCGATGAGGGTAAATATAAAAAAACTTAAAGGGCAAGCCTATGGATTTGTAAAATGGACTTCCCCGATCATATTTATATTTCAGTTTTTAATTTTAAAAACTTCTTAATTTGAAAGAGGTAGCTAAACCACAAGTACAAAATTTATTCATAAAATAACGTATGTATAATAATCCTTCTTTTTCCCTTTTCTGCGTCGATATCGTGTTTCCCTGTATTCGAATAGGGTACCAAAGATGTTGAGGAGGTATCACCTACAATACTCAAACAAGTACCTTACTTTTCTTCCAATTTCAGCTCCTTCTTTAATAAAACGAGCTTAATGTGAGTGTTAATGTAAACATCCTTAGTGCCTATTAAAGTTTACATGCAAATTACTACCAGTTTGATCCCGAAGGCTATATCACTGTCTTCTTGCGTCCTAGAAATAAGAGTTAAATTATCATTTCCACGTAAAATTTTATGAAGTTAACATTTTATAATGGAATATGAAGTAAATCTATTTCCTGTTTTAATTTCAATGGTTTTTTATTGCAAACTAAAATTTCCATCTTAATTGCTGAAAATGATCACCGAAGCTAATGCAGCAAACTAGTAAAGAACTGTAAATCTTGCCATATGGCATAAAGAAAGTTCATTTAAATGTACCTTTAATACATTTCGAAGCTATTTGCAATGAAGGAATTAATCTAAGAACCTAATTTAACCCGATTTTCCCTTTTCTGGATGTGAATGTGTCACTTCAGGATCCGTTATAAATTGAATGGATTTCCTAATAAAGGCTTTACGGCTCACGAATTGGTATTCTGGTTGATTAGCTGAAATTACGTGACGTGGAGTTTGTATTTTTCACTATCAAAGAACCCAACCCTCAGTGACAGTGGCACCTACAAGTGCATCGTGACGAACCGATTCGGCAGCTCATCATCCTCGGGAAAACTGGTGATCAGGCGAGCTACAAGAGTCACATCAGGTCCTCTTTGGGTGAGCAGTTACGCCCTTCAGAAGAATTCAGAAAACGGCACCATCTACACAACAACAGGAACGGAGTTTTCTCTCATCTGCCGAGCTGAAACCGACTCTATGGAAATATCAAAATTAGTTATCAAATGGAACTGGTATGCTTTTAATGTTGACTGAGTTACTGTCTTATTAAAAATGCCTTTGAAATTTAAATTTCCGGTACAACCTATAACTGTAAATTAGTTCATGCGATATTCAGGCTCAGTTACCTATTTTAAATATCATTACATATTTGCTATATATTTCTAAAAAATAGTTTTCCCATAAAATGCTTTTGCGAAGGAAAATTTATTTACCAATATAATATGAATTACGAGGTATAAAGGCCATCTAAAGTAATGAGATTAGTAATATTACGTTCTGTCGCTAGGATAGCAGACCACCAGAAAACGGATGCGTAACGACTCAAAACATATATTTGTAGAAGTACAACGAAGTAACAACATAAACATCTATACGTATTTTACAGTTAATAGCAAATGTAAATTAAATTATAGTCTGAAATAATCAGAAAATTATAAATAAAATGTTCTGGAGTTACAGCACAAAAAATATACAAAAATTCGTGAGCGAGTCAAATAGCCAAAAACAGGTCAGTGGAGCATAAAAATACGATTTTGAAATAACGAATAGTTTTAAAAATTTTATTGAGCGTCGAAGGGGTAATTCAAGACAATATGTTATAAAAATAGGGAAAATAAAGTTTGCCAGTGCATTTTTTTCAAAGCTAAGCTAAAATGAACAAAAAATAATAAGGAACCTTTAAAAAGAGACTTACATGGATCGAACAAATACGATAAAACTTATTCTTGTTACTTAAAGATAATTTTCCAGATCCTGGGAGTATTTCAGCGATGGTTGATAAAACAGTTGTATATAAATATTAAGTATTCGAAAAGGGAAAAGTAGACTGATTATTTAATTTTCTTTTACTTTTATTTATCTTTATAGTTCAAAGGAGTATTTAGTTGACAGTTGATCTAACGAATCTCTAGTAAAGGAAAAAATGATTGATTATTTAATTTTATAAATAAAGGAGATATTTTGTTAATGAGACTGATATCTCGACAGGGTGTGCTGAGCTCTGCTCATATATATGTAATATTTCTTGTTGCAACGATAACGGCTGAATTTATCGCTTGGAAATTCGATAACACAATGATCTTTGGATTGAAAATTTATGACCAAATGCTTTTAGTGGGATTATAAAGTGCAGCATTGGTTATAAATTAGCGAGAAATCACGAATTCATGGACAGCTTGAGATCTTAATGCAAGCATAGAAAATGACGTCTGAACTTTGCAAAAAATACATATTTCTTTAATTTAAGATGTGGAGACAAATAATAATCACAAATGCTTTACGAGTTGAAGATATATTCAAAACTATTAAAATTATCAGTTTTTACTGAGGGGTGACTTGCTTTCATTCCAGGTTACCGCTTTCAAAGCCATCTCCAATTCAAGCTGACCGTGAGGTTGATGCATCAGAAGGATATTTTGATTTGCCAACGGAAAAAATAAGGGAGACACATAGGAAGATTGGCAGAAACACCATGGAGTCCTCACTGACGCTTCTCAGGCCGCTTCCCTCCTATTCGGGCACCTACCGTTGTCAAGCAAACAACGGTCTTGACAACGATTCCAGTGCTGTCGATGTTGTAATTCAAGGTTAGTCGTCCTTTCATCATTAATGGTGAGTTGTTAATGCATTTCTGTCAGAAAAGTTATCAGTTGGTGAAACTTCTGGAAAAAAATAGGGAAATAATTTCTTGCACGTAAATAGAGAGCTCAAACAGTGAAAAATATTCTTAGATGAGGTTTTTTGAATTTCGTCACTTAAAGGCAGAAAGAGGTGTGATAACGAATATTTCGGTTCTGCTGATTGTATGTATGGAATTATTACGGTTCCATAAATGCCACTAATTTATAAAATTACAAATATCTTATACTTTTGGTAATGATGCTGAGGGATGTATACGTTTTCCATGAATTTCGCAAGTGTTTTATATTAGTATGAATGTTGTTTTTACAACTAAGTTTGACTTAAGTGATAATGCTTGTTTTCCACTTTACAGGGGTGATGTAGTGAAAATGTAGACATTTGTGTAAATCAAACATTTTTATTAGGTTTGGAGAAGAAAAATTTGGTCGAAAATGAGTGGCCATTTGGTCACTACAAGCAACTAATTAAAGTGGTCACGCTACCTTGTTACCATGTACCAGTTTCCCAAGCTGTCATTTTTAATTAAAAATCTGTACTAATTCCTTGGAGGCCCCAGTGTCGGTCTTTCTTATTTAGGTATGATTAAAAATCTATTTAGATGAGGTCTCTAATTCACGTTGTTTCATAAAATAATTATGAAATTTCGTGCCAAGTTATTCATTCATAATTTTGAATTATAACTGCTATAATGAAAATGATTTTTTGGCTTTGTCGTCAGTCCCAAGAAATTTGAGAGGAGTTGGGGAAACTAAATGGCCTTTTCTTACCTGTATTATATATATATAGTATACGGTCATTATAGATAGAAACGGGAATTAGGGGCTGAAGAACCATTCGTAATTCTGCCGAATTAGCATCACAATTTTAAATGATCAATCCTTAGGCATCAGTTTGCAAACATGCTGCTTAAATTAATTGCAGTATTCGATGACTGCACAGATTCACCCAGTTTTCGTAGTAAAGATTAATCATATTAACCTAGTTCCAGTCATGTCTATGCTCAGGTAATTTTACTCATTTCTTTTCCCCGTACATTTGGCATAAACTTTAACTTGTCGTTAGCAATCTTAATTAAATCCGGTTCGTATTGAGATAAGATAATTTGACAAAATGGCAACAATTAAATCAATTCTATTCTAACTCATTTAAGCTAATTTTAATATAATATAACATATACCTAATAAAATCTACTTAAAGACTATTCTTTAACCCGTACTACTCTGTCGAAGACCTTTTGAATAAAACACGAATTAAAGGAGCGAATTTTTAGAATGGCGAAGATACTCAAATGCCTTAAAACAAATTGCAGCGCATCCAACAGCGCATATTTTTAATTATTTAGGAGCCCCTGATCCCCCAATAGAAACTGCTCTCGACTGCACCCAGGCAGCGAAGAGGGGAGTTGCGGTACTCTCGTGGTCTCCAGGAGCCGAAAACAATGCCCCAATCATCGATGCACAGATAGAGTACGTCGTCGGTTACATTCGCCCCTTTGCAAAAGCCTCATCGGAAACTCCGGATCTCCAGAACCCACTAAACACCCGAACTCTGCTCGAAGCTCTAAATGCCTCCTTACAGCGCAATGGAAAAGGCGAATGGCACACTATGAAGCACAGCCTACATCCCGGCAACGATCTCGCCGTTGTCAACCTAACACAGGGTGTTGCTATTGTCCCCATTTACCCCGATGTGGCATACCAATTTCGCGTTAGACTGGTGAACCGCGTCGGTGTGTCCGATCCGGGATCAGCGGTGCCAGGATTGAGAGAAGATGATCAAAAACGTTGCATTTTAAAACCTCGTGCACCAACCACTAAGCCAGACGAGATGCAGATTTACGGAAATGTTCCGAATACACTGACGGTCTCTTGGAAGGTAAATTTTTCCTTTGAGTCGTCGATAAATAGAAAGAGGAATCGAAGCGTCTTTATATGAATTATTCGATAGTAAATTTATATAAAATGGGGCTTCTATCCTCCTAGATCAGTGGTGGTAAAGGACATTACTCACTTTCTTCATCTACGTATTTTAAAGTCCACATTTATTAGGCAAACAGTTCGGTTTCTTCAACACTCAACATGGGATAAATAGGAACCATTAAGGATTTACACTAGCAAGTGTGCCCAGTGATGGTCATTCGTGCTCTACCTCTGACATGCCATCAGTTTTTCTACTTTTATTGGGTTTCAAGTTATTAAGTCGTTTTCACAGTAGAAATAATATATGTTACTCTTTAGGGAAAATCTGTGAAATGCAGCACTTATTTAGTGAATTTTAAATCAACATGTTGGACTTCTCTAGTCTAAAAAAAGTAGACGCAAATCATTATTTACGCCTCATGGTAGAAACGTAGACCCACCACAGTCCATTCTATGACATGTGAACTTATTTTCATGATCAAATTTACAAATCATGTCAACTGGTATAATTCTAGCACTAAAGTAATAAAAAATATTTTTCATTTACAAACTGAATGGCACAAGTAATATGCCTCAATTAGTTTTCTACATTTAGCTAGATGTTTACATTTCATACTAGCAAATAAACGTGCAAAATCTAATTCTATTAGAGGAGCTGGATTTTTTTCCAGTCTTCGGACTTCACACTCTTGCGTGAAACTGCATAATGGCAGGAAATAAATCAGCTTGACCGAGAAAATTTAGCTTTCTGTTTAGAAAGTCCAAATATGAATATATTGCATTGGCTTTATAAAATTGGGTCTTACTGAATAGTAGTATGTTCATCTCAAATCTATCATAAATGTCCATTAAATTAATTTCTGCGGTCCGACATTGTGCGCTGTTTTCTTTTCATAACAGGCCATTCCACCGATACGACACAATGGACCAGGTCTACGATATCACCTGTCAGTCAAATGCCTTGACTGTGATCAGAGACACCGTAATGGAGATCCCCCAAAGGAAATTATCATTTACAATTGGAATCAAAGTCAAGTTGTCTTCACAAATCTTCCTGGATTAGAGTCTTATGGCAAACCAATCCCAGTTGAAATTTTCAAGCAGTACGAGGTACCAATTTGGATTTCATTAAGTATCTTTTTTCTTGCTGCTGAGCTTCGTATTGAGGTTGTAGAATGCGGTCGATCTTCAAAGATCAGATGGATTAGAAAGAGTGATAACTGGTTGAAATAATTAAGAATTATCTTCAAAGGAGATACCTTGAGGAGCCAAGGTATCTATCAAACAATTTTTAATGTGATTCCCTATTAATTAGCGCTAAGCAATAAGTAGGGGACTGGTTGCTTTAACTGAAGATTTATTAATGAAAGGAGGCATTTTCAATGATCAAAGTTTTCCTCCACTAATTATAGTCCGAATCCTTTTAAAACCACCATGAGAGAGGATTCAAAGGCTCATAAAAATGGAGAACATTTATTGGAGTTCTACAATTTCCATGAAGACAGATTAAGATTTATAATTACATGGCAGTTTTTCTTGGAATTTTTGTGTGTATTAAATGTTGAATGACGGAAATATGGCAAAATGATAAATTAAGAGAATTTTAAATTCCAGTGTTATTTAGCTGGTCAAAAAATCCTGCCTTTTTTGTCAGATCAATCACATAATTAACAGTAATTAATGCTGTCTAAGGGATTTTAGGTGTCTAAAAATTTATGAAATTGATAGTTAACAGTGGCAACTTAAAAACTGCATACGGCTCATTGAATTCATTGTGTCTTATGTAGTCACTCTAGGATCGTAAATGCAGCTTTTCATTCTCTAAGCTTCACCTACTGCCTCCATTTTGACCAGAAACTGCATCTTAATGGAGGCTATTTGGTAAATAGTAGTTTTAATTATATCTTGTTTTTTTTCGCTGCCGCTGGAAATGCAAATGGTTGCTTTTTAAAATGTATAGGACCCTTGGTCGTGGTCGTGCAAGCCGTTTCAACTTCAAAAACAGCAGCTTATCGTAGCTAGTAGCTAGCAAAGTTACATCCTGAATTGAAAGCTTGACTTATCCAGTTAAACAACTTATGTAAAGCAAAATAACTTTCTCCTTTTATTGGTGTATAATTAAAAACAAATTCTAGAAATATTTTATGCAGGAATCCTGTCGAACATGGGAACGTAGGATGCTTGGCCTTACAAGCATTTTACTGCATCGAATTTGTTTGTTTATGACATTATTCTCCTAGTACACCGCCACAATTATACTGAGACTTAGTATTCGTTTGCCAAAATTTGAAATTGCTATTACCATTCGATGCTAGGTTAGTCTGTCAGTCTCCAATGCGTTGGGGATGAGCAGAGCAGGACCCCTGGTCGCACGTGGTTGGTCGGCGGAGTCACCACCGACGATCACTCCTCAACGATTGCGGGTGACTAAAGTGGAGTCGTCTTCTACGGAACTGGTTTGGGAGTGGCCAATTCCTGCCACGGGCTCTGTCAATGGCTTCTTTACCGGAATACGCATTGCATGGTGTCTGGATGATAATGGCAAACTCTGTGATCGGTACAAAGTCACTCAGGTGGGTTCTCTCAGTCAACGTTAAATGGAGAATAAAAATATGTTAGTTGCACTAGTTGACTTATTTTAACCAATGTTATCTTAAAACCCAGCCAATTAATTAATTGACCTCTTGGGGTAAGCTAAAATTCCCTTCTCAAGGCAGAAGTAGATAATAATTAAGGAATTTCAAATAGCAACAGCAGTAGACTAGAAATTATAATGGTAAATCCACCCATTCTTAAACGTTCCATTATTTGATAGCGTAGACTTGTAGTTTTGAGAAAATTGTTGCAATTATTTGTAAAAGGAGACTAGAGATTTTGAAAATTTGGAGACTGCAACTTTTAGCCAAAAATATTTACAATGAATGTTTAAAATGTCAAATCATTTGTACATTTAATCTATCCAAAGAGCGCTACATGCTTTGTTAGGAAAAACAATCATTTAAGAAGAAAAGTATCGTCTGAATTTCGTATGACGCCCTAGCACGCTGAAAATAGGACTATGCATTAATTTACAATCTTGTTCAATCCATTAGTGTTCTCTCTATGTTCAATCGGCTACCTAACGGGAAATCAGTATTCTCAGCATAGTAGTTAATTAGTTTGCCTGGTGTTCAAATTGTGATTTTCTCTCAACTACCAAAATATCTTTTTTTCTGCATTGCAGCTCTACCTTTGATGAGAATATTTTTACACTCTTCTCACGAATTTATTTCAGGACGTGATAGTAGCAGAACCACCAAGAGAGCTTTTTCCCAATCTACGAGTTGATCCAGAAGAGTTAGAGGATGGAACCAATCACCTCACCTCACCTTTTGGGAATAATTCCCAACAACACGGCTTCAGGTCCTCGACCGTCCCCTACAGCCAGCACCGTCATGCTGTTCTCCAAAACCTTCCCGGAATGAGCAGGCTGCGTGTGTGGTTACGCCTCCTCAACATTCAGTACGAAGGTCCAAGCAGGTACACCTTTGGTTTAAATAATTCTTACTCTCAACTTACCATGCTGCTGTCCACTTATGCGGTTCAGTGAATTTACTACACCTTACATTTCTTTCGTCATTATCAAAAATGGTTCTTTTAGAATAATTTGCCGAGGCATAGTGAGGCTAGGATAGGTTAATAGGTTGTTCGAGCTTAATTCAGGTGTAAAGGAGATTTATAAGTGAATGCAGCATAGCAGAAAACGCATATGGATGCATTTACTGAAATATATAATTGGCATACTAATGATAGAAGCTTAGCTAGTTCTTAAATATATGATTTTAGTAAAATCGAACCTTTTTCATTGCTGGTCGTATGCATTTAATCGATGGAATAGCTAGGATTTTAAGAACACGGGAAGGACTTCCGAGGAGATAAATTATTACTATCAAAAGTTTTTTTTCAATTTGACGATATCAATAGTCATTAGGGACTGAAGCTTTTCATTTGTCAAATTCTAGTTTATTTTAATACTAAAGATATCGTGGTTTTCAAAATATTGGTTCTAATGGTGTTAATGACCCAATTTATTTGGAAATTTACCAATTATTTGTTGATTAACTTAAAAAGATATACTTTGAAAGTAACAAATGAGGTAGAGTGGATATTTTCGTTGACAGTTTACACGAACCGAAAAATTTTCCAATTAAAATAAATCTTAAGCTATCAGATTCTTCTTTAATGTAACGTATTAATTTTGTAGCGAGATTCTCCTGATTCAGACGAATGAAGGAGTGCCTGAGGCGGTTAGTGAGTTCACGCACTCATTTGCGGGAGTAAACTACGTCGAAGTGGCTTGGGCCAAACCCCTGCAAGCAAATGGTCTCCTCACTGGCTACCTCATCGACGTAATTGCAGGTGCGTCTGTTTCACAAGTCCCGTCCACTTTCGAAATTTCCCCATGACAACGTTTCGTAGTATGTGCAGTCACTTGCTCTTGTAACCATATGGCCAGGTTAACAGAGTCAATATAATTGGTATGTAAACTTTCGAGCTTCTTGACATAATTTCATCTTGGAGAGAGCCACGGTTATTTATTTACATCTGTTTTTTAACTTTTCTTTGGTCATACTTGCAATTCTTAAATAGATGTATGGTGATTATATATCTGTAACTGATCATCTCCTAAGGGTGGTTTACGTACATATCATACGAAATTGGCTAAACCTATCATGACTACATAAATCAAATTTCTTCTGTCCCTCATGAGAACGATCTTAAGCTTGTTCAGGAATTCAATTGTTCGTTTCTTCCCGGAGCGATTGGCCAACTCTTAGTCATTTAATAAAGTTAGGAGATTTTAAACAACTTTTGAATCCGCTTTAGATTGCTGTGATGCTCGCTTGAAGCATCTCTATCCGTAATGTTGATCATGGGAAGAAATATTAGTGATATAAATCAAGCTTTGTGTTGTAACTGAGTTTATTTTGTTTAACATCAACCATCGCCATTTCGGAAATTATTTTCGCTAACTAACTAACTTACTCGGATAAGATAATGCAGTGATACACATAATGCGATTCCAAGATGTGATTGAGCTTAATGCCCCCAATCCAAGTAGCCCAACTCTTGAAAAATTCACAAGGGGTATCAATAGTGGGCTCAAATGAGACAGCCACATGAGTCAAATACAACTGAAAAAGGTCCAAATTTGTAATAGAATTGCTGCACTTACATTCTATCCATGACGGATTAACTAGCCCGTATAAAGCTCCACTGCCAGAGGGAGAAAAGCCGAAGTCAGCACCCAACCGCTTATGAGAAGCATGTGATGATGAAAGAAAGCACTCACGCGCTTTTATATGATATAGGAAAATAGGGTAAGACCCAGACTTAGATTGGCGACTGTGTGTATGGACTCGGTAGATCTGGCTGCTTGTCTGAGAAGCTGTCCAGAATCTAGTTTGTCGTGTCTGGTTAGCTAACGTCACGCTGAGCCAGTGATGAGAATTGGGGGCTTAGTCGGGCCACCCCAAATTCATCATTAAAATATTTAAAAGAAGCGTATTTACTTTTTACACTTACCTCCTGCTTCATGTCAGGTTAGATCTCTCCGCAAATATTTTTAGCTGTTGACGCATTCAACTTCTATTAATCTCTTTGAAATAGTTGCATAAAGAATATGTGTTCATGTCCGAGCTGTTTATGATCTCTAAGGCTTGGACAAAAGAGACTGTGATGCCTCGAGAAAGAACTGCGAGTACCTGCTCTACCAAAAGAAAATTGATGACTCAGATCAGATGGCCACAAGGCTGACAGGGTTGGAGATAAACACACCCTACAAACTGGTCATCAGTGCAACCACTGCTGTTGGATCAGGCAAAACGCGTGAACTAAAAGTTCACACTGCCAAACAAAGACCTGGTAAGTCGATCGCTTCAGATTATTTTAAAATCCTGCGTCAGGGTGGTGGGGCCTTTACCAACAAAGACTACTGGACTATTCTTCCACGTTGGTTTATCTTATTTTTGTGCATATTTCACTGGCTAGCTTTAGTAGATTAATCAACTGCTCAACTAGTCCATCACTGATTAACCCAAACCAACTTCACAAGTCCTATCCCAGCGTTAGTGAAGTCAATTTGCAGATAAAACATTTTGCAGACTTACAGTAGCTGTATATCATTTCGGGTTTCTCAACATATTTTAATGGATTTAAGATTAATTGTACCCTTTAAATATAAATAACAGGAAACTTCTTCGTATTCTTTAGTAAATGTGTCAAAAAGTCCAATTTCAATCAATTTATCATCTTCCCTTCAGGGACAATGACTTCCATTTCGCTCTGAATTTGGGATCATTTTAGATTTATTACATTTAAAATTCGACCAATGGAAATAATTGTTTCGAATACCTTAAATCTACTTTTTGGACTAAGCTAACTGTTTTCTAAACTGCAACTTTTTATTGATTTCATAAAACTAAAATTGCCAGAACCTTTTGCTTCACAGAGCAATTTTAATATTTTTATCAATTTTTAATCTTTCAAGCCTTATTCATTATTTATTTTATTCATTCAGAAAAATCCCCTGCAGAATTTGTGGTCTCGCCGGTCTATGGTTCTTCAACAGCGCTAAATGTGAGCTTAGTTAGACCGCCAGAGCATTCGACTACGCTGAATGATGAAAACAGACACCCACTTCTTCAACGCGACGACGCAATGCCGGGATCTGCGGGACTGCATTTGAGCAGGGAAACTGGCAACTCCGTGAAGGCTTTTTTGGTGCAGTTTAAGCGCCTTCAGGATGGTCAGTGGGAGGAAACGGAAAAAGAATACGATCGCGACTGGCAGGTGGTTGGGAGCCTTATTCCCGGTACGAACCAGTCTCCTTGATTGACGTTTCATTACAGTTCATATGTACTACACTAAACTCGAAGATTTGTGTTTGCATAAAAATAGAATTCTGATGTCGAATTTATGAACCAGAATCTCAAGGGGAAAAGTCTTCAAACCCATTTTGGATTTGAATGTGTCTCTTCTATTATTATCATGTCCTCTAATAACTTCTGCCAGAATTCACAATAAATATATAAATAGGTTTAAGTAAAGATCCAATGATCAATTTACCTTTCTTGATTATCTATGACTTCTATCTACTAAGAAGCTTATTAACTCCAATAGTGAATTTTTTTGGTTTTGATTATTCGATGAACTAACAAATGTCAGTTTCAACTTCCTCCTCTGTGTTGCAAAAGCTGTGTCTTCAAATGACTTAGTAAGCAGCGAAACAAATTGTAGCCTGAAGAAACAAGGTCGGGAGAATGTGGTGTGAGAGAAAATTTTCTCCCGAACAAGTCCTTTTTTTGGTCTTTCGTGACGTGATTCTTGCTGTAGTGACCCCCCGGTGACCTGAGAGCATCTTCGCACCGCTACTCATGGACATATTCATTCCCCTTTAACTGAGTGCAGTGACCTGATCTAACTGGCCAAGTTGTTTGTCGACAAAGCAGGTCAACCACATCAAAACACTACTCCTCTCTCTCTCTCTGGTTTTGGGGACTCTAATCTTACCGGGATTAGTGGATTCATCTAGGAAGAGAATCTAAAAGTACCTACCAGCTACATTGCAGTGCGGGGTCGTGCTCTTTCCTGATAAACATCACCCTTTGTCGACTCGTTGGAGCAGGTTATTGTTTCCTCCTCAAAGGTTGGTTCAAAAGCTCTAATAGTTGGCAGAAGATCTGAGCATTAATCGTTGCTGCACTAGGCGGAAACAATCCCCCAGATTGACAGAGAAGGAATTTCCAGCTGGCTACAGCTGGGGCCACCGACATTTGGATAAATAATTTATTTTTCTCCAGTCACTAGTCACAAAATTATCCACCAAATAAGATGAGTCAAGTGGGAGAGAGTGGAGAGATTGTAGAGGTCAACTCGCGTTCTGAGATTGTTTGGAGATAATTCCTGGGTAGACACACGAATTCCTTGGTTAGAAATATTGCCAGGTTTTGAAAGGTGTCGATGATGAGTTTTATGGTTTGAACTAAGCCTCATTAAAAATTCCTCAAGTGATAAAGGAGTGTAAGCTTCTTCCGGGGTTGCTGCTTCAAGAAGCAGCTTATCAATAAGCTCAACTGGTGGACTTCCGGTTCGATCGTCACCTTCGTGTAGGGTTAAGTCACCACTTGTGAAGTTAACAGACCATCTGCAAGTTGCTTCATTATTCACACACTGCTCTTCATAAACTGAGTAAATCTCTCTAGCCGCCTCCTCGGTTGCCATGTTTCCTTTCTTGATCTCGTAAAACATGTGTACTTCAGTGTTATCAAGGTTTAATTAAGCAAATTTCAATTCTGTCCTTTTCTCAAACAAAATTTGATTATCTCACATGCATTTAAACGTGGATGCGATGTTCAGCTTTTCCTGAACTTATTAAATAAAGTTTAAATGTTGTTAAATTGAAAAAAAGGCAAGATTCAGACGGTGGCTGATGAGGTGAGAAATATCACCTGTCTTAAGGCCTTTCAGCGGATTTTGAATTTGGATTAATAATGAACGTTGTCAAGCGTTGTATAAAGCAATACACTTTAATAATCTTTACCGTTGTCTTTATTTTTTTTTGTTTTGAATTCCTTCTACTTTAGAAGTGTAATTCCATTCGTCTGTTAATTAGCAGAGTCTAATGTCAACTCCCGGATGAAAAGGCCTTTTGGAATAAATGTTGCAAAATCAGGAATTGCAATTTCGACTTTAGTTACTTCCGTTCGCCTTCATATATCCACACTTTGACTAGATTAAAATAACATTAGACTAGATCATTTGTTTGAATGTTTAAAATTAACGATGTATTTATCATTAAAATAACTTATTTCCTGGCTTGGTTGACACTTCCAAAATTATACTTTAGACAAACTTTGCTTTGAAGAAAAGTAAATCAAAGAGATCGAAATTTCAAATAGAACAAAAATATTTTTATGAAGTAGCTGTTTATCTACCACCATTCTCCCCTTTGAAGACCTAAGTTATTGTAAGAAAATCCATAAAAGTCGGAATCTGCGTTTTGTTTCATGAAATTGCCAACAGTTTTACCCTTCGAGGGCTAATCAGTATGTTAATTATCTGGTTAGATCCGTTCATCTTATCGTCGAGCTGGATAACTTCATCATTAAGCATTTTTTATTTTCATCAAAGCCTTTTACTCGCATTATTACCTACTATTACGGCATAGGTCACTGCTTTCATAGCCTCCTAAGCTAAAATAGCAGTTGATTAAATTTTGCCTTTTTTGGCTTTGTTTAGGTGAAGAATACGATATGCGAGTGATAGTGGCTCAAAGTCCCTCAGTCTCCTACGTGAGCCCGATTCGAATGCTCCGAGTTCCTAGGCCTGGGGAAATCGGATTCGGCTTGTCAGGCGTTGCTCTTGACAAGTCGCCACAAGGGTCTCTGACTGCTAGCAGTGTTTTCTCAGATTCGTCTCTCGTCCTCAAAATCTTCGTTCCTCTTGCAGTGATCCTCTTTCTCCTGGCTGTCGTACTAACTGCTGTCTGTTGTGTGCGTGGACCCATGTTTAGAGACGCGCCTGCTTATCGGTTGAGGGTTCGGAAGCCCTCGGCATCTCGTCGAATCTCCCATCGATTGAATGGTTGCTATGGCAATGACCGCCATCGCTCCATCATCCTCGACCCATCCAAAACTCGAAAGCGTATGACATATCTGTTTCAATAAACTTTAATATTTTCTAGGATGCATGACCACATCTTATAAGAAACAGAAAGTTTGGTCTTTCTTAAAATCACTAAATTTAACTCATGAAATTTTGACAAATCCTCATCCTCCGCTAGATTTGCTATTTATTATTATTATTATTTCATAAATGCAACATTAAATAAAAGCTTAATGCACATTTATCGCCTACTTTGGATGTCTCTTGAGACCCATATTTTCTTTTAAGCATAATAAAAGTTCAGAGATTCAAATGGGCCACATAAATTAGTAAAATTTATTGAATTAGTAAATTCATACAATGGACCGCCATTAATCACCTGGTACTTTCCACTACATGGCACATCTATTTTATAGTTTGCATTATTAACATTTTTTAATAATTCTAGATGAAACCGCAGGCAGCGAAACCCATGAGTTCTTGGAAAAGGAAACCGTGTAAGTTTATTGAGCCCCGATTTTAGTGTTTAGTGACTGTTGACTCAAATAAGCCCAAATCAGGACAGATGAATTTTGATAGGATTGGGTAGCACTTAACTTCTCGTTAATTCGTTTACTTGATTTTCGTTATATCATTTTGGTAAACAAATGCAAGTTTATTTGCTTATTAAGGTGGAGTTTATTTACTTTAAATTGCTTACTCTACGAAACAGTGCTAAAAACATTGCATATTTTTGTTAAAATATGATTTTATCGCCGAATCTAAAGCATTTACGAGTGTTCCAAAGAACCCATTTGTAGAAATGAATTTCATATGCACACACAGCTGAACATTCTTCAAATCGGTCCAAAGACAGCACTCTGGTTTACGCGTTTTCAAGACTTAAAAGCACTAAACGCGATCGCTGGCTTTTTTACTACTGATTGACGCTGTGTTTGTGACTTGGTAGCATTCGCCCCGAGGAGAGGAGCTCATGTGAAAACTTTTTTATCGAGTACTAATGCCATTTATAATATTCACACTTTTCGATGGGTGTGTCAAGCTATCAATACCTAGCTAAGCTCAGAAAGTTTAGTTAATGATTATTAAAATGTCTGCTTCTCTTTCAATAACAGTGTGTTTGAACCAGGCCTTCTAAAAATATCTTGAAGAAGTTAGACATCCTATAAAAGAGTTTTTTTCAAAAATTAATGTATTTAAGTGATATCTTTCCAGGTTCAGTGTGGTCTTAAATATATTTGTTAACACATTCGATTTCCGGTGGTATTGTGTTTGTGACCTGCTGAAAATTACGTTATATACTCAGTTAGACTATCAACGACTTTCCTTTTGATTGACCAAAGCTCGAGTTAGTCTTTCAGTAAATCCTTCCTCCTCTTTCTCTCGTTATCTGATTGCGTTTTTTAATAATTTTGTTCTAGGATTTATGTACCAATGGGAAGTACTGGAGGTAGCACGGCTACGATACTGGAAAAAATCCAAAATGTTCCAGGTACGTTAGCACTTAGTTGATCGTTTTTTTTTCGAAATTTCATTTTTTGATAAAGTACTATCATGCAACCAAAAATAGTTACATTCTTATTGCCACTGCCTTCAAAGATTTTTTTGTTTTTACATTAACAGGATCTGAACCGGGTCAACCCAGAGGTTGGTTCGAGGCGAGCAGTTTGCAAACAGAGGAAATCCCACAGCAAAATCCAACCGAATTTCCAGCCTCCACATCAACATTCGCTCCGACCCGTTGTCTCTCGCCCTCATTCACCTTGGTTCCACCAATGGCAACAACCCCCTGGCAACGGTTGCCAAGACCCGACTCCGATGTCTCGATGTCAACCTGTCCTCAGAACGAACATCCCAGCAGATAGGTTTCAGACTAATTCACCCCATCACTTTCACTCACCACCTATGTTTATATTTCCCCAACGTCGAAAGTATCAGTCCCTACAGCTCAATAGACCAAACGGAAATCTTCCGTACCTGCATAAACTCCCGCGATTGCATCTACTCTTGTGAATATGTTGTGAGATTGTCTGCTGGAAAAAAATCTACAATGAATTAAGTCGACGGTTTAATTTCTGACTATTTGAAATTCGTTGGTGGTATATTTTGGGGACAAAAACTTCTGCAT
The DNA here is from genome assembly GCA_030710315.1 of Anomotaenia brevis. Lineage (NCBI taxonomy): Eukaryota > Metazoa > Platyhelminthes > Cestoda > Cyclophyllidea > Dilepididae > Anomotaenia > Anomotaenia brevis. The sequence goes on from JAUOZQ010000021.1 coordinate 182,477, forward strand.
CATGTCATTGTTGTGCGGCTTAACAGTTCATGAATTCTTTAGGAAATGCCTTCAGTACTATCACTAGCAATAAAACTGAAGTAAGCTAGGCCAGAGCGGTTGGGGAAGTATCTTTACTTAAAGGGTTTTGGGCAAACTAGATATTTATTGTTTTGTCAATAAAGAGCGCCATATTCATGGGGCGCGCTATGTGCAACAAATAATTTTCGAAGTAAGGCGTCAAAATTTAGCTAGTTTTTAAGGAGGTAACGTGGTAGGTTCTAAGAGGGATAATTTTAATTGATTAATTATCCTTTCGTATCAAGCCTCTAAGAGTAAATTTTTTTAATGGCGTAGGAAGAGAATGCCCACATTCAACCAGATAATTACTTATTTTGATAATCGAAAGCCTCGATTCTCTTAATGGCATTGCAAATTCTTAGATACATTTTTGGATTTAACGTGAGTAAAGAAAGTTGTAAAAATTGTTCTTTAGTTAATATGAATCTCTTAATCATCTTCGTGTGGTTTATGTGCCTTTGAAATAATCAAATTTCTGTTTCGGACCATTAAGAAAGCCTACAACTCTGTGCTGGCTGACGCGCTCGCCGTCGCGTGCGTTAAGCAGCCGTTTCAAACTTGGTGACTCATCGTCTCTGTCGTCCAATCAGCACACAGATCGAGCAGGTGTCTGGAACACACGGACTAGTCCTTTCAACTATTAACAGGCCTGAAATTTGGCCTTGACATAATATCAGGTCATGCGACAAGTTTGGTCCGAATTTGGAACAAAATAAGTGACCAAATGGTACACGTATTTAAGGATCCATTCATCAATGTACTTTCCTTGATCATCTATGACTGGTCTTATATCTTTAAAACCTTTGTTCAACCACCCTAATTGCTGTCATTGCATTTGAACTTTAATTGTCACTGCACTAGGCGGTAACAATTGGCGATTCCAAGAGATTGACAGAAAAAACCTTTTGCCCATGAAGTTCCTTTACGTGTTGTGACTGCCACTGTCTACGGCGCATAGCATTTCGACTAACGAATAATTTCTCGTCGTCAGTCACAAGCCTCTCTACCAAAAAAGATGAAGTAAGTTGGTGAGAATGGAGAGAAAAGTGGACATCAAATCTAAATTTGAGATGACTTTCAGGCACCCATTCATGAGGCTCGAGTTTCCCAAGTTCTTAAAGATGATGGTGGACAGCGGCGTGATTTGTACTGGACCAACCTATTGTCGATTCCAACTTAACTGATGAAAAAGCAGGATAAACCTCATCAAGGGCTGCTACTTCAAGAAGCCCACCATCATCGAACTCAACTGAACATCCAGAGGGTGGAATCTCCCTTTTCACTGATTTTCGCAAACCGTCTTTCGCAACCCTCAGTGAATGTCTCTAGCCGCTTTGTCTGCTACTAAGTTTGCATCATTCCTGAACTCATAAAACATCATTATGTGCCTTAAATGATTTTTGGGTACTGCATGTTCGCTGGGTTTTAATCAGATAAACCCTATTTTTATTGTTCTTTAAAATAGATTTTGACTGGTTTCAGTGCATCTATTCATAAAATTGTGTTTAGCTCCATTAGACATCATAAAATACTCATCAGATTTCTTTCAATTTAAACAAATGTAAAATTCTGACACAAATCACGGGATAAACTGACACATCTGTACTCTCCTCTGTTCTTGTTGAACTTATAATCGAAACGATGTAGAGGACATATCCCTCTGGGGTTTTCTAAGGTGCACTCATTCGATTCTTACTGCAGCTGTGCCGTCGACTTAGATTTTTGTACTATTTTTAAAACACATTTTATTTAAAATGCGTAAATATGAATTTTGGTTCTCGTCTGATTATTCTTCAAATTTGACAATTTGTGATGTCTATTTATTTTACTTCATAATGTAATGAGTTCTCGATTCCGTCCGTGCCTACTAACAACGGGTGATGTTTGGAGGATTTATGAAACTAAAAAAACCCGTTGGTGTTTTAACAAGTTTGGCATTTTTGCAGCCTCCCCTGATTTATGCACAAGAAGATCCCTAAAAAAGTTGTTGCTCTGTATGGTGAGAAAAGATGCAGATTTGTTTTTAAGAAGCAGTAATCCTAGGTCAGGATCAACATTACTTTCCCAAAGAAATATTTGAGAGCATTTGCGCAGTCGAAAAACTAAAATATTTACACGTCAATCATTGTGGATTTGGTTATTTTCGTCAGAATGATTGAATAGTTATCGCGCACACTAACTGTCCTGTAAAAACCTTGAATTGTTCCACTTCATCCATATCGGTGATGACAACCACGGGCATGAATCACTGAAACCAACTCATCAACTAAGAGGAGGATTATGGTAGCTCCTCGGTGATCAACGACGTTAATCCCCCGAAAAATCCAATGGCATGAACTGGAAAATGGCAATGGATTCTACAATGCGGCTGTGACAGGATATGCCCAAAATTAACAGAAAAATGTTTGAGGACCCTGGCATCGAGTGTAGTTCAGTTCTGTTAAGAAATACGATTCTTACCGGTCTGCAAATAAAGCTATTTAGAGATCATTCTAGGGAAAGAATAAAATGAACTTGCTCCAGGTCTTAATTGGCTTTAGTGAAGGCCCATATTTTTGTATATATAAATGAAAATCATGTTATTTTCTTGCCTTTTAACGTGTATAAGTCTGTTTACTTGTGCAATCAACAAAGACAGCTATCAAATTTACCCCAAACATCGTATAGATTTGCATTTGTCAATCATCCTATAAATCGACATGGATTTCCACAATTCCAATGTTAGCGGTTTTCTTTCAATAACTTGGAGCAATTTCATTCAAATGCATAACAGTACGCATCATCTTTAAAAAATATTTTAATTGGGACAGAACCAGAAATCATATTACTGCGCAAAGATGGCATAATTTACATTAACATTCTGAAACCAAGGGAATTCAAAGTTACCACGTCATGGAATTTATTTATGTTTTACGTTTTGAGGCATCACCCAAGCGCACAAAGCTATTCTGGGCAAAAAGCGTTTTTTGCTGAGGAGGAGAAAATGCTTGTCGCACTTAATAATTCTTAAAAAGGTAGGCAAGTTAGTACAAACGCATCTCTGATGCTTACGAGAAGTCAAGCTACTGAAAATTCACCATCAATAGCCTCCAGCGCTGTAAAATGACAACAGCATGTTGACATTAATTCAGGACTAATGGGTTGAACTTTTTATTGACGAAAGAGGTCATAAAGGAAGCTACTTTGGATGTCCATGTGAAAGCGCATTCCCATTCAGTACTGTGATGCAGGAATTTTATTATAAAACGTTCTTAAGCCTATTAGGGATACTAGGAGTTACCATTCCGCAACTTAGTATTACGAATGAACGCTGGACTTAAATATGACAAATGATTTTTTGCAAATGCACATGGAATAGCTCAGAATCCATTTTGAAATGATAAAATACTTATATCGAATATTGCACAGAAAAAATGCGGCTCCCTCTGCTTATGATTTGAAATCAAAACACAAAATTTCAACTGCACAAAGTTCAATCCTTACTAAAATTTTACTCTGTTCCCATTTCAATTTAATTTTAGGTGGATTGTTAAATATTAAAATGGTCCGACTTGGTGAAGCTAATAATGCATCGGTTTAATCAATCTTTCGCGTCGTCAATTATTTCCAAACTATGGGGAGATAAATCATCGACAAAATCTAAAATTTGATTCAAACTTGAAGCAACAAAAATAATCGAAATTAATTTGGTAAATCCGCAGATATAATTTGAAATTTTACTAAAAAATTGTGCAGTTCTCGCTAAAAAATTCTTGATTCCTTTTACTTGATTACCTTTACACCTACGGATTCGTAACCCAGAAATTACCACTACTGAGTTAGAAAGCGAGGATAATTTTTGCTTCTTCAGTAATTCCTGCTGAACTAAGACTGAAAGTTGTCTAAAACTGCGTGAGGTTTATTGGTGGCTTACGAAAAATCTACATCCTGAATTGTATATCTTTACTACAGGCATTCATAGTTTAATAGCTGGACCTTTAGTTAGACCTAAATAGCGATAATCCTAGAAATTGAACAATTTCGTTGGAGAAGACTAAAGTCACTATCCAGTGGGAAACTTTATTCATATTCGCTTCTTATAACAGTAAGTTGAAGAGTATTGCACCAAAGTTCCAAAAATCTTATGAAGTATTCCAAGAAATTAGGAATGATGGAGATTATTTTTTGCAGAATCGTTAATCAAACCTAAGGAAAGATGTAGATTATAAAATAAATTGATGATAAATTACCGCAAATGAGGTATCCAAATTTACTGAATAATATTAAGCTTCTTTTAGGATGTTAAATTCTCTTTCATTCATATAGGCGACTATCAACAGGCGAATGGATCACCGGACTCCTCAAATGAATTATCATGAACCAGAAAAACTTGTAGTTGGATGACTGTTCTCGTCTATCAAAGTGAGGAGAAGATTATGGCCGCTTTCTCCTGAACTCCGTCAAAGCAGTCTGGCTGTGAGGTGACTTTAAGAAGGTAGCAAAATGAAAGATGAGCTTATTGAGATCGTGTCGGTTGAATAGAATGTTTCTGCCACTACATTCGATTGAGAAGTCCGCAATTACTCAATAAACTGTTACACGGGCCAGATAAGGATCCCAACAATTGTCAGACCAAGAATAAGAAACTTATAAAGAAAGTGAAATCGTCGGGTTCTTTTCCAACGAGCAAAAACCTTTGTTAGATCAAAAGCTCATCACGCGGAATGACAGATGGCTAAGATCCAATGGACACTCTTATCAGAATCATGCAGGTTAAGTTTTCCCCATGCTCTCATATTTTTTAAAAGGAAAGAAAATAATGAATTTAGATACTTATGAGGCATGACCGGCAATCAGTGTAGCCAGGCCCAGGGTGTTAACGAAAGTGACCAATAATGGGTAGCCATATAGGTGTCAACAGACTGCCACCGGCAGAGGACACCCAAAAATGGTTGACAGAGGCTGGTTTTTACTACTAAATCAGTCCCTCTTTCTAATGTATGACCTCCTTGGATCACATTAACCCACCGAGTTACTATCCTGCTTGACTGAGAGCTGTCGAGAAGGACATTAAACGCCACGCCCAGTTAAGCAACAGAAAAGAAAAGCATCTTGTGTCCCTTCCCAGAGAACGTGTGAAATCGGCTTGACTCGATGCCAGGTGAGATAGTTCGAGGCCGTTTTAGAAGATAATGGCAATGTCTATTGTGAGCATAACTTTAATAATATGGTAATATCCTTATACAAGGGATGGACAAATTAGTGGAAACACCTGACATCTTGGCAGCACATTCTTTGAGCATGTTTTAATTAATTAAGACCTGCTATGTTTCGATGTTTTTCGTCTATCATTTCCTATTCGGTGTTTGTTAAAAAACTGTTTTTACAGTTATTTTAAAATTAGTTATAATCCCCTGCAAAGAGGCCAAATTGTAGGTGCTCGTATGGCAGGCGCCACTGTAACAGAAACTGTCCCCCTCCCCCGAATGCTTGGCGTTTCAAGAGCTGGAACTGTTCCAGAAGTAATGTCTGCCTTTGAAAAAAGAAAGAAAATGTCCTCAGCAAAGCACAGGTCTGGCTGCCGAAAGTCGAAGTTGTCTGAGAGAGACCGTCGGATTTGAAATCATCGAAATGATAGAGAGGGGTCCGCAAATCCTCATGAACACTTACAGAACCCACTCTCCACAAAACCGCTCGTCAGGAGCTGCACACGAGAGCTGGATTCCACCACGGAAAAGCGGAAATCAGAAAACCTCTGGTCTCAAAGACGGCAAATGTTTCAAAGCGCTCAGAGAGGAAGAGTAGTAACCTCCTCGTAAACTGGTCCCTCGAGCAGTGAAAAAATGTGGATTTTTTCTGAGAGAATCATCGCTTACCACCTTATTTTTGACCCCCGGCCGAGTGTTCTAAGTTTGAAAACTCCAAAAAGAAACATGTAACTCAGACTTCTGTCTTCTGCCAACCGTAAAACATGGCGGCGGGAGTCTGTGTTGAGGGGCTGTGCTATTTCTTGGAAATGCTCAGCCGGGCCATAGATTTTCCTTCATAGAATAAAAATTAACAGCCGGACTATTTAAACGACTATTTTGGGTGACCAGGTTCATCCTATGGTTATTCAAGGCCTGTTTCTGGAAGGGAGCGCCGCCATCTTTCAAGATGATATTGCCGCACCATTCCATGCAGCTAGCACTTTCAAAGCATGGCACGTGAAACCCTCCAATGAAGTGGTCGCCACAATTTATGTTTAATTTCAGGTACTTAAGTAAGAAGTTGATTTCCGCCGCCATCGTCATGGTCTCTAGAAGAACTGGGAGAAGAATGGGCTATAATGCCTTTGAAAACAGTTCGTAGTTTTTATGAACTAATACCTCGGAGAATCCAGGCTGTAATGGCAGCAAAAGGTGGACCTACACCATATCATATAAAAATATGATTAGTTAATTTTTTAATAAAAGTCTGCTATTTGGTTAAATTATCATTTAATTCATCCTCTAGCGGTTTCTAGATAATTATCCGGTTGGCTTTTCACGGCAATTAGAATATTTCTGTTATTGGGTACATTCGGTGAAAATTACACTGTTTTGAATGTGCAGTCTAAGTTCGAAAAGAGGTCTTATCGTTAAATATACTGCAAGAGGGGGCAGTGTATTTACTAGATTAGAAAATTCATCACTTTTGAGACCAGTGCATGCGTGAGCAGAGTAATCTCAATGAGGAATCTAGTGGCAAAGTCGCGTGGAATTGCACACCGCAAAAATTGGCTCTTTATAGTTGATTAAATTCTTCAATGTGGTTTTTCATTAATTTAATACACCGTAATTACCGATTAACTTATTCAGGATAAATAGAGAAAAACTATTTATAATTTATGAGTCTAAAATATAGAAGTGTCTGCATTTCGATTATTTTAAATAAAATTGTGAAAAATTGTTAGTTTAGTTCTCAAACCATGAGATATTCCGTCGGGCTTAAAAAAGACCTTATGCCCTGCTAATTGGAAAGATCACAAGATTTGGCATGAGAATGTCTTTAATTCAGTTGTTTGATAAAAAATTAAATGGAGAATGAGGTAAATGAGATCACTTAGAAGATATAGAGGAAAAATGCGACACCGAAATGTTGAAACATTATTTCAAATCATTTAGCTTAAATGAAGGAATGTCGATTATTTCCCATATCCAACTGTAGCATTTCGAGAGAGCCTTGATATTGTTGTCAAAATGGCATTATTGTGAACATTTATCATGAATATAAACTAAACAATCGTGATAAAACTAAAAAGCTTGCGATCAACCCAGATGAACATTTTTAAGCAGCAATAACATCATTTATATGAGTGGCAAACTGAAAGCAGCCAATGGATAAGCGGTTACTTCGTCTTCAAGACAACTATTAAGGCCATTAATCAAATTTGGGAATTAAAATCCTTTAAACTTATGAATTTCAACTCTATTCTTCATTCTTTCTCTCTAATGGTCTGCTATGTAATCATATTTGTATGGACAAATTTATTCTGCTGGAAACTTAAATATCACTTAGCCGCCCATGAAAAATTTCAAGCTGCACACACTACTCGGTGGAAGAAATATTAAGCAAATTATCTGATGAATAAAATTCCCTCTGCTATATTATGGGGATAGAATGCGTCGATTTTACACCCGAGAGTAATTTTAGGGCATTTCTCCCCTTTTCGCCTAAAACGCGATTCACATTTCATTAACGTATTCATGGAGTAATGAAAAATAGTAACGAGTCATAAGTGGAATAGTTATTAAATAAAGGTCTAGTATATATTCTAAAAAGGTGGGTTGTTATATATCTGGTAATTATAACACGCGCTTAATATTTTTTGTAATTTTAATTTTAATTCAACTTCACTAAAATATTACAATAATATTTAATCGTAGTTGATATGAGTCATGTAAAAAGTATGCTTTCAGATTGTAAAGAGAATTTTTGAAAAATAGTCATATTTTCTAAATGTGTTATTATAAATTTTTTTTGAATGCCTGGCAATTGCTTTCATCGATTCTATCTTAAAGGGCATTCTTGTTAAAATGCATCAGCTTCCTGACTAATTACCAAAATTCTTATGATTTTACTCAAAATACATATTCATATAGACCTACATAATTTCAATATAATTCAGGCTTGGAAAAGTGGAATACATCATTCTTTTGCATTTTTGGCTTATTTTTCATTTGGAATATTTGGGTTTGCGAAAATATTTCATCTATTAATGAAATTGGACCTATCTTAAGGCATTGCATCAAACAATGAGGAACTGAAAACCTTACCTTGACTACAGCGTTATCCCTTCTTTTTTAAAAACTTACAGCGTTGAAGAACTAAACATACGTCAAAGCTGTGACAGAATCTTACGCTCTTTTGTATTTCACAAACGAGTTCCATATTAACAATATAAGCATGTAATCAGATAAGTGATGTCCGATTTTTAACTTTTAAAGTTGAACTAAAGGAGTGTCTTTTGTCTTTTTAAGCTTAGCAATATTTTATTGCATTGAAATTATCAACTTTAGTTTTGCAGAACACGAAAATTAAAATTGGCTAATATGGAAGTATCCAAGGATCATTTGGGGCATTAGTTCAAGGAAGGAAATTCAGCAACCGACGAAGTTGATGGGAATAGTTACTCAGTTTATGGAGGGAAGTGTAAGAATGAAAGAACTGGCAGAAGATGGTTCGTGAAATTCGGAGGTGAAGATATCACTCTGTGTCCAGTTAAGTTGGATGAAGCACCATATTCTCCCGACCCTTTGCTCCTCCTTTAGAATATCCTTTGTTTCGTAGCTTGTGAAATCATCTGGAAGAAACAGCTATTTCAACTCCACGGGTAGAAGTTGAACTTATGAGATGACTCTACGTGTATGCTTGTTGAAGAAATACGATTGCCTGATTGTCTATAAATAGAACCCAGCATTCGGTGCAAATATTTGACTGCAAACAAAAAGAGACACCATTCATTGAGATTTCGCTGTTAGCTATTATTTAAATAAACCTGTTGAGGCATCGCTAGTCTGAATTTTCAAGAGGACTACTTAGCTGCAAAAATGGATTTCGCCTAGTGATTCCACAAATTATCGACACCCTTCAGCTACAGCGTTAGTGAATACCAAATATGAACAGAGACATTTTCCTCAGCTATCAGAAACTTTTCTAATTAATTTTATATAAATAGTTGAATGACGAGATTCATATTTAATAAAAATAGAAAGTGGGCTTTTTTAACACACCAGTTTAAAGGGGCTAAATTTGATGTTTGTATCGTGAGAGGTGTTTTACGTTATTAGCAGTATGCAAATCGATATAAAGCTCTCTCAATTTCATAAATGGTTAATTTGAAAGAAGAACATTCATTTGTTTTAGATGATTTCCTCCGATTATTAACAAATATGCATACTTTGGCAGAAATGCACTCCAAAAATGGTTGATATCCGAGCTTTTATTATTAAAGTGGATTTTATTTCTTAACCGTTTCGATGTCTAATGACTTGTTTAAAATTTAACAATCCCTAATATTAATGCCGCTGTGTGATTTCACTTCGGTTATTTCAGATTGGAATCTTTTAATTCCACCTTTTTTCATTCGATACTCCTATCATATTTGAATTTTCTGTCAAATTTATTTTTCAAGACCTCAAAGTAATGGCAGGTTGAAGATAGAAATGAAGATATTATCGTTATTCAACTGCAAAAATTCTTTTACAGTTCATTTCATAATGACAGTTTTGAAATGTTCAGTCATTGAAATGCAGTGTTTGAGGGAAAGTTTGGCTTGAAAGTATGTAATAACTGTTTTTAATATATTTACTTTCTCAAATTTCCATTACAATGAGTTTTCCCTCAGATAAACTTTGACTGCGATAAAGAAGGCAATCTCCGGTTAATGAAGCAGTGTGGAATGATTTTACAATCAATTTACCGTTCATACGCTCAGTGTTTGCTATGAAATACGTTTTTTTCGTAAAGCTAATTGAAAGCCTCACGCAATTGAAACTTGGCTTTTGAAAGACTTAATTTCCAAGTTTTTTAGGGACTTTACGTCAGTATTTAGCTCGAAGAGAGGTGAAAAGGAATCTTCGAAAATTTGGTTGAAACCAAAATTTGGAAATACTTCCAAAACCTATTAAATATTAATTTTAATCTTCGCCCAATAATACTTTCACACATCCAAAACTCTTTCTGACCTTTTATTATTACAATATGGGTCCAATATGTCGGCACAATCAATCCAGGAGTTTGCAAAGATATGTTTTGATGAGGTCTTCAATGAGCAACTAGGATTTGTTTAAACAGACTATTCTCAAACGAAACGTCTCTGTCCATTTCTCTTGCTTCAGCGAGAAATTCCTCCGCAGAGGTCATAGAAGGCGATCGAGAGGAGAAGATGCCCTTTAAGACGATATTGTTAGCATTTAGGAGGTGGGAAAGGATCGAACTATTAAATTTGAAAACATAACTACCAAATATATAATATTGCGACCGTAGGTGTCTCCTAAAATACCAATTAAGAATGGTATTAAACCGTCAAGTGGAGTCCAAGAGATAAAACTACAATTTTAGACATGCTGCTTGACATGAGAGCATTCATTTTACCATGAATCAGGTTCATAAATATTTCCCGAAAATCTTGCTGTGATCTTTCGAACTCATATATCGACATTACTATCATTTCCTTGTCGTTCATTTGAGTTAGTAAGATGAACAGCCATATTTGTGTAAACTTCATGAAATGGCTCATGCTGAAGTCATATTCGCCAATTCAGCAAAGTACAAACTTCTGGCACGATTCGATCGTTAGATGGAGGGAATTGATTAATGCAATTTTGAATGGTTTCAGATATTTAGCAGAAAACCATTGATCTTCGCCTAGTGATTACGAGCGCCCGCTAGATTTATTCGAAATCCCATGATCCATTTGCTTTAGATTTTCCATCATCGCTTGGAAAGATGTTCAGTGATGAATTTCTGCTAGGACTGGTTTTAATAGGATTTTTTCCCTTTTTCTACGCAATGGGATGTTATTTATAAACATAGAAGCTGACATCATTAAGTCACCATCAAACAACTTTAAATATTGACGCTAAAAATAACCAAAAACTAAAGCATTAAGAATAAATTGTCAACAAATTATTATCGAGTTTGGAGATTTCGTAAGTTACTTTTTTATTTTGATTGGTAAATAGGTAAAACCCAAGATACTCCTGTCGAAATCTTACTAGGTCACCAGGGAGAATAATATCCTTTAATTAGATAAAATTTGTATGGTAATTCGTTTAAAATGATTCATCAATCGTTAAATCATCAATTGGAAGGAAAAGCACTTAATGCTGGATCTAATAAAATTTTATAATCTCTTAAGAAAGTTTTTCATCATATCATTTACTGGAACAGAATTTAAATAAATCCTCTAGATTTTACAATACGAATTGCACCAGATGGCTCGTGAATTTAGTAAGCGGTGATGTTTTGTTTATTGACGCAACTCCGTTTTAATAAGCTTTGCTGAAGTAATTCGTGGTGGCTAAAATGATTTGACATTTGATTTATTCAAAAACTGCACAGCTGTTTGGCTTGGCTACGTTTCCCAGAAGGTCGCTCGACTCACAATCTAGAAAATCCTTTGATCCTTCTTTTTCTATTTTGCTTTGTTAGTTCGTTGTGCGGTAAGTTGGGAGTGAAATGACTTCCTGTTAAATAAATGGATTTTCAGGGACATCCAGTGTTAAGCATAATTATACGCAAACGATTTATAGACATTTTTGCTTAATGTGCAAATTAAAAGAACCTATTTTAGAATGCACAATTACTCCAGCACTTCTCCTTTATGCTACTGTCGCCATGGACACTTGAATTCCTTTCAACTTCACAAAAGTGAATACGTTCAAAAAACTGTCTCTGGGTTATTAATTCACCATTCCTTTTGATCTCCTTTGCGCTAACGGATGTGATTTATGCTCCATTCACTGGTGTGCTTCTTCATGTTCATGCCTCATTTTTAGATAATTCTTTCCTTTTCCTATGCTTCAAATGAATTTTTCTGCCAAATTAACCTGATTTTCAGTCTAAACTCTATTTTGTAAGGACAAAAAAGGCTGATATAACACTAAACATTTACAGGGTTCAACTATCACGTCGTCAGATAAGTTCTGTTCTAATTTTGAATAAATAGACCAAGTCGTCAAGTGGTGCATTTAAATGATGATTTAATCATTAATGTACTTTTCCCTGATCATCGATGACTTTCATCCATTTATTGACAAATTTACTAATACCTTTGTTATTGAAAAATTCATCTGATTTTGATTTGAAGAACTAAAAAACTGTAAGCTCCAACCTTCTCCTGTGTTGCAAGAGCTTTTTTTCCAAATGATTTTGTAGGCTTCTACAAAATAAGGAAGGAACAAGACTGGGAGAATAGGGTGGATGAGGAATTTTCTCAGCCCATCTTTCTGCTAGTTCTTTCATTCGCACTTTCCTCTTCATAAATCCAATATATGTTTCTAGTCGCTTAGTGGGCTGCTGAGTTTCCTTCCTTTTTGAACTCATAAAACACTATGTTTCAAATGATTTTTGGGCACGTGCGTGTTAGCAGGGTTTTAATCAAGCATATTTTGATTTCGTTCTTCTATCAGATAAAATTTGGTCAATTTAAATGCACTTCAAAGTAAAATAATGTTCAGCATCAGTAGTCATTGCAAAATACTATTAAAATTCCAATTTCAAAGGGATACAATTTGGACAGATCTTATGGTGTGATCTGATAGTTTCTACTAACATTAAAGGCACAAATTACTAATCCTCAAAGGTCATGATTCCATATGAATGCGAGTACTTTTCATTTCAACATATTCTACATTTGTGCAGCGATTTGAGTTCAAAGCCAGCTTGTATAAAAATGACTTTCTACCGTTTAATTTTTGGATAAAATGGATGCTCTTTGAAGAAATTCGGCATTTCTTCGATTCAGAAATTTTTTACTTTTGGCAATTTAAAACGAAATTAACAGAAATTACTGATATTGAGGAGCGCTATGTTTAAAACACTTTTCAACGTTCAATTTGATTGTAAAATGAACGCGAATTTTTCCAAAACAGTGGCTTGATTTTCCACGCAAACAGTATTTCCTCAAAAATATCTTAACTAGCATTATGTATTTTTAGCATCAGTAACACTACCTTACAACTCAATTTGGGCGGTAACTTCGGTTTCGAAAATGCAAATATTTTCACACATTTTATTCATTCTAGTCACAATTCTATTGAGAAAGGCTGGCCAATTTTTCGTAGCATATGGTAATTCAAAAGATTCGGTTAATTTAATTATGCCAATCAGTTCTGTGTTTGCAATCAGGTTCTCGAATATCTAATTTTCCATGCCCATCGAGGTGGACGCAAGTGCTAAAGCAAATAAATGGTAATTGGAAATAGTTTCGCCTCTTTTTCAGATAAATGAAAATAACCTCTGAATTCACTTACAAAGTAGGAATCATGAAATAAAGCCCCAAAATCAAACCAACTTAATTAACTAAATTTCATTCATTCACTGTTAAGAAATACAGTATACCGACGCAAGCAGTGAAGCCACCTTTGATTGTTCTTTTTTTGCTTTTCAATTGCTTTTTTTAGAAAATTCCAAAATTTTACTTAAAATTGAGGGTTTTGACAATACAGTCTGATGGACTGTTTAATCAAGATCATGTGATAAGTTAAGTTTCATTTAAGAAGTAATCTAAAATTAAAACTTTAAATTTGTCTTATATATCTATTAAATGGGCAGCATGATACCATTTTACTAAAGTCATTTCATTTTTGAGACGATTTGGATTATTGCTATTTGCACAATTAAAGTCTGAATCTTTTAAAAAATCGAGCGTTTTATTAAATAAATGCACTTAAAAATAATTCTTCTGTAGCTGTGCTACTTAACTAATATTTTTTTCTAAAAGAGATTGGACTTCTGGTACTTATAAGCCTCTGATGGATAGTAAAAAGAGCGGAATTTTATTTCGTAATTTATTCGTTCTTTGAGCCCTAAAGTTTGATTTCCTGGTGATAAATGACCACTTATGCTTTTATTTAGATTAATGCTAGTAATGAAATGAATAAATGCGTCTCAAAATCAGGGTTTTATAAAATCAATAACTTTAAAAATGAAAATCCGCTAATCGCGACGATGCACATTCTGTGTCTGCGTAAAATAAAATACGATTTCAATTGCCTAAGAAAATAAAAATGTTATTATTAATTATAGCCTCATTTTATGGAAAATTAATATAAATGATTTCCTGGGAAATAATTATACACATTTTCTGTCATCAAGCTAAGTACCACCAGAAGTTTGTCTGAATCTATTCTACTTCATTTCAAAATATTCTTATTTTTTAATTCTCTACGTCATCTATTTCCGGTGAATGCCTCGCTCTCTTTGGTGTTTAACCGTGTATATTAGTCCATGTCATCGAAAACGGGGATCAAATAACAATACGAAAAAGGATATTCAATCATTATTTCTGCGTAAGTAGAAATTTGGCTCATTGGTTAGCCTCGAAGGGTATAAACGTAGAAGCATTTTCTCGTCCATTGTAGCCATGGTATCCTTTTGTGCCATTGTATTTTGCAAGACATTTACTCTTTGTGACCATGATTCCTGGATAAATTTGATTTTTATCAGTTAAATAATAACTTGAGTACTACATACAAATTTATTGGTCGAATTTCATTTTCCATAGTAAAATCAGGGCTTAATCGAGTCTTCGATTGAGTCCATTTTCTTTCACATTTTCCCAGCAACTTCACAAGTTGCAAAATAACTGGCCAAAAAGCCATTCCTAAATTGCGAACTCTAAGCTCAGAGCCACATTAAAGATGCTCTTTGGCTGCACGAACTGGAGAATTCAGGGGCGGCGCGAAAAACGCCACTTTCTTGAGACAGGCAAAGTTCACCCAAATGTTATCGGAGAAACAAGCTGTGAGATGAGCCTAAAGAACGGTTCATTAAATTAAAACTTTTAAAGTAGGAAAATTGATAAATTTCAGATGCTGACACTGCCAATAAATCAAAATCTAGATCCTCTCAAAAGAATTTATTTCGCTATTTGTGGTTTGTTTGAAATTTAGTTAACCACATTTTATTTGAAGATTTTTCGCAAATGTATCGACTCTCTTAAAAATTTCCAGTTCATCTACATCCATATACATACTGACAACGAGTAGAGGGGATTACTGTAATTCACCACCTTAATCGTAGAAGAGAATGAAAGTTTTCCTGATGGTTAGTTTCAGCAATCCAAATAAGGATGTTATTTCTATGGTTTAATGAACACTGTAAAAAGTTCCTTGAATTAAACTGAGGAGCCCAAATGAAGACTACGGTAAAGTTGCGATGGGGTTAGAAACATAACTGACGATCTGATAGCACAGGCACAACATATTTTCTGTCAAAATGAGTGTCTGACGGACACAGGTTGGATTCAGATGTCTACGTGTATTTGCTGACCCTTATAGATAAGCTCTGGATACTAGGGTTGCCAATAGAAAGTCATATGCAGCAGGATTCGCTCCCCACCTCAATCGGACACAGCTCCAGAAAGTCAGAAATGCGTCGACCAAATTCACAACTCCATCAGTCCCCTTAATGTTTGATCTCTCCACCTCCCTCAGATCTTAAGCCGTCGATGTGTCGAGAAGGACACAAGCCGCCTTGATACAACTACCACTAAAGCCTGGCAAATCGTCGACAGATTAAAGTTGTTTCTGAGAAGACCTCAATACCATCAAAAGAAGCAGATGAGCTAGCTTGCTCAAAGTAGCTGACGAGCAGGATTGGGTTGTAGTAGTGGTTAATTTGAACTAGAATCTCTTACTGTTGTGTCTTTTAAGTATTAATTATGGATTTTTTTAAATTTATAAATTTTCTAAGAAGCAACTACTTTTATTCCTCATGAGGCGGTCAAGTGCATCTTTAACACTAGCACTTTAGGCACTTTCGTGTTGCTTACTAAGTATTAAAGCACATTGTTATATTATTAACCAAACTAGCATTAAAGCGTTCTGTTGTAAACTATATCTATGGGGAACAATCAAAATTTTCATTAACTGCTAGACAGCATAACTAAAAATTCTAACGAAGTATCACTTTCAGAGTAGTTTGAAGCTAATTTAAACACCTCGATGTATGGTCTGATTCGCCAAAGACTTAATTAATGAATCAACATTAATGAAGAAATTTATCTACCTCAAAAGTGCTGTGCATGCACGAAAAATCTCGCAGATTCAAAAGTTTTCTTAAGATCCATGGCAATATTGGAGGATTTTCCAACGTTCCCAACCACTCACAATTGTCTGCTCCACTCTATAACCCGGGTTTAGTGAGTATGGCATTTTTCGGATACTTCCTAAGTCGCCTGCACTGCATTTGTCGTCTTACGACCCTCGCGCACGTGCACGGAGTGCATAAAAGCGTTTTTACTGCTCTCAGGTGGGCACTTTTCTTATCGCAGAAAGCGTTAATTCAGTGGTGGCCAAGGTGCATGACTGCTCAAATGTAGCGATTCATCGCGTGAGAAAGAGAAACTTCCTTTGTCATAACCACCCATCATGCCAGGGAATCTCTTTTACACAATCTTCAAAAATGCTAAAAAAACACGGTGACCCTTAATGTGATCTGCTGCACACCCTCATCCTCCCCTGTAGATTGTCATCACTAAATACCAGGTAATTTCATGAGGATGATCACCACCCATTGATGCATACAGACCGTTCCTGTTGAATTTGACAGTCTCATGAGATAAATGAAAGTATTTGGTAGCTATAAAAAGTTATCAGACAAAAAATAAATTAAGTAGACAAGGAAATTGCACTACTGTCCTTCCCATTAGCGTCTGTTACAGCCTCAATCTGGCCCCACCTCGGAACATGGAGCAGACTGATATTGTACTTGTCCTCCGAGGATAAGTCTGCCTTAATTAGTGTTTTTCTCGACTACAGCCCGAAGTATTCGTAATAGTCCATTGGTGGGTTAAGGTTATCTGGGATGAAGGGAGACAAGAATGCTATTTGGAAGACGACACGAACCCTCAACGACTGTCCTTCGGGTCAGTGATTGCAAAAATCTGACCGTCTTGGTTAGTACGGCTAAGCGGATAGCACTGAGCTGTTGGTCCCGGAGACAAATGTCTATGAAAGAGCTGGTCAGGCCTTAGTGGTGTCAAAGCTGCTTTAGGAGAGCAAGAGCTCTGGGGTTACCAAGAGGGTGTGTCAATCAACACTCCATTCCACGGGTGTCAGCTAACGTGCAAGGGCTACGGTCCCACTTGTTCGGTTCTCCTTTGAGTTCCGTTGTCTCTCTTGACCCACAGTGGCGGCCGATGTTTGCCACGGTCAAGGAAACGAACAGGCTTGAGAGAGTTACACTTGTTGCTCCTTGAGAGAACGGTAACCTGAAGTCGGAGCTAAAGCCCTTTGTTTGCCCTGCAGAGTCATGTAACGCCCTACCGTCACAAAGGCTGTCTACTTCGACACATTAAACAACGCCACTCAGATTCCGAGCTGGCGAATGTAGAAGTCTGAAGAGTTCGTGGTCAAAGGTAAGGTAGATGATGGACGGGTATCAAGATGCCCTGCCTGCAAGTCAAAGAGGTGCACATACTTTGGTTGTTAGCTGTACCTAAGAAAGTACCAACTCGGAGCGGCATACTGAAGCATTACTATGTGAAGTAGCAGCGCGTTTTAGCAAAAGGGATGAAATCAGAACTGGGACGTCAACAACGCCGACCTGTAGCATGGCGGAGGGCTCAGGTGCTGAGCCCCAATGAATGCCTTGGTTTGATGCAGCTTCTTCAGGCTTTTTTGTAGATCTTTGTTGGTTGGGATCTTTGTCCTCTAGGAGAAAAGGTACACTGAGTAGAATAGTGAGCCTGAAAATTGCCTGTTAACGACCTTTCTCACTTTCCCAGTGGAGATCGAATCCTGCTGCTCCCATATATATGGCTACCCATTTCCGGGGGGCTCATCGGCATTTGTCTTTAGCAATTCCAAGTAGGTGTCCGATTTTCGAGAAATCTGCTTAGTGAGCACAATCAGATTACCTGCTATTATGTGCTGTAGCCAGCAAAGCCGCCTTGTAATCCCCAATTCTCCATTCTCCAGTTGGTGTCACGTGGCTGTCTCCCAGTGCTGAGCAGCAACCATAATCTTCTCATTTTAACGACGGGCTTGAATTATCTTGATATAATTTATTCAGGTGCATTCGAGTCATCCATACAAGTTGGCCTTAAGAGAATAAATTGTGAAAGAAGGTCTAAATTTCTATCGAAATTGTAAACTGAACACTCATAGCCCACAAGATTCTATCCAATAGCATTCGTCAGAATTTATGCTGAATCAACTGTATTTGTGAATTTTTCCTCAAAGTTTGATGCGAAATCTCCATTTACTAGTTTAAGCATAGATTACAAGTAAACGGTGTAAACGAACGTTTCAGAATGTGCAATTAGCTTCCTTGAAGCCAATGAAAAGTCCTCATTAAACATAAATGTAATTAACACATTATAGAAACTAATTTACCGAAATCGAAATAGCAAGTTTGTTCAATTATATTACTTAAGGTAGAAGGAGCACACGATATTCTACATTCATGTTGGCGCGTAAATTAGCAATTAATCTTCTAGGCCAGAGAAGGTAGCAGTTAGCCTAACGATTAGTATGTTGTTTTTAGAGTTAAAAAATAACAGATTTGATGAAGTGAACTGAGACTTCAATCGAGCACATTTTTACCGACTTGGGCTGCTAAGCAGAAAATTTACTATTAATACTGCCCATGTAGGCATTAGTTTGATGAACCTCCGAGTTTTTAAAGCAAACTTTCAAAAACGTGAGTGCCCAGCTGATTCGATCAGATTTTAATGAAACTGTAAGTGAACAACAACACTTTTATGTCTAATGCGAATATTAACCGAAAGCTTAAGAGTTTTATTGGTTTTGTTGGTGTCATTAAAAATTAGGTTTTTTTCTTCATCTGGTTATCCCGAGCATGGTCACGACCAGACGATTTTATTCGTTTAGAGTTATAGATATCCATGGATCCTCAAATATAGCTCATTCTCTAAGTGACGGTCAGATGTCAAACACCAGATGGCACACATTTATGTAAGATTTGTGCTACTGCGCATAATACCCACTTCACATGTTACCACAGTTCTCTAGTTAGCAAATAAAATTTTAACGAGTTTTATGGGATTTAAAAGATATCAATAGCCCTTTTAACTAATTTATTCAAATACCATGACTCTAATGACGAAATCTGAGTCAAAAAATCAAACACTGAGTTTAAGAGTACCAGATAATCCCATAAGTTCTGTCGGAATTTTGATCGAAACTAGTGACCAAATGTTACATTTAATTAAGGATTTAGTAATAAATGTACTTACCCTGGTTACCTATGACTACCAATAAGGTTGTGGATGAGGATGTGACCCTTGTCTCGATAAAATATAACCCCTTTTCGATTCACAAGAGCAGGCCTTTTCCCCCAAAGATTGGTTTAAACTTCCCAAGTGCCGACAGATTATTTGAGCATTAATTCTTGCTGCATTATTATTACTAGGTAATCCCACTAGATGAATCGAAGAAGAAGCTTTTTCCCATGAAGTTCCTCTCTCGGAGGCTGTAGCTGGGACCTTCTTCAGACTTCACTGCATATTCGGTTCGATCTTCATCCACTGTATTTCGCAAACCATTTTCAGACATGCCTCTAAATAAACTCAGTGAATGTCTCTAGCCGCTTCGTCGGCTGCAGAGTTCCCTCACTTGAACTCATAAAAAGTTTGCCTCAAATAATTCTTTGGCAGTTTCATGCTAGCATGGTTTTAATCAAGCAAATTATTAGATTTGTTGTGCTGTAATATAAAATTTGATCCGATTAAATGCTTCCGCACATAAAATAGTACCAAACCTCAGTAGATATTATAAAATACTCTAGATCTTGTTCAAATTAAACAAAGTAAAAATCGGGCAGAACTTATGTGATGACGCGATAAAATACCACGGGTCTCGTTACGAAACAGGTCTATGATTAAAACACTGAGAAGGAATTTCAAGGGAGTGTTGGTTAAACGTGAAGTACACTTAACTATAACGACGGCCTTTCAGTTTCCACCAATCAGGTTTGGATAGCTCGTTTTTTTCTATTTTCCTGGAATTTGTGATAAACCAACTTATACAATACGTGGGCTACCATGAAATATATATTTCAATTATCCACTACGGCATTTGCTATCGTTAGGTCAAGTATGGGGCCGAAATCTCTCACTATCATATAAATCGCTTTATTCCATTAAAAAGACAATAAAAAATACACCACTAATTGAGGCAGTGGATCTATTATTTCAACATCGGACTGGCAGGACACTTGAAGTTGGGTACTCATGAGCTCAGCAAGGCAGCCAGAGCCTCGAAGAACTTCAGCATATCTTCTCGGTGTAGTTCAATGCCTGCAAAGTTTTGAACAAAACGCAAGTGGAAAAATCCAGACCCGACACTGATATCAGTTTAATTATACATAAGTTTTATGATCGAATTTGGCAGCTGTACAAGATCATAAACAATTGCGAAAACAATACCCATTGCTAATTTTCGACCGCAAATAACTTCGTTGCTTGTTAGAAAATAAGGCTTATACTTTTTTAAGGCATGTTTTTCGATTTCGGGTTGAGCTGGATAATTGATTGACGAGGGACTGCAATGAACTATTACTATCCCCTTCACCTCTTATCAGACAGACTGAGTGATCAATCTGACCATCAGTGTTTCTTTAGATTTCGATAGTGTAAATCAAATCTCCTATTCCAGGCTCTGGACGTAGTATTTCCGCTTTTTGCTAACTATGCGCAAAGTTTGCCTAATAGACTGCTCTCTGACTCATCCCTACCATAATGTCGCTCTCCGCGTATCCCTGTCAACTCCTTATGTCCTTCCATAAAAGAGCGCATGCTGCAGCTTGCTACGGTACGTTCATTAGCTAAATACTATTAGCGAAAGCAAACACTCGGGCATGCACAGTAATTACGATAATCCAATAATATGGTAGGTTTCCTTCTCGATGGGTTGTACACTCGATGTCGCCTGGAACTTAATCACTTACTGGCACAGGAAATTCAATTAGCTCCGAATTTAAAAGGGGAATGCAATATCCCCTGGTTAAGCTAAACGGTTTTATGCCGATAGCAAAAGAGAAAAGCTGGGGAAACACTCATATAAAATCGTCATTTCACTCCTCAGGTCTAAGTGACCTATAAAAACTCCCTAGATTCCGCTTTTCGCCAACTAAGAAGGCTGCATGCCGGACTGATTTAAGACCCACGGCCAGCACAAGCACAACCATTCAACCCAAAGTAGGTATCCAGTCATAATTTTGAAATAGACGGACAGTTTATGACTTAGAGTCACCGTCAAGTGCTGCGTCGACGACGTGGGCAAGAGGTTTTACGATCGTGAGCCATTCGCCAAGTGCAAAAGCCGACCGGACCAACTATAATCTCTACTCTGTTATGATCCAGACGTTACGATTCCGCTCAATAGATCTGAGACTACGAGCGGCTGGATTGGATTTTAAAACAAAACTGTCCAGTCTCAGTATTATGGGTGGACGAAGCACAGGGTAATTCACTCTAAGGTATGGATTCGTACGTTAAAAAAGAGCTGAAAGTGAA
Source organism: Anomotaenia brevis (assembly GCA_030710315.1). Classification (NCBI taxonomy): domain Eukaryota; kingdom Metazoa; phylum Platyhelminthes; class Cestoda; order Cyclophyllidea; family Dilepididae; genus Anomotaenia; species Anomotaenia brevis. The sequence goes on from JAUOZQ010000021.1 coordinate 204,246, forward strand.
CTTACAATTGGAATCGAAGTGGCGGAATTGAGCCCGCGAATTCGTCCGTTTTACGGCGGCCTCAAACGCCTGACCGAAAAGACTAGGGAAGGGAATAAATTATTTACCATAGGTTACCAGCGCGGAAAACTGCATCAGCCCAATGAATTCACTAAGGCCTAGTACGCGGGCTATCCTCCGAATCTGATTCCAACGCCCTGATTCGAATTCCCCTCCCTACAAGTGATTCAATATGCACCTCCGATTTGGAAATTTCATAGGGCAAAGTGAACAGCCTTCCAGAAAGCAAACAGAGCACCTGCTCGATGCCCGCACATCTTTAATTTCATCGTTGGCCACCTACACTTCAGAAGCCATGACTAGACCGACTTTAATCAACTCGGAATCTGAATGACATTTTTCTATATAATGAGCTAGCCAACTTCGGTTAAGGTACGAAATATGACGTAACTCCATAGAGCATGCAAAGGCTTTTCACCCGGGCTCCCAGATACTTGTTTTATCAGGCTCCACGTGAGCAACTCGTATATACCTGTCCACCTCCTTGTTTTACCAGTATACATTAAATTAGCCATAGAGCTCTGGCGGCTAATGACCCTGAGGTACTAAATTCGATGAAATACTTGTATGGAAACAATTTCAAAGGAAAAATAGTTAAATAAGACACATTTAAATCAGCCATGTCGATTTAAAATGCCTTCCTTCTATGGTCAGTTCACTTTTAAAAAATTTTATAGTGCAAAAACAAGTCCCACACAACCCAGAATCAGGCAAATTGGATTTTTTAATACATCACAAGTGCCTGAACTTCAATACTAGAAGTTGAATTTATTGCAAAGGCACTCTTAATTAAGTTCAGAGAACTATCGGGACATCCCAAAGGTTTTGTGCGATTTTTCCATAGGTAAAACAAGTGACCAAATGTTACATTTAATTAAAGATTCAATTACCAGTGCACTTCCCTAGATTATCGGACTCCCTTCCATCCGTTAACAAGTATATTAATGCCTTCATAATTGCGAAAGTCTTTCAGTTGTTATTCGGAGGCCCCACAAATGCCTATTTCAACCCCTTCCGGTGACGTTGTAAAAGCTGCTGCATCCAAGTGATTTTGTAAACGCCACGAAGCAAATGGGGACCTGGAGGAACAAAATCACGAGAACGAACAGGCATTTTCTCCAAACTGAGTTCTTCCTTTATCTTGTGTAACGTGATTCTTGCTGTATGGGGGATAGTGCAATGTCCCGACGAAATGTCGCTACTTTTCGATTCACTAGAACAGGTCATTTTTTCCCCAAAGATTGGTTCAAACGTTGCCATAATTGCTGACAGTAGATTTGAACATTACTTGTCGTACTAGATAGTAGCACTTCAATGTGAATTACTCCATGGTGATCCCACCAGATTGAAAGAACCGTTTTCCGATGAAATTCCCTTCTCGGCTGTGGCCGAGGTCTTTCCCACCGCTTACGAAGCCATTATCTACGACGACGCTTGACATTTCAATAAAAGAATCATTTATCAACAGTCGCCAGCCCACCCACCAACAAAGGTGGAACAAATTGGCGAGAGTGGAGGGAAAATCAGATGTCAACTCCAAGTTTGAGTAGACTTTTTTCAATCAATTCATGACGCTGCACCCATTTTCCAAGTCTAAGAATTTTTGCCAAGTTTGTGAAGATGAAGAATTATACGGTTTGAACTAAGCTTAATCGCCAATTCCTCAAAAGATAAAGCAAGAAAGGCTTCTTTAAGGGCTGCTTCAAAAAGCGGCTAACCATCGAACTCAAATGGACGTCGTCCGATTCAATCTCCACCTTCGTGCAGGGTAAAATTCCCACTTCCACTGAATTTTGCAAACCATCTTCTATAACCATCTCCCCTCATTCACACATTTCCCTCTATAAAAGGAGTGAATGTTTTTAACTCAGAAAATTAAGCGCCTAAAATGATTCTTGGGTACTTCTATGTTAGCAGGGTTTTAATCAAACAAATTCTCTTTAACCAAATTTGATCAGTTTAAATGGTTCTAAACATATAAATAATATTCGGCTTCATTGAATATTATTAAATACTCCTTAAATTTGGTTCAATTCAAAAAGGTTACATTCGGACAGAACTAATGGATTCAACTGCCGATCGTTACAAGAGATTCACTCACTTTCTATCGTCGTCACCTTGCAGCGGAGGGATACCGATGAGGTAGAGGTGGTTTTCTTCGTACTTGCTGTCCACACACAGCACGAGAGGCATCTGGCTCACCCGCTTATTGCGTCCCTACAACAGCCGAGTGCAACTACTTACGGAGTTTAAGTAGGCGAAGTGTGAACGAAGAACGTGGCAACTACCATTTTTTTCCGTATGGCCGCTTTTGCCGTGAGGAGGTAACGAGCAAGGAGGCCCACGAATTGGGGGTTACGGAAATTCAGGGAAAGCAGGGAGCTCTACAACAACACCATCATAGGCTCATTCAATGGGGCCTTACCCTCGCCACGTAGACGTAGAGGAAGGGACCAAAAGCCACTACTTCGTCGGTATCAAGGAGGGCTCGAACCTGCTTAACCAGGCATTGCAGTTGGCTCTGCATGTTCTCCATCCACCCCTCCAGTGAGTCCATTGACCAGCTAGACAAGAAAAGCACATAGGGACACAAAGGGGGTCTTACGAGCCGAGTATCTCTGCTGCGGTATGGAAGCACTCCACTGGGTCCTTGCTTGACTAAAATTGAGGGGGATAAGAGAGTGGGGAAGACACCTACGTGGCACTCCAGGGCTGAGAAGATTAACCAAAATGAGTCCAGCGCCGAGAGCGGCGTCTTGTAGGAGAGGCGCATTGTGAAGGAGGGGACAAACAGTTCGAGCCGTGTGAACCTGAATAGGCATTAGGTTGACGGAAGACGAAACCTACCCAAACTGCTCGCCGTATTGGAGGAAGAGGGAGTCGAGATTGTGCCGAATCTGCGGGTTCATTGAAGAGTAGCGTTGGGCGCAGTCACGCTGAGGGAGACTAAACGGTAAGACAATTACAAAAAGGAATTCATAAGCATACGTATGTGAAGTAGGACTACAATTTAGCAACGGTACTGTGGCTCTAACAACGTAGACCTGTGGTCTGGAGGAGGGCCCCGATACAGTTCCTTCAAGCTTCCCTTCAGTAGGCCTCGCCAGGTCTCACTCTTCGGATCTTTACCCCACATATGCCCTAGCTTTGAGGACATTAAAAAGGCCTTTGGAAGGGGATATCCTGCAGCGATGAGCGATCCCACGAATTGCGCGGAACATGAGGTCATACCACGGCTTTGAGGGACGGTGGATGGCCGGGGCTAATTACGTTGGGTCAAGCTATGGGAGAGGATATCTTACTGACCCCACCGTCAACTAGTGAAATCACTCTTAACTGCAAACTTAAACACCGAGTACAAGTGTTTAATAAGCTTTAAACGATTAGTGGGATACGGAAAGTCCTGATGAAGCATGGAGTTTGCACAAACAGCAGTACATTAAAGTCTGCAGCGGCTAGCAGTTAGCATCTTAACAGACGGTCTGATTGCGCTCAAGCACGGCAGATTTCCTCGAAAATCTACAGAAAAGCGTTCTAGAAGGGCCCTGGGATCAGAATTCGGGCTTTGTCTCCATGAGAATTGAACATTATCTCAGTCTCTATCATGAAGATAGCACTTAATGGAAGACCCTTGCAACTACTTATACAAGTTTACAGAGAATCTTCTGTCAAAGGAAACAAATTCTGGGTAAAGTGAAAGATCATGATGCACTAGCAATTCGGCTTTTTCGATGACAAAAACATGTCAAGATCAAAATCACAACACACAGAATAATGGGCAGGACTCTCACTCTAGTCATGCAGACTAAATACCCCCAAACTAGAATGGTTTTCGGACACGGTCTTAGATCGAATTCATATCTCTACTTGGAATTGCTAACAGCCATGGATAACAAGGGTGATTAGTAATAAGCTATATGAGCTGCAGCATGATTAGCCCTCCTCCCCTCTATTGGCCATACCTAAGGGAGCCCAACAATACTTGTAGGCCAATTTTCACAACTACGCCCACCCCCTCCTTTCAATGTTAGGTCTCCGCTAAACTCCCCCAGATCTTAGCCCACCGATGTACTTTTATGATTTATGGGGCTCAGCCGTCGAGAGATTAACTGTCCAGGTGGACAACGACAGTATTAAAATAAGTTTTCGAAACTGTATAATCAGCTTCCTTCATGTTCCGGGGTAGGCGGATTGAGGCTGTAATAGAAACTGGTGGCGGCTTGCGCAAAATACCTTGACGACAATATTGCAAAATCTGTCAGTATAGCTAATAAGAATATCAAATTCATTTCCAAACACCCTTACTATCCAACTATTGCTTTGGATTCCAAAAGACCATGAAGGAGAAAAGCCTAGAAGCATTCCAAGAGACACATTAAGCACAGCGGTCAGCGACTCGTGAGATTTCACACTCACCCCTCTTCAAAGGCCCAGCAACCGCAGAAATGCATAATGAGGCGGCCCATAAAATATCCACGACAGTTCAACTCGGAAACACGATTTATAATTTGACAGAATAATTCATCCGGTCACCCCATATATTTTGTCCAAATTGTAACATTTTTAAAATGAACGATACTTAAAGAGCGTTTTTGAAGGTCTAATGGAGATGAATATTATTTAATATTTGCACGCACTTAAACTAACCAAATTTTATATTTCAGAACAATATTATTAGCATTTGCGTAATTAAAATCCTACTAATGCAGAGCTACCAAAAGTTAATCATTCGAATCACGTAATGTTGCATGCTTTTAAGAAGGGAAGAAATCCCAGCAGCCGACGATGAGGTTAGAAATAACCAACAAAAGTGGAGATTTCACCCTCCACGAAGATGAAGATTGAATGGGACGACGTCCGCTTCTTGAGGCAGCGGCCTTTATGGAAGTTTCTCCTTCTTTATCAATTGTATTGGGATTTACAATCAGGCATAATTCAAACCACACAACTATTTAAAAACATGGAAAAGTCCCTAAACTTGGCAAATGGGAGCCTACACAATCAACTCGAACCTCGAGTTGACATCTCTAATTTCGCCTCCTTAGTGGGTAGAATTGTAACTGGGCAATGGCGAAAAATGGGCCCTTTATCGAAATTTTCAACGTCGTCACAGACGGTGGATTAGTAAGCGGGGAGAAAGACACCGGCCACAGCCGCCGAAAAGTGGACTTCTTTGGAAAAGGTTACTCTGGTTCAGTCCGGTGGGGTCACTGATGAGGAATCAACTTTGAATTGTTACCACCTAATTCAGCAACAATTAATGCCACAATCTACTGTCAGCAATTAGGACTTTTGAACCAAGCTTTGGGGACAAAGATCTGCTTTAGTGAACTGAAGCGAGGATCAAGCAACAAATGATGGAAGAGTTTGGTTGGGAGAAAATGCATCATCCACCACCTCATTCTCCCCACCTTGCTCCTTCAGACTACCATTTTTTGTAGCTTACAAAGTTATCTATAGTGCAGCGGAAAGAAATTGAAACTGACATCTGTGGGTTCTTAGAATCAAGACGAAATGAAGTTTGCAATAATGGCTTTAATAAGCTTGTTAATAAATGGATGGAAGTCAGACAATCAGAGAAAGCGTTGCATTGACGAGTTGGGCCTTAATTAAATGTAACATTTGGTCACATGTTTTATAGGACGTAACCTATGGAATGACCTGAGTTTTCTTTGGCATGTCATCAGCCTCTTTACTGAAATTGTACACTCAGATCTTCGAAGATGAACCAGAGGAAAATGGAGACGTCCTAAAGCATAAAAATAGGAGCCCTAAGGCAAACTTTTCAGCCAAGTTTCTCCTCAATAAACATTTGATATTAATCCTAAGGCAGTCCTACGCAGCAAGTACCCAAGTTTATCGATTCACGGTGTCTAGCCCTAGTTGATCGGCTACCAAAACGTGGATAGATTAATCCTGTTCTCAGACTGCAACCGTCGCCCATTAGCAAATGATTTACCAATACTAGGGGGTTGTTTGCTCTTTCAGTCCTCCTATTAGAGAGTAGACGATGTAAAGCCTTGGAAAAAGGCTTAACATGCCTCACTTACCCAATGCTAGCAAGAAATTCCTGCATCCGCCTGTACCCGCCCTCGGTGAAGAGCTTGAAGCGCGTGGAGGTGAGCATAGTGGCCTCGATGGCCTCCTTGAGGCTCCAGTGGCGGTAGAGCCAGAGGGCTAGCTCCTCCCCGAAGGTGATGCTCGTGCCCGACTGGCTGCTGCTGTTATTGCTCGCAGACGAGTCCATCACCTGGTTCACGTGGCTCAGCCGGTTCACGTGACTGTGAAGGTTGTCGATCTGCTCAATGTAGTGGTCTCGGTTCGCCCTGTACAGCATCAACTGGCTCACGTGACCCACTATTGCACACCTGAACGAAGGCAGCGATTCACATAGGCATAACTCTCAAGAGATACGCTGACGAAGCTCTCCAACTGTTCGAAAGGTTCTCGGCAGTAGAATTCCACTCCTGCTTCCTCTAACAGGCTTCAAGTCAAGAACTAACTTAAAGACAAAAATCCCGGCCTCTTTAGATAGCCTAGGCACAAAGCTGACTTGAGGGCTCAGTAAAAAATAAAATGAAGGAATTATTGACGAACCAGAGGAGATTGAGGTTGTCTTGGGAAAACTTCCAGGCGACGTCGAAAAGGACGACAGCGGAGGCGGTGGTGTGGAAGGAGAAACTCTCGTACTCTACCAGCAGCTCTTCCTTGCGACGTTCCCATCTCCGCCGACTTATCCGTTTCTCCGCCGAGCGTAGCTTGCTTCGATCCCGGCCTCTGCCGCCTTCCGCTTCTTCTTCTTCGTCGCCTTCCTCCTCTTCGGAGTTGTCCGTCTAAGTGGAGCAATAATAATCGAGTAATCTTGATGGGTTTTATTGACTGAGACAGCTATAGGATTCTCTGACTATATTTCTGCTTATCTGCTAAAGCCCTCCCATGCTTCGTAGATCAACAGTGAACACGAAAATAACTGGGTGATCCTGCATTTCAATAAACGTAGGCTATCTTCAAAACTCTTGAAGTGAATGTATGCCCCAGTTACCTGAATAACAACAAAGCCCTTCATGCACATTAAAAATTAAACATTAACCATAGAATACCGTCGACTTCCGGTTTCTACGAATAAAAATCGCAATGATCTAGCATAGCCATAAGGAGCGGTTGATACAATTTACAATAGTTTTGAATCTAAAAACCTAGCTTGAACCAGTAAAGAAATTGAGTTCATTAGTGGATTGACCAGTTTACGAAGGTATGATAGGGCATAATAAGAAGATCCCGCATGAGCCAAGCAATGATACGGTTTAGCCAATACCAGAAAATGGATCTCCATTTTACGAAATCATCATGCAAAAATGAGGCGTCGTGTATACAGTATAATACCATACGTGAAGGTTTAGTCAAACAGAATGTTATTAAAATATTCAGAATTTCGACAGATTCACGGCAACTTTCATTAAAACTAATCGATGGTATTCACTTTCAAAAAACAGTCATAGCGGACCAAAAGAAGTGCAATGAAGAGCAAATCAATCAAGTAAGGAAAAATACTAGTATTTTGCAGTCAAATTTAGGGCCCCTATTTATGGAGTTGCTCACCAAATCATCATTGTAAATGTCCTCGAATTTGGGAATTTCGTCCGTGTTTTCATTGAGCGTGATCAACTGCACCTGCCTTTGATTATAATAGTTGTTAACATGAATAGGGCGATGACTGTCACAGACAAAGAATATTGCTTGGCTTGGAGCATCCAGCGTCTCAATCACATCGAAATTGGCGCCACAATTGACAAGAACGACATAATCAAACTAGAAAAGGTGATATTTTTGAGACTGTTTTGTTAGATCTCTACCTTATCCTTGTTGGCACTATATTGCTCACGGAGTTGGTTTTTGTCAGAGATAACGATGAGTGTATAAAGGGCTTGAATTTGCCGGAATAAATGCTGAAAAACAGCAATTGGGAACCCAATAATAACATACTCTGAGAATCCGCCAGGCACAAACACCATCAACATCAGGCGTTATAAAAACTAAAACGTGCTGGAGGCAGCATTTCAAAAGACGAAGAATAATTTACCTCTTGTACAACACGGTTTAAAAATCCAACTCGAACATCTGACAAAAGGCCCATAGGAAAATTTGAACTTGATTAGTGAGAAGTAAACTAAAATATGATGGTCTGGAAATATAAACATGTATCATTAAGGATATACTTTAATACATAGAAAACTAAATGGGGATTTCAGAAGATGCCAAGTTTACTAGTGGCTCTGGTAGACGTTAAATATATTCTAACTGGTTTCAATCTAAGATTAATCTAAAGAAAAGTCCAGGTATACTAACAAAGGAAAAACTTAGCAAGAAAACGCATTTAAGGAACTATGAAAGGTTACATACACACGGAGACGAACTAACGGGAAAATTAGCAAGACACACAGATAACCAATCAGGAATCAGCCAATTTTAATTCAGTTGGTGTTTACTTTCCTTCGTGTAGCCTAGGTCTTGATAAATGATGCATTATAACAAACTATGTTTAATACTTAAACAAAAAATATAAATTTAAAATTTGCATGATTATGCAAAATTTAGAACTATGTGATGACTTAAAGAGATTTTTAGATTTACTAACTCGAGTTTTAAGCTACGTTGCTAAATGGTTTCGTCTTCTTTATTAATAAATGAAATTAGACCATGCTATGATGCATGCGCACAGGTATAAAGGATAATCACGACAAGCTCCATTTAATTTATTTGAAAAATATCAGTATTAAGAGCATTGTCGTTCCAGCTCTATTTTGCCCTGTAGTATTTAATCCAAATGTCATTATTGCGCGGTGGATACCTGTTAGAATATACTGATTTAAGAATGAGTGGTCATGCTCTGGTCGAAACCAGATTCTTTGAATAGCGAACCTTCCCAGGCTCACCACTCCTAGATATGGCTGGACCCAGCATACTACTCCACTTCCAATTTTCCTCCATTTGGGCTGTACTTGTTTTCTTATCATCTAATAATTAAATAGAAACCATTATAGTTGGTGAATTCATTTAGCCCGTCTATTGGCCCTACCACATCATCTCTAAAGGCGCCTTCTAAAACGACCGATTAAACAAACCAAGGGTGTATTATGAGTTCAATAGGATGATCCCATTGGACGGATGAAGTACGCCTACTTCCCAAATAAATAATCAGTTGCATACCAAAACCAACGCGATTGGATAAAAAACGTCTCAAGATTTGAGATTAGGATATTCACAGGGTTGATAGTGGAAGGGAAAGTGATGAAGAAGAGAATGAGGCGGCGACCGAGATCCTGAGTTCACTTTTGTTTCTTTGCTGGACTGACATCTCCGTTGCCATTCTGGTCCCCACCGTCGGGCTCAGTGTGGGGCCGCTTAAGCGATCCCGGTTTGGGTGACTCACCTCCGCTCTCCAGTTTGTGGAGCCTGCACAAAATCACGACAAATTTCATTGAGAATATGAAGAGTTCACTTCATGAACAAGCAGTCGGTTTGAGCGATGGGTAATCACAGTAGCCAAGGAACTGGTCCGCGTATTGGGCTAGCTACTCAACACAAGGACAAAAGAGTGCCTAACTCATAGGTGGCTGAGTGCTTTGTTCGCATTCGTTCACAACTGAACACCCCCTCCGGGCATTTAAGCCTAAGAAGATTTTGAATTAGGAGACAAGTTATTGTATAAGTTAGTAGGTGCATGTTGTTTAAATTGACTTCTTTCTTTCAATTTCTTAAATAAATTCCGAGACCAGTGTCAGTATTCACTCGCTAACTATAGGGAACCAATACTTAACATCCGGTGATTTCTACTCGCTCTGGCCCAACCGGCAAGCAGACCATCGACCGTGCTGTTCGATCCTAATTCAACTAGCCACCTTTCTGAATTTTCCCATTCAATGGGTATTCTTTTATGAAAGAGTATATAACTAGTCACTCTGGATACTGACTGTGGCACACGCCTACACACCCCCACAATTAATCTATTCTTCTTCACGTTTCTGTTATTCAAATGGTCTTCTCGTGGTTTAGAGAAAATTTTTGTGGCATGCATTGTTGCCTAGACATTTCTAGACTAACATAAACATCCCCACACTACCCCAGGCTTTTTCCAGGGGTCATTTCTAACAAGTACTTTCGACTTAGCCGTCTACTCATAGCTCTCAACCTAACAGTGCACTTAAACGAAGCGGTCAATAAATCAAGTGGTCTTATACATGTTCCCTATGGGCCATCAAATGACTTAGATATTCAGCACTTGATCACAAGGGTTACCTATAGCCGAGGGAAATGACCATGTTGTTGAGACGTGTAATCTTCTCCGCCATCTCACGCTGATTGGCTAGAAGTGAGGCGATTGTCTGCTGCAGGTTGTTTGCCCCCACCTGTGAGTCCTGCAACTCATTTAGGGAACCGTTGGACTCCTTGAGGTTGTCGCTGTTCGACTCCAATGACACTCTGGGCCGCGGCTACAGGGGAACAAAAGAGCGCATAGAGAGAGGAGGAGGGGGCAGCAGTCGAGAGGGTATTGAGAGCACGAACCTGGGGGATGAGGCTATCAAAAGACGAGGAAAGTCTGTGGGGGGTGACGTTGGAGGTGGAGGAGGAGGCGGATGGGGAGGGGGGTGCGAGGAAACCAAAGTTGGCCATGTTGGGGAAGGCCTCATTGAGGTTCTTCAGCAGCGAGGCCTGGTGCAGATTCCGTATCCTCCGTCGGTAGGTTAGGTCATTCAGATTTTGCTGCTGCTGTTGCACTGCAAATGCATAGAGGAGTGAAGAGTCACCCCGTAATCGCTTTCTTCATATGATTTGTAAATACAGGCACAGAAGGTTAGGATATTCGTGAAAGTGCTCAAGAGACAAAGAAACCAAGTGAAATTCCATTACGGGAACCGACCTTTGGAATGCCTGGAGCGATTGTATGAGTCGTTAGGGTAACAGTTAACAAAGTATTGCATCCAGATTAAATAATATCAAATAACACATTGTAAGGGTATTCTGGTGAGGTGAACGATTGTTTTGAGTCTAAAAGGCACAAACAACCCCTAAAAAGCTGTTTCCTTAAGGTGAGATATACCGGTATGAAAGATTGAAATTAACATTCCACTGCACCATCTTCTTTTGAAATCTCATGAATGGCAGTTCTTAATTAACGACTGTAAGCATGAAGTAGACCAAGGATTGACCGAAGTGCCTTTGGAGAAGTGAATGCAACTATCGTAAAACGTAAAAATTGATACATGGAAGGAAATCTCAATCGTGCCCATTAAGCACAAAAAGCTAAAGGAGATACTCGGTCTAAAGTCTTTTGCAAACTTTGAATAAGTTCTGCAGATTCGTAGGGGATGGTCCACAGCTGCTGTCGAAAAATTCTCAGGGTAGACAGCAAACACGTTGCACAACTGTCAGCATCGACTACTGCAATTTTTTAAGTGCAGATCGACAAAAAATGTTTTAGGCTGTCGAAACTTGTCTGAGATGGGAAAATTCAAGGCCTTCCTCATCGTTGAAAACAACAAAATATGAAGCGATAGTGAGCTATAATTTACGTAAAAGACGGTTACGTCAGTTATCTGAAGAAATTAAAAACCAGAAATCGTCGATCAGGGGAAGGTTAAGTAAACATTAACGACTTAAACTGCATAGAAGCCGAATGCGGAACTCACATTTGCTCTCGTAGATGTGCGGCAGAATTGTTTCATCGAAGTACTCCATGGCCATGGAGGAAATGTCGCGTAGTTCCCGCAGAGTCTCCGTGGAACGCGAAATGGAGCCGGAGGAGTACTTAATGGCCACATAGACTCGTCGAAGCTCGTCCAGAACCTTGCCCGGAAAGAAAGCACAGTAGCCCTCGTCCACGTAGCGCATTATCGTCATACCCAGAAGCGAGATCCGCGTCTCCACGGCTGTGAGAAGATCCGCATGTCTGGAAAACGATGAAGCATACATCTAATAGAACACTTCAACGCACCTTCTTAGTGGGCAAAAACTACCACATATCTTCCCGATATAACTCGTTACTTGCTTGTCTACTCCTACCATAGACCACAAATTGGAACTCAAAGCATGACATTTAAATATTGGGCTAATTAATACAAACTGAAATTCACCGCATTAAACAAGATCGAGTTCTTACCCAGCAAGAGCGTGTTTCCGTCTTTCCGACTCCCTGCGTGGAAGAAGGACTTTCAGCTCTCGATGGTAATCGCGGATCAACTGCTCAAGACGACAAAATTCGGATTTGAGCAGGTCAGAGCAGATGTTGTTGAATTTTCGGCACACCTAGAAAAATTGAAATGGCGCAAAAGAGCTGAACTCTACCAGCCGAGCCTGGGCGATTTCGTGAAAGGAGAGGAAACTGAACACCTTGCGGAGACACTCGTTTGGCATATGTAGGAGGTGCATTTCGTTTGCCATCTTCGATTCACAGAAACCAATTCAAATTGTTCATAAAATCGTTACCTAATCCTAAAATACCGCAAAATATGTAATAGAGTTAATAACATCACCATGAGAGGAGATTTTGCATTCGTGCAGAGCAAAAAACTCAACGGATAAAAATTGGACTATACAGATTTTATTTGAAGAAAAAGGCCAAGGGTGTTTAGTAATAGGACCAAGGATACGTTCCCCAGTCTGCCTCAAATCGAGAATTGTTCCGGGCCCTGTAGGTACCATCAGGGTTCTTGCGATGTTCCAAGGACTGCCGCATTGCATCGTCTAATCGCCAAAGACTGCTGTAGCGGTATTCCTGACCATCCTGGTTGAGACGATACTTGTACTTAGCACAGAAGAACTCAGACAAGAGCTTGTGGTGAGCCCACCGTTGATTGTGCCAACCTTTGAGGTATCTTCGAGTTAAGTAACGGGGATTTTCTTTCGTGTTAACAACCTAAGGTGAAATTTTACATATCAAAAATCAATACAAAAATAGAAAGCGATGGGTAACATAAATACACGTACACTCACACTCAATTCTTGAGTCCCACTCGAGGGAGGTAATTCGAGCAATTTTTGGTTTTCAAGACTCAAAGATTGGCCAGCACGGAAGGGTGAGCATCCTCGTCGAACAAACTTTCCATTTGGAAGCAAACGAAAATTAATCATATCCTCCTCCGTCTCAGGAAGTCCGTCTGGAAATGTTACTGGCTGAATTCGTATTAAATGTTTGATGTTGTCGAGTTCTTTTAGGTTCTGTGGGGTATTCTTAACCAATTTCCATCGATGTTGCTGACTATAAACAAATGGAAAGATGTGAATCGCACCTTAGTTTCGGGGCCGATCCCGAATTTCTCGAGAAAAGCCCGTTCATAAAAATTCGTTCCAAGGATCCTTTTGACGCGACATATCATATACACGGGTGGAGAATTCTTTGAGTAATCATAATTTTTTCTTATTTCATGCAAATCGAATAAACGCTTAGCCCATGCAAGTGGATCAACGTCATCGATTGTGCCAGGTACCGGTTTGCTTTCGTAGGTGCGAGCCTTTCCACTAAGACAAGAACTGACTGATATATATCTGTCTAGCACCTTCAAGACTTTAGAAACACCAAAGCCCTGAAACGTAATAGCCTGCATCGTTCCTGCAATTCCAGGTTATAACGCAGATATTCGCAAAGGCTAATTTATGACTTACTACCTCTAACAATAATGTTGCTTGTGCATGAAAAGACTTAAAAAATGGCAACAAATAAATTACTATTTTTAGCATCCACAGTAGTTTTAATAATATATTTTTATAAGATGTTCATTGCATTCAAAAATATATACTTAAAATCCTGCTGAACAATATGGCCATTGTTAATGTTATCGAAATATCCCAATATAAGAAGATTGACAATGTTAAAATGATAAGGAGAATCTAAAAGTCTAGACGACACCAATAAGCAATGACTAACCATATCAGCTGTAATTGTGTTATAAAACACATCGATACTCTCATTTTTACGCTCCCTTGCTCCCTTCCCCCATATCTCGAGAGGATTTTGGATTATCACAATCTTAATAGCCCTAGTATTGTCATAATAGGCAACTAGATTCCCAAGGCTATCCAGAAGCTAAATATATCATCATGCATTAAAAATTTAGCAGTATTTTACGACAAGATGCAAGTACCGAATTAGACCATAAAAACCTCAGTAAAACAATTATCAGAACATTTCACACACAAACTACTTGCCCGGAAAATAGTTTTCTTGCAAAGGTTTTGTCCACAAACTCATCACTGAAAGCGTTATTTTTACAGTAGCAGATAGCGACTTTCAACTGTAGTGAAACATGAATAAATCTCGTTGGCCAAACGTGGGTGATCACATTCCCCGTTGTATGAAAGAGGCAATAAGTTAAAATAGATGGAATTTTTGCAGATGATCAACTTAGGTATCCAAAGGCGTAATGAGCATGATAGATGTTAAACATTTTTATGTGAAACATGTTTTTTATTTGATTTTATAAATTTTTAATATTTTTGTTTTTGCGTGTCAATACTACAACCTACCCAGTCCGTGGTAATTTGATTAGGTGGGTCGCTCTTTTTTTCTGGTGTGGTTGTTTCGTCATTCCTTGGCGCTTATTCTTTGATGTCAAATCGAAGTAAATCTTATTCGCATTTTCAGTCTCTGTGGATTTTACTACTTTTTATATCAAAATTGAGAATGTTCTTAAATAGTGTCAATGGTTATGGCATTGTTGCGTTCAAATCTGTCGTCATTTATTTTAGATAGTTGATGACATCCATTGTCAAACCTTTGGCAAACAGGAATAGTAATACAGTCATACCAAATGGCGCAAATTTGGTTTTGAAACCCAGTATGCAAGGAATGGAAGGTGAATGATTGCTTTTATCGGACTTTTACTCTTCAATTCCTTAGTTTTTACTATATTTTGTAGGAATAGTCGCACCTAAAACACCACAAGCTAATGAATCGACCAGAAATACATCCTCAGAGGTATCTTCAGTACCTTTGAGATGCCCTATTCCCAATTCAACCCCGAATGGAAAACTTTCTTCTAAAACAGCTTCACTTGTGCTACCCAATAACACTGCATCGAGTAAAAAAAATGGCAGAGATCAAGACTCCCTTCATTTAAATAAGGTGGGAGCTTCGTCGTCTAAGACAGGTCGGTCAGAAACGAATTGTATGTAATAGATTTCATTTAGACACTTTTTCGCGTTTCTCGATCTTGTACCAGTTTTATGTTTCCTTTCATAGTAACTCGGCAAAATTCCGCTCTGGCGCGGACGTCATCCATCAGGACTCCTCGAAACACAAATGATATATCATCGGTGAGACTTTATTAACTTCCGTTATATTAGTTATTTATTTTGCTTTTTTATGAATTGAGACATATTCGCCTTTGTTTATTTATTATTTCACTTGCTCAGATTAAATTAATTTAACCTGCATTGCACTTCTTCATTTTTCAATAGACAAATGGTTTCAAAAATGGGAAGACCCCAAGCACAAAAGCCCCAACTACCGGAACCAGTGGAATTCGAGGTGCACCACTATCTGCATCAAATACTCATGGTACTAAGTCCCTCAAAGGTTGGCCGAATCGATTTGATTTCTTCCCTAAATGCACTTTATGTGTTATGGTCGGGATCTGCAGCTTGACCAAACTTATAAGTCGTATGGGTTTAAACACTTAGCCATTGCATGCCATCCGAAGTAGCGACGATATTCGACCGACTCGGGTCAAATGGACTGGTGGATAGTGCACTTACGTGGCATTTGCTTGACACGGTCATGCAAGATGCTCTCATCGGTGTACTTTAAAACACTCCCAGTTGTTCTGGGGTTTTTTCTCTTCATCGTCAAGCAGCCAAACTTGTTCTCCGTCAAGGTCCATCAGGGACTGTAGGTAAATTCTAGATGCTTCTTTCCTGAAGCAAGGAAAATTTGCACTTCGTCGTGTTCTGGGCTAGGAATTTAAAATGATCGAGGAAATGGCATGCAAAACATATAGTGTTTATCAGCCCCGTCGATTAAAATTGCCATCTACGTTAAAATGTGGATAACTTGCTCATTTGCTCAAAGAATAGCATTTCAGCTTCCTGGACCATTTGTTACAAGAGCAATGGCCGAATCATATTGGTTTCAGCTATAGGAATCCCGGTTAGTAGTCTCTGAGAATACGAGACTTTCTTTAGTAGATATCTCAATCATTTCCTAGCGTACTTAATTACATTATTCGTCAACAGATCATTTGTCTGACATTGGCGGTGCCAAAGGAACTTCTCGGCAACAACGGACCGAAGCCGCCTCCACCACCTCTTCTGTTGCTGCTGCTTCCGCTCCACGGAAGCTTTCTCGTCCCCTTGTTGGGCGCACTTCCGTAACCAGTGCTCTTGCGCCTAAATCTAAGGCGTCTGAAACTGCTGCTGCTCTCGCTGCTAAGGAAAAGGAGCTGGAAGCTCTGCAACAGCGCTACGACTCGTCTCTAACCAAATGGAATAGCATATTCAACGCACTCTGCGTCTTCTCTCAGTGGAGTCTCAGTAACAACGACGAACTTAGGGAGGAAAGCTCACAACGCCAGACTGAACTCAAGGCACAGGTGGAGGCTTCACGCGAGGAGTGTGGTGAGTTGTTTTTACTTGATCGATCGAACGGTGCTCTCTCGTGGGAAAGAGTACTAGTTGTCTAATGCTAACCACCTTTCTTTGATTTATGAATTGGTGAAAGCATACATCGTGTAGACGTGAATAAGTGCTTGGGACGTTTTGCGTTAGAAAGATGCCTTTCGGTTACATCCACTTTATGTAGATTTGAACTTCTGATGGCGAAGTTAGATTGGGACACTCTGGACTTCTTGCGCAGAATTTTATTCGAAATTACCGACTTACTTCGTTCGATTAGTTGCTATCTTATGCCCCGGTTATCTATATTAGACTCAAAGACGTAATGCAATATGTGAGAATTCGTCATATTTCGCTCCCCATTGAACGCTACGGTAGATTTCACGTATTTCATTTTACTGGGCACTAACCAGTTGGTATGACTTATGAAGCACGCTGAGCCAGTGTTTGATGTTTCTCATAATGTAATCCCTTTGGTGTTAGCTACTTATTGCCTTTGAATCTAACATTATCACCTCTATATATATATAGCCTCATAAATTGGCGTCACGATTTCACGAGGGTAATAGCCCTTTTATATAGCTCCAGGATTGTCATGATTCCACGTGCCTGGCTAAGCCACGTTTTATCCTTATTTTCATCCATACATCTATCTATGAAAGCTGGCTAAACTGATACTGATAGTAATTCAAAAACGGTTCTCATGTGCCATTCTAGTTCAAGCGAAGAAACGCATCGAGGAACTGCAAGAGCACCATGCGCAGAGTCAACAGAGAGATCGCGACGCCTTCGAGACGCAAATGCAGAACCTCCGCGCCGAAATGGAGGCTATAAGGGTAGCCCTAACGACGGAACGGGACGCAGAAATCGAAAAAGGTACCTCCCTTCCCTTTCCCTGAATTTGGCCCCTTCCGGGCGTTATTGCATTGCAGTACATGCTTCTTTCTCTTGCCTGCATCTGCAAGAAATGCATTTTGTACCTACTTCTTGCCAGTCGTGTTGCAAATTGCTGCAGCAGAAAATGTTTCCCTCCTCCTAGCCCGAAATTGTTGCATTTGGAGGCAATTTGACTTTAAATTACCCCCGTAGCGTCATTTGACTGGACGACCCACATTTTAATGGACATGTGGAGTTCTCCGCACTGTTTTTTAATGGGTTAAATCTACTCCCAATGCAGGAATATTTTCCCACATTTTAATAAGGTCAAATGCTAGTATGAGTGGGGTTTTGCTAAAATTTAAGGGCAAGCTTTCCTAATCGCTCTCGTTTTCATTCCTCCTGTGCCTTCTTCCCAAGGCTTGTGAGTAGATCTGATTGATTTTTCCTTGTTTTATGGTGTAATCAGCTGGTCAGTTTATGTGGGACTCTGGTCATTTTTTAAATAAGGCCTTATCACCCCTAAAACTGTCAACAATTTACAGCGGTATAATAAAAATCTTGTTACTCTTCCAAGTTGACTAGCCGACAAGGCTTATGAATAAACATCGAATAAACACTTGTTTTTCCCTCCCTAAATATTATCTCTGGTTAAACTTAAAAGGGCAACTGGCCCACAATTTCACATGGTTTCCATTATCCCAATGGAATTCGGTTTTCCACATTTAGGATTTCTTCCTCCTTTGCGCGAATTCCTACGTATTCTTATCTCTTCACTGACGGGAATTATTCGAAGCTATTACGAGAAACAATTTGGCAAACAAAGATGGCA
The DNA here is from genome assembly GCA_030710315.1 of Anomotaenia brevis. Classification (NCBI taxonomy): domain Eukaryota; kingdom Metazoa; phylum Platyhelminthes; class Cestoda; order Cyclophyllidea; family Dilepididae; genus Anomotaenia; species Anomotaenia brevis. Next base: position 222,619 of record JAUOZQ010000021.1, read on the forward strand.
AATTAATTACCTTCTTTTGGTAACTACTACAGCTATTTCTCTCGGTTTGATTTGATAAAACTTATTTCAGTGGCAAATGTGCTTCTTGAGGCACTATTTTTCTTTTGAAATTCAGAGCTTTTTGATTCGTTAAGCTGCATGACGCAATTCGAGACACCCATTGGATCCACAGCTGATCCCATGTGACCCCTCTGCACGATTCGGATAAAATTCTACATCACGCTCTCCCAGTCCTAAGGGCTCAAATAAAATATGCGTCATTTATTTTGGAATGAAAAAGGAGCGATCTCCCTACTGTTGCTTTGTTTCGAACATGTCAAAAGAGAGGGCAGCAGCTGACATTGTGGCAGTTACTCCCATTGAATCCCGCTTGTCCGTAGCAGTACCGCCGACATTTGCGCTTGACCTGTAGCTTGTGCCGTGCTGTCATTCCCGAACTCTCTAAAATAGAGAAGCGACTTCTGTAATAGCAAGTTCAACTCGCAGAGTGTAACTTTTGAATACTAGGTGAGGAAACGCAGCTGGCTACTAATTCTGCTCCCAGACTATGCCCCTCAATCATTCGTAAACGTGTCAGGCTCACAATGGCCTCGGTTTCTCGGCCTCCCTGTCGCAGTCTTGAACTGAACCCCTTTGTCACGTCATTCCTTAAGTTCCGTCAAATTTAGAATAAATAAAGCGAGCGACCAAATCTTGCATTTAATTGAAGATCCAATCATCACTGTACTCACTTACGTCCATTAAAAAGCTTATTAATGCCTTCATTATTGTAAATATTTTTGATTCTGATTTGAAAGCCTCATAAATGTCAGTTTCAGCCTCTTCCAGCGGCTTTACAAAAGCCGTTTCCCCAGCTAAATGATTTTGCGAGCTGCGAATCAACTGATAGTCCGAGGAAGGATGAAGATCGGGAATGGAATAGAGTTGATGAGAAATTTTATCCAAACCAAGTTATATCTTCCATCTTTTGTGACGAGATTTAATGATAAGACGTCATTACCTCTTTTGATTCACTAGAGTCGATTTTTTCCTCTTAAAGTTTGGTTCAAGCGCCGCCCTGATAGTGGATTTGAGCATTAATTGTTGCTGCATTAGGTGGTAACATTTAAAAGTGGATTATTCTTTAGTGATCTCGCCAGATTTACGTAAGAAGAACCTTTTTCCAATGGAGTTCCTTTCTCAGCTGTGGCTGGGGTTCTCTCCTCCCCCTACGAAGCTGCCACCATCTACCACGACGCTTTGCATTTCCATCCACCAGAAAAGGTGAAACAAATTGTCGAGAATGGTGAAGAGAAGGTCGGATGTCAACTCGAGGTTTGCGTTGATGGTTTTCAGACAATTCATGATACATGCAGCTTTTACAAGTTTTTGAAGATGAAAACAATGGATAGTTGTGTCTTTAATTAAACTCTACTGATAAAGCTGGTTAAGATTCTCCAAGGGCTGCTGCTTCAAGAAGCAGCTTATCATGAAACTCAACTGGACCGTGTCCGACTCGATCTTCGTCTTCGTGGAAGGTGAAATCTCAACTTTAGCAGAGTTTCACAAAGCATCTTCTGCAACCGTCTTCTTTTACTCACCCATTCCTCTTTCTCCACAAACTGAACGAATGTTTCTGGCCTCTTTGTCGGCTTCTGAGTTTCTTTTCTTGAACTCTCAAAACATGTTCCCCGTAGCATTCGTTGGTACTTCCACATTAGCAATTTTTGGTTTTATTGTTCTGTAAATCAAAATTTATCAGGTTAAATACCTCGTAACATAAAAAATAGGTTTATTTCAATTAGAACTTGTAGTGTACTCTATAAATCCCGTAAATTTAGAAAGATAAACTTCGGACAGAACTTAACTGATGACATGATAGGCATAAGCATCTAACCCAGGGACAACTCTGCACTGCAACTTAAGGGCACACTCGTTCCTACCCGAGCTCGTGGTCTTTTCTCACACTAGGGTTGGTGGCGATGTCTTGACAAGAGCAGTGCCTACGGCGTAATAACCTGCTACAATTTCATCCCAGTATCGCCCGGAACTCCATTTGCCTACTTAATGTGGTTTAAAGGGCTCGTGAAAAACGTTTAATTGCCTTGCCATTTTCTGAGTGACACGCAGCACTAAGTGCCATCCTTCCTTGGGTCGGTTTTCGTGGAGGAGTTTGTCGCTGAAAAGTTTTTGAAGCAGATTTAAGGAGCCTGTTCAAATTTGATTCTTGGAATCGACATTTGGGCTGTGCCTAAGGGTGTGGCATTTAGCAGGTTATGCATTTTTACCGTTGCTTTCACGATGCTCAACGTTTAGCTATAAAAACGTTTATTTTGACCATCACTTTGGCTGATTTCCCGGAATTTTGCCTAATATTTCTGGAGCTATGCATGGGAATTTTTTACTGCGCAGGTTACGAGGCATTAATTCACTGGCTAAAGTTCAAAAGCCCTTCTATCACTAAGGTCGTCACCAAAGTGGGTTAGACAAAAAAGTGCCGAGCTTTTCCTCCCAAGAGTCTGTTTTGAATTGCACATTTGGGGTTTCAGATGCTGTAACGAAATCGTTTCTCCTGTAACGAAGCACATAAATGCTAGGAATTCGGAGCGCTGTTTTGCCTTACTGTACTTTCCGTTGTTATAACTCATGTGATTGGACATTGTTTGCTTTCGCCTTGTACAAAACTCAAATTTAAGTTAGATTTCAGGATTACCGATAGACTAGATAGTACAATATTGGAAATTGTTTTGTGGGAAATGCAATAAAACCTCGTGCTGGATTTATCATCCCATCGGATACATTTTAAGAATTTCTGCCACCCACTTCTGTCCCAGATAGCGGATAAGTGGGTGGCTGTCCAGCGACTTTTTCCGGCGCTAATCCACCCAACATGTCGGGAAAATCATTAGCTGTTTCTTGCTCCACTGCTAAAGATCTGATGTCAATGGCTCTATAAGCAGCCTTCCATTAGCTCAAAAAACCAGCGCTCCTTATTTTCGTTGCTGAAATCGTTCTGTTGATGCAAATCTACCGTCCATAATTTGCAGTTGTATTTCGGTTACAAAAGGGTGCCGCTTAGGCCAGAGGTGTTGGCATTAGATTGATTGCAACGCTTAGTCCATGAGGCTTAGTCACCTTCGCCTAACCATGAAAGAATCCCAAATGCCTTTCCGCAATGTTTATGCTCGCCCTAGGTGTGAAAACACCACTTTTTCACCATTTAACTCCTATTCAGCCTTTTAAAGGTTACTTCAGACATGACCAGGCATTTTTTGGCACGAGAATTGGATTTTTAAAGGAAAATTGGATATGAAATGTAATTACAGTTTCGTATTTCGTTTTCTTTCTGCGTTCCTATATATTTGAGATATTTGAATGTACAATGGCCTAAGCTTGAACCAAAAAGGGAAACATTTCGGAACAAATATTGTTCCTCAATTTCTTGATCAACGGATATCTATTTGAAAGTGTACGGATTTTTGTGGCCGTTTGGAATTCTTATTCTCATCTGAACCTTCTCTGCCTCCATTTTAAGGAGTATGAAAGACTCTTTTCCTATGGATTTTCTGTTATGTTTACTGTCTCTTTCCACTATAAGCACCCCTTTTGAATCCTTACCAGTTAGGATGAGTCATTAAACTTGAATCTCTAAATCTCTCAATGGTAAACTCGTTGGTTAGTCATATGGTACCGCATAAATTGAATGATTCCCCTCTATCCCCTTCACTCATTATCCCACGCAGGATTTATTACTTTTAGATTCACGTAGCCTTGATTTCCTGTAAAACGTCAATCAAAATCAGGACGCAGTCTTCAGCTCACCCGGGTGAAGTTGGAGCTGTGATGGTTGTCACGCTTTCTTAATTATGCACCTGAATGTTGGATGTTGTGGAACGATTTATGTGCCTTTGGTCTCAACTGATTACATCATTTTGACTTTGTTTTTGCAAAGTGCTCGACTGAATAAAAAGGGATCCGATTCCTCAACAAGGGCATTCAATTACTTTCTTTGACTAAATACGCTGTTCAGTTGGTTGGAAGTGAGGAGGTAGGGCAAGTAATCGATTTTTTTAAATATTGTTTTTCCCTGCTTTTAGCTCGTCTCCAGCGAGATGCAGATGTCGAGGAATTACAAAAGGCCTTTGACAAACAGGTTAGTGGTGGTGGTGGTGGCGGCGGCGGTAGTTTTGTCCCCAACATGCAGTCTTGTAAACCCTTCGTCCAATCAAATGCGCCTGACTTTGTTTTGGACTAAATTGTAGGCGAACCAATAGCTGATGTTTGGCTCAATCCCACACCGTCCATCCCTCTCATGAATTGATTTCGATGTTTTTCTTAGAATTGCTGACTCTCAGACTTCAAAAACGTACATATTCGAATCTAGAGGGATTGGGTCAAAATGATCGAAGTCTTCTAGGCTTGGAACAGTACTCCAATTACCATATTAGGACCTGTATTTGTATAGCATGAGAATGGAACACTTAGCCTTAAACTTTAGATGATTCACTTGGTAATCCCCATGTGTAACCAACAGTTCCTTAGCAGTCATTCCTTTCTATTGGAATAGCAGATTGGATGGTTAAAATGAAGATCCTTCTATATCACATACGCTTTGTTTGCTTGCAGAAAATACACGAGCCAATACTATCCTGGGTTCGGGGCTGCCTCAGAATTATCCACTTCTTGAATGCATAATGAGCGATGTAAAATGATATGGGTCCGGGTGATTTATTTATTCCACTTTTTGCTCTCGCAGCTGGCCGAGGGACGTCAAAAATGGGCAACCCAGGTGGCTGAGTCGCGCCATCAGTTAGACCAGCAGCGCACGGATTACGAAATGCAGATTTCAGGTACCCGCATTTGATTACTTCTACTGTTTGCTATATCAAGGGATCAGAAAGCTAGCAGTATAACTAGAGAAGTGTAACTACTATGTGGCGGTACTTTTGTGGCTAATGAGGCTGTTTTCGAAGGCTGGGAATGCTGCCTCCCGAAGTTCAAGATCGGTAGTTGTCACAGGTTTAAATCTCCCCAGATTTAAGTTGCTACAAGAAATCAACAGATGAAAACCGGACAATTCTTCAGTTTACCTCATTAACGTGACGAAAATGAGACGGGTATCTGTGCACAAAATAAAAAAGTTTTTTTAGTTTTTGCATTCATATTAACAGCCGCCTTAACCCCATGGCGTAGAGTCCGCATATGATGTTTGAGCTGAATGCAACCCTAACTAGGCTCTAGAGTAAATTCTCAATTTCAAGATGCAGGAGAAGCTAGAAGTCCTGTATTAAAGCTCACAGGTGATTTTACCCCACATTGGTGCTGTTCCAGTCTTGGTTCTAGAGTCTGGATCGCGAAAGAAGTATGTCGCTTCTTCTTCGATGTGCAAAATGAGTGGTTATTGCAGATGTTAAAAGCCGTTTTATTGTTATCTCTAGCGGGTTGTTGGTGAGAAATTAACAGGTGAAAACCGGAAAGTTCTTCAGTTATCTGACTGATATTTCGAAATTTTGTAGGTGTTTCTCAGCAAAGATTTTAGAGTTTACCTCATTACCATGAAGCAAATGAGGTGGTTATTACGGAGATCTGTTAGTTCATACATTAATTTTAGTAGTTGTCTTAATCCTATGGCTTAGAAATCGCGTAAAATGTTTAAAAATGAATGCAGCCGCAACTCGGCTATGTATTTAAAGTTGTTCTAAGGTGTGCTTTCATTGTCAAAATGCGGACGAGGCTAGAAGTGAGGTATTTAAGCTCTCAGGTGCTTTCAACCCACATTGGTGCTATTCCAATTTCGTTTCTAGATTCTGATCGTGGGAAGACTATGTACCTACTTTCTGAAGAGTTTTCGTACGTCGTTCCTTCGATACGAAAGTGAATACCTTTTGAAAATCTCACAAGTCCTCTTAGTGATATAATTGTCTTACTTTTAATCCCATCGAGAGCGCTGTAAACGGTCACTTCCCAGGAATCACTTACTGAGTATCTGTTGTTTTGGCTCTCATGGAGGATTCCAAACAGTCGCATAAAGCCATTTCCTTCTCTGTGCAATCACTGCACCGATTGCCGAGGATCCAGGCCAATGACCAATCCACTGTTCTGGCATTTAGTGCTCTGGCTTAGCATTTACCCCGTCCAACTGCCAGCCCGCCTTTGGCTGCGTCGGGCCCATGTGAAATTGGGTTCTCTGCCTTGATGACCTCACAGGCATTTCGAGTGATTTCTTCGCCTTTCACTAAGCATTTCGCAGTTGCGTAACCGTTAAATTGAAGTCCTTGTGGCATCATCGTTTTCGTGTCTGTGTAACAGTAAGCCTCCTAAATGCGCAGTCAGTGTGTTGCGCTTAAAAGCAGAAAAAGGGTGTGTGGTCTTCCATCCCATTGCCAGTCTAATCAGCGATCCGGGTGTGATTGATCAATTGGCGGGAGTTTCTGAAGTCGCTAATTGATTCAATTATGTTTCACTGGTTCTTGGCACGTCTTTCCCTTTGTCGTTGTAGAACTCAAGCGCCTGCAAGAAGCCCGCGTGACTGAGCTGCAGAATGACCTCGAATCCACGGAAAAGCACCTTTCGGTGAGAATTTGTGTGCTCTCGTTTATTGAGGCATCTCATTTGACCTTACACCCCTTCCTTCCTTCCTTCCTTCCTTCCTTGATTGTGCATTGGCGGGTTTCATTCATAGTAAAGCTGCTGCAGTTCTAAGTGCCTACTTTGCACTTACTAGAAGTCACCGATGCGTTACCTATTTACCTTTTTTGATGCAGGAGGTTCTTTATTGCCATCATTGCACTAAAAGTAGTGTCAAATTGACCAAGAGCAAACTGTCGCCATTTTTTCTTCAATCGCATCTGTTCAGCTGCAGAATTTGTCGTGAAAGTTCTCCATTTCAATTGCAACTATTGTAAACTAATAATGCGACAAACGCCTGATTTCTCAGGTGTATTTTAACTGCGAGAAGTCACGAACGACTGTGCAAAGATCAGGTTTCCATCGACGTGTTGTGCTTCGCAGTCTCATAGGCTGGATCCTGAGTGCTCTCAAATTTTTTCCGACGTCTTTTTGGTCTTTTCCGAATGCCAAGTGTTTTCATCTCTTTGCTTGTGTTTATAAAATTGTTGCAAGAAGGCTTTTCGCAACTAATTTTCCGATGCGTTTCTCAGACATCTAAATGCCTCTTCACTACTAAACGTAATCCTTTTTTAAATTGGCATTTTATGTTTACCGTGATCTCGTGAAAATAAGGGTAAAATAATAATAATTTCTGCCTCTTAGGTGCCACTTAATTATTTGCATGTTTAGATGCATTCAAACTGATCAAATTTGGTTTTACTGTTCAATAAAATTAACATTTACTTAATTAATACCCTGCCAGCGTGGAGGTACCCAAGAGTCATTTGAAGCACATATTAATAATGTTTTGTGATTTCAAGAGAGGAAGCAAACTCGGTAGCTGACAAAAGAGCTAGAACACTGAGGAATGTGTGAATGCAAAAAGGTGGTTTGCGAAATTCAGCTGAAGTGGAGGTTTCACCCTCCGAGGTGATGGAAGTCGTAGATAATCGGTGAAAGTTAATTGATTATTTAATCTTTAACTAAATACAACTTTTGGCCGCTTGTTTTAGTTATTAAAAATGTGGACAGAACTTATCGGATGACCTGATTTGTGCCTCTCCACTACTAAACAGAAATTATGCTTAAAATTGCCATCGCCTATTTACCATGATTTCGTAAAAATACCGGATAAATTATTTTTTGGCTCTTTGGTGCCACTTTATTTGTAGTAGACCCATTTGTCACTCTTTCCTTTTACCCTTTCTCACCTACAAAACAGTTTTGTAGAATAAATGACCTTTGGAACCTATTAGGCAAGGACTTGAAGGTTAGATACAGGTACTGAATGCGGTTTGAACGAGTTTCGCCACACTGTTTTCAACTAAGAAATTTTTGTTTATTGATAAAAGGTTAAAGTGTAAGCCTTATAAAACCCGGAACCTCGACCAATAGGTTGTGTGCATCTACTGAAAGTTTCTGTGGGCCTGATTTTGGTTAATGCAGGTTTTACTTGTTGTTATGGTCCAAATTTCTGCTCCCATTCCCAGTGATTCCTGGGAAAAATGGTCGACCTCCATTTCTGCTACTGAGTGACTTTCAGTATTGACTCGTATTAATGAAATGCTATTTCGATTGCTTTTCGGGATTGGCTTAGGAGTATTCACTGTACAATGGGCTACTAGTCACTATGTATAAATGCGACATTTCATTTTCGTTCGATCCAGCTTTGATGTGAGTAACAGCTGTGTAAGAGTCTTTTTCCAAAATGGTGACTTAGTAAACACTTTTTTGAAAAGGCTTAGACACACCAATAGTTTTATCTAACCTAATTTACCTTATTTCTTGTCACAATCCACTTTTTCTTCCACCCGCGTGCAGAAATTCCTCATTTCCTTTGGAGGAAGTGCCTGGAGAAAGACTTTTAGTGCTTGCTACTAAATGGATGTCAATTAGGCGAAACTATATGTTTATTTTGTCCGTTGCTATTTTACCGATTGTGCTGGCTGGGTTTCTATGAATCGGTTAATTCGCGAATCAAAATGCCACTAGTTATCAAATTGACTGGATGCATTGAGGAACCACAGCATGGTACGCAAAGGCTTGTGACTGCCTGTTAATTAGTAACGTGGATGCTAATTGTCTTTAATGCAATCTGTTTAGCCTGGACTGGTTGGTTTTGTTTTCACTCGCAAAGTATCATTGGGTTTAATGACGATGACTTCTATGACAGCATGTAAAGGTAGATTAGGACCTCTCATTAATCACAATTTAATTTTCCTTAAGTATCGGCTGCACTGCCGATTTATGTCCAAACGTCATTCAACTTCCTGTCGTCGTGTACTGCAATTATTAGCTGGGCCAGCGTGTGTAGCCTTTGGCAGGCTTTGTCACTGAATGCAACCCACATTTACGTCAAGGTTCAATCACTGTCAAATGGATTTCTAGCTTTTGCATAAAATCTAGGTATTTCTAATTATCCGCGTAAGATTTTAGTTCCACCAACTCACAACTAAAAATAATATCTACCACCAATAGCTTCTTGCGATTGAACTTGATTTAACTGTGAAATTGCTGAATCTCCTTTTTCAATTAAATAGTCCTGGAAATATCGCCGTGATAGGAACTGATCCAGGTCTGTTTATTTAAGCAACTAACAGCCACTCGGTCGTTTTTAGAACTACATTTTGCCCTCTGAAGACTTGGAAAATGTCACTGCTTTACTCTTCTTTAGTTAAAACAGACTGAAACTGTTCAAAAATGTGTCAAACAAGCACTTTAGTGGCTACTTTTTGCGTGGCGCTAAGCAGATTGGGTCTTAATGGCTTACTAGTTTTTATCATGGTCTTTAAATGTGCGTTTTTTCTGGCTGTTGATGTCATGGCAGGCCGAGTTGGAACGCCTGCGCTCGGAATGTGAGGAACTGCGTCGACAAGCGGAAGCAAGTCGGAGCAGCGCCGCGGCTGAATTCTCAACGCAACAGCTGCCCTCTTCCACACAGCCTGAAATGGCCGACTGTTCGGTGAGCTGGTCAAATTCTTCCCCAACTGATTTACAATATTCGTTTCTCAGCTGATTCAAGCCCGTTTACCGCTCACGGGCCAAATTTCAGGCTACAGAATTACCCAGTATTTCCTGTTCGATCGCTAGTGTATTTCTAGGACCTTTTAAAACTACTGCGTAAGTCGGAGCAGAGATTTGAACCTTGATAATGGTTTCTCGCAAGAAAAGTCTCATTAGCTCATCGTTTCGATATTTCTCTTCGAAGGTAGGTATTAGTTAAGACACGACTTTTTTGCAAAGGTAAGTATCCAAGTCTCTCGTTATCTCGTAAACATCTGGCCTTTCTAGTGACCCTACTTTTTTCCACGTGGACGTTTTTGGAAAAAATGTACATTCCAGCATTTCTGATTTATAGTTTCAGTTTTCATTCATTTCTCTTCATTTCATTTCAACGGAATTTGCTATTTTTATTCTGTTTCAAGTTGGTAAACAACGGACGCCTCTTTTGCGGTTCCTCTCATGTTTAAATTCCCTCTCTGGACTCATGGCAACAGTTAGTGTAAAAATACCGGCTCAAGTTGACTGGACCTCTTCCGGTAACAGCATTTGCATAATGTACTGGCTGCTTTCCTTTCGTCGGTAGCACCGTACATTTCCATCCTTTTGAAAATTCCCTGAAAACTGAAAAGGTAGTACAACCCAAAGTGCCTGAATTAATCGGAAGATTTTCCGGCGGTTGAGTTGTCTGTAGGTTGTGGAGGAAATTTCCGATGGGATTTTTCCACTTTTCAAATTTTAAACTTAACTTGGACTCGGGTATTGAATTTTCTTAAAGCAACTGTGCTCAGAAACAACAAATAAGTATGTATGTTTCCTCTCATTGAAAGATCAGGGGCTTTTAAAATCGCCAATATCAAAGAAGGTTTTTCGTCTGTTTGTTGGGTTAAATTATTAATGCTGTTTTGCTGTTGGTTTGCAGATCGTTTTGAGAACAATGCCATGTCTGTTTAAAGACCTTCAAAAGTTATTGTTTTTCATCTTATTAGAACTTATCGGGTCTCCTAAACCCGGAGTTGAACTCATGACCTTTATTTGTACCCCACACGGCTCTCTCTGGGGTCATTTAAGTCATTATTCATCGACTTTAATCTGGCCACAAACATCTCAACAAACGCCCTAAAGGATTGCATGTTAGTCTATCTTTAACGAGTTCTTGGACAATTTTGAATGTTAGATTACCTTTAGCGACTCCCACGCATGCCACAAATATGTTACTTGTCAAAGTTTTTTCAGCATACGGTGGAAAGCTGGTATTTAAGCTAAAATTTCCTCCTTCTCTTAAAAATTATGTACTTTCCGCTTTCGAAAGTCTATATCCTTGAAAATTCTAGGCAGAAAATTCCAACCGCCGTATGATTTAACTCTTGGAGGCCCTAGAAGCAGTTTTGAATAAGTCTGAAACTTTTTTCGTCCGTATCAGACCATCTTTTCTGGTTCGATGGGAAAAGCGCAAACGTTCCATTAGCTTTTGAAATTATTATCGACCAAATAATTCTTCTCATTATTAAGGTAATAACTACTGTACTCGTTCACATTTTTCATTCGGATTATGTTGCTGCTATTTTGCTACTGGGCTTGAAAGCCGGAATGGCTTCATTGTAAGTGCCACCGCTTTGGCTGAGGTAATGAATTATTAGCACATGAGGTACTTGTCATCCATGCATCATTCTGACTGTACCTCGTAATTATGTGTTCCTTTCCGCAATCGCCCAATTGCATCATGTGCACTATAATTCAGCAAACCATCCCCTATCCAAGTCATCTTAAATGCACTAACTTCCGGTTTTACATAAGTCCCTTATGTGGTGCAAACGTGCCTCTCCTAGACCGTTCGTTTCGTTCCAATATGTGAAATTAGACAGAACGCTGCATCCGAGCGTTGCTATAACTACCCATCTGTCGTTATGGCAACTATAGGCGTATCTTCCTTCTGCTCAAATTGCGTTAAATTTACATTGACGTTCCTACTTTGATTTGCTCCGTGTCTTCCCAGTCCAAGTGGTTTTCTGATGCGTCAGCATAAGTCACAAGTTGTGGATTAATGCAGACTTCGTTGTCTTTACTAATTTATGCATATAGGTGTGTATTTTTCACCGGGAAAATTGCGACCGATTGCATTACAATGCAAGCTTACGAATAAAGTCAACAGTTCATCCAACCCTTGGCAGTTGCAGAAACACTTCACTCTGGAAGTCAGTATACGTAATCGCCTTGAGCCTTGTGTGCGTTTTATTTCAGTGGCTTTCTGCAAAACCCATTACCCGCACATTCAAGGAAATGTAGCGGGTTCTTAAACGTGGGTGCCACTTCTACCTACCACCGAATTTAACCCAACGATGCCTTGGCATTTGCTAAAGGTGGCCCTCGACTTTGACCCAAAATCGGCGGCAGTAGAGTTGCAACATTTTGCATTGGATGAAAATAATGGCAGAGCGTAACTGATTTTTCTCTATAGTACGAAGTCCCCTATATGCAGTCTTTATTTCCAAATCATGGAGGGCTGTTTTGCGTATCTACTAGGGAACAAACCCAAGTTCAGTCACCTGAGATTATTGTTATGTCGCTATCGGACTATAGGACCCTATTCCGATTACAGCCACGTTGCTCAAAATGCAAACGAGATAGGCTTTGGTTTGATACAGGTGTTGAACAAAATGGTGAAAGCACCTTGAAAAATCAACAAAAAGATTATTTAAATAGGGTGTAGCCTCAATTCTCCGAGGTATTGATTTATACAAATTGCTAAAACACTCTCACCCCACTCTTTCAGAGGCTGTGGCTGAGGCGGAAATCGACTTCTTACTTGAATCCCTAAAATCGACCACAAATACTCCTCAATGGGGATTGTGGTGGCCAGATGAGATGCTCAACCTCATTAGAATGTTCCCCCTCTAGCTGTTGTATGGATTAGTGCTGCCCTACTATCATGAAAGACAGTCCTTGAACCATAGGATGAACTTGGTCGCCCAAAAATCCTAAATAGTCTCGACTTGACATGAAGGCAAATCACTGGCCCAGTGGTGGATTTCCAGGAAGTAGCACCCCTGCTCATCATCACAGAGCCCCCGCCGCCGCCGCCGTCGCCGTGTTTTACGGTTGGGAGAGGGCAGCAATCTGGATTAATCACTTCTTTTGGCTGTCTTCAAACGCAGTACACTCGCCCGGAGGTCAGAAATAGGGTAAACTCTGACGATTTATCAGAGAAAATCACTAATTCTGAAAGTTTCTACTCCACCACTCTAAACGCTTTGGAAATTGTTATCTTTGAGGGTAGCGGTTTTCTAATTGCAGCTCTTCCGTAGTGGAGTCCAGATATGTGCAGCTGCCGACAAGCAACAGATTTGTAGAGCCTGCAGTGATTTTAGGAGCTCTAGCAATTCCATTTAGAGTCCCATGGTCTTTCTCAGGCAACTTCGACTTTTGGCAGCCAGACCTGTGCTTTGCTGCTTGCACCTCTTGAGAGTACATCAAGCATTCGTGGGGGGGGGGGGGCACCAACAATTTGGCCTCTTTGAAGGCCCGCGAGACCTGCCACCTTTATAAAATTAAAACCATTTTTTTAAATATCTGTAATAACAGTTATTTTAAATAAACGTTACACAACAACAGTAGTAAGCATAAAATTAAAATATGTCATGTTTTGATAGTTTATAACATGTCCAAAGATTATGATGCCGAATAATAGGCGTTTCCACTATTTCGCCCAACCCCTGTATTTTGTTTTGTGGCCCTTTTGTTAGGTCCAAATCCCCTCCTCACCTGAGGAAAACGGCGAAGACGCGACGGAAGCGGGGGAGGAGCTGAACGACTCGCTGCACGGCAGCGACAGCGGTGGCAGCAGCAGCAGCAGGGCGGTGTCGAAGAGCTTCAACTTCGACGACATCCCCATCTCCATGACGCGCTCCTGCTACACGCCCCAGGCGCGCCCCGTCGTCGCCGCTGACGCCGGCGCTCACTCCTCCTTCCTCTCCCCTACCACCTCGCGTCTCCACTCGGCCGCGGCAGCGCAGCATCCCGGTCAGCGGCGACCCGCGAGCATGCTCACCTCCCTCGATGTGAGTGCTGAGGCCTCTACAGACCTTCTGCAAGTCACTTCATGCTCCGAGGTTTCTCAGACTAAAAACCAAGTATCGAAGATTCGCCCTTTCGCTTTTTCCTCAGTCGTAGTGATTTGGAAGACGGCAGAAGAGAAGCAAGCTTCAAATTGTCGAGAATAACAAATTTGTAAATTTTTTCCCAAAAATACTTTTTGGTAAAGTATTGTTTACCATGTATTCCGGGTAGCTTGTAAGTCTCAGTGATTCGCATCGAGAACATCCAGGTCGCAATTCGAAGCTCTCTCAGATTTGGCACCTACAATTTCTTTTCGAATTTTACATTTTTTTTTAAATTGATCGAAATTCCAAGGGTTCTGTAGTGACTCTTGAAGCAGAATATTATTAGTGTCATTTTTAGAACCATGCAAACTGGTAAAATTTGGTTCTGTAGAACAGTGCAATTATAGTTTGCTTGATTAAAACTCTTCTAATATAGAACGAGGCGGCTGGAAACATTCGCTGAATTAGGAAGAGAAATGTGCGAATGAACAAAGATGGCTTAAGAAGGTGAAGATCGAACTGGACAAAGTCCAGTTCAGTTTGAGGATAAGCTGCTTCTTGAAGCGGCCCTAGAAGAATTTTTCCTGTTTTATCAGTTGAGTTGGGATAGACAATTAAACTTGGTTTAAACCCTATAAGTGTCCATCGTCGTTATCTTCAAAAACTTGGAAAAGTTCCTTGAAAATGGGTCTCTCCTCTTGTATTGTCTGAAAACAATTAATTCAAATCTCGAGTTGACTACATGTGCTCCTCTCTCTTCCACTCCCGCCAACTTGCTTCACATTTTTGGAGGATGGAATTGTGACTAGGGACTGGCGAAAAGTAGATGTTTCACCGAAATGTTTAGCATCGTAATTCGGGAGGGGGAGAAGACCCCAGCCATAGCAGCGGTCGAGAAGGGAACTTCATGTGAAGGGGTTCTCCTTCAATCTGATGGGGTCGCCAAGGAACAAGGAACCACTCTGAATTGTTACCACCTTAGCAACAGTGCTTAAACCTACTGTCAGCAATTAGGGCTTTTGAACCAAGATGGGAGAAGGAAGGAAGAGACCTGCCTTAGTGGAGCGAAAATGGGATGGTGTTTCATCTGGACATTGCAGCACGACCCCTCACAGCAGGAATCACGTCACAAAAGAACGAGTAAAAATTGGGTTGGGAAAAATTACTTATTTACCTTATTCTCCCGACTACTGTGCTCTTTCATGTCGGTAGTATAAAACTGAAATTTGTGTTTTTCGAGTCAAAACGAAAAGAATCTTACACTACTTAGGGCTTTAGTAAACCTGTTACTAGATGGGGGATGGAAGTCATAGGTAGCCGGGGAAAGTACTTTGATGATTGAATCTATAATTGCCTGTAACATTTGGTCAAATATCTTATTTTTTCAAAATCAGGACAGAACTTGTTGAGTGGCCTAGTGATTCCTTAGAATAGGTTTTTCTCTCGATGTTTGCTTTTGACGTAACTTTTAGTCGCTAAAATTGTATCAGAATTGGAAACGGGAGGTCGTGTTAAAGAGCGGTTTCACTTGAAATCGAGTAGAATGGTTGGGTGTATTGTTGTTCTGGTTTATAGGGATTTAGTATTCTCCTTCATTTATGGATTGTCTTCTCCATACCACTTATTACATTACCAATAAGAGGGAGGAGAGGTGTATTTCATCAAGCCTCAACTGAAACCTAATTTTAGTAGTAGTTACCGTTTTGCTTTCAAAACTCACTCACACTCATTTTCAATTGATTCCACAATGCTGACAAAGGGTATCCCTCTTTTTTAATTAAACTTAGTGAGCTGGTATTTTACGGTCTTGGGAAATCCAGGTCAATCATATCTCTTTGAAAAATGTTACACCCTGGGGTCTCACAATGTAGGCAATCTAACTAAAATCTGCGTTAATCACCGATGCGGTCGAATAATCTAAGTGGGTATTCAAGCGTGCTTCAGTTTAGCTCTAAATAAGCGCTTTAGCAATTTCAAGTTGGAGTTCTTCACGTTGAATTGTCAGCACGCACTCTAGCGGCATTCTTCTATCCTCTTGTCTAGTCTGCCAACGACTCGATGATGCAGGAGGAGATTGAGAGTCTGAAGGCAGTTCTCGAGATGAAGTCGGCCGAGGCAGCAGACTTGCGACAGAGGACCATGCAACTGGAAGAGGAGGTGAGTGTTTTTGTCATTTTCACTACGCAATTCACTATTTTCTCCTAGTACACTCTGCAAGAGATTAGGGAAAAAGAAAAGAAATGGTTGGCTACTCCAAAATTCAGTAAATGCATAAGAAATTCTAAGGACAAGGAAATCACATTACTAACAATAGCAGTATAAATTGGCGACTACAGGAGCCTTAAACCGGCACAACCGGGAGGTAGCTGATTTTGCACTTTCCCCGGGGGAGGGGTCTCCTCACCAGCTGCTGGGGGACCTGTGTGGGAGATTCGATGAGGCCAAATATGATTATGTAGTCATAAAAATTAGTTGACGTGCCTTAAGGTGTGAGGGCAGTTGACCTCTGCGACGCAATGGTCTTTATTTAGTGCATGGTTGAGGCTGCAGCCTTCAGTTTACCCCATAATGTTGGGCTGTCCAAATCTTTCTCCGTAGATTTCCGAGGAAATCTGCTGTTGTGGTTCTTCTTCTTCTAGTCACGACAACTCCGGAGTTCTAATAGCAATAAGTTCCATGCCGCCATACTGTTTTCACTGTGTTCCATGGGAGCATAGAACACTGGTCATCATCCCCTCATCATGGTGAGTTATTCTCTTGACGAGTGAGCTTGGTGGTTCCAGTCACTCATTCTCTACGTTGTCATAATGTATCAGCTCATCCGATAAGTTCCGTCCTAACTTCGAATGCATCAAACAAGTAACTGGATGTTACATCAGCATTGTAGTTTCAATCAGCATTATACTTTCTTAGATTATCCATGACTCCTTCCTTCCTTTAACAAGCCTATTAATACCTTCGTTGTTGTGAACTCGCAAATGTTGCGAAAGCTCTACCTTCAAAATGAGTGTTAGCTTAAAAAGGTAGTAGTTTGAGGGAGTAAGGTGGGATGAGGGGGGATTTACTCCCCGTCAAGTTCTTCTTCGGTCTTTTATGACGCGATTCCTGCTGTGTGTGGGGTGTGGGGTCGTGCACTGTCTTGGTGAAACATCACCCCATTTTCAGTTCACTAAAGCAAGTCTTTTTCCTCCTCAAAGCTTGGTTCAAAGCCTCCCTAATTGTCCACGGTAGATTTGAGCTTTAATTGTTGCTGCACTAGGTGGTAACGAGTCAAAGAACCTTTTCTTCCCATGAAGTTCCCTTCTGATTGTGTAGGAAATTGTTTGGAACACCCCATGCATATAGGGCGAATATTTTTTTTCCTATTCTTTTGGTACGACTTGAAAATTAGCCACGTACAAAACGACCTCTTGCCCATAGCTGATGTGTGCATGTATCCCTATTTACAACCACAAACTAAGGCTCACACGAGGTCAATCCCATATCTGCTAAAGTACACGCCTTATACTTCTTCTAGTTTTCAGTTTCGTGCTCACAAGCCCGAAGTAGTTCACGACTTCTTGAGAACTTTATTTTTAATCCCATGTTTTGCTGCAGCTGAGATCAAAGCCCATCTTTACCTGTCAGCGTCACTGACCCATTTACTGTCTTCATTTTGTAGCTGGAAACGAGCAAGGACCTTACTGCCAAGATTGCAGAGCTTAAAAGTCGGAATGTCAGTCTCGAGGCCCTATTGGAGTTCCGCACCAAGAGTAAAGAGTACGTTTTTTTTCGATAGTTGAACGCACTACTGATTTGCTCCGAGTGGCACTAATGATGGTGATCTGTGTTTAGGCAAATGCAGGACCAGCTACAGGAGTTGACGCTCAAATTGGAGAAGGAAGTGGAGGAGAAACGCAAGTTCAAGAGTGAATGCGAGGTCCTCAGTCTGAAATTACTCAGTGCGCGGCACAGGATCAAAGAAATAAGCGAGAAGGATGGCGATGGAGAGGAGGACAGCTTCGATATGCCTTCATCCTGCTGCATGTCGAAGTAGTTTAATCCATTGATAGCCTTGAAAAATTAGTCGAAAACTGGTCTAGATTACTAATATTGATTCTCGGTTCGACAGCTCAATGCACGTGGATTTGCGTCAAAGAAACTCCCCGGTGGTAGGTCGGACACCTCGACCGATTTCTGCGATGATTGAGACGTCGGCAAGCAACGAACCTGACGATGACCGGCTGCCGGCTGGGTCTTTTATCTCCCTGGAAACACGACCTGCCACCGGAGGTTCTATTCGACTGTGGAGAGGCCTGCAACACGACCGAAGCAAGCGTCGGACCCTGGCGACATCGGCGGAATTGGATCAGGAGCCTCGGCGCTAGGCATTGACGCTGTTCCAGTCGTCTTTTTATTTATTGTGTACATAGAACTCTTCATTGTTATAACTTGTGACAGAGTCGTAATGGCACGTTGGTCCATGATACTCTATGAAATAGGCATCGTGAGTTTTTGATTTCAGTCCCTCTCTCATCTCTCCTCACCCATGTTACCCCCTACCGTCCTCCAATTGTGGAAACAAAATAAAATTTTACCCGTTTTAGTATTCCATGGTTTCAGAACCTAGCGAAAGGACGAAGGCTTAGCTCTCCGAATACTGCTGTTCGGGATATATTAATCCAGAACGAACTACAGTAGTTGAGAACATTATGAGTTACAGGGATGCCAAGCCTTATGCTTTCAATAACCTATAAACTCAAGTCGAATTTTAGGACTTGAAAAATTGTCGCAATTTACAAAATGCAATTCTCAGTAGAAAGTCTCTTCAAAGAAGCCTTTCAAGAACTGAGGATGCTGAGGTTTCCAATTAAAGTGTTACTTCCTAGCATGAAAGTTATCCAGATATTCAAACTCTCATTATGCAAAGTGAAGCAATTAGTAACAGCACAAAATAACAGATTTGAGGGTACTTGCTCCAGTCCATCACAGCCTCAATCCGTCTTCAGAATGAGATTGGTTCAAACTGACTTGATATTCCCTACAAAAAAGGTTCTCATCAACGATTTCCATACTTTCGGCGTTAATTAACTTGGCTTTCTAGTACTTCTGGGCAATTAGTGCCTTTCTCGACAACGATTTTGGCAGAGGCCAGAAATTGAGACACACTTTTCGCCTTTTTTCTAAGCTGTAGCTGGGTACCGAATCCATCCAAATGGTCTATATTTCCAATGTCCTCGCTATCTAGTGCTTAGCGACTCTGGTCGGCCCGAGTTCTAAATTCAGCCTAAGCCCCTTCAACTCTTTTATCTGCAGCTTTTCTAGGAATCTGCTGCTGAGCATGTATCGTCTTTCATGTTGCTAACTTCTGTCAGACACCACATCCTCCTAGGTGCCATTGCAATCCTCTAGTTCAAGCCACCGGCTTGTTCTGTTCATCGTGTTCAAGAGAGTGCACTGAACAGAGACTGTATTCTCCTTATGCTGATGGCCCACTTGAATAATCATGCAACAGGTTATTCTCCGCCATGATGAGAGTGGTTGCAATCGATCATTCTCCTCCTGTCATGACGTATGCTAATGACGGTGAATATGTTAAGCTTTTAAAGGAGACGTCCGCCTTTGACGCACCCAGGAAAACCAAGTGATATTCTGCACATTTTTACTTTATCCACACCAGGACCCCTAGTTCTGAGTACATTTCAAGGTTCCTGGGTGGTTTTTCGAGGCTTCAAAAATAGGAAAATAATTCCAAACCTACTTGCCAACACCTGTTTGGTTAGAGGGAGGAGAAAGACCCATGAGAAATCACCAAAAAATCTCTTGAACATTACCGATTTCTTTAATAATTGTTTAAACTAGATTTAAGATTTCATAAACTCTACTTTAAAGAACTTAGTAGCACAGCCATGATAGGAGGGTGTATTGAATCAGAACGGCAAAAATCAAGAATTAACCAAGAGAGAGGTACCAGTTTATTAAAATTCAAGTACTTGTGCTTTAAAACATGTGGAAGTTGTGCTGTATCCGAATTCGTTTTGAAAAAAATGATTATGGTATAATTCATAATATGATATTTTCAAAACACTTGATGACGACAAACAGTTACTACCAATGACTAAAACGAACGGATGAGATCTAACTCATGTGGTAATTAAAATGCCATTTCATCCCCTGATTATTCCTACAAATGTCCATGTCTTTATAAATAGAGATTAGCTGAATGTACTCATAGAACTGAGAAAATGACGAAAGGTGCTTTAGTCAGAACGTGGGTGTTTCTATGTTCCGATAAACGACCTTCAGCAGTGATAAACAAGCCGCTGAAGTTATTTTTCTCGTCATGGTCATCAACAGAGGCCAAGTCTATCTGCTTGTCGCAAAGCTTGGGTTGATCTATCGACTCACTAAACCGAGGTGGGAATAAATAAAACGTCGATGCGTCGACTACCATTTATGGGCAGGCGGTAGCATTCATTCATTCACATTGGTAGTCCCCGGAGAAATGCACTTAAACCCAATCGAAAATGAACACTTTTTCATGCCCTTCGGATTTCCATGCCTCTGCTAGTCAGGCAGTTAATCAGAACACTTCAATGATTGTGTTCTACTGAGAGATGGGGCTTAGAACAGGAACATCCCTTTCTAGCTTGTTGGAATATAAGGTTTAGAGTGTCACTGTGTTTCGACTCTACAAAATAAAGTGGTATCATCAGTTTGGTAAATTTTCTAATGGAATGGTTTGAATTAAGGCATCCATGTAAAATCGAATCTCGTCGACTTGCGTGGGAAAAGTACGGTCTAATTGATCAAAGGAATCTCGCAGTATTAATTGAAACACCATAACAGATTTTGCGAAGGATTAATGCTTAACTATTGTTTTGTGAGATTAATCAAAGGCAACATTAATAGGTATATTTATACATATTTTAAAGCTTTGGGAAGATAGTGCTCTTTATTTATAAAGGTTTGAAGCACCGATAAATTTAAGACAAAACGAACATAAAAGCAAGTCTATTATCCTAGATATCTCAAATCTTCTATAAAATGACTTTATATATGTGTTAAAATAAATGTACTAAATTCTCAGATTTTGCTAATAAGCGCCAATGAGCATGGTCGCTTAGCAACTATCGACACAGAAAATGCTGAAGGATGAGTATGTCATTGAGTCAAGTGCGTAAAAGCTAGACCGCCGCACTCTGCGTGCATTAGCAAAAAATCCAAAACAGAGAGAACAAGGCAGGTAGCAACGGGGCAGAGTAGGTTTGTGTTTATGCTAGAGTGAATGGCATCATAGGGCCCAGAGCCAATGCCATGAGTGCGTGTACTTGTGGGCCTGTTAAGCAGTAACTTGAAACACCGATGCTTTCCGATTGGTCAGCTGCACTGTTGTAACTTAGAACAAGAGACGCCTACCTTTAATAGGCCTCAGTCGCCACGAGAGAGGTAGGGATCTGTACATAGTCAGACCTCCACCAAATACACACACTCAACTCACGATTCTCGGCTGATTACTAAGTAGGGATGAGTTTCGACGAGGAGCAACTGAGTGATTTGTACGCCGCCTTCCCGGAATTACAGAAGACCGGGTCCATCCCCACAGAGGATATCAGGACGGCACTTGAGAAACTAGGCTGCCCTATCCCAGGACATGAACTGAGGAACATGCAGGGTGTGCGTATGAAGATTGGCGCCCTGTGTGACCTGAACGAGCTCTACCAAATCTACCTCAAGGCTTTGGAGTTGAAAGACGACTCAAAGAAAATCCTCAAAGATGCTATTCTCAAGGGTATCCAGGAGGCCAAGGTAATTTATTAAACAGTTTATTTGACAGTATATGTAGCACGAAATCTCAAATATTATTCTTATTTATATTATTAAATCAAAAACTATGTGGCATTCCAGGAGGAGAGTGTAGATTTACGAACGGTGGTAACACGATACATGGTCCTTCTAGAGTATCCTAGCAGTGTGTATGTGATTGTGCACAGTTCCTGTGTGCCGGAAGGAACTGACTATGGGTGATCAACTCTAAGCAGTCAGCTTTTCTTCAGCCCAGTAGAGTGATACTTTTATCTAAACGCACATCCGCCTGTGAAAGGGCTGAAACTTATGCGAGTAGTCCATTGATTTACAGCTAAATTTTAGAGAATGCCTTTAGTTTGCTGACTAAACTTTGACCTCACACAGCGCTCATGGCCTCTGGGTGCAAAAGTACTTTGGCTTGCTCCTTTATTCAACAAACTCTTAACCCCGTTTGAAGAACTAGCTCCATCATGTGCAAAAACGGCGTTTGTACACTTGAAGATCGAGCAGAGCCCATTTTTCATCTAAGTCAAATGTTTATTTGTTAATTGTAGACCTTTGACACCGAGGTGGGAGGAAAGCATACGGTGACTAAATCCGAAGAGAAGGCCTTCACGAATTGGATAAATAAACACCTTCAAGGCGATCACGACTGTGAGAGCCTAGGTCTTATCCCGATCAATTCAGATAATGATGGAGAGCTCTACGAACGTCTCAAGAACGGCATTATTCTCGCCAAGATGATCAATGTTGCTGTCCCCAATACCATTGATGATCGTACTCTCGAGAAAGGCGAATCCCTTAAGGCCATTTTCAAGGTAACTTTCCTAACGATAGATTGATTCATCGACTTAAAATGATCACGCCTGACCCAAGGACAACTTTTTTTGCAGAGAAATGAGAATTTGACGCTGGTTGTCAACTCAGCTGCTGCTATTGGCTGTTGCATGGTAAATATTGGCCCGGAGGATATTTCTGGTGCCCGAAGACACATTGTTTGTGGACTGATTTGGCAGCTGATTAGGAAGGCTATTGTGGATACCATTACACTAGCCCAGCACAGCGAGTTAGCGGCCCTACTTTCGGAGGGTGAAACTCTGGAACAGTTGGCAAGTCTGAAACCCGAGGAGCTTCTCATGCGTTGGGTGAACTACCACCTCATGAATGCCAACAGCAATCGACGTCTTACTAACTTCACTACAGACCTCTGTGACTCGGAAATCTATGCCGTGCTCATGGAGCAAATCACACCGTTGGACCTACGTTCTAGACTGATCAGCTCCAAAGTGATTCTGGAGGAACCTTCTGTTGAGAAACGTGCCTACATGGTCATGGAGAACGCCAAACTACTCGATGCCGGCACTCTACTTATTCCCGAAGACATTTACACCGCTAAACCAGGAAGTCACAGTGATAAACTGAACCTGGGTTTCATCGCAACTCTCTTCAACATGTACCCAGGCCTAGAAGCACCAGGTGACCTAAATATTCAGCCGGAGACTTTGGAGGAAAAGACTTACAGAAACTGGATGAACTCAATGGGTGTGTCGCCTATTGTAAGCAACCTCTACAACAACCTGAATGACGGTCTCGTTCTGCTCCAATTAGTCGATATCATTCGACCGGGCACAGTTGACTGGAAGCGTGTAACAACCACTTTCGATCCCAAGAAGGAGCTATTCCAGAAGCAGAGCAATTGCGTTCTTGTGATTGAGTACTCCAAGGTGATAGGCGTCAAAGTCGTCAACATTAGTGGTGAGGATATCCGGGAAGGAGCCACTAAGCAAATTCTGGGTCTTTGCTTCCAATTCATGAGAGCTTACACCCACAAACTTCTTAAGCAGGTGAGTACCGACCAATATTTATTGCCCTTAGCATTCGAGCAGCTATTTTCGCTAAAATGCCGAGGGTTTTGAGAGTCTGTACTTTGGTGCCCTAAAGCAAAAGTTCGTTAAGTGATGGGTTAAAACGCGGCGCCACATCCTAGATATTTATTACTTTTTTAAGGTGGTGTGCATTGGCACCAAAAGAAACTATTAATTGCATTAAGAATGAATTAGCATAATGCCAAATAGCCGGGCTCATGGTGCTTCTGTAAACCATAGGCGAGTGGAGAAGGCAGTACGGCTCCGATAGAGGATGCAGAGATCCTGTCTTGGACAAATGAACGCCTGAGTTCGATGGGCGAACCAGCCCTGAGTGGATTCCGTGACCCAGCCCTGGCCACTTCGAGGCCAATTGTGGCGGTGCTTGAGAGCATAGTCCCCAAAGGCGCCTCGAAGGACATGCTAACTGAGGACAACTTCGCCAACGCAGTCTACGCTCTCTCATCCTGTCGCAAGGCCGGCGCTCGTGTCTACGTCCTGCCAGAGCATATCTGCACTTGCAACTCTAAGATGATTATGACCATCTTTGCCTGTCTCATCGTCCTCTCCTACAGTGTCAAGATTGTGCCGCCGCAGTGAGATGGCACCCAAGATGCCTTCAACTTCATTCCATCCCTCTAATTCTGCCGTCTTCCTCCTCCTTTGTTTTCAGGACATCTTCAGCGTGTTTAATCTTGTTAAAAAGCATCTGTGTAGTCCATCAGTACGCTATAAAAGTAGAACTCAGACACTATTGAGTGGTTGAGAGACATAGCCAATTGTCTTGTTCTTCGTCGTTAATACAACTTATATTTTGATGGAATAACCTGATTTTGATTTGCTTCAACATCAGTCCCAGTCAAAATTCTGCTTATCTGGGAAATTTATCTCTATTTTATTCTTATAACTCAGTCGCTTTCATAACGTATCAGGTTATCAGGTCGTGACTTCTAAATTAACGCCGAATTGATCCAAATCTGAATTATGTTGATAAATCATGTTAAATCGGCGATTCTTTAAACTATAGCCAATGCATAATTGGGGAACTAGATTTGATCAAATTAAAGAAATTACTGTTTTGTTAATGTCAAAGTTGATTAGGTGTAACTTTGATTAGGTGTAATTAGTTGAATTGTTCTACAATTGACTTATGAACTTTGGAGCTTGAGCACCTAATTAGCAACATTGTTTCGGAATTACCCAGGACCTAAATATCGATGTGTTGCATGTGCTCACATACGCCCAGGGTGCATTCTTAAGCATCCATTCTCAAAAACCTGATTAGACATTTAACAATTTGGAGCTCTGATGCTCACGTATCAGTGTGATGTTGAGTGCCTTGAGCATATTAAAATTTCGTACCGATTCTGTTAAAGCATGTTAGTGCCTATGGTAAAACCATACTCGTTTGCATGTCTGAGTCACCACCCAGTTTCTCTGTGTGCATGTGCATATCACCAAGTGCGTTTGACTGCTACACAGAGTACATTTGCCAAACATTTGCATAGACATAGGCCAGTGCTGTTTGCTTTAAACACTTCTAGTTTTGGACATCTGAAGCATATACATCTGAAGGCTTTATTATATGCTCTTTTCTGTTACAATTTACACGTGTTTCACACAAGAAAATCACTACCAAAGCAAGGACAGGACGCTAGCGACCACGGATCAAACACAAATCTCTTAAAATGAAAAGCGCAAGCGCTACATTTCAACCAATTTATTTTCGATGAATTATAATTAATTTTCACTAACGTAGAACTGAGTGGATATCATAAATTCTAGTGGAAAATCTTCAGACATTTGCAGTTTGAACTTCTTTAAAGAAATGTCCTAAAAGATAAAAAGAAGTATGATTTAATACTTAATTTCTGGTTTGTTGTAGGCAAATGCTTGACGGATTTTGTAAGGTGTAACAGTGTTTCTGAAAGGTTAACTTTTCTTACAATATTTTGCTAGGATGGATCTTTTGCAGCGACCATTAATAGCACTTAAAGTGCCCAATATTTGGCTAGAATAAGTTGTCTTTCTTTTTGTGACGTTAATACAAAAGCAAGCAAACGAGGAGAGCTACATACCAGTCGTCTAACACCATTCATGCGATCGGAGAAAAGCTAGATTAACGACATTTTGGAATCGAACAAGAATACATTTAAGATATAGGGTTTATTAGTTCAATATTTAGTTCTAAAATTTATTGGCTGATTCGTTAGAGGTTGGACATAATAGTCATCTAACCCATTTTTAGAATCTGAGAATTCGAATGCTAATCAGCAACCATACAAACCTAGATCAACCAAATTTTACAATGGAACTGGAATATAGCGAATGATTGCTTCTTTTTAGTTCATGAAATATTGTATGTAACTAAAAATCTTTCTTTAATTACATCATGGAATAAATCGCTTCACAGGGTCATCTTTTCGATTCTCTAAAAACAAAATTTGTCGGGTGGAGCATTTAGTCAAAAAGATTAGGATAGTTGAAAATACCAAATTCAAGTAAATTGCTAATCACGTTGAAAACCTGTTGAATGCCAACTGATAGATCTTGGCTAAGTCACACAATATTTGCAAGCATTAGTACAAAGGTCATTATTGATCCATTAGTTGTTTTGTAGGAGAGGTAATTAAGAACCAAATTTCCTTGTCTAAACACGCTTTACTTGGCTAAAATGTATATTTTACAAATTGTAATTGATTTTATCTAAATTCCCTATAATATCGCACCTCAGTACTGTACAAATAAGTAAATAAGTTTTTTCCTTATGAGATGTCACCTAAAAAAGACATTTCAAGTGACCACTCTTGACTTGTACTCATGAGTACTTACTGCGGCATTTATTACGCTCTAAAGTACTCTTTCCAGTAACCTCACCCATAGTGCTCAAATGAATCTTTTGGACTTCTCCAGCTTGAGTCCCGTGAACTCGTGATTGAATGGGGATATTTTTCAATAAATATTGCGAAACTTGGATTTTTCTTTTGAGAAGCTTACTTATGCTTCTCAAATAGTACCGATTAAGGTAAATAGCTACCTCACTGAGTTGCCTGTAGGCGTAGATTTTTTAGGTATGGTGGTACTGAAGAATGCGGATTTTACAACCCACAACGCCGTGTTCTGTGCAGTCTTTCGGTCAAGAGTTGGGGACTTACTTATTTTCTTTTTAGTAACATTTCGATTTCTTAGGTAGGTTATAGATGGCTCTAAAGATATTTTCGATTACATTCTCAGGGTCGAAAGTACACCAAGGTCAGTGGCAGGCAGCAGCAATTGTCACAATATTTTGAGAGACACGTCCATAAAGAAGTACTTTATTGGATTTTAATGAGTTCTTGTTAGTAAATACGAGTAATGTTGCTAAACGATTCCAGCGAATTTACAAATTAATAAGAATGCTCATTTAAAACAATTATGAGCCTTTGATTATCAGTTTTGCTTTTAAGTGTTACATAATTTTCGAAAATGTAGTAAGTTTACATGTTTCCCGACAGCTTTAAATTATTATTATTGTTATATCTGCTTGATAATCTGTTTTCCGAATTTTTGGAATGGAATTAGTAAGTAAAATCCCTTCCGAGAAATTACTTTAAACTGTATTTTCACTAAATTTAAGATGCACAAAATACATCTACGCCCCTTGGGCTTATTCCTCTAGGGAAATTATCTGAGTATATTTCCTGTACGATAACAGATTTCGATGCTACAAAGGAGCTGAATACCATGTGTAGGCATTATGTAATAAATTTAAAAATTTGATTAATTTTCTTTGATCCAAGATCGCGCAAGGGCTCAGGCGAATCGACGCAGGCAGCTGCACTCAAATTACGATTCTGCGCATTCCTGTGTTGAGGTCAAACTGCGTTTCGTAAAAATGCGCCCAGATGGACCTTCAGCGCTCTGATTGGCTCAGTTATCTCAAATGACCTCAAAGTGCGCATTTGTAACCGATTCATCCAGACGGCTCAGTCGGGTCTGTGGCAGTTCGAAAGGAGACGATGTGTAGCTCGGTGGAATGTCAGGAGCTGTCGGAGATGATTGCGGATCTGTCCGAGAGCTACCCTTCGCTCTACCGTGGCTGGCTGCCCCGAAATCAGGTGCGCGAGGCCCTCGACAGGGTCGGTTTTTCCCTCTCTGGTGGTGATTTCAGACGTCTGGTTGAGGAGCAGTTCATGCGCCCAGGCTACGACCATATTTGTTTGGAGACCCTCATGGAAATTCTCAAGATGCTGCAGGCGAACCAGGAGAAACAACAGCTTATTGAAAAGAAGAGGGAGTTAAGAGAACGAGCTGATTTAAGAGTAAGTTTAAAGACCTAGCCAGGATTAAGTTAAGCACTGGTGCTTGGTCTCAATAAACCACAAACTAAAGTTCTGCAATTTTTAAAGCCAGAGGCTAGCTGTTTCCAGATGTTTGGAAATTCTTGATTTCCTTGTAGCATTTAGCAATAATTCCTACTATTTCGAGGCCATGGCTATCAATGAAACCATGAAATGATTTTTGTGGACTGCAAATATTTATATGCAAACAGCTGAGAATACTAAAAATTCGTAGTCATTTCTATGACATCAATGGTTGTGACACAATAGCCATAGCTCTTAGTTTGGCATAATTTCGGGGTAGAAACCGGGCCTTGCAATTAGCTTGCTGCTTATAAACTCTCATTACACTACACATGCTTGCGTTATACACTATTTTTGTAAGCTTTAAATCACGTTAAGGTATACGAAACCGAGGTTCAGGAAAACTCAACGGCCACGGCCAAGCATTCAGTGAGTCCTGCTGAGGAGCGGGCCTTCATCGATTGGATAAATCGATTACTGGCCTCGGATCCAGACTTGAAGCACCATCTCCCGATCGATCACACTGTGGATGGGCAACTCTACGAGCGCTGTCGCGATGGGCTGTTGCTATGCAAACTGATAAATGCTGCTGTACCCGATACTATCGACGAAAGGTGCATTAACAAGACTCCTATAAAGTCAAACATATTCAAGGTGAGACCACTTCTTGCCTTCCTGAAGGCAATTAAGTTTGAAATCAAATTCACAGTGCTTAAATCAAGTGATAAAGTACTTTTTGACTCTGAAGAATTAGCTTTCGGGGTCTAATAAGGAACTTTAATCAATTGTAGTTGAGAAGACTTAGTTTTACTAACGTACTTACTGGAACTAAATGTTTGTTTTTGTGTAACCGAAACTAGTTAGCAAGTAATAGAGGAATGCTCTATTAACAAATATATTATTGCCATTAAAATCCTGAAAATTTCGAAAGGTTTTTCAACCATGAAAGTCTGTAAATGTTATATTATATATGTTTTGCTAAATTGATAAAATTTATACGGTTTACTCCCAATAAATAAAGCCGGCTCTAAAACAACGATTTGTAACTAAGAAATTAAGAGAAAATCACAAGGTAACTTGGATTTTCCCAATAATCTGAGCTGTGTTTCCTTAGAAAATGTATAATTCATCTTTAAGAGGGGTTTAAAAATCACACAAACTCCGTCGGCATGGATATTGCTTTGTAGCTAAATTTGTTATCCTGTATCCCTTCAGATAAATGAAAATTTGACACTGGCAGTGAATTCGGCTGAGTCGATCGGCTGCTGTGTCGTCAACGTCGGTCCAGAGGATATTGAACAATGCGCTCGTCACCTGGTTTTAGGTCTCATTTGGCAGATCATTCGTATTGGTCTGCTTGGTATGATATCGATCCAGCATCACAGTGAACTGATCGATTTGTTGGAGCCGGGAGAAACCGTGGATAACTTGCGCTTCCTCTCACCCGAAGACCTGCTCCTCCGTTGGGTCAACTTCCACCTCGAGACGGCCGGAAACACACACAGAATGACCAATTTCACCTCTGATGTCATTGATTCCGAAATCTATGCCACGCTGCTTCAACAGATTGCCCCAGAAGATAAGCAGTCCTTCCTGATCCCGGTTACTGGTATCATGGCCGAGAGCAACATGTATGCACGTGCTGAGATGGTTCTGGAAAATGCCGAGTTTCTCGACGCAGCTGCCTTCATCACACCTGAAGACATTGTCAACGCTGCCGAACGCGGCATGGATCGGGACAGACTTCACCTGGCATTTGTGGCAAACCTGTTCAACCTTTATCCAGGCTTGAAGTCGAAACCATCAGTCGATATTCCTGAGACCGTAGAAGAGAAGACTTACCGCAACTGGATGAATTCCATGGGTGTGGCACCGTTTGTGAGGGACCTCTCAAGTGACCTGAGAAGCGGGCTCATATTCTTACAGCTTCTGGATGTTCTAGAGCCAGGAATTGTTGCCTGGAATAAGATTGTTCGTGTGTTTGACCCAAAGAGGCAGATATTTCAGATGCAAGATAACTGTGCCTATGTGGTGGAATACGCCAATCAGTTAAATGTTAATGTTGTAAATCTGAGCGGCGAGGACTTGAGAAACGGCGAGAGGAAGCTGACTCTAGGTTTAACTTTCCAACTCATGCGAGCCTACACCATGAAAATGCTCAGCGAACTGCACCAGTGTTGCGGACAAATCTGCGAGAGAGATATTCTTGAATGGGCCAATAGGAAGCTGGTTTCTGTGGGCGCCCCAATGCTGACCAGTTTCCGCGATCCTACCATATCCAACGGCGTGCCAGTGATGAACTTGATCAATGCCATCAAACCACACTCGATTGACAAGTCAATGGTACTAAAGGACAAGCTTGCTAACTGCCGTATTGCGATCAGCACAGCCCGTAAAATAGGCGCTCGTGTGTACGCTCTGCCGGAGCATTTGAGAGATGTGAACCCCAAGATGGTGATGACGGTTTTCGCCTGCCTCATGGCGCTTGACATTCAGCTCAACGGGGCTTCTTGAAGCCACTACCTCGCTTACAATGACCCGCGACTAAGCATGCACCCCCTTTTAACTTTCACCATGATTCTCTCAGTGAAATAAAATATTTAGCAGCTTTGTGAAATTGTTTTTGGCATGTCTGGATAATTTTTTTGGATAATTTGCAGTAAATTCAATTTTTATACCCTAAGTACTAGTTAGGGTATATATGTACTAATTAGTACATATAGACAAGCAAGGAAGAACGCTGACGAACCTGAAACGAGATAGTTTTCCGGAGGCAGTCTAGAGTAAAATACCTCTGGCCACGTACACACCGAGCTAGATAAATCCCGAGGCCTTTCTATGTCGCAGTTGTTGTTGAATTCGATTTAAGAATCATTTGGCAATTCGCATGAAACCATCGTTTAAGTAAAATTAAATGCATTAGCTTAATCAAATAAATAATTTCTAAATTTCACAAGAAAACGCACTTCGAGGTCAGACACCAGCGCCTCAAGGTTACGTCTGATGAAATTTGCCTTTTTGCAATTGGTGAAACGCATAACCCATTCATCATACGGATGATAGGTAACTATGTACAAATCAGCCTAACTTTACATTAAGAGGCTATCAAAGCTCATCGATAAGACCTTTGTGAACAATCGGTAGTGCAAAGAACGCAGAACCACTTTCATGACACAAAGTTTCTTAATTACGACAAGTAACTGCAATCAGTTACCAAATCTCGTTAGAAGTACCTCACGATTTACCAAGCTTAAATTATCAAGCTAATCATCCTAACAGTCACTGGAACTGAAATCAGTACATATTATATCAATCGAGGGTATACGCTTTATATTATTTTAAACTTTTTCTTGTATTTCACCTAGAGATCGCTTTATAAAAAGTTCCACCAAACTCTTTGGGCCTTTTACGCCACAAAATGCACCAGGAATGATTGTCACAAGCGCCACCCTGTAATCGATATTAACTTCTCAATTTACGACGGATTCCCATACAGTCTTAGAATTGCATTTACGTATACTTCACAATCGGCTCACAATTCCATCATGAAGAAGACAATTCAGCTCCGATAATTGTGGAAATTCGGTACGGTAGAGTTTGTTTTATAGCATTCCATGCCATTCCATGAATCAAATCACCCTATTAGGTTCTGTCCGAATTTTGAATAAATCAAATGACTAAGTGTTAAATTTAATTACAAATTTAGTCATAAATTTACTTTCATTGGTTATCTATCGCTTTCTTCCATTGATTAACAAGCCTATTAATACCTCTATGACTAAAACATTTTTTAGTTTTGATTGGAAGAATTCACAAAAGCCGGTTTGAACCCCTTCCTGAGGCGTTACAAAAGCTCTTTCTTTCAAATGGTCTTGTAAGCTCTGTGAAACAGATGGCTGTCTGAAAGAGGAGCAAAGACAGGAGAATAAGGTAGTGGCTGAGGAATGTTCTCCAACGAGTCATTCTAGACGTGATTCTTGCTGTGCGTGCGTGTGTGGGGTTGTGCATTGTCCAGATGAAACGTCACCTCTATTGGATTAACTAGAGCACGTACTTTCTTACACTTCAAAGCTTGGTTCAGACGCCCTAATTCCCGACAGCAGATTTGAGCATTGATTGTTGCTGCACTAGGTGGCTGAGGCCTTTCCCCCTTACGAATCAGTCACTGTCTACGCTGCTAAGCAACATTTCGATAAAAGATCCTTTTCTTGTCACAAGTCTATCCACTAACAAAGGTGAAATAAGTTGGAGGAGAGAAGAGCAGATGTCGTCAACTCGAGGTAAGAGTTGAATGTTTTCAGACACCCATTCATGGGGCACTCAGCTTCCACGTTAGGGAACTTTTCTAAGTGTTTGAAGATGACCATAAACAGCTGTGCGGTTTAAACTGAGTTTGATTTCCAATTCCAGCACAAATTTAAAAAAAAACAAGATAAACTTCTTCAAGGGCTGTTTCAAGAAGCTTACCACCAAACTCAACCTAATGTCGTCAACTTCGTGGAGGGTGAAATCTCCACTAGTGCATTTCGCAAACCAACTCCTGCAGATTCCTTTATTCATACATTCATCCCTCTCCATAAACTGAGTCCCTTTCTCGAACTCTTAAAACATTACGTGCCACAAATGATTTTTGAGTACTTACATGGTAGCAGGGTTTTAAAGCGAATTTTAATTTGATTTTACTGTAAAATAAAATGTGTTGCTCTTAGATGCATATACACAAAAAAATAATGTCAATCTCCATCATGAACTATAAATTCTCCTTAACTTTAGTTCAGTATAGAAAGATAAAAATTTGGACAGAACTTATGGGAGGACCTGATGGGCGTAAGCATCCAAGCTGCATCCTGTAACAACATATTTCACCGATAGTTGATTACACACAAATCGAATAGAATAAATCCGAGGTGTTTACCGTTTTTTGAGGCATTAATTAAAATTAGGATGAATACTGCATTCAGTCGAACTTAATACCTGGAAAAATCCATCAACATCCCACAATAAAAAATAGAACCACTCAGTCTTTCAACATCAGGTATCTATTCTCCGTCGAATGAATCTACACGACCTCAGATACATGGAAGATGAAGACGTAGAGCAGAAAGAACAATAGGAGAAAAACTGAGGGGCTCGTTATAGTAGGAATCAGGACACTACAAAAGGACGGTTGGATGGCGACACCAGCGGCAGTGGAGACGACTAGACGTAGTGCACCTTCGGTGTCTCCGCTGCCCGGCTCTGATGCAGTGTCTGACTGAGCGATGCGGATACGGAGGAGGAGGGAGAAGGGTTTTCCGACAGCTGCGGTGCCGGCAGTGCAGATGGCTGTGGTGTGGGCGACGTCGGGCTCTGCTGTTGTTGTTGTTGTTGGTGGTGGTAGAATGAGGTAGATGGTGAGGGGTGAAGGTCAACAAGTGGAATGTGCTCGTTCAGCCTGCTCGACTTTGTCGACGCTGGGGCCTCAGTTGGATGGCTGCCTAGATGGCTCGGAGTCGTCTCCCCGAGGTCGGTTAGTCCGATCAAATCGGGCAATTCCTCACGTGCCTTCTCACGCACGTACGTGTAAGGTGCGGCTGTAGTAGAGGGCGATTGTAAATGGACATCATTAGAACAACTAATGGGGTTTTTGCTCATTAACCAAGCATGAGCGTTAAATTAGGGTTAATCATGGTCATTTAGGGTAGTACAACTACCATCGGTGGTAGAAAAATACTGATCTTTATAGCCATAAGGAGTGGCTAGCTCACCACTACATCAGGGAGGTATTCTATTTTATTGTGATTGGGAGCTGTAAATGCTATGGGCGCCTTTAATGCCCTAAGAAATAACCTGCCAAGAAGGGTGCTGCTAGCCATTATTGGGTCCAGTAAAATGAAGGCACAGCTGAGGCGTTAACCGCTTTGAAGAGACACTGAGAGGGAAGCACCGGAAGTGGTTCTCTCTACCCTCACTAACCATGAATTCATCGTAGCTGAAAACTTTCTCATCCACCGTGTGCTACATAGGATATCCCAAATTTTTTGCTGCCTAATTTGCATATCTCTTGAGTTTTCAGCTTTGCCACCTGTTTACGTAAATTTTGACCACCCTCGACTTGCATGCATGAAGTCAATGGGAGATTTCATGATATAACCTATCAAGAGATGCTCACCTGAGCCGTAGAGAGAAGTCGCCATAGCCGCGGCGATGAGGGGATTGGCGGGAGCATTGAGTTCCCCAACACCGACGTCGGCGCCAACATCAATGTCGCCGATGTCTTCCGCCATGTCGGAGTCGAGCTGCGAGAGCCCCGCGCCTCCCAGAACGCTGGCGCCCCGACCGAAGCGTCTGCCAGCGCCACTGGCACCCGCACTTGTCACCGCTCGACGCAGTTCGGCTCTGAAGTGGAGGAAGTAACGTCTTTTAAACCCGACAAACTAATCGCTAAACGTCTCTCCCGTCTTGCTTGGGGCGGGTGGACTCATCCTTCGTGTCAATCAATCATTCATTGCTGCTTGACTGATATGATCGCAGTGACCCTCACCGATTCACCCACACACCTGGGACGGGCGAATTCTTTCTTCTCTCTTGTTTTGGGAATCCATCCTTCTTTAGGTAACTGATCCATCCCGCTACCGATTGGTGACCCGAAGTGTTCTTCCCTGACATACAGCGGATACTTCTGGGGATAAAGGTGACTCTAACTCCTCCAACCCGCTTTCCTACATGGAAATATCAACACTTGGCTAGCTGCAACACAAAGGACGAAAGACAGCAGAAATATTCCAAGAGCTTCGGAATTAAAAATTTAATATCTTCTTTCAGGAACTCAAAAAGGAGATTCTTCAATTCATAATCTTACCGTGTAATTCATCCATCTAGGAAGAGACCCTAAGAATAGCTCTCCTGCCAAATGATAGCCAACATATTTCAATCAGATGAGACATTGCTGTGTATTCATTTGTGAATTAAAACTCATTGCATTTTAACCCTTGGATGTACTTGATTCCTGAGCGGAATTGCGTTTTCATGAGGTTTTAGAAGGAAACTCTGTGGTGACCTGACAATCGCATCGCAGAGTTAAGGAAGTTGCACCACCGAACTTAATTGCGTGCGGGCATCCACCTGAATCGCCAACTCCGCAAGCCAAATACAGATTTCTCGGATTTACCAGTTGCGCTGCTGTCCAATGAACCCGGTCAGCCCAAATCTTGATGCTCAAGCACTCTTCTTCTCTTTTCACACCTGGAACGGGACACCTCATCCTATGTGGGGTAGATGATTTGTTTTGGAGAAAAGCCTAGTGCATTTCAACTATTTGAACGGTTCATATTCCCATCATTCGAACCGCCATTCGTTGAAAGTTTTCGCAACTCGCTGAATCGGCACACAATTGCGCGGTTTCACTTTTAGTCATGCCGCAGGAACAATGGGCAATAACCACCGTGCATACAGGGGTCGGACAAAATAGTGGAAACAGCTAGCATTTTAGCATCATAATCTCTTAACATGCTAACATATCTCTAAAAGAACTACAGGATGTTCTAGCTGAAGAATGGTCTAAAATCCCTTTGGAAACAATTCATCGAGGCTGTAGCTGCCGCAAAAGGTGGATCTAAACCAAAGAATGTGCATTTTGTTGATTGGTCAAGGTGTTCACGCTACTTTGTTCGACCCCTGTATATTCATGCATCAAAAATATTAAACATGAAATGATTACTAGCACTTTGTCCGCCGAGGGAGATTTGCTGCTTAACAATCTCATTTAGGCCAAAACCCTCTTGTATCTAAAACCAGCCTCGTTCATCCTCCCAAATATAACAATTCTTTGCATAAGAACCAAGCCAATAAGCAGCAGTGGTGACTGAAATTATCGAACCTTAGTACTGTTGAAATAAAACAGTTTACAGTTTTAAGTATACTCCAAATTTTTCTCCTAAATGAGCAATTAAAGTTTTCCATTTTTCCGTACTTGTGGATATTAACATAAAAGAAACATCTGATTAATATAAGGCTCAGTGGATGACCATATAGTAACAGCACTTGCAACTCAATAGCGACAAGAATCGAGTGAGTTCTACCAACATACCTTCTCTGTCGCATGTCCAATGCACCAGGAGGACCACTTTGCCTGGGCAAGCTCTCCACCGATGCTAAAACATAAAAAACGATGCCAAGTCTCAGACGTCCAACATGGAAAAAATTTCACAGTCAATGTAAGGCGGGTCGCACCAGTGAGTATCGGCTTGCGCTGCGACAAAGTTCGATGGTGATTGAGGAATCTACTGCCGTCGTGTGCAGTGATGCGCTTTCCAGAAGTTCGGCGAAGCAGCGATTGACGAAACTCCGTCTGGGAGAACGGTCTCATTTGGCCGCCCTCTAGAATGCCTAGAGGCATGGGAAAACCATGGTACATTTGATGATGTTCGATGGGCTAAAAAGTGGCTTCGGGACTACTGGGCTTACTAAAGTGTCTTTCGGAGGAATGTCTAGGAAGACTGGTGAATCTGCTACCACTGGCCGTGTTCCCTGAGTCGCTGTGGGACGTGGGTGGCAGAACTGAGCCTTTGTGACTGGGATTCATGAACAACTGGTGGTTCTGTCGCATCAGATTGAACATCTGCAATCCATCAAGAATTTATGTGTTACTTTTACCCTTTTAGTAGAAAGCCTATTCTCACGGCGAAATCAGGTGCACACAAACCTGTTTCTCTTCGCGAATGACTTTGAGATCAAACAGGAGTTCCTTAAGGAGGGAGACGACAGTTTGTTGGGGAGGTAAGTGAAGTCCTATTAATTTCTGACCGATAATCTGTTGAAATGCCTGTTCTCCTTGAGTCTTGCAAGGATAATTCAGCACCTGAAAAGAAATGCATTAAGCCTATCAACAACCTCTAAATTCATGAGCAATCGTGGGTAAAACAGGAGTGATTCAAACCTGAAATCTAAGGAAAGGGGCCATGTGTTTGAAAATACTGGGCCGGTAGGTGACGATGAAGTCGAGGAATTTCCACAACTGCACTCCACAGCATCGAAAGAAGGTGAGTTTCACCAAACTCGCGATAATCTGCTTTGATCTGGCCAGTGCGTGACGCGGAAACACAATCAAGATGAGCTTCAACCCCAGGAAGGCAAGTCTAAGACCGAAGGAACATGCACACTATCGGATTTATTACAATAGAAAAAGTTAAGAACTAGTATGATTTTCAAGTTATATATATGCATGACTTGCTTTCTTATTAATTAATAAAATGCTTTTATTAATTAATAAGAAAAAAAAATTGTTGGCCATTTCGATTCTAGTGAAATCCATCAAATAACAGATGACTTATTCCCAATTTTTTAAATAACCAGTATTAACTTCGTTTTCACGATGGATATGCTGACGAATACTTGGATGAAGTTGGATAAGTTGAAACTGGTCGGTCAACTTAAAATATCACCGAAACCACGACAACCCTTGCTTTTTAGTAGCCATGTTTTCACTGTGAAAATTCCCTCCTAATTGCACATCCTTGTAGCCCTTGTAAATTTCATGTTAATGTAATATTGGTATTTGCATATTTTCGAAGCAATCCATACCAGCTTGTTAGAATTTTGCCAGTACAGCACGAAACAACGGTTGCAATAGCCTTATTATTAATATAATGATATTTGGAAATTAGTTATTACTTATTCAGAGCGACGCCAGTCATGTTGATTTCTTGCCGCATTTCAAATTTTGAGCCGAACCCGAAACCATAGAATATTACACCAAAATTTTGGCTGTAAATTGAATGTAAATTGGCCAATTCACTTTTTTAAAGTCACCACAATCGAACAACAAATTAAAACCCTAATATAGAGATTCGTTTAAAAAAGTTACCAAGCTCCTATGAGAAACTCATGATCGAGGTTAAGTAAAAGCGAAATTTATGAATGTGGGGATTAGACGATATTCTTCCCTTGTACGCTAGACGTTTGCGTTTATCAGGTGACTGAAAAAACTGAGCTTTAAACACAGCAGAGGTAGAACTTTTTCAAAGAAGCTGTTAGGCCCTGGGAAATCGCATAGGAAGATGATGGTTTCGTCGTACGTGAGATTTTTGCCTACACATAAAATTTTTGTGCTTGGGAAGGCTAAATAATTTTCCGATACTACTGCACTTTTCAAGGGCAACGAAACAAAATGGCGAAGTGCCAGATATCTTGGTTTCGATACAAGAAATCATTGGTTAAAAAAATGTAACATGAAAAATACAAATAGATGGCATAAAAGACAAAAAAAACTTTTAAAACCTTGCAAAAATGGATGAATTGCCATGGAATACTAAACACCTGGAGAGAAGCATAGGGGAGAAACGAACTGATTGTCCAATAAACGGTAAATTACAAAATTCAAAGATCAGTTCACCATTTTTGATTAATTTTATTCAGGTGTTGAGGCCTCACGAAATGCCCAGGTCTCATCACTCGTTGGACGCACACGTAGCGTCAAGTGCAATAAGCGGATGGAAAAACCTGGTGACTTGTAGACTCCCTCGTCCAATCAGCACAGAGATCTAATACGCCGGTTGAGCATAATTCAACGCTCCAGTTTCTAGAATGACCCTATCTAATCAGCGGCGAGATTAGAGCTTGTCATCATAACGTTATAAATACTGAGACGCGCGTCTGAATCTGTACTCTCTTCTGTATCATCTAGCGGTTCAGAGAAGATAGTTCATTAGATCCTCAACACAGGATTAGACGCCTGTCAGAAAAAGTGGAAAGCAGAAAAATGGAGAAATACTATAAATAAATATGGACAATGACTAAGTCGCTTTAATTCATAAGTCGAAATTACTGTACTATCAAGCCAAACCACTTGCATGTCTATACTTCGTCTGCATCTGCTTCTGATCTGACGTGATTTCGCTGTCACTGACCACTCTCCCGCCTCCCTAAAATCCGTTGGAGGCAGCAGAATCCTCCATCACTGCATCCACTAGCGGGCCTTGACAGTTGATTGGCTTAGACAGAGTGGGGTGGGGCAAGGGGTAAAGATCGGCTTAATCCACTCTCTCCGCCCCGTCATCTCAGCTCTGACTCCTGCCAACTTCTTGCCCCCTCTTTCTGATTTGAGCTCAGAGGCTGGAGCAGAGAAGGGGAGAAGCTGGAAATAAGCATCTGAGGGTACGACGCCAACACGCACGCACTCAGTGGGAAAGCGCGCAACAGAGAAAAGTTAATCCCACGCCGGAGATAGTGAACGTAGGGGCGAGCAAGAGAAATTTCCCCTCCCGGGTCCGCAAAATGCTTTTCCGTCCTAATCTTCCTTGTCGCATCGCTATGTGATTTACTAGGCATGAAGACGAGATAACTAACCCTACATAAGACGAGAGTGTTGAGGGAACGATATACCAATACCAATAAGCGAACCTAAGGATATACTTTGGTTTATGTAAGGTAGGACAGAGAACGGCTGACATATATAAAGAATAACAGGTCATTAAGAAAGGTTGCAAATAACAGATCGTGCCATGAGTTCTGTTTGATTATAGAGTAAATAAAAAGTGACCAAATTTTACAAATAATTGGGGCTTCAATCATCTATATGTAATCCCGCATTATCTATGACCTCCTACCATTTACTAACATGCTTATTAATACCTTTATTATTGTAAATTCTCCGATTCTGATTGGAAAAACTCACAAATGTAATTTTCAACCACTTTCAGCGGCCCTACAAAAGCTCTTCCTTCGAAATGACTTTGCAATCTACGAAAATATGGAGGTCTGAGGGAGAAGGGATAAGGTCGGGAGAATAGGGGAAATGAGAAATTTTTCCCAACCAAGTTTTTCTCCGATCTTACTGATGAAACATCTCAGCTTTCTGACTAACCAAAACTGGTCTTTTTTCGTCCTCAAAGCTTGGTTCTAACGCTGTAATTGCTGACAGTAGAGTGGATCAGTAATTGCTACTGCTTTAGGTGATAACATGTCAAAGTAGGCTGTTTCTGAGCAATCCCACCAGAGCGAACGAAGAAGAGCTTCTTCGGTGGCTGTGAATGGGGGTCTTACCCCTTACAACCCTGCCAATGTCTACAACGTCTACCATTTAGATAGAAGATCCATTTTTCAACAGTAGCCAGTTACAAGTCTATCCACCAAAATAAAAGGAAACAAGCTGGAGGTTATGAGAAAGAGAAGAGCAGATGTCTTCAATTCGAGAATTGAGCTGTTTTCAGATAGTTCGTGGGGCTCCATTGTCAAATCTAGGAGCTTTTCGGGGTTTAAGAAGATGAAGATGAAGATTTGTATGGCCCAGCTCAAGCATAGTTGACAATTCCGCAACTGATGAAGCAGGATAAGCCTCTTCAAGGGCTGCTTCAAGTATATTATCATCGAAATCGACGGGATGTTCGGTTCCTTCTTGACCTTTGAGGAGGGTGAAATATCTCCTTTTGATTTTATCAAACAATTTCCTGCAAGTTCTTTCATTCGCACGTTCCTCTCCATATACTGAGTGAGTTTTCATGGCCGTTTCGGGTGTTGATTTCCCCTTCATGAAATCATAAAACACCATGTGCCCCAGAGGATTCTCGGATACTTCCATGTTAGCTGGGTTTTAATCAAGCATATTTTATTGTTCCCTAAAACAAACTTTTGTCGCTTTAAAATAATAAAATAATCCTTGAATTTCGTTTATTTTGGAAAAGTAAGATTCGGACAGAACATAAGGGATGGCCTGATACTTTGGTTTATTCAAGTTAGGTTTGAGAACGAATCGCAAGTTATTTTGAAAATTCGCAAATATTTGATCATTTGAGAATATTGGCAATCGGTACTTACTTATGGACGACGTCATTTTGAGCCTGTACATGCTTCTCATGCGCAGAGAGGAGTGAGGGTTTAGGGCCCCCTCCAAGTAAGTTGCCAGAAGTCGCAGCCGCATTGGTGGCACCCACTGTTGCAGCAGACACTGAGTCCTCTGCTTTGGCCTGTCGCATGCTGCCTAGCGTGGGAGCAAGCAAGTTCACCAAGCAGCCATGCACCCGTCCCCCACCAAGGTCACAGGCGAGACCCGAAGGTCCGATCAGCTCCCAAGTGGACCCGGTG
Source organism: Anomotaenia brevis (assembly GCA_030710315.1). Taxonomy (NCBI): domain Eukaryota; kingdom Metazoa; phylum Platyhelminthes; class Cestoda; order Cyclophyllidea; family Dilepididae; genus Anomotaenia; species Anomotaenia brevis. Next base: position 263,362 of record JAUOZQ010000021.1, read on the forward strand.
ACCGGTGGTCCGCCCAGTAAGTTTGGCAGTTGCAGTAGACCTGTTACACCCACAGCACCTGACATACTCTGCGTCAAGGTCGATTTGCCAATGCCTCCACCGCTGCCACTCCCAGAGGCATTGGTGTGACCCTCGCCCATCAAACCACCCGACTGACTGAATTTGGAGTTTGACATCATGAAGGAGGAGTGAAGACCGCCCAGCTTCGGCCGCGCGCTTTCGAAGCCCACGTGGTCGGCAATATTCCCGGTGATTGAGCTGCTGGCAGCACCGGCGCCGTACACTTCGGACGTGCCACCACCGCCTGCGGCTATCGGTGACGTGCACTTTTCGGAGCCCACAAACAAACCGGAAAGACACACATCCAAGGCGTAGTAGACGTTCTCTCTTGAGAGACCAGGGCAGTCTGCAAATGATAAAGAGTACATTGTCACTGAATTTCCTCAAATTTAGACTACTCTGATATTGTAGCTATGGATCACATTCATTAAAATTTATCTATATTTGAGTGAATGGAAACGAATCGACTCATTAGAAAAGGGTGTGTTTGCTAATATGGCTCCTGATATGGGAGGTCACTTAACCAAATTAGTTGAAAATATGTTTTTATTACTATGTGGATTATTTGAGAAGCATTAAATATCTCTATCCTGAATGCGAACCGTAAGATGTAACAAATACTCGCTTGGACATTTTAGAGTTTTTTCTCTCACGTGGTATAGCTGGAGGTGGAGAATTAGAGTATGAGAGGAAAACCTTCTATAAGAACTCCGGCCTCCGAACTAATATAACTGGTAATTAAGTCTGAACTTGATTTAGAATTTTCTTCATTGGATTTGACGTCTGCTTGAGAATTTTTAGAAGTCAAGGTAACAAGTTTGGTCCTGTTGCATAAATGCGATTGTACAAATCTAGAGCATAGGAATAAATATATCAGGATACTAATTTCACCTAAAGTTATGTTTCCGTTTTAATACACGGTGAATTATAACATTATATTTCTGTAAGAAACACAAATATTGATTTGACATTACGCATTGAATAAATCATGTATTCATTTGCTTGAATGAACAAAAATTCATTTTTACTTATTTCACCAGCAATCTGGGGTTTATTATAGCCTTACTTTTATCATAGTTTAATCTAAAATTTGTCACAATTACTAAGCATTTGCTTTTCAACAAAATAAAAATATATTTCCTCAAAAGAAAATTTTTAAATCCACAGTTGATGAATTAGCTAATTTGTTTTTTACTATTGCGTGATGTTAGAAATGTTGCTATCTTGAAGATGCGATTGTTATAATGTCAGCAATTTATCCCAATGAGAGCTCTTGATGCATTTCTGTATTTTATGAGATTCTTAAGCGTGTTTATTAAGATATATTTAAGATATATGGTATATTCCATTTTTAAAATACGTCCACGAATTCTCACAATTTTAACGCCAGCATTTTTCCTCCCTACTAGTGAATTATGCAAATTCTGAAACACCAAAGCTCGAAAGTCACTGTCCAATCAAATCAATGCACAAACTCGAGGCCTCCTCCCAGCCAACCCGAAGAGGAAATTCTGGTGGATTAGCCAACTCTTTTTTTCCGACTCCATGCCTCTACCTTACTCTGCTTCCTATGCACCTTCGGTTATATTTACCTTAGTCTCGCGTGTCGTAAGGGTTTCTGCGTATTCGTGGCATTAGCGGCAGCAAAAGCAACGACAGCAGCAGCAGCAGTCTCACGGGTTTGCCGTTAACATGCGAGCTTTTTCACTGGCCTCACTGCTCCCCCTTTTCCTTCCTCCATCAGTGCGCGTCATAGCTTACTTACCACAAGGCAAAGTATTTTACCGGAAAAATCCAGTCTCAGTAGCTAAAGTTATGGCCAACATTAATTAAAGCCCTTTGAATTTGTATGGATTTTAACTATTGCTGATACTGCTGCAATAAAGCTGTTGGAGAGGAATTTGAGTAGACTTCAAAAGACTGAAAGTTTACGACTTCGATATAAAGAATGCATACCTCCACGACCGTTGGAGCATTGAAAGAGGAGGGGTATGATGAGGTAGGCCAGGTAGTTTGAAAGATTCTCTGTGCCGCCCTCAAAGATGGTGGGACAGCGGCAAAACTCAAAGTTGGCGCGTTCACAAAGGTCTTTCAGGCGATATGAGGACTGAAAACGGAGTATAAGCAAAATAGAACACCTTTGATTTAGGCGATAGCGCTTCCTAGTGTCTGTAACTATTTCTATCAAACAGGTTCAACCAACCTCGATGTTGTATGGACAGTTAAAATATTCGGTGTAAAATACGATGAAATATTTGTATTATTAGAAGAATGGATTCGTTCTAAACTAACTTCCTTGCAGACTATTCATTTGCATAAATCAAGGTACTTGATACTTGTCTAATAATGGTATTGAGATAAATCGACGCACACTCAAGGAGGTCGTTTTCGATTGAAATTTAAAACAATTTACCATGTTTTAAATGGTATTTTAACTGTGTGATGGAAAAGTACAATGAAAATTTTATCTCAACTTTCTTGCGGATCCAGAAACAATTTCTAAAAAGCACTGAAAGTGTTTTTAAAGAAAACGAACTTGGAATTTTTTCAAATTTTCACAGCGTGATTTCTAACTGATTGAAGAAAGTTTGAGTATCAAAACACAAATAAAGTGGAGTGAATAATTTGTACAGAATTGTCAAGGGTCATTTCACCTCCTTTGGTGACAGCTGTCTAGGGGCGTAACAATCCCTCTCCAATCATGTCAGAGCCTACTAAAATTGCCTCCGCAATCAAAGTCAAAATTAATCCTAAACCGTTATATATTATATTAAAAAAAACAAATGAAGAAGGATAACGTTAAGTCGGACCGAACATTTTGTAGCCTTTAATAGAAGGGCTTTGTATTTCAATCACTTTTTGATCCTTGAAAGGGCTATTAATAACAAGAAAGTGTAGCTAATCTTAGCGCAATGCTAGCGTGGGATATAAAGTGCTCACGGCTAAGAGCATACATCCGAAATAGTCCAGCCAGTTTAAAACAAACAAACTGATTAGTAGGTCGCTAAGTCATAATTGGCCAACTGTTACACCTGCGACATTTCGCTTGAATTTAAACGTCTATTTAAGCATAATTCCCGCTTTAACCCTGAAATTACTCTAGTAAAAGCCACTCATGCCACACCAAGTGATTGTTAATGGCCCGTTTATGTCACGAAATAATGACTCACAGCCGCTGTCCCCATTTACGTTTATTATTCATGAGATCTAAATGGAACAAATAAAAATTTCAAAGCTTCCGAGATGTTTAACTGGCTTTCAAGATTTGAAGTATCTTTTGAGCCTTTAAATTTGTCTTTAAAGTTATGCTGGTTGACAACTATACAGGAAAACTAAAAATTCTATGAAATTATTGTGAATTTGGTGGGACCATTCCTCGTCAGATAATGATCAAAGGGGGGTGAGGCCTTACAAGGCCCATTAAAGGTGGATAAACAAACGAAGCTTGAAGAAACCGTACCAACAGAAGCGCTTTACTGAGGCTCAGTGCCGGAGCCCTCCACCAAGCCATAGGGCGGCGTCGATGACGCCATAGCACTGATTTCATCCAGGCACCTTCCCCTAATCAAGTTTTACTGATGTTTCATATAGCAATGGTTCATTACGCCCTTACACGATAGTATTTTGATTTTGCACCAAGCGGAAAAAAGTTAAATTCACTCATCAAACGTGACGAGTTGACTTTTAATTCATTCAGCAAACAATCTCTAAAGCCATGCATTAACCTAAATAGCTAATTCCAACTCTGTCGGATCACATCATAACAAGTACATTATCAGCAGATTAAATGGTAATGAGCTAATCACTTCCTACACAAGAGATCAAGCTACAAACTTAAATATATGTCGATGTTAGAAGTTGCATGATGAATCTCGATTATTTTAAATCCCGTTGATAGGAAGCAGATTTCTACCAGCCTTGCAAGTTGAGTGAAAACAATAATTTAAAAAAGCGAAGAAAGTTAGTCATTGGATTTTCAATAAAAACACAATGAAAGTGAAAATTAGAGTTCAACCTTACTCAAAAATGTCTAAATGTGAAAGATTATCCATATTGTATACTGTTCTTATTCATTTTATTCAAATTAGCTCTATCACTTTAACTGAAGTCATACCTCCAGGGAACTGAGCATGAGAGCAATGAAACGCGTCGATTCAGATGCAAAAGCAGAGGGTAAACAACTGGTTTCCACGTTTCCAACTGCTCCGCCCGCTGACAGCCGTTCCCCTGATGCTCCTGAAGTTCCCGACGAAGCTGCAGAGTTGCCCTTTAAAAGCACACTGCTTGTCAACGGTTGACTCGGTGGAACTCTGATAGAATGGGAGGAATATATACAGTTAATTTGGAGTGGTCCTACAGTAGCCCGAGAGTCACGTTACACCGCTAACCAGAAACTCCTTCATCATCTCTAGGACGGACGTCTGCTCTTCTCCCACTGGTATTAGAACTCTCCATCTTATCTGGGGTATTGGATGAGTCTAGAAAGAGAATCTAAGAGTAGCTATCCGCTACAAATTAAATGTTCAGTGGACACTTAATTTTAGGTTAAATCGGTACTCAACGTACTGGCATTAAGTATATGTCGGGTTCACCAAATTATTTGCGGAAAATGAACATTTTCTAAGGGAATACATCAAAGACTAACTTATTAAGTCACCAAATCAATGACTGCAATGAAGAGTTTCTGCGAAATAACAGCCAACCGTGAGTCTATTTCGATTTTATTAATTACTTAGATTTTTTCACAGACGCATTTATCAAACGTCTAACTTCAAATCACCAAAGAAGCTATTTTTACAAGGTTACTGAAATCACCAGCTGGTTGGAAAACGACATCTCGTTAAAAAATCAGAACTAATTAATAAGAATTTTGACTTTTAGTGCAAAATATGCACTACTCGAGCTAATATATTAGCTCAAACGGCCCCCAACAGTCGGAAATTCATGTTCTCAGTAGAAAACATAATTGAGATAGCTTCATTAATCTCATATTTTCCGAATTCGAATCCAAATCCCGCTACAGATGCCAAAGAATTGAAAATTTTCAAAATCTAACTTTGGTGGGGCCTTTCTTTCCGAAGTGGACGTGACCAGCTCCGGATGGAATGTGACGCCAGGCGCTGATATTGCTCCACGCTCCCCGCCGCCAGCTCCAACTGACGTGTCCGTGGTGGCTCGACGACCCAGATGCTGAGCTGTAACCATGGTGATGGTGGCCTGGGGTGTGCTAGCGTACAGCCGCTCCGATGACCACCAAGCGTTGGAACCCACTACAAGGCTCCGCTTCAGATAGTCACTGAACAGCTGTAGGAAAAGGAAAAGATAGAGTATCTCTCTTAGCGAGGACTTAAACTGTGAATGACCACTCTCCATCTCGAACCCCACACACTTACCATGGAATGCCCATTTTCGGAAGCTAACTCGGTTCATTTGCCAACAAACAAATAGCAATAATACCACCCATCCATTCGAAGGTCCAGCACTAAAATCATTTTGGGATCATAACCGAAGTATTTTTATCACCTTGTAAATAATAAGTTTTCGTATTTTCTTCACCATATAAAAGATGGTCTACAATGTAGATTGGGAGTTTTTTCTCGTGCTTAAGGGCTAAACATCTGCATTTCCAACTCGTTTGTGACTACAACCACTTTTCTTTCACTTAGCTTAATTTCTCGTCAATGACCAGAGAAAACCGACCTCATCCCACGCTGATCCTGAGTCCATGATTGCCTAGGTTTTGAGCAATACCATAGATTGGCTAGGGCTTAAATCCAGACATGAATGGCTAGATTTGAGGTCACCAAAATCACAAAGACGGCTTTGTGCACTAAAGCTCCTTTTAATCCATCAAGTCGATAACACGACATCAGACAGACAGCCAAGGTGTATGAAACTAAGTCAATAAGTATTATTTTTGGGATGAATTAACAAAGTTCTCTGTAAAATTATGCGTTTAATTGTAGTGCTATTAGGACAGGTACCTCGAAAACAAATTAAGACAGAACTTACCCTTATTTCCTTGAAGTGGGCGACCGTTCTATTGCGTTGAATGGTTAGATAGAGAGCTCGGATGAGGTTCGTGAGGTGACCCCAGCTTATTTGTTTCTAGATTAGCAAAATATACAAATACATTTAAGAGAAACCATAGTGGAGATAGTGCAATTTAAAGTTTATGTCATCAAGTACAAATTACCCTTATGGAAGCTGTCTCTAGCATTTTCGGGAGGGTCCGATTTAGTCTCCCCACAAGTGTTTCCAGAGCCTTGCAAGAGCGGAGTGATTCGTGATTCCAGTCTGTTAGAGGTAGGACTTCCAGGAAGAAGTGCTGAAGTGGCTGACTTCTCAGAAGATTGATGTTCTGCGGCAGCTGTTTGATGATGGACTGAGCCAGCTCCGAAAGTCTCTGTGTTCACGAGATTTGAAATTAATGGCTCAACAGAGAGGGTAAGGGAAAAGTGAAAATAACCTACCATGAAAGACTTTCCATCCAGTAATTCCAGGGCTTTCTGTCGTTCCCCGAGATCAGCCAGTCTTCTATGCGCCACAGTTAGGAATTCCGATGAGATTTGAAGCACTGCTTCTCGAGGTTCTATACTTGATTTTCGCCACCAGGCTGGAATCCCCGAGTGATGACTACCGCCTCCATCATCACCACCTCCACCACTTCCACCTCCTCCCTTGACTGAAGAGGCGCTGCGTTTCAGAGCCGACGAGGTTGCACCACTAAAGGAGCCTCTACCATGCCTCTGTCGCCGCATCGATCGTTTGCCACCGGACTCCATCAACGCTACACGGTGACTGGTCATAGCCGACGGAGACCCGGTTCGAGCATTGCCTCTATGCGCCTGCTGTTGCTTATAGTTGCCCGATATTACAGAAGCCCATTCGGGAATCTTTGTCGGCTGGTCTGCGGTGGCCAAACGCTTTACCGAGGATCCCAGACCACGTGGAACTCCTGGAACTGAACTGCCGCTGATATTGGTGGAAACCACGGATTTCGCATCGTCAGATCGTCTATAAAGAGTGAGGATGGTTGTAGGGAAGGGCTTTAAAGAGTAGTTGCAAATGGAAGAAGTACTGACCTAGTCATCCATTCACTTGTGTTGATAAGTTGTCGGATCATGGCAGAGAGCTGCTGGATGGATTGTACCTCAAATTTACGCACATCAGCTCCAGTACACTCCTCTGAGCAAATAATGGGCAGGTCACGCAGGATGTAGGGAATGACTGACTGAAGAATGACCTGCAATATATCCACAAAATTAGATAAAAAGGCTTTAAAAATGACAAGGTTCTGATCCGTCTATCTAAGTCGAAATTGCAACTTTTTTGCATTCTTAGTAGCTGCGGCAGTTTCTCCACTAGCAACGTTAAGTAGTCGGTCTTTGATGTCTATTTAGTCTAACCTCTACCCAGGTAGCCGTCTGTTAGACAAAACACGTGACTAAAGAAGCTTTTAAGTTTTCCGAAATCCAAATTTGGAACCTACTAAACGATGGAATATTACAGATAACCACGGGGTTATATCTAAGTAACCTTGTATGATCTGTTTCTTTCCAGATTTCCACAGGACACTAAATACTGATGCCCCGGTACATCAAAAGGGTACACCCGCATATAACATTTACACCTGTCGACAAGATTGAAAATAAGAATAAACAGCTTAGGTCATACAAAGCAGAAAACATATGCGATCTACCTATGTTTTCGAATGACAGAAAATTCTAAGTCTCTAACTTAATAAGATAGTAAATGCTATGCGACTGTCATCGGTCCAACATTTCTAAATATAGCCAATTTAATAATATATATCTACTTACATTAAGGAAATAATAAGTAATTAGACGGAATAACCTAAAAATGTGCAACGTACCATCATCTGTCGCGATCGGTAGGATTCAGGAGCGTAGACTTGAACGGCAACACAGAGATTTACGGCATCGAACATGGACCAGGTCGGCGGTTCTTCCTCGTAGCAGAAGTCCTGCACAACAACGAAATGGACAGACAATTCATCAAAGCGCCGTTTTTTAGATAAGCAAACATCTGTTGTTTTCTGGTTCTCTCTCCGTGTGGGTGTATGTGCGATGAAAAGTGCAGTAAAATTTCGCCCAGATAATTTATTTGCAGCATTTTGGGAGCATGCACAAATTTGATTGGGAAAAATTCAAGTTCCAACACCAAAAACAACCGCTTACGGCAGCTTTTAGTGGCTTAGAGAATCCGCAAAGTTGAAGTATGCCCAGGGTGTCAGGGATATCCTTCCCGATTGCACGAACGAGATTATAAAGCGTTTCAGGCGGAACCTAAATTCAAGAAGTTAAATAACTGCTTTTAATACATGCGAATCGAGCTTGGAGACTTGACCATATTCGTAATGGAGGCATCTCTAAAACCTTCCGATTCTATTACCGATGAATGGAGCGATAATTCAAGAAATAATCTCTTTTGCTTGAGTGAAAATGACCAAATTGAACTCAGTTCGAAACTTTTTTCCAGTAATACACAAAACTGTCAATAATCAAAGCATAGAGGAACAGCGAATCAACATTAAATTGATTCTACGGTTCCACATAATAAATTTTAGATAAATCGAATTTATTTGTCCAATAGTGCAAACTGAAATGAATTAATTTTCTTCAAATGACTATATAATAATTCCTGCAAGTGGTCGCGAGATGTTCTCACCAGGGCACGTAGCACTCGATGAGTCAAAACTGATGCCAACCAATCACGAACTCAATTGGCTTCCCCTATTATTTAATGCGGGTCTCTGACAAACTGCCCTCTGTGGTTCCGCTTTCTGCAATGCGTATTTTCCTGGTCGGTTTGACTTTTATAGCCGACAGCTGCACTAAAAAGTGAGACAGCCTAATGCAGTAAAACAAATGTGTACACACCCGATAGAAGTTGGCTTGCAGGCCGGCATCCGGCGACAAGTCGATGTAGTTTGCGATGCTGCCAAACATTTGTAGGATGAAGGGGATCCTGTGCATTATATAGAACTGCTTGAAGGTGAATTCTATGGCCTGTCTCAGAATCGTGTTGTGCTGGTTGCTGTGGTACACCCGAATTATCGTCGGCAGAATGCTCAAGTATCCATTGACAGAGAAGATCGTGTTGAACTGGTGGGCACACTGAAACAGAAATGCAAAAAAATTAAAGAATCACACAACTATTTCTTAGTTTTAGTGGCACTCGAGGTTCCATAAGTCACCTTTTTATGAAACTGGGTCATGTTTTTTTTCGATTTTTACTGGGAACGAGGGTTGCTAAGTTTTAATAACTTCTAAACAGTATTCACCATCTTCTCAATCAAATGCATGATATTATCGTTTCAGCTGCCATTAATTTCTTATCATTACTGGCTAAACTGCTGTTAAAAGGCAGAGTAATCAAACACCACAATCCACAATCAACTATCCCATCCCCTTAGAATCGTTTTCTCTCTTGGCAGAAGTCTTTAAATGCCAGGCATATCTCTTAAGCAAGCTCAGTTAGGTTAGTGAAAGGCAAGATTGCCGAATGCCTGAGGCAATCAGTAATGCGTAAACAGGGCTGGAACACTTTGCAGTAGTAGCAGCAGCAGCCGTAGCGGCGAAAAGAGACAAATTGCAATTAATGGTTGCTTCGATGAGCAGAGACAGTTTAATTAACCTCCGCGTGCCCTGCTTTTCCGCAGGAGGATAATTAAAAGTCTCCCATAGGTGGACGACCGAGGCAACTTTTAAAGCCAAATTTATGTTGCTAATTCCCCAGTACAAATGCCAAACTGCGAAAGGTCCTATTGCTAACAGTAGAGACTTTGCGAATCAGAGTTGTTTTCTTGAACAGAGACTGGATCACTTTTTGGCGTTACGGACTTTTCTCTTTAGTACAACAATTTTATGGTACACAAAATCACGACGGTTTAGGGTTCGGAGGTCATTAAAACGCCGAGAGTATAATACCTGGAACTTTTATCCGGGAACGGGTCTTTGTTGCTTGACTTTAATCCGTAGCGTGTTTTACAAACTTGAGGTACCGAATATCTAATTGAGGTTTGCTAAATGAACCTGTGGGAGTAAAAATGATCATCCGCTCTTACTTGAACGTAGAATGACATGCATTGCCTGAGAATGGTGGCGTCTTCAGCATGAAGCACGAGAGTCCCATTGAAGACGTTGAGGAAGAGCTGCAGATCTGTGGACCAGGGAAAGGTGGAGACCATTTTCTGGAACATGGAATTGATCAATTGGCACCAGGTCAACTTATGCATGGAGTCTATTGCAAACAGTGCGTTCCCCATATCTCCGCAGTCATACAGTGCGAATTCTGCCTCCAGGGCTTTTCGTGGAAATGACGGCAGCTTGGCCAATTCCTCGCGTAGGAAGAGAATATGGTTCGACAACTACAATTGCCAGAAACAGGAAATTTGGTGATCGAATTTCCAAAAAGTTAATCTGATTTCTTGAAATTACAAAGGTTCTAAAAACACAATTAATTTTGGTATCACCATAGGCATCGGGATGTGTGAACTTTCACTTTCATTAAGTAAACCACGCTGAAAGTCGTTTTACTGGAGCTTGAATTCATTGAGACTCACACTAAATACTCTTTTCTTCAGTGTATCTGTCGCAGCTAATGTTTTGTCTACGCAGGAGTTGTTTTATTAGCTGTTAGGATATTTTTTAGTGCCATATGGCTCAGCATATGGTGGGGATTGTTGAGAAAAGATAAATAAATTTCCAAAAATATTTTTTCTCACAGCTAAGTGACCAAAAGCCTGTCTGGTTGCGATTATAAATAAATAGTCGAACATAAAATGTGCTTAATACGCAGCTGATTCAGCTAATAGCCACCTGATGGACTCGCAAAAGAATGCAAGGAACTCGAAAAACTTTCCAATTTAAACTGAAAAAGTTATAAATAGCGGCATCTATGTTGCGATTTCTGATTTCGTAATGGGGACGTGAACTCACGTGTGAGGCAGGAGTGGTCTGGAGAATCGTCTTCACTAGCATCAACTTGCCAACCTCCTGGAGTTTCAACGTGAAAGCGTTGGTCTGCAGGAGTCTCTGACCAGTATCCCTATCCACACGCATTAGCTTCAACTTTGGAATGTGGTTCCTTTTGAAAGGGTAGAAATCTCGCACGTAGTGCGTGGAATTTCTGATGATGTCTACCGATGGAATATATAAATATAAAGTAATATAAAGTAAAAAAGTAAATGCAAGGTAGTGAAGGCAAGCGTCATTAAAGAATTCTCTGAATTTGAAATTATGGAATTCACCTGAAAAGAGAATTAAAGAACTGAATAAGTGATTCTCTCTGTCAAAATAAATTAACCGTTTATGTATTAATTTTATTAACCTAAAGTAGGTAGTACTTCGTAGCACATCATTCGATAACATAAAAGTGCTTTTGAGTGAATCGGAAAATTACTAAGCAGCAAAAGAAAAACATTTCAAAGTCAATGGTAAAGGTTTAGAAGGATTAAACTCACTGGAACGATCATCGCACAAGACGTAGAGATTGTACTCGCTATGGCGAACACCGTTTACCTCAAGAACTTCATTGAGAATGTCACTGAATCTGTAATCCTAAAACATAAATTCAAATACTCTGGTGGGTTGATATTATGGAGCACCATTCGTAACCAATGCCTCAATTTCGACGTGTGGAAAACAAACAAGTTATCGTTTTTGCTATAAGTCATTCATTATTTACATGCTAGTGTATCTCATTTGATAACACCATTATGCTGGCTTTATTTATACAACAGTATCTTCCATATATGAACCCAGGTTGAAATCTCATTTCAAAGTCCTACCAGGAATAAACTTCAGGGTTAATGCATTTAAAATTGTTGTTCACTTCGACATACAGCAACGGTTAATCCGTAGATTAATTAATCCACAGAGGGCCGCCTCATTAATCTTAGCCAACATTGTAGAATGACGAGTTTGCTTTTCCCGTGAGTGAAATTAAATATAAAGGAAATCTCTTAGTTCTAAAGAAGAAGGGTTTTATTCCGTAATATTATAACGGTTCGGTATCTAAATTCTGGCTATAGAAGGCGAAAAATTGTCTATAATTTAAAAATTTACTGCAACAGTTGTTAGGAGGCTTATCTAGCTTTGGCTAGCTTGTCTATGGGTTTGAAATTAGTGGATGGTCTATAAAAGTACAAGAGAATTCGAAGGTAAATTTTAAAGTGAGCTCTACTCCAGCTTACTTTGTTGTCATCTTGCAGCTTGACCAACTGAGCTACGCAGATGGTATCACAGAAGACATTGAATTGTTTGGCACACGGTAGATTTGCTGTTACTAGCAGGGTGGACTGAAAAGTAACAAATTACTCCTCCCATTATGGTTCATTAGTCTCCAATACAAATGAGACCATGTAGTGCATCATAAATTTAGAAAATAGTGATTAATATAGTCAGCAAGATTTACACGTAAGCTTTACATTTTACGATGTTTAAATTAAAAAAACACTCTCCTTCACAAAAATAATTTGATAGTTAATTGCTTCCTTGACAGGAAAGGTTACTCGGTGGGGTTTTCACATCTCACGTAAAAATAGAAAAATTGAACGTATTTTTAAGTCATAGTTTGAATTCACCAATGAAAACCGATTCTTTCCCGCTATCCAAATGTCAAAAAGATAGCACCGTGAATCTGTTAACTTGTTAGGGGCTTAAAAATGAACCATGCGCAATCGGAATTGAGAAAGCAAGTTTTGTTTTTAGTGTTGAAGATTGGATAGTAAAAGCTGAGTCATTGGTTAAATAATTAAATTGCCTAAAGTACAAAAAGATGCCAACACACGTTGAAATATCGGTAAAATATTCGGTTACTAACGCTCCATTAAAATTTGCATCGTAACTACATGAAGTTAACGAAGGCTCTGAAGTTTGTTTCCGGAAATAAACTCCCCCTGTATTTACGTGTGTAAATCTGTGCTACTATGCAGCGAAAGGTTTTAAAAAGCACATCACAATTTAATTTTAGTGGCAACTTACGTCAATCTGCTCGCGTCTCAGGGTTTGCTTGAGGTCCTTGAAGTAAATGTTCTTCACGTAGGGAATGATCTAACACCAAGGGACCAAAGTTTTAGCTGAACTGATCAAATCAAGACCTCTGAAAGACGGACTGCGAACTCACCATGTGGAGTACACAAAGAATGCTGGCTATTGAGCTGGGGCCATCGATGCATGGTGTCCGGACGTGGAACATTATGCAGCCAATCTGCAAGATATGAAATACAATCGGTGAATGAGCTAATAAGAATATAAGATATGATAACCAAACATCTTCCATAGACTACTCTGATCGGTAGATTGCTATTAGGGAATGGAAAGGACTCAATTTGCAGGTAAGCCTTCGACGGGAACTATAGCACACTGAACTACTCACTCACCAGGTTGTTGAAGAGAATATGAGCTGTTTGCATCGGCAGTTCCGGCAGGCGTACGACGATTTTCCGGATAACCGAGATAAGATCGTCTTTGTGAGGTACTCGAGTAAGCTTCTCGAAAATGTAGCGAAGGAACAAACTTGTGTCCTCCAGTAGGCACTGCCAAATCACCTTTTCCACGACGGTATTAACTTGAGTATGAAACAAGATGGGAATTTCATTGGGAATCAAAAATCGAATCCGACTTATCATTATTCAGCTAGGTCATTTTGTTACGCCCGCCCCCATTTCCTAATCAAGGTAGACTATATATTCAGTTTTCTTTCAGTTTATCATGATAAAAACTGGATTCCTATGATATTTGAGGAAGATTTGGTAGGCTATGTTAGCGTTACACGTTTTGTTTATAAAAGCACTTCATTTTCTGCAAACAGCACAAATTAGGTGAAGAATTACTGACTGATCTGCCATGCTTAATTAATGAATAAATTAATTGACGAGGAGTAAGTAAAGGAAAAGAAGTACCGAGAGGACAAAAGCGGGGAATCTGATTTCATCCCGAGACAAGACGGAGGCCAAACGAGGGTAAGAAAAGACGTCTGCATTAACCCCACTAAATTCTTTCCATTTAGATAAAAAAACTAACTGTGATTCCTATCTCAAAATACCATTAGTAAGGTAAATACAAACTACTATATAGCTCTAAGAATCTGCTAGGCAAATTCGACTAACATTTATAATGGAAAATACAATGAGCGTGCTAAATTCGGAAATGAAAAGTCTAGAATATAGCTCTAAGTTTGTTTTCAGTGACCAAATTACTCACAAAAATCGGTCAATTTGACTTCGACTACCACTATATCAACAGATAACTTGAAACCAAATAAACACAATGAATATAATGATTTCAGGATACATGCAAAATTAAAATCCAAATTTGCTACTTATTTATATTAAACTAGAATTGCGTATTTTACCTCGCTACCTATTAGACAATAAGCCTATTTATTTGTTTCCGTAAACGTGAGGGAATATTTGTAATAGGAGTCAATACAGCCCTTCCTGATAGTACTATTTCGGTTTCTGAATAAATCGTCGCATTTTTGGGAACATGTACTTTATCTCAAGATCTACCGATCTGACTCTGAAAAAGATTTGAAAGACTGCTACTCACTTGCTATACCCTCGCTGTTAACGGAGCAGTCGTCCATGAGACTGGTCAGTGGCAGAACAGCAGCACAGACACAGGAGGGGAAGAATGTCTGAGCCATTTGCAGCTGCTGCGTCAGCAGCACCGATGCGTTGCCGTCGTCATCTGATGAAATAAATTGGCATTTAACAGTGCTTTGAAAGGATCATATTAATAGGTTGTCTCACAAGTTCTCTCCGATTTTTGAAGAAGTAAAACAAGTGAACAAAAGTAACATTTAATTAAAGATGTAATCATGTATGTACCACTTTCACCGATTATAATTGACTATCTTCAAGCTATTTACAAGCTCTTTAATACCCTAAAATCGTAACATTCTTTCGGTTTTGATTCATGAAACCCACTAATGTCAGTTTTCACCTCTTCCTGCCGCGTTGCAAAAGCTCTTCTTTCAAATGATTTCGCAAGCTACGAAACATGATAGTAGTCTGAAGGAGCAAGGTTGGGAGAAAAAGGTGAATGAGAAAGTTTCTCGCAATTAACTTCCTCTTCTATCTTTTGCATTTCTCGATGTATGGGGTAGTGATGAATTGTCCTAACACACCCATTTGCGATTCACTAGAGCAGGTTTTCACCCCTCAAAGCTCGGTCCAAACGCCACCCTAGTTCCTGGAAGCAGATTGGGGCATTGTTTGTTGCTGCATTAGATGGTAACAGTTCAAAGTGTATTATTCCTTGGCGAACCCAACCGATTGGTTAAAGAATAATTTTCCCCATGAAGTCCCCTTCTCAGCGGCTGACACCCATTCCCAAAGTGTAGGGTTTTTTCCAAGTGTTTGAAGATTACGACGAACTGTTGTAAGATTTGAACTATGCCTAATTGCCAATTCCAATTCAACTGACAAAGCAGGATAAGCTTCTTCAAAGGCTGCTTCTTCAAAAACCTTATGATCATCAAACTCAACTGGACAACGACCGGTTCGATCGTTATCTTCTTTCAAGGTGAAATCTACCCCTCTACTGAATTTCGCAAACCATCATCTTTTTAACTCTGCGTTACCTGAAGGAATGTTTCTAGCCGCTTTGTCGGCTGCTGAGTTGCCTTGCTCTCTTGAACTCAGAACATTATGTGCCTCAAATGATTCCTGAGTACTTCCATGTTAGTAAGGTTTAGCTTAGTTCGACTGTTCTGTAAAACAAAATTTGAGAGCTCAAATGCCTCTAAACAGAAAAAAAGTCCTCACTAGATATTTTCAAATCCGCTTTAAGTTTCTTTTAATTTAAAAAAAAGTAAATTTAAGACAACTTATGGGAGACTTGGTAGGTCATCGATTTCAACAAAAACACTCACTCTTATTGGGTTTAGAAGTTAAATCTTTGCTCAAATGTAGGGAATCGTAAAATTTGCTTAATTATAAATGTCAGTCCTGTTGGCGTTCTATGATGCATTATTATTATTTAATATTTCCGTAAAAAAATATGAATCCTAGCGGTTTAAGATAACAGTAGCCTTTAGCGCGAGGCTAACTTCAAAGCTCGATTCGCGGTTGATCCAAGGGGATCGCGGGAAAGGTTTGGGGTGGTGAATTGATAAATGCCTCTTTTGTGTTTGTTCTTTGAGGAGGAAGGCGTCTCCTCGTGTCTCCGTCTTTTATCGAGACTTGGCACGCAACACTACTTACTGAAAACGCACCAGCCGCTTCTGGACTTGGTTTCTTTATGAAAGTCAAGAGTTTTGATCTCAGTTCACCACTTTGGCAATTTTTCCAGAAGAATCCACTTTAAGTAGAAGCGTCACTACCGAATTAGCAACAACATTAGGAAAGGATATTTTCCAAGGATTCAGAAATAGTGAAGCCAAATTTATAGAGAAGAAAAAACTTCATATATATCGGCAGTATTATTTATACATAAATAAACATTTTTCTAAATAAAACACATTCACGATTTTCTTGATTTCTAATCACCGTCGCCAAAAAGCAAGCGGGTCGATCATTCTGGTTGAACGTAACTCAAATAGTCATTTTCCAGAATGTTCTCTAGAATCATTGCCTTTAGTAGAGTTAGTGGCTACCAGAGCGTATAAATACTAGATACATACTGCATATAGGCTGTGGGTACGAGTCGACACACGCTGTGACGTACACTGAGCACACACACTAATCCAATTCTACTCATGCCGTACTTTGGTCCTACCCGCCGTGTGTTTAATGGGTCTTTAAGCAACTTAGAGAAGGTTGGTGGAAATAGGAGATTGACTAAAAGTTGATTAACTAAACTTCCAAAATGCCATTGATACTTCGAAAGCCCACTATGCATTTCCTAATGCTAAAGTACAAAGTATTTAGTGATACAGTTAGGTTAGCAAAACATTCGTAGAGCATCTCGGTAAAGCAGTCCTTGATGAATAATATTTAAACGCACCGTCCATGAGGGTGACGTTGTCCCGGGAAACTGGGATGGATCCATTACGCCACGAAAAGCTGCGAGACTGCATATTGAGACTGCGATTGACAGGCGCGAAACTGACCTTCCTCGCTGCCAGGTTAAACTCCTCTTGAGTTACCGTGTTGGCAACGCCGGCATTACCTTCAAAGTTAACACAAACAACAAATGGGTAAAACTGCATCAGCAGTAGAGATAATCTGTTTCATATCTTAACGGAATGCCACCCAAATGCAGGCCGGAATGTTTTTGGTTAGTGAAAGTCTTATCCGCTTGTTTCCATCGGCTGCTTGATTACACTTTTAATAATTTCCCAATCATCCAATTAGGAACCGGATATCCATTTAATTAACACTGCGATGACGAACCCTCGACGGGATCATAGGGTTTCTACAAACTAAGTCAGTTTTTAACACCACACTGGCTTATTTGCTCGTATCACTTGTTTACATCACCGCCTATTAAGGGAGAGGCGTCATAAGTATTGATATAAATAGTTATATTAATCTGATAATGTCTTTTGGCAATGCTATAAACTCCAATCATGTTATCCATTGCCACCGAACTCATTAATTGAAAAGAATGTGTTCATTCTGCTTGTTAGATTCAACTTGAATTACTCTAATGTCCTTCTAAGGCCAGACCGAAACAAATGGCAATTCTTCTAGGGCGTTACGAAGTGAATAAGAATAAACTAGGAAGAACTGACCTTTTCCTGCTAGCGTTAATTGAATCTTATCAGTGGAATAAAATATGATTAGAGAGGATAGAAATTTAGTTTGCTAAGTGATTGGATACAACAAAATACTGTTTGTGGGTGATCATTATGAAAGCTTTCTCTCCGTTTTGGAATGCAAAGTAGGGGCTAAGTGTATGGCTATTATGATATGACAAAAAATGGTTTGCCAACTTTTGGCCAAGTATAATTCAACTAGTGACTCATTTCAATTTGCTAAAAGCTTAGTCAAGGACCATACTGCATCCAAATCCAATGATGTTACCTGCTGAAACCTGGTGAAGACTCTGGCGACTAAAATATGTTTCCAGTTTAATGATTTAAGTGGGGGAATATATACAGTCATTAGCTCATAACTTCAATTTTAGGCATAGAATTTCAGTCATAACCCTTCAAGTTACTTATTATATACAAGCCGCAATAATAAAAAAATGGTTACTGCGGTGCTAAAAAAGATGTCCCACAATGTGTTTTACTTGTTTCTTTTGAATTTGTAGATTTACTATAGCTTTTATGCAATTTCACCTAGGGACTTTTTGATTAGATGCCCACACGAAGACCTGCGTGGAAGTTACGGGAATTCTGTGTATAAACTGGGACAGTGTGATAAAACAAACAGCCCCAGCGCCTAAAATTCGTATCTGAATCCATGCAACTTCTATTTTAATTATTTTTTGATTATATAAAGAAATTCAATTGAAATTAATTATAAGATCTGTTTAAGAATGGAGGGAGATGCACCGCTAACTTTAAGAGACCTTTTCAGTAATCTTCTCGGGAAATGTGACGATGTCATATTTAATGTAATAACAATAATATTTCCAGAAGAATGTTTTGCCTCACGGTGAGTGGAAGTATAGTCCTAAAAGTACTAAAATAAAACCAAATAATCTTAGTTGAGTTTAATGGGTGGAATCGTGCCGAGCGCTCTCCGAGCAGCCATTCAGCCCCGAAAAGTACTCATTTCAAGGGCGCAAAGCGGGAACGAGAGCATGGGAAGGAGGGACTGGCAAGAAGAGCCTGTGTACACCCTAAAACACACACACCCACCAAAGGGCAAAAACAAGAAACTCCCAGGTGTGCCTGGGCGCGAGCGTTGCCAGTGTGTGGGACAAGAGTGCACGTGCGCACGGGGCAAGAGAAATGCGCTTGTGACTGTGACCGTGTGTTTGTGAGTGTGTGTGAGCTGGTGGAAATGCAGTTTTTGTGCATTTACATCTCCACTCATGCCAGGTAAGTCGGGGTAAGCAGGAGAGTCGTGTGAGTTGCTCACATCTGCTCACTACACTCCGGGAAAGTGGTTTCGGCTCTGTAGACATTTGCGCTTCGCGTGTGTGGTCCTGGCAAATAGCTTTGCCATGGATGCTAACTTGGTTTATCTTTGAGATATACTAGTTGTGCGTAAATTCATGCCAATAATACACTACAGAGTAATTTATGGTTGCATTTGAGAGTCGAATATTTAATATCATACCCAAAAACAAATGTCTTAAAGAATCAATCCGATTGAGAAAGAGTTAAACCAGTGTTCGTTTCAGTTAATCCAGTTTGAGAAATGCTTTGTACTGGGCAGAGTGGGCTGTTAAAAGAACTTGTGTTCAAGCAGTAGAACTCTACTTGAGGGGTATTATCAGCAACACCCGCGATTTCATAGAATACCTCGACGATGAAATAATGTACCCATTATACGTTACCATGGTGTGGATCATCTGAATGATTGAAACCGCAATTGTAGAAGCACGCATCCAACTAAACCACAGGATCGACGAATTCAACATTGAACCCAGCAAAGCTTCTAGCTCGAGAGCATGAACAAGCTCACTTTCTTCGCCTGCAGCGGCTTCATCAACGCGATGGTCCCTGTTGAAAACGGCTTCGGCAGAGGCGAGTTCGAGGATGGAGGAGGTGGTGAGGTGGAACTGTCGTCGAGCTTCGTCCTGTGCCGTCTTCGCTGCCGTTACCGCTCGAGCAAGCAACTCCTGCTGCTGCTTTCTACGACTTGTGGATGCTGTCACGAAGGTTTTCTATGGACATTAAAGATTTGAAGTGCCTAGACCGAGTTGTTCAAGGTAGTAAGAAGAGTCGTGCCCAGTTCTAGCAGTTAGTCCTTCAGAAAAAATTGTCTGAATGTGAAATAGTGATTTAAGCCTATTAGCTCATCTGTATTCCTTCAATGCACTTGTTTGCAAGATTATAAGATCCCCAACCGGTCATTCGAGTCCTTATGAAACCTAAGTTGTGTGTGTTCATCCAACCATGACCTCCAAATATCCCGAAAGCGTCTTCTGTGGTTTGGGGAGTTTTATTTGTGATGACTAATACGTGAATGTTCTCTCATGTAAGAATGAAGGAAAATAGTCGACCTTGTGACACAATCTAAATTTATGAAAACTAGTTGAAAACAACCTTTCTGGATGTACCCTTCCATCTAACGCTCGTTAATTGGTCAATGCCAATTAATTCTATGAGATGAAAAGAATTAGGACAATGTTAAACTGAATTTCCTCTCTACCTAGAGTAAATACAATTATGCACTTCAGATATCTAATTAAGTACTAACTATATTATGTGATATGGATTGCTAATTCGTAAACGCTTCGTTTAGAATTTTACGGATAACAAATTTCCCTTGAAATACCTAAACTTGAACACTATAAGCGTGCGTTTTCCCATGTGTTACATGTCCCTAAATGATTCTTGACGCATACCCGGTGTGATCTAAATTCATTCTACCCGCATTTCTAGCCATAAACAAATTGGGATGCGTGTTAAGTGGAAGGCGAGAGGAGGTGGCCTTACTGTAGCCTCATTTTGCTTCAGTTGCACCTCCTCGGCCGAAGTGCCCTTGCGCGTCTCCCAGGCTGGGTCGGGCACCTGGACGGAGGGATTTCCGAGGGTGGGCGACGGCAAAACGTACTCAATGAGCGGTGGTGGAACCTTGAGGCACTGACTGGCTCCGTCCTCCAGACGTGACCACACCTGCTGCCGCGCCGTCCAGAGAGCCCGAAATCTGGGAGTAAGGAGTTGAATTTTCTCATGGTCAATTCACGAGATTCAAAGAAAATGCCGATTATCGAGTCCCAGGTAAAATTTCAATGGAAAGGAAGAGAAATCATTGGAGCTTTGGAAGAAGTTTATGATAATCGTGCACCGAAAAGCGACTACTGCCAATAGGTGAGCTCAACGATTCAAAGAAGAAATAGTCGGCAACCCTCAGCTAGGAAGAAAGAGCACGAGCCCCAAAGATGACGAAATCATTGATGAAGATCGGTGGCAAGTAATTGCCAATAAGATAACTACGTTCCCAGACATTTCCTTTTCTGGGGTCGGCAAAGTTGATTCTTAGTAATCAAGAGAATCTTCGAGTGATATCTCCTCAACATTATCGACCGAAATCAGAGCAATGGAAGAACTACTTCTGCAGCCGAAAGTTATCACCGCTTTAATAAAATAACCGAAACAGGGAATTCATGTTGCAATCCTGTTTCATCAAAAGGGATCAACGCATTTTTTCTTTGGTTACGCAAAATACCTTTCAAGAAAGTGCTTCCTCAGTCACTAGTTAGTCTCGATTAAGCTCCATCTGACTTTTTCCATCTTTCCAAACTCCACGAAATCCTCAAAGGAATCTATTTTACGAATGCTGTAGAAGCAAAACACTGTGCCTCTTCTTGGCTCCGAAAACATCCTCAGAATCCTTCAAAGACTTTTTTCGAACCCAGAACCAATAAAATAAAAAGTGCATTGACATAAATGTGAACTAGGGCGAGAAATAAATCCATTTTTACAGGTTTTTCTTGAAATATAAACAATCCATTTCTTAATAAGTCACCGAACTTATTCATCCACCCTCGAATGATACTTCCATCCCAAGCTGAAGAGTGAAACCGATTTTCGTGGATAATTATTAACGCTACTGCCGAAGACATCATAACCATCACTTATTAATTCATATTTCCCTATTTCGAGCTTGTAAATGCCGTTAACTGCAACATCGTCATAATAGGCTTCAATGTCTAAATTAAGGTTTAAATCAATACTTCATTTACAAAGGCGTGCTTAACTAAATTGCATGTTGCATTGAATCTTCGCCCCCATTAGTGGCTCTTCCAGAAAGTTTTTTTAATCTTCCCACAAAATACTCCCTAATAACGCTCCATAACGCTGAGCACCCCCAGCGAATCTTGTAGTTATTACACATTAATAAGTGTATATTCCGACTAGTTGCGAACCTTCTGGAAAGTCTCTCCCACATTTCGTTAATCCTGATGATCCTTTTAGGAATTAACTATTCTCCCTTCCCGAGGACAGATACGAAACCGGTCCCTCCTATCACCCCTCTATAGCAGAAATTCCTTGAATCTATGATACGAACAAATTCTTTTAGCATCATATGGAAACTATCAGTTGTGCCCAAAATTGAAGGCCCTGCTTCCCCTCAGTCTGGAAATTTAAAAATGTAAATCGCCTCCAATGATAAGTCTTGTTTTTTTATTCTTCCTCAAGTCGCAAAGAGGAGAAAACAGTCCTCATATCGGAAAAGTCCAAAATTTTTGGCTCACATATTTGGGACCGCATTCGTATGCTGACCTATAACGGCTTCATTGTCAGACATACAGTTTCTCATGAGTAGGGTGCCCTGCCAGTGATACCCAACCTCTTTCTCTCGAAACAGGTTCCTACAGGTCTGATCCTAGGACGTTGGTCGTACTACCTCTCTTACATCCCATTCATCAACTTCGATAGAGAGGTGTTATGAACAGTAATCCATTTCATTTTGATATAAATCACTAATATATATTAGCTCCCACTCATTTTTTAAATGCCTTTGAATATTGTGCGTTTCCTACCTTGAAAATTCAACAATTGCACTATATGAATCGTTGACCAATTTCAATATTGGGATTTAGAGTCGTCTTTTGGACATTACTTAAAACCTACGCTTTCCCTCTCCATCCGAAAATACATTACATTACTATATGCAATAATTCAATTTTCGGTGTTTACATAAATTTCCCATTTAGAATTGATTACTTATGAACAATTAATCTTAAAATTTAAACTTACACCCATTCATTGTATTTTATTAAATTATATTGTTCATTTGAATAGAATAATTTTGGATGAAAACACAATGTGCATAAAAACTCGTTTCTTTTAATCAATATCAGCTACTTGAAATTGATCACAAATTCCGGGTAATAAACAGGCGTTAAATTTACATCAAACCTTAATGGTGAGAAATGGAGAATTCATGCCATGATTTAAGTACTTCCGATTCACGAAATGTTGGGTATTCAGTAACTAAAAATTGGTATAATAAATTGAAAGGAAGGGCTGGTAACAAACCTTAAAACGGCATTGAGACGACTGTTGAGGTCTGCCTGCTGGAGTTCTGAATAGAGGAGTTTTTGTATGAACGCGGAGCACTTGACCGCCGCAAACAGAATTAGTGAGGCTAAAATTTAGGAAAAACATTACCCCTAGTAGTTGTTCAAATGGAGAAAATGTGGTTTTAGTTATCACCGGATTCTATAAATTTCCAGAAACACTTTTATAAAGATGTCTGTTTCATAAGTGATTTAATGAATCTTCCGCTTTCGACGTTTTCATTTGTAATGTATTTAATCACTGCTATTAGTTCTCATAGAGAGCTTATTAATCTGAACCACGTACGATTGTAAGATAGAGGAGAAATCAAGGCTCACCAGCGCTGCTTGTTAGCTCGGGATCGGCTTCCAGTAGCAACTCCCATGCAAGAGGAACCACCTCTTCAAGTTGTTCTGGTGAGAGGAGAAGAGCGCCCTTGTTGAGGAGGTTGAAGAAGCTACTTCGCAGAGACTGTACCTGAAAGGTGTGCGTTTGAAAAAAAAAACATTATTACAAAAATGCATCCATTGGTTTGGCTAAAAGGCGCTTTTACGCAGTTTCTGCACCTGCGCATACCCGGTTTTGCTGCAGTTCGGATATTCGTGTATGTATTAGTGGATAAATGCAGATATTTCAGCTTGAAGTCGTCCTTAGGAATTCATAACTTAAGAGTGTTTTGTAGGCGAAACTTAAAAATAAATATTTTATACCTTTTAGATTTGCGATAGCGATTCAACGAGAGTACTTGCTAGAATATTTATTCAAAAATCCAAACTTATAATATTTCGAGTTAAACCGAAAATACCATTTTTTACGTTTTTATGGCTTTTATCGGTCTTATGAAGTCGTCATTTCGTCCGCTACTCCCTCATTTGTGTTTCTCTGAGCAAATACCACACATCGATAAAAGAGCAAAGCCAGAACATTATTCAATAAAAATTCCTTCTAACCTCTAAATAAATTCAGTTAGCATATTTATTGAATACCACGAATATTTCCCACCGAAAGTAACTTGAAATTATAACGTAACACTTAGTACGAGCGATGTACTACCATTTTAGATGTTAAGAGCCATTTCATTACCCTGAAACTAATTAGGAATGTTGCACTATCGGCTTGAATTACCTCTTTCAGAAGTCTGATATAGCCCTCTTTGATCTTAACCTTGAATTTTAACCAGCAATCATTAGCGCTTTTATAAATTTACCAAAATAACCGTTATCAATTTTCACTGGCATTTGAAGTAGCTTTTGAAACAACCTTTACACAGTGCATTTAATAAAAAGATTCCGGAAGATCAAATAGTCGTTAAAACGACGTGACATGACAAAATGCGGTTTTAATTTACTGAAATGAATCTTTAGTTAAAAAATTGGGATAATTTACCTGGGTGTCAAGGTACATTAACTGCGGTGAGTCGGTTTGATGTGGCAGTGGACGAATTTTGGGTTTCCCATGATCCGCATCATCTGATCGGGCATCATCGCCATCCAACGGAAGCCCAACTCCATTAGCCAGGCCGCACTTTACGACCTCGATTAGTCTGGAAAGGGAGGGCGAAGAATTGGCCGCGGTTAACCCCGTCCCTGCGCCAGCCAGTAGCGAGAGGTTCATTAGACTTGAGAGACCTCCTGGCCCATACAAGCCGCCGTCATCGGACACCCCTAACGACGACGTTGTCCCCGTTCCTGATCCTCGTTTCGGAGTGCCTTTTCTTCGGAATCGGTCAAAGATGGGTGTTGTAGCCTCCTTCCAGCCGGATGGGAATATTGACGACTCCTGTAGAGTGAAATCAAACTAAATTTGCAACTTTTCTAGGTACCACTCAAGGAATGGTGATTCCCGCCATACACGTAGGTGGTGTAAAACAAAATCCATGGTGTCTCTAGCAGTTAAATTGAGACAAGGTTGTACGACATACCTTTGCCTGGTTAGCCTTGGTGTGGGCTTCGTGGATGGTTTTAAAGGTGCTTATTAGGACTCTCTTAGTTTGAGCGGATATTGGAAGTTCTTCGGACGATTCAGCCTGCCAAAGTATAATTCTCCATATTAACTTGTACCTTAATAAAGGCAGGCCATGCATGATAGATTCTACTCGCATTCGCTATGTACGTAATTATAAAATGTGTCCATGCACTTCTTACATCATTAGTAGAACACCAAAAAATTTTACAAGCTGTGTACCACGTCAAAATAACGAGTAATAAACAGTATTTTCATTTGAGGTGACTGAACGCATTAGTTCTCACTGTCTTATGAGTAGAACACTAAAATAATTCCTTTTAAAATGTAAAGACAGTATATACTGGCACTTCGAACTGCATAATTACACTTAGAAATTAATAGAACTGCTTTATGCACATCAATTTTTTTTCCTGTGAGTTGTTGAAAACAACTTAAAATTCAGCTCTCCTGGAACTTAACTGGTTTACGGCGCCTTTCCTTTCAGCTATTTCGCCAAAATATTAAGTTTAATTTTCTACTCTTGTTAAATTTATGCTCACTTCTTCGTACAATGTGTTTTGTTTTCTTCACAGACGACAATGCCAAATAATTGGTCGTTAAGTAAGGGCATACGGTGATTAAATTAACGTACCTACTACAGAACGATCTAGGAACTTCTTTCTTTTCGCACTAAAAACTACTATTCCGAACACGAGTATCTACATACTACCAATGGAAGGTGAAACGTTAGGGTATGAAAACATGCAATCGCATGCCGTGTCCCCGCATTACCCCAGGGGTGGGTTCGTGCCACTTGGCTTCACTAGCTGCCGCATAGGCTTTTTTCCACTTTGATGCGCTCGTCGTTGGCCTACTAACTCCCTTCGATTCCTCGCTCTAGATGCAAGAGTCAAGCATTGAAATCTACTTGCCTTCTTCTTGGCAGCAGGCACTAGTATCTACCATACACTTCATTCACGGAAATGACTATTCATTGTAGGAGGTCATTCATATCAAACATTGTAAGACGAGTTATAAGTGCTTCTCAAAGAAATATTATTGCCTTCTTATTTAACAATGCCTACTTGCATTTATTCATAATGATGATGGTGCTAGTCTAGCCAACAATTCATCCGGTGTATATCGAAATTAGGGATAGCGTGAAGTGACTTAATCGGACTATATCATTAAAAAAGTGAACAGAAAAAATTTTGAAGAACCAGCCTGTGGTTTCACGTGATCCCACTAAGATCCCTTTAAAACTTAAAAAATAAGGCAGTAGGAATTTTAAAAAAGTTGGCATACATGAGATGGATAATAATTTCCCTGAACTAGTGCTAATAGCTTAGCAGCCACTGTGAAATTTACCGCTTAAACAGTCTCACTAAGAAATACAAGAAAATCTTTGCAGAACTGAAAAAGCGCCTCCAAATGCTGAAATAATCGGCATTTTAGAATAAAAAATAACTTTCTTTCTGAACATACGATAGGTAAATTAGACAGTGGGACAAACCTGCTTATATTTCAAATCAATCACCAGCGCTCGTTCGTTGTTCTAGACCAATTATGGAGCCGTTTAGGTACTTTCGTCTACAATTTACAGAGGCTACTAAAAAATCGATTGGATAAAAACTACTATCAAACATATTAATCCTACTCTAAATCCGAATTTAATTTATTATCAATAGGACCACTCTCCCACGTGGTTAGCATTGCCCATTCACACCCGGATTTTAACAAAAGCCATAAATCCCTTGAGGCTTTCGACTTCTCTTTTAACTTAGAAGTTATTAAGCAACAAAACTCCACTCATTGAAACAAATTACCTATATAATTGGTCCATAAATACAAATGACTTCCGACGGCCGAATTATTTTGTCTTCTCTTCAGAATGCGCAAGATAACAGCAGGCAAAATAACTTATTTCGATTAAACGCTTTGGCTTCTATTTTCCTCTCGATATTTCCCGCGTTCGGGATACAAGTTTTCGCAGTTCCATCATCCATTTTGTTAAATCGAACTCCTAATCCTATAATGCACTGCCATGTGGTTTGCTACTTGTCAAAGATTAATTTTGCGAAACCACAACACTGGCACGGTTAAATGAAGCCTACCGCATAGTGTATTTATTAACTTTTCCGTAGTCGTGAACTAGTATGACGGAGCGTTAGATAGAACTACCGGCCATTCGTTTGGTCATAATAACAACATAATAGGAGTTCAATTCAGAGTCAACTTGAAAGAATTCAAAATTAATTGCAATATTTCCAAAATATTCCCCACAAATAGTAGCACGATGTCTTTGAAACAGCATCAAAGACTCATCCATCATAAAGGAAGAAAAAGGCCTTCGCATGCTGATAAAAGACAAGGTAAAATGACTTAGCTTCGAAACACTTTAGGCCTCACATACCTTCGAAAGTGATTCATTAAGTTTGGCTTCTTTAGCCTCGGCACAAATTCGTTTCCACTTAGACTCGATTGCCCTGGATTTACGGAAGTCCTTCCCGTCGTCATCCTAGACACGTGGGGTATAACCTTAGAGTTACGGAACCGAGTCAATACCGCCATCCGCTGACAGCAAGCAATTCTAAATAGTACGCATGGCAGCAAGCACAGAGCATTCGACAAGGACAACTGGAATCCAACTGCTCGTTTTCGAATAAATTAGAACTTTTGCGATCATTTTAACCCTTGAAGTAAAAAACACCGTCGAATGCTGTCATGCTGTCACAGGCCAGCTGCTACGGTGTCAGGCAATTAACCATTAGATCATGCGAAATCTGAAACCCATAATGAGCTCTTTAAGACTTACGAAACTTAAAGAAACCCACCACTCTTTAGTTTTTCATTGGTTTCAATTATTAACCTAATAAAAATCTTGAAACCACAAGCTGAAAAAGTATTTTTGTATTTTGTTAAATATTGTGAAAATGACTACAGCTGCAAAGGACTGTAGAGTTCCAGTAAAACGTTCTATAACCAAACGTTTTTTCAAGAATCATCCCACCATGCATGTTTCATGCTGGGTTTCCGATTAATATAGCAGACTTTTTCTACGAACTAAACATACCGCTGAGCTTGAATCGACGAGTTTTGAGCTACCAACCATTGCATATGCACGCTTCCACTTAGACTCTCCTGTTTTCTGTATGCCACCTTCACTCTAGATTCGCATTACACTGTTTATCTTCTATTTCAAAGAGGATTTTCATCTCATTTGAAACGAAACTAACCTTCCGTTTGGCATTCTTCGTGAATAGAGTATTCCGCTTCTCCTGATGATCCCGACCACCGAATACTCTGTGGAGAATAGAAGCAGAAGCCTCCATTTCCGGATCGGCGGCTCCGATACCATAGGCGGAGAGGTTATCGACTCCACGAAGTAGAGGAGTACTGCTCAGAGCCAGACGCAGAGGATCGTCGATAGCGCTGACGCCTACAGCCTCCTGATCTGAATCGTTGAGGTCGTATGAGTAGTCCGACTCCTCGCCTTCGTTCCCAGGGCCGCCGAAGGAGTCCGACGAACACTGACAGGACATGCCGCCTCCCCCAGGACCCCCACCGTTGCCTGCCCGAGCATCCCCCATTGAGGCAGGGCCACAAACTGTCGATCGGACCCTTCGACCCTCGGGAAGTTCGTCGACGGAATGAATGAAGCTTTGCTCCGTGTTGGCGGAGTAAACCTGACGTATGGCTTGAATGAGAGAGCGCAACTGCTGCTGTTGTCGGTCGAAGCAGTTATCCTCACACTGGGGTCGGTGTTTGCAATCGAATCGAGTCCTATTTAAGAAATAAAAGTACCATTATTCTGTTGGATGTTACATTCACTCCTCCGAATTCGCAACCGTTCGCATATTCACACCCATGACATTTCAAAACTATTCGGTTATTAACTAATGACGTCATTCAATCATGGTATGTAAGTGACATGACAATGAATAGAGCTGCTGTCTTTTTGTTTTGATTGTTGCGTTTTAGGGTGCTCTTTTTAAAGAATTTTACACGTAGTTGTCATAGTTTCTGTCCAAATTTTAAATGATACGCATAGGCATTGACGCAAGCAAGGTCCTAGATGAATTCATACACCTTTTCCAGACGCAAACATCCGATTGTTTGACTTCTAACAATCCCAAGCGTTTAATTGTCAACCACTTGACTTCAAGGAAATTCAAAATTGCAGTCCTGTGTTCTCAGATTGAAGAATCCTTGCGATTAACTTTGCTTATTAGGACTTTTGAAGAATTCGCAAATTTAACGAACAGCCCTTCACTTTTACCATCAAGTTAGAGCAATATTTGTGCGACTAACTATTACATCGTTTCGTTGCTGTTGATACATCTAATTTAAATGCATGTTTTTCGAGTCACCCCATAAGTTCTGTCCGAATTTTACCTTTTTTAAATTAAACAAAATTTGAAGAATATCTGTAATGTGCAATGGAGCTGAACAGTACTTTAACAACAAAGTTAACAAAGTTAAAACATGATTTTTTAGAACCCTGCTAACATGCATGTACCACCGAGGACTCATTTGAAGTTCTTGATATTTCTGTAAATTCAGGGAAGGAAACTCAGCAGCAGCCGAAGTGGTTAGAAACATTTAGTTTATGGGGAGAAGTGTGTGAATGAATGAATTCGCAGCAGAAGGTGATTTACGAAATTCAGTGGAAGTGGAGATTTCACCCTCCACGAAGATGAAGATCTAACCGGACGTCCAGTTGAGTTGAATCAGTAATTAAGCTTAATTCAAACCATCTTTGTCGTCTTCAGAGACTTTGAAAAGTCCCTTAGCTTAGAAAACGAGCGCCTCATGGAATGTCTGATAACCATCTCAAATCTCGAGTTTACATAGAGTCTGCTCTTCATTCTCGCCAACCTATTTCACCTCTTTTGGTGGACAGATTTCTGACCAGCGACTGGATCTTTTATTGAAATGTTGTTAGGCATCGCAGACAGTGGCTTCGTGAGCGGGGGTAAAGACCTCAGCCACAGCATCCGAGAAGGGAACTTCATTGGGAAAAACTTTAGGGCGTTTAAAACAGGCTTTGGGGAGTAAAAAGGCCTGCTCTAGTGAATCAAAAGGGTGCAGTGTTTCATTAGAACGATACAAACGTCAGGAATCCCGTAAGAAAGATCAGAGAACTTGCATGAGAGCAAATTGCTCATCCACCATATTTTTGCGATCTTGCCCCTCTTTTGGCCTTCCCCTAGTTCGGTAGCTAACAAAGGGTCATTTGGTCGAAAAAACAGCTTTTGCGAGTCCGCAGGAAGAGGTTGGAACTTGGTAACAGGTGGAAGGAAGTCATAGATAATCATGGAAACTACATTGATGATTGGATCTTAAATATAATTTGAAAATTGGTGAATTGTTTTATTGAATCAATATTCGAACAAAAATTATTGGTTGACCCGACATGTGTTTATATATGGTTGTCCAAATAATGGGAAATTTGAACCAGGTGTCGCATCAGTCAAATCACATAGATAAGCCTACCTTTTCGCGAACGCGATGACCGCAGGGATCCAAGGCATGTTAGTTGAGTAGACATCTGCAACAAGTGTGTGGTTCTGTCCACGTGAGCTCGAGGAACGCGAGACGTCTCTGGTGGTGCCGAGGGATGTGCGGCGACGATCACGTCGTGGCGACCGCTTGCTGTAGTCCGGTTCGGCGCCATCCACCTCTATCAGACCCAGCACCTCCCCACTGTCCGAGCGCCGGCTCCAAGAACCAGCACCGTCTGGACGCAGACTGGAGGCGGTGTGTCGAATACTCTGGCTTCCATGGCCCCCACTGGACCCGTCGTCCAGGCTGGACTCCCGGAGTCTTGCAGTGTCGCCACTAACGCTTCGTGTTGCCGACTCACTGCCAGCGGCGCTGTTACTACCGGCTCCAGTGGCGCTTGTACGGGAAGACATTCTTCGCAGAGCTATCGACATCCAATTTAAGAACCTGTGGTAATGTCCAGGTTGCGAATGTATTTCATACTAACCTAGAAGTCTAGAAGCATGCATCGACTAAGACAAACAATACCCTCGGACCCAATAACACGCACAAAATTAGTGACAATTATAGGTTTTAGTAAAGAGCAATTTCGCTAAGAAATGTGAATAAATGAGCTTTCAAGGATAGTACGATGTCTTTCTATCTGGCTCAAGATACATATTTTCATATCTAATGTTTGTTCAGTGTAACGACGACGGATAACGTATTTGAAACTTCACGATGGGGAAAGAGACCACGCTTGTTTTAATCCTTTGCCAAAAGAAAGTGTATGCGATACATGTTAGGTAAAGGATAAGCCATAACACTTTAAGAAGTACTGTACCACTTTATTTTCTTACAATTTGATGAAATTTTAAATGGTTCAGATGAGGGTTTTTAATTCGCAGCATAGCCGTCACACATTATGCTACCGCTTTATGACCTTTGCAATGATTTACTACTTCGATATGACTAGATCTAAAATATGTCAATCTAGAAAATAACTTGCGATTGTTACGAAAAAGAATTAAGACAAACATAATGGACCTATTATTACACAAAAAATACAATTTGTGCAATTTTATCGGAGTTCTTTCGACGAATGGGATATTTCATCGATAACATGCGTACGTAACATGCACTTCTACTAACATGATTACATCAACATATAAATATAAATTAAAAAATTTAAATCAGGCCAGGAAAGATATGCTCGAATTCCTATCTCCTCGAGCCTCATCTGTTTGCAATGCAAAAATGCACAAATGCAAAAATGAACAGGCACAACT
This sequence comes from Anomotaenia brevis, assembly GCA_030710315.1. Taxonomy (NCBI): domain Eukaryota; kingdom Metazoa; phylum Platyhelminthes; class Cestoda; order Cyclophyllidea; family Dilepididae; genus Anomotaenia; species Anomotaenia brevis. The sequence continues at coordinate 295,245 of JAUOZQ010000021.1, forward strand.
CTACTGGAGACCCACATGGAAAAATATTTAAAACTCTGCCTAAAGTGAAAAAAAAAACAAAAAAATCAGAATGATTTCTCAGAGGCATAAAAATCTCTGTTTAATACTTAAATTGGCGGTTTAAAAAGTTGCATAAATTCATTTGGAATTCCGTTGAAAGGTATAAAATGAACAATAACAAATTTTCCACTTATTATAATGCCAAACTCATGTAAGTTCCATAAGTTTTTATAGGAATGGCTTCAAAATTAACCAGACGTTCATCCCTAATACATTCATGCAGCTAAACGTGTTGCAATTCATTCATTCCTTTTCCATCGATGACATACAGTGGGAGATTTCTTCAGAAGAGCAAATTTATGTTTAGATAACCTGAAATACCATCGCTGCAGAGACAGTTACATTTAATCCGTGTGACCTTGCAGGGAGGTCACAGAACGAAATGGGAGGACATAAACTGGCGTATATTTACTTAAGCGGTGGGAGCGCCTGCAAAGGGTATAGGTGTAGGCAATCTGGGGACGACGACAAACCCCGCCCTCAACTAACGAATTTGCCGAGGTAAACTTGAGGGCACTCCAATGCACCTGGTATTTTTTCCAGGGAAAAATAAATTACAGAACTGGTTCTCTTTTGCCTGTCATCCCATGGTCCCATCTTGACATCAGTTTCCTCTTCTCCCTTCAATCTAAAGCCCAACACCCTGGTACACTCAAAATGAATGCAGGTGAAGGGGGATTATGTTCACCTAAAAATTCCCCCTACGTATAATTACCAAACCCAATTAAAGAGACTCCTCTGCCATCGATTCCATGTTTTGGACTAGCATTTTTAGGAAACCATTTCTCGTTACCATACTCCTATAATTACAAGATAGAGGTAACACTTGGGTGCCTAATGCTCAATATTTTCTTTCGCCATTCACTTGAACGGTAAAAAATGTTGTGGGAATGAGATGGCCTACAGTGGATTTGACCGACATTAATAAAGATTGGTGTGGCCCATGATTTTCTCCCTTTTGCAATTATTTTCAGGGAAGTTGAGATTTTTCACATACCACCTTCCGTTTTCCCAGATCGAGGATTACCGATAAGTGAAGAGAGTTGAAAGGATTGTCTAAAGCTTCCCGAACGCTGCCGTTTTCGGGTCAATCCTTTAGAGATGGATTTACGAGCTGAAATGCAAAAAAAATCCCTTATATTAACGCTGAAGCTTCACTTTCCACGATTAACACAGTGGTAATAAACTCCTCTGGTCTGTCAAGTAAATTCGGTGAATTATCATCACTTATCAGCTTTGATCTACCTAAAAATTATCTCAAGAAAAAAAGAAAAAATACTGATCTAGATCAAAAAATACACTAGCTAAAGATATATTCTTCATCATCAGATAAGTACAACCATTTTAAAAACCATTCCGAACAAATATGTCCATGTGGTAGTTAAAAAAATAATGTCTACCGACAGGAAAAAGATGCACCGCTTGATTACAGGTTGGCTAAACGCAGTTGTAAGGCTTAATTTTTCGCCAACGAATTTCAACGCTTTAACCCCATAATTTTACAACTAAGCGAGTTGGACTAAAACACTCGAAATAGACTAACTTGGTTTTTCACTTGTTTCGTTGGGAATTTCCAAGGAAGATGTGCTGCCTTGCAAAGAGGTGCACCTGTCACGAAAGTTGTCGTTGACTGCAAAACTGATCTGTCGGTTGCCATGACCACTAGCTGGTGCCGGCGGATGAACAGTTTCTGTAAAGCAACAAAGGAAAGAGGATAGAATTTGATGTGGTCATAAATGCATTTTGATATCGCGTTTAACAATAAAAGTGTCATGAAGTGGGGAATGATATACCTAATCAACTGCACTGCAATCAAATTGAGTAGGAATTTGGCCTTGCATTTTATTCAATATCTAAGAATCTATTGAGAATACTAACACTCAACAAAAACCAAAAGGTTCTCTCCGATTTTCAAATAAATAAAACGAGTGACCCAATGTCACATTTATTTAAAGATTTAATCAGCATTATATTATCCAAGATTACCTACGAATTCCTCCCATCCATTAAAAAGCATATTATTGCTTTATTATTCCATCATTCTTTTCGATTTGATTCGAAGAGCTGACAAATGCAAGGTTCAACCTCTGCCTTTGGCGTCCAATGATTTTGTAAGTCACGAGACAAAATGTGTCACTTTGTAGGAGCAAGATCGGAGAATAAGGTGGTGGATGAGGGTTTTTCTCCCAGTCAAGCGCTGAGTAAACACCACCCTTTTTGTTTCACCAGGGCAGGTCTTTTTTCCTCCTCTGAGCATGGTTCAAGTGCCTCCCTAATTGTTGATGGTAATTTGCGAATTATTTGTTGCTGCATTAATCCGGGACTTGAGATTGTTAGGCACCTATTTTCCAAATTTGGAGAATTTTCCAAGGTTTTTAAGATGACGATAAACATTTGCATGGTTGGAACTAACTTTAACTGTCAATTCCTCAACTGATAAGCAGCATAAGATTCTTCAAGAGCTGCTGTCAGCAAACTCAACTGGACCGTGTCCGGTTTGATCTTCATCTTCGTGGAGGGTAAAATCTCCACTTCCAGTGAGTTTCGCTAACCCTCACCTGGAAGTTCTTTCATTCACAAATTCTTCTCCATAAACTGAGAGTGAATGTTTCCGGTAGCTTCATCGGTTGCTGAGTTTCATTTCTTGAACTCAACAATATTTGCCTCAAAGTATTTTTGGGTACATCAGTGTTTTAAAAAAGCAATTTTTTATTTTATTGTTCGGGAAACAGCATTAGATGAGCTTAAATGCAGCTGGATTTGTTTGATTCTATAAAGTTTAAATTCCTACAGAACTTATGAGGTGATCGGGTATTTAATAATAATTAGTGTTAAAGTGGAAGATAATACACTTTTCAGCTTCTCTGCCATCAATTTCGGCTGGAATTTACTTTAATACAGAGATTCCATTGGGAATACTTGCATTCAACAATAAGAGCATAACTACTTTTGCTTCAAGGTGATATGTATGCTGCCAGCAAGAGAAGAATACCTGCCGCGATTGTCAGGGACCAAGACAGACAAATTCTGCACCAACCGCCTATTCGTAACTAAGAAATATTTCAGTACTACTTATCAGAACAGAATGAGGGTTAGTTCCCTTGAATTGTCACTCACCGTACTCATCAGTGGCCCTCGATGTCGTATCGCCATCCTCACTACGCACGTTCGACAGTTCGATAGACACCGAGTTCTGTTTCTCCTTGGCCTCGGACTGGTTGAACATGGGCATGAGAATGCTGAGGCGGCGTCGCGTAGACTTGAACGCTCCCAGACCACCGGGACCTCCACCCCCAACAGCCCCACCTGACACCCCGGTCGCCGATGATGCGTGGTTTCGCCGCCCGTTCCCTCCACTGCCGTCCCATTGACTAGAATGGTCCCCACCACGACCACCGCCCGCGGAGACCAAGGAGGTATAGCCGCGGTTCGTGTGCTGGTGCGACTCGCGCAGGAAGGTGGTGATCTCGTTCAGCAGCTGCACGGCCATCACTAACAGGGCGTAGGGGCAACTGTCACCCTTGGGGTTCACGGTGGCTGAAATGCAGAACATCAAGCAGCGTGAGGTACATCCAGAATTCACGTACAGGGGCTGGACAAAATAGTGGAAACACCTAATATCTTGGAATCCTCATCTTCGAACATGCCATAGCATTCAAATCTTGATATATTTTAATGTTTTTTATTTATATTTTCGTTGTCATGATTATTCTAAAAAACTGTTCTTTTACAGTATTTTAAAATGGTTAAAATCTTATGAAAATGGCAGATCTCGTGGACTTTCAAGGAGGCCAAATTGTAGGTGTTGGTATGACAAGCGCTAGTGTATCAGAAACTGCCCCCGGATGTTTGGCGTTTCAAGAGGTGCAAGAATCAAGGCGCAGGTCTGGCTGAAAGTCGAAGTTGTCTGAGAAACTGTCGGTCGGGTTCTAAATGGAATTGTTGGAGAGGATGGCAAGACCACGGCTCCTAAAATCACTGCAGAGCTCAAAGAAGGTCTTCAGAACCCAGTTTCCACAGAAACTGATCTTCACCGGAAGCCGCACAAATCTAGATTCCACCACGGAAGAGCTGTAATTGGACAAAAAACCTATGCTCTCGAAGACGACAAGCTTTTCAAGGCTTTTGGGGTTGTGGAGTAGTAACTCCCACGTGTATTAGTTCCTCAAGCGGTGGAAAAATGTGATTTCCTCTGACGAATCATCCCTTTTATCTTATTTCTAACCTCCGGCCGAGTGTACGCTTGGAGACAGCCGAAAAAATTTTAATCCAGACTGCTGCCTTCACTCAACCGTAAAAAATGGCGGGGTTCTTTGATGATCTGGTTCCGGTGCCAATTCTGTGAAATCCGCCTGGTCCTACATGGAAAAAGAATTAACAGCCGAGACAGTTTACGAATTTTGGGCCACCAAGTCCATCCTATGGTTGTTCAAGAATTGTTTCCGGAGAGAAACGTCGCTATCTTTCAAGATGATAATGCAGCACCAATCCATACAGCTAGAACTGTTTATGAGAATGGCACGAGGAATATTCTAATGAAGTTGAGCATCTCATCTAGCCATCTTAACATTAAAGATTGGGCATTTTTTACTAATTTACAGATTCAAGTGAGAAGTCCACTTCTGCCGCCGCCATCGTTTTCACTAAAAGAACTGAGCGAGGGTGTTTTAACCACATTCCTTTGGAACCAACAACTCACAATCTGTGTGAATTAATACCTCGGAGAATTGAGTCTGTAATTGAGACCGCAAAAGGTGGACACCCACACCATATTAAAATATGTTCTGGTTTTTAAAGTGTTGCAACTATTTTGTCCACTGCGAATATATCCACTACCAAAGCTTTACTCAAAATACCATTAGAATCTCTGCAGTTGGAGGAACGACCCAATGAAAATGCGTTTAGGAAGTGAATGACTCAGAAAATTTCTACTGAGTGTACACATTCCTCCAGGATGAAAACCATGCAAAATAACTGGCAAAACGATTAAATAATACTAAACAAAATGTAAGCACATGAAATGTATTAGTCACAGGAGAAATAAGACTCTTTGTGGTCAAAAAAATGTGCCATAAGCTCAAGGAAGCATTTTAGTGGTTGGTTGGCGTTATAGGTGTTCTAATATCTAAAGTCTAAATTTTTTTAGAATAAAAAATTCACAGTTTTGAATTAATTCAATTTGATGAAAAATTTGGCTTGTGATAAGAGTATATTTCAATGAAAATTATTGACTTCAACAAATGTGGCTAATTAAGCAAACAAATTTGTTTACTTATCAAGTTGTAAATTCCGGCAGGAAAGCGTTGTGCTTAAACGGGAAAAAAGCGAGTGAACTATTTGCCGCACTATTGTTCCACATTTCCTCAAAGTTAGAGGCTTTCGTGAAAAAATTCCCGGTAAGGTAGAGGGAAGGTTTGTTTGCCAAGCAGATTCGGTAAAAAAGGTCGCATCTGCACGAAAACTGAGAAATAATACCATCATCAAGGAAATTTTCGTCGCTTTGAAAGTCCCGGCTGAGGTAGATTTCTTCGGAAGAATTGCTCTGCAAAAAGGCCATGATACGGATTCCCAAAGCCTAAAACGAAAAGAACGATTACGGAATTCAGTAAGTCTATCGTTGTGGTCTTCATTGCTTTCATATTACACAAATGTTCCCTGATTTTGGGAATGCATCTCAATTATAGAATGCAACATTTCAGCCCATAAGTACTTGATGAAGGGATTGCATTATTTTACATTGAAGGTTTCATCATAGTGGGAAGTAAAAGGTGTATAAGCCAGTATTAAATACATTTGCTTACGTATAATGGATAACATGTTTGATGTCGCTTCTTTAGGGCTGAAATTGTGTCACATATATAAGCGCCCTAATGCTAACAAGATACTGGTCATGATTTCATGAATCACCAGAAGCGTGGAAGCCGAATCAAACCAGTCACATGACCCAAAGGATGCGGAGAATGAGGCTTGTCAGAGTATCAGATTTGACGCTGTGTTTGTTGTACTCTTTACTAACTTGAATTCAAATTTTACGTCCCGCAAAAAAATCCTAATGGGGAAATCCAGGTAACGTATGCATTACAGTAGTAAATCGTATACCTTAACCACCTTGTTTCACCAGGAAATCATGATAATGTGCTAGCCACATTCAGATTATCCCATCTACTTTCCAGGAAAGAGACCAGAAACTCGAAGAAGACTGAGCTATTGTGATGCTTGTACAAAGCATTAATCTTTTCATGATAAAGTCTGAGTTATGGCATTCAAAATAATCTAATATGCACCATCAGGAGAGCCCTCGGGAACCATTTGATGAGTCATTAATCTGCACGCTTCATAAGCGTTTCATCAGTACAGCCATAAACTGGCGATTAAAATTACTGTCACCTCATAATTCAGTCGCATATAGGACAACATAACCAGACAAAAGGGTCGGAGATTTAGAGGCAGATGTCCTGGATCTGAACGGAAACAGAAGAAACTGGTAAAAAAGCACGACTTTGTACTGGCAATCACAGTTTTGGCCAAAGGTCATAAGCTGGCTCGTTAGACAAGCGGCATTCAAGCCAGCTGATAAGCACAAATGCCGGTGAATCGCACAGTCATGAAAAGACTCTCGATTCTGGACAACGCTCAAGAAATTGATGGCTCCATTGATTCAACTTGACTGGTGGCTTAAGGAATTGGCCCGCCTTACTACCTTTTCTGACCATTATTGGAGATTTAAATGGGCCTTTTTGAATGACAATATCCCGAAGCTAAAGCTTAATATTGAGATGTAATCCTTCAAAATATTTTAAAAACCATTTTTTTATTCTATTTAGGTTTAAAAAGCACTATTATTGGATTATTTGGGTTCAATAAGGGATTAAGTTTGTTTTATTTCTTAAATTCTCTAGAAAGGGATCTTACTTAGTTAAGTAATTTTATTTAACATAAAACAACTCTACCTAATATCACGATTGTTAGAAATGATCCTAAGCTATTTGTAGTAACCTTACCTGGTAGGGCGTCCAACGCATCGGACTCATAGCTATTATCTTTTGGTTGCTAGATCCAAGAAAATATTTGCATGTTCATACCGTTCAAGTCCTGTTACCGTCTTCATTTGAAAACGCATCAGATGATGGGGGCTCATTTCCCTCCTTAGACCCTCGCCATCGTGATAGCAGAACGGAGAGGTACGTACGCCATCTTTGAGCGGCCATACCATTAAGCACACACCAAGAAACTGGCAGTCTTCCTTCTTGGTAACTTCCGTTTTAGAATTACGAAGAGCCCAAGTGTCACTACCCGGCAGTTTCTACCCAGTGTTGCCAAACTAGCGAGCAGATAGATCATGCTGATTGAGCATAACCAGGGTCCTGTTTAAAGTTCATTGCCACATTAATGTATAAATGGGAAACGCTTGCTTTAAATATTGACGGGGAACCACGTCAATATAAGCCGCGATGGATACCAACGTTGTAACTGGGTCACATCAAAGTAACCTGTGCTCCCTCAAATCTCTGTGTTGTTCGGCCCTATTTTTATAGTGAAATTGTTAGAAATAGGAAGCGATCGACGACAGTCGATTTAGCAATCCTTGATGGACTAGTTGATGGACACTACACTATATTCCTTTCACGGAGAGGCAACTATCTACTACTGATTTTGAGCCATTCACCTAGGTCAACATGAATCTACCTTGACGACACATTTTACCGAGAAAGCTCCGAAAATCATATATAGTTTTAAAGTTACCTCCGCCCAACTATGGAAGAGACGACCAGCTGCCCACTGAATCTGCGCGGTGGTTCGAACCGTGGAGCTACGCCAGTCAACCGGCTCAGTGCTTGAAGTTGCGGCACCAGTGGGTCCAGAGATGGAGATGGCGATGTGCTGCGAGTTGATGGTGGACTGGGCCAGATGCTCTGCCTGCTGCATCGGCAGGGGCAGGTTCATCTTCATCCACGCCGGCCATTCGCCGCGGTTGCAGCGGTTCACGAAGAAGGCGCATTCCAGGAAGAGACAGGCTCGCGCCAACACTGGAGCATCCTGGTTGGGAAAAAAACAATTGGAGATAAAGAAGTTTATTTAATTTGCCCTAATGGATCTCAGCAATTTGGATGATTTAGTGAGCTTAAATGAAAGGAACTTTACTTCCTCTTGGAGCCACTACCAAGGTATCACCATCATTCTTATTATAAGTGCATGCAATTTAATCACTTGTAAAATTTGTGGCAACACTAAACGGAAATTATATTAGTTTCAGTTTTCTTATTCAGATACTTTGCCTAAAGGATTGGATAAACGTTTTGCTGATTTCAAATAAATCGGTTGCAAACCTTTATTACTGCATTTGTCTTTGGTGATAAAGAAGCGAATTATTAATCATGTCTGATTTCTGGCAGAATTCGAATAAACCACGTCAGTTGGAAAGATACTTTTGCTTTTACCAGTTTTCACCTTTTGTTTTATGATTGTTGCTGAATAATGCACGACTTGCCAAGTCGAGAGAGAACGTTTGAATAACTTCCCAAAAGTCCTTTTTTATGTATAATAACCCTCTAAGTCAACTTTGTGGCCGTAAAAGAAGATGTAACTTTTCTTTGCCTGTCCAAAAATGACTGCAACGGTTGTTATTTGGGTCGGTTAGAAGAAACTACACACAGCTGATGACTAATTGGTAGTTATTTTAGCCGCTTTAACAATGATTCTTGTAGAGCTTTATGTGAAAAATATAAATATTAAGTGTGAAGTACCAGATCGAGAAACGATGCAATCAGTTGAGGTTCCGGTAGTGTTCCAGGCTCCAGGCACTCGAGAAGAAACGCGAAATCCTGCAGGTTTTCCTTCAGAGCTGGGAGATCGATGAGTCGCCTCTCAGTCGTCGGTTTGGGGGCCTTTGTTTCGACTAAATAGACACAGGGGAACTGTCATATGCACTGCTGCTCTTGTAGCAAAAGGCCTTAGTTCGACTGCGGCTTGTTTTGGAGATACTGCCCCTAGGTTGAGTCATTGTTAAAATCGTAGTCCGCTTTCTTTGTCTGGATTTGAATGAGCACGTCTCCCCAACCAGAATGCGGATCAGCTGACAAATAACTAGCTTTGTCTGGTGTCTAACAGGCTATTTGGAATAAATTCTACAGAAGGATATTTGCATGTTTATATCAAATGAGCAAAATATGTTCAAGCACACTAGCTTCATTTTTTAAGATGGAGACAACTAGTATAGGTGATTGGAAGCCACTTGAAGAGCTTTTATTACGATTCACGCCAGCCAGCAAATTAAGATGGAGATTATTCCTATTCTTCAATGCTTTCACGAAATTACTGTAAACCAATCTATGAGGTGGCTGTAGCTAGTAGAAATAAGTAAAACAGACGATCTGATTGAGCTAACACAACAGATTTCCTCGAAAATTTGCAGGAATGGGGTTAGAGGGGCTGAGGTTGAACTTAGATGCCCACGTGGAATTGCTGGAGACTGGAGTTAAGTCCTGGAAAACGAGGGTAGCGGCTAATAATAGGCCACATGTATGACTGCGGCTACACCTCAGGGAAAATTCAAAATGTTTGACGTCAGCCAATTATTACGACTACACCACTCCCCAAAAGTATTGCCCCCAGCGAACTCCTCGGATCTTAGGCCATCGATGGTTTAGCGGCGTCGTCGAGATAGTGTTAAAAAAACACTGTTCATCTACGGAAAAATCAAAGTAGTGTAGTAGGCACTTTCCAGGGAAGGTATAAACTCAGCTTACTCCAGTCTGATTCCGAGGCTGGATTGAGGTGGCAATAGACGTTAATGAAGACGGTTATTCTGCGTAGAGCTCTTTGACATAACTTCGTGATTTCCATGTCTAAAGAATTTGTTATATACCTATTGGACTTTATAGCCTCCAACCACATTTTCTTGCTATTGTTGAGAATGTAGAAAAATCATTGCAAATACTCTGTATATCTCCCTAAATTTCGCTCCTAGGTCGGTAAATCCTCTGTTTGATGCCTGACACAGGGTGGGCAAAGCGAGATTACCATGAAGAAAGTCGCCAGCATTGCTGTTCCGAGTTTTCATAGACTGCACAAATTGCATGCGTTTGTCAGCCACGTCCGTGTATTCGCATGTCGACACGACCATAGAAGGTCGCTTTGATGCCAGCGTCGGCCATAGGGAATTCCTCGCCGAGAGCCTAAAATTGGAATGGAAATCGGTCACAATTCCATTCAAATGTGTGGATTTACTAAAGCTGCAGTCTTGTGATCTTACCAATTTCTACTTAGTTTAGTAACGCCTTTCGAGGAAAATGCTTAATCTTATAATAGTCGATTGGTTAGTCGTGAGGATTTATATAAATTTCATGGAATATCCCAGTTTACAGAGGACCTGCTTTTTATTTCACAGGGAAGGCAAACGTGAAGCCACCAGAAATGGTGAATTGCAGACGCCCAGAAAAGTCTGATGAACTGCAGTGATTTATGAACGTACTTGACCTTAGGCTGTCCACAAACTAGGTGACCCCGTCCACTGATATACCACTTTCTTTGCTCCTGTGACAACAGGAACATCTAAACACGTAGTTTACGAGAAACCTTCGCTCCGTGTTAAAACGCAATTGGCCCCTCAATCTTAAAAATTATTTTATTTTATGTTGTATAATTTTGTTTATCATATAGCGTTTATATTTAGACACAATGCAAACCATCTACCCTAAACTCTACCTAAAATTCTTTATATCAATGGCAGTTGAGTCAGCAAAGATACCTAAACCACAAGCACCTGAGAGAAATGAGACCCATCTTCCGAGGCTAGAGTACTAATGTGATGGCGATAACAATACCTCGAAGCAAATGGTTTTAGATACTAATATTGCCGATCAGTGTGCAAAATTCAGCTTCTAGACAATTTGACAGGATCCTTAAACGTCTCTAAAATGCGACACCTCTAACTTACTTGCTTGTAACATGCATGAAGAATACACTGTAAGAATCCTTAGGTTCATTGGGAGAGGGAACTTACGTTCGGGGTCTGGCCATAGAAATAGGTGGCTTGTACTTTATGAAGACGGTCCGTATGGGGCAGAGAAGGGCACAGAGCAGCGACCGACGGAAGGTATTTCCGTGGACGGACTTGAGGTAGGTGAGGAGATGGCGCACCTCCGTGAAGAGACTGATGTTCTCCTGCGTGGCCAGTTCCCGTCGACACCGCACGAAGCGCCGCACGAGACTCCCCATGACACTGGAGATGATCACGCCCTCTGCTCCACGCGTGCCTTCCCCCGTGAAGGTCTGGCCGAAGTTGTTGTGGTAACTCAGCTTTTCTGAAAAACCTGGCGGTAAATTGGAGAAAGGTTAGAATTGAGAAGAATACCACGCTAGATAGCCTCGAGCTCGATACCACATGATAGCATGTTTTCGGCACTAATTTTTGCATTAAATGAATTGGAAATTCCACTAAGTGCAATACTTTTAGTCACGTAATCACATCATATTTCCCAGGTCATCCATTTTAAACTGGAAGAATTTTAAAGAGTATTTTAAAATCTCAAATATAACTTAACATTAGTGTTCTGCTTAGATGTTTTTAAACTGATCATTTTTTGCAAAACTTTTAAATTAAACTTTGCCTCATTAAAACCTTGCAAACAGAAAAAACCATGAAGAATTTAAGGCATATAATTTTCCTGAGTTCAAGAAATGAAATTCAGCAGCCAACGAAGTGACTAGAAACACTCGCTCCAGTTCATGCAGAGGAATGTGTGAATTAAATGTGACCGAAGAAGACAGCTTGCGAAATTCAGCGGAAGTGGCGATTTAGCCCCCCACGAAGGTGAAAATCAAACCGGAGTTCCATGATAAGCTTATTGAAGAAGTTTACCATGCTTTATCAGTTGAGCTGGAATCGGCAATTATGTTTAGTTCAAATCATACAACTGTCCTTCTTCAAATTGGAAAAAGGGTGTCTACTCATGGATCGATTACAACAGTCAATCAAACCTCAAGATAACATCTGCTCTTCTCTCAATTCTAGCCAACTTGTTTCACTTACTTTGGCGGATAGACTTGTCTTTGGTTACCGGCGAAAAATGAATCTCCTATCGAAATGCCAAGTGTCGTAGACGATAGTGGCTTCGAAACAGAGAAAGGTTCTCTTTCATTCACAGCCGTGGAATAATCCACTTTCAATTGTTGTTACCCAGCACAACAACAGATAATGCTCAGATCTACTGTCAACAGTCAGGGCATTTGAGTCAAGCTTTGAGGAGGAAAAAATACCTGTTCTAATGAATCGCAAAGGGGCTGATGATATCCCATCGAGACAATGCACAACCCCACAGAGAATCACATTGCAAAAGATCGAAGAAGAACTCGGATGGGAGAGAAAATTCCTCATCCACCTTATTCTCCAGACCTTGCCCCTTCAGACCACAATATTTCGGTTCGTAGCTTACAGGTTCCTTTGAAAAAAAAAAACAGCTTTTGCAACACAGCACTAAGAAGTCGAAAATGATATTTGAGCTCGCCAAATGATTAAAACCAATAGAATTTTATAGTAATAAAAATGTTAATAAGCGTTTCCATAGAGAGTCAGGGAAAGTACACTGATGATAGAATCTTTAATTGGAAGCGACATTCGGTTACTTGTTTTATTTAAAATTCGGACAGAACTTATAAAGGTTGCAAGACTATTTCATCAAAGAAATTCTCCACCGAATTGAGTTCATTATTAAAATGATTGAAATTGGGGTCTGGATTTCTGATTTCAAGCCACTAAAAACTAACCATAAGATTTGATGACCTTAGCATGCTACAGCTTCTTCGATCACTACTTCACCTAACATAATAAAACCTACTAACATAATCATATTAATAAAAGGGAATATTGTTTAACATTAGCCTAATTTATCCAAATTAGTAAAATTTATCCTCGGAAAAATCAGCCATTATTTTTCTTCAAATAGGTGGTAGAAGAGCCTCTTAAAATTTCACAGTTGGCTAAAGTAGATAAGACAATTTTTTGACAGAAGAAATTTAAGAGGAATGTAGTGTGACTAAATAGGTTGATTACATTGCCGCAGAGAAAGCACATAATTAAAAGGATTCACTTCGAAATGTGCTAAAAGCTACCAGTTTAAATATGGATTTTCTGATTCGAAACACTTTTTTTCTCACTTAACTTAGTTTCATTTAAACCGTTTTATGTGTGGAGCGAGCTTAATTTTCTTCCCGAAAAAAGTGTCCCTTTTGGGATCAAAGCATTTTGAAGAGTTTTCCACTCGCCTTTGAAGCTGCTCAGTAACTTCATGAGAGCATTTCTTTCCTTCTTAGGCGAAACAAGTTTTGGACTGCTTCAAAATGAATGTTACTAAGCCAAATAGAACCAGAGATTTTATCGTCTAGAATAACTTGTCAATAGTTTGTGACCTTAAAAAGTGCACTAGTTCGCCATCCTCTTGATGGTCATATTCCCAGACAAGACGAAAATACCAGGTATAGGAATGTAAAGCTTTGTACCAAGTTTGTTTTCTAAAATAACATTGGCGACTATAAAGCAGGTAGAAGCAAACCGCTTAGCTTGTGGAACCATAGTGTCTAGCCTTTGGTTGCCAAGTGAAAAACAAAGCTGCGTACCCAAGTGGAGACCGTCAATCATAGGCAAATACTCCCCTTTTATCACCCCCCTTTAATTGAACTTTTTTCATGGACAAAGCCGTAGCAAGGAAACGCAGTCTTTACTCGCGCTAGAGGTGGTGGAGATTTCTTAGCGAACGTCTTGGAATCCAGCACTGTCCATACAAACCTGGTGCTTTGTCTACATCATCTCAACTTGCTTGAAAAAAAATCTGTTAGTATTCAGAAACACGCTAAATATAATGCCTCTTTGAAACCTGATAACCGTGGTTTTTTAGCAAGATATGGTACACAATTTACATACATGAAAGTCTCGAATTTCGAGGTGATGATCGTGACAGAAAAAGATTTCTGTATAATCAAGAGGACTTACTTATCTTTCATAATTGAACACTCCGACTCCCGCACAGAATTGCACTATTATTATTATTGTAGTGTACGTACATTGCAAGTTGTTTTGTTGAGGATGGTAGAGTACGCTACAATTGGAAGCTAAAAAACCCCACATATTTTTCCACCCCCATGGCAACGGTCGTTAGGGCAGTGAGTGATGCTACCCCTATCTCTCTCTCTCTCTCTCCCTCGCAGATTGGGCGAGAAAACACGTTATGGCCTGAATTTTCCCCTGACCGTTTGCGATAGCCATCGTCTCATCTTGAGCACCTAGTGCAGATGAACGAGCTGCCTTTTTATCCACATTGCACGTGTCCATACGCGGCAATTAATGCCTTCCATCCCGACTGCTTTCTCATCATAGAAAAGTAAATGATTCTGTCTGGAGAATACTTCATTTATATATAAAATTGGTTGAAGATTAGATGAAGTGTTAGAAGGGAGCATTCTTTGGCAAATAATTGACTTTCAGTTTCAATTTTTACAAAGAATTGGCCCTTAATCTTGATGAACGTCTCAGTTATTGCATTTTCCCAAGAGCTCTCCATTCTGCCGGTATAAACTAGCGTTACGGTGAAGAGATCGCATCCTCCTCTCGCCTGATTGATGCATGAAAGTCTCCTCCATTCCACTTAGTGTAGTTGAGTAAAGAGAAAAGAATTGAGGTACGTTTTGCCAGAATCTCACACTCAAGGTTACGTCTCTGAGCTTTGACTGAAAGAACTCATTCATCCGTAACAACACGCTAGGCTTTTGGAGTTAATTCAAACGACAATCTTCATTTCCTTTAATGCTTTACGACGATAGTCCTGGAGGGAATTGCCATCTGATTCCGTGTTCTATGCTTGAACGCACCGAAGCCTCGAAGTACACGCGTTTCATTTTCCTTCATACAATAGGTCAATCACCGGAATGTTTTACGCTAAACATCCATTACTTGTTTTAAGTGGAAATAACAAAGCGATCATGTGTATATTTTTGTATCCATGTTTCTTTTAGTTTTTCGCTTTGTTTGGTATGCTTAATTACTGTGAGGAGCTATTTCTTTGACATTTCTTTCATATTTGCAAGAAAACCAAGGCTAGATATAGGAAACCGCTTATCGCGTATCGGCCCGCCCTTTAATTGAGATTGGCCTCGGAATTTCTTAGATAACAGCGAAAATCCCTACGAAAGAGAAAAATTCCCTAAGGACTATTAAATTGTGGTCAAAGATCTAGATGTTAGCATGTTTCATACTTATATTACACTTATATTTGAATAAACATCATGTTAGCCAACATATTAAAAAGGGCATGGACTCACCAGGTCGGGAGGGATTTAGAACGACGGGATCAAGACAGAAGCTAGTGAGTCCATGAAGGAATTCCATGAGTTCGGTGATGGGCACTGCTGCGATGAGACGTGAAAAGAAGACATAGAAGAGATTCTTGTTAGAGTGAAACATGCGCAGGAGACACTCGTGTGTGTGGCGTCGGAGCATCTCGACTGTTGCGTCTCTAGTTTCGCTGTCGCGTCCAGCGCCTTGTAGCGAGCTCCGCGGCCCGACTCCGCCAGCACCTCCACCGCCGCCGCTACTTCCGCAAACGTTCGAGTGACCGTGGGAGCAGCCCAAAACACGGATGATTCTGCAGGTATTGAACACGTTTAGTGGAACTTGAAAAGGGGAAATTGGTTTGTAAGGCATCTCTTGTAAGAATGAGGCTGATTGACCTGCAAAATCTCTCTAAGTGAGTATGGCATGCCTAACGCTCAAAATGACGTTAGAGTGTAGTAGTAAGCTCTAGAATTTGGTCGTTTCCTCTTCAATAAAAGAGTCGCACTTAATCTAGACATCCCCTCTCCGTTTACAGCGAAGATTTTGTGGCAAGCAGCAATAGCATGATGGCACAGATAGAGATGAAAGTGCTGGTAATAAATGCAGTTTTGTTGGGAACTGGGATGCCTTTACTGGTGTTAGATCAACTGTGGCAATCATTTTGAAACTCTAACTTTTTAACACTTTGTATACTTGGACTTCTTCTAATCCTAAGTTTATTTCTGGAGCATTTAGAGTAGATGACTTGAAGTAGCGCTTTGTGGCGTTAAATATTTTTTTACAGAATTTTGCATCGCTTATCGATAACTGCAAGAGATTATCAAACTAAATGTCACTTATTAATATATTTTTTTAAATCTACGGGTAAATTGGAGTAAATGAATTTAATGAATCGTTTATTGAGTCTCACTAAATAATCCTTTAAAAAGATAGAAGATGCCTGGTGAGCTACTAAGAGCGATTGCCTTTCAGAAATGATTGCATTTGTTTTAACTTCAGAATGGTTATTCTAACTTAAACACAACGTGAATGCAAGGGGCTAGGATTTTTTTCATTTATTCACCGTTCTTAAATCGAATCAGAGTTTTCGTTATACAAAGGAGGACAAAGGTTAATTAAATAAAATGTCGAACTTAAAAAGGGAAATAGTTGTTTTAAAACTTCCCCTTCAGAGTTGAATTCTAAAACACATTTCAGATGAATTCCAGGGCATTCTTCTAGCTCGAACTCATCGAATGCAGGCGAAAGGCCCATCTTCCTCTTCCTTTAGATCTCAGTAGACCTCAATTTTTAGGTGGATTGAGCAATCGCGCTCGGTCCCATGTCCTCCCTATCCATCGCTAGCCTTGGAAGGCGCGTTTTATGACTTTGGGGAAAGGAGCATAAAGTAGTAGATGTGAAGGCAATCAAATGTGGATTAGAGCGGACAACACACACAAACGCGCACACCGAGGCTTTAAAATTTCCCTCCCAAAAAAGTCTCCGAGGTCTCCTAACTTGGCCCCCGGAAATAAGACCTCGGTTCACTAAGACTAATTTGGTGGTTTCCCTCAGCAACTCAATTTTTTCCTAGTTAAACTACAAATCATATTAAATGGCGGAATTCTTGCCACCTTCAAATTTAGGCTCGCTAGATATTGAGAAAGCTTGTGGAGAATAGAAAAATTTGTTCAATAGTTTCTGAGCTGCAATTTTATTCAGTGTGGATTTGAATAATTTGGTGGTTCGCTTACTTGATGAGGATTTCCATGATTAGTGTGTAATTGACGGTGGCTTGTTGTTGCTCTTCAGCCAGCGCAGCCGGTGTTTTCTCTGGCATTGAGTTACTGTCACAGAGCCGTGTCTTTCTTTGTGGTCTCTTGTAGACAAAATTAAGTTTAATCGGCAACTCTCTAGTCAGGTCTCCTGCCGATATCTCAGCACCAGAGCGACGCGAGGCGTGTTTGGATGAGGGGAACCTGTTGTGCTGAAAGCGGACCTGGGTCGATGCCGATCCGTCCACGTTGAGATACCTGTCTGACTTGCGAAAATTGGAGCGCAGGGTGTGGTTTCTAACACCCCGCTCTGTGGTGGAAGTCATGTTAATTTCGTCGTCGGAGCTCATCTCGCCAGAACGTTCGTCCATGTCGTCCGTGACTGCGATAGCAGTTTGACGTCGATTTCGATTCCTTCCGAAATAAATGAGACGTCCACTGCTGGCGTTCTTAGAAAACTTTTCCAAGCTGTCGGCGTCATCATGGGCCACAATTGAGGAACAGCGGGATCTTGGTCGGGGCAGTTTTCCCGCCGAGTTAGACGGTAGACCAGATACCACTACCGACTTGCTTCTAGGATGTGCCGAGTGGCGAATGTAGTTGCGATGGCTCGTTGGCGCATTCAAGGGAGTCGCAGAGGAGTGGTGGGAGTCTTCATGAGAGGGACGAAAGGAGCGACGCTTCTTCAATTGTTTGGGCTTTGGCTTCTCCCAGGTCAGGTTGCAAAGGTCAATAAGACAGTAGATGTTCTTCAGTAGGTGCTCGCAGACTCTCAGGGAGTTCTGGAGGTTACAAACCCAGTAGAAGCCGCGTAGAAGGGTGTCACAGTTTATCTGACCATCCTTCTTGATATACTGGTTCGATCCTGTTACCTCGTCGAACTGAAATGTGGATGCAGTTCAGTGTTTTATGTATTTGCTTGAGAGAAACTGAATAAGGGGTTCGATTAAGTTCAGCGAGGCGAGTTACGGACGAGTAAGCGATAACGGCAAGAAACTACTTTATGCTTTAAAGCGCTCCTTCATAAAATTTGTGCACGAGATGGCGCAACCAAGGATTACGATTTCACCAAGTAGTAATTTTGACAAACGAAAATCATAAATGCTCAACCGACGGAGTAGGCGCATAAACATGGAAATATCTAACTTTTGTCATTCAGTGTTGCCTAAAAGTTAAAGGGGTATTTCTGGCAACATCCATTATCCAAAAACTGGATCAGACGAGGTGTGAATAAAAGGTACGCTCTATGATTGACATCGCCTCTGAAAACTAGGCGGTGATAGCCAATATTTACCTGCTCTATGCTGCTGTACGAGATGTTGGTGTCCGAGTGACAGCGATGAATGAGGTGAATAATTCCACCCTCGAAGTTTGTCGAGAGAGCGTCGATTGAGTTCTGACTGTCAGTGACCTCGTACAGATTCATAGTGGCGTCACTACCGAAGAAACGAGGCTCGTTAAGTGAGGTTTGTGACTTGGAGTTGGAATTCGCTCCTAGCACCCGATCGTCACGTAAATCAATCAGATCCGCCACCGACTTGGGAGACATTGTGGTCCGGTTTGAGCGTCGTAAAATTCCCATACCTGAGCTGTCCATCTGTTTGGAATCCGTGGGTGGCACGGTGAGGAAACCTGCGTTCTCCCCGAGAATGGAGTCATCAGACACCGGTTTAGACAAAGAGGGCTCGTCGAGGTGAACTAAAGGCAATCAAAAACAGTGGACTTATTACTTAATTAACTTGTAAAATTCCCCCCAGATCTATCAATTCTTGTACTCCAATGGTGGTTGGAGAAATTTATCGACTTCTGTCGATTTATGCGAAAGTTCATCAGTAAAAGTTTCGTTTTTCCACTTTTGTGACCATAAATTAGTAGTATTATGCTCTTATTATTATTAGTAGTATGCACTTAGGCATAGTCTCTTACCTAAAAAGTGTTTGCTTGTTGATTTCAAAAAAGAATAAAGCTTCGGCTCAATGTGCTGGCATAATAGCATTATGTGGTCACGCTACTTACAAATATTATGCCGACATGCATGTTATTCTACCCAAATCCTTCTTGCAATTAAGTTACACACGAAGTATGAAAAACAGGACTGGCTGTCGACCGTCATCAGTCCCCAATGCTTGAAATATCCATTGGATCACTTTCTTAAAATCTAAAGAGCAACAATGCAGATTTAATTAACAAAAATAACAGAAGTTTCTGGGTCCAAAAAATTTGATTTAAAAAAAATACCTATACACTGGACCCCTGATCTTTAAATCTTTTTATGAGCATATTACCTCGACTCAAAGGCACATCATCTGCTTTCAAAGTTATTAACTGTGAAGTTTAATTAGCTTTTAGGTAACTATTGAAAAGGAGATAGCGAACATACTGTTGCTTCCCGATAAGCCGGAATGCCCCATATCGAGGCGGCTTTTTCCGTGACGATAAAAGCGATCCTAAAAATGCAAAAGTGGATTATATTCAATGTTTGTCCCATTCCTCTAGTTAGTCCGCACTTATGCTAGGACAATTAAATGGAATGGTTAGCCCTATTGGTGTCTGAAAAATGCATTAGCTAATGCAGATTGCCCATTTGGGGCATTTTTCTTGGGAGAGTCAAGGCACTTCTGTCGCATTGCACCGACCTGGAAAGGAGAGGAATTTTCTGAAAATAAGTGCACTTTCTGGATTCCATAAGAAATTAGTAGAATGTTGGCATTACTAACGTGAAAAGTCGAATTTCATTACAGATTCAGATGTTCTGATAGCAATAAAGTGCACAGAGAGGTCCATTAATAAAATTATTCATCTTGTTACTTGTATAACGTGAGCCTAAGCTGTCTTTGCCAAATTGAAGAAAGTTCTAGAACTACGAGATGTCTAACAGCAACAAACCTTGAGTTCAAAGACGCTGATCTTCTTGCTCGGCCGACCACTGTCGAGAGTGGGTCTGATGGCGGTTTGTCGGCGCTTGTAGAAGACGCCGGAGGACAAAGGTGAGGCGACCCCGAAGGCCGGGGAATTCGGCGACGACATCGGATCGATAGAGAAATTGTTTAGTGTCGGCACCGAGGAAAGCTGAGTGTTCTGTGCCGTCTGACAGTCAACTGTCGTCGTCGACTGCTGGTCGGAACTGGAGAAACTGGTGAATTGTTTCTCTTCACCCGCGCTTACCGTTCCGACGGTAAAAATCTTTCGCCGACCTGGTACGTTAAATAGTGATACCAATTATGCTTTGACCATGAATTTATCGAAGGAACAGTAAGTGTAAGTTGAGACGGTTCGAAACATTGGAAAGACTTCCAATAGTCTTTTTCAATAGCCGTTTAAAATTGAACTAACTAACTAACTGGAAAAATTTGGTGTTTTCTATCCACTGGTCACGTGTTCATTTATTTTTCGCTTCAAGCCCATATGTAAATAGTATTTCTGGCTTCTTGGCTGGATAGCAAAATAAACTGATGTTAGCGAAACAGTAGCTTTAATAAAAACAACGGGAATTAAGCTTTAGGAAAGGCAATATACGTTTTTAACATACAGCAACACTCAACTAAAAGCCCAATAGTTAAATGAAATTTATTGCTTCTCTCGAAAGGCGTTGAAATAAAAGAATACACTCATCTACGTAGCTGTAAGCCACTTTAATAGTCATTAATAGCCGTTTTTCTAGAGATTCTGAAATAGGAATGCCTGTGGGATTGGCGAACACTTCAGTTCTGTTGATGTGATAATATCGTACAATCTATGCAGTCATATTTTGCAAAAAAGGTCCCCAGTCTTCGGTAGAGGAAGTACTCATCTCACCAGCGGCATTGATTCCCAGCTGTGGATCGCCATGCGAGGGAGAGTTTGCGGTTACAGTAGTGTCCGAGGAAGGCGGTCGGTTAGCGGTCGCGGAAGTGCCCGACGCTACTGCGTTGGTGGTAGTGGAGGTTGCGGCGGCGGTGGCGGCGGTGGTAGAAAGAGGCCGGAAGTGGGGCATTGAGAGACTTCGAAGGACCCCGAAGTCCGCGGCCTGTCCAGTGACCGCGTCCGCTGCGGCGAAGAAGGCCTCGGGAAGAGCGGCGCGGAGGCGCTGGAAGCGCGACTGCACACTCGCCTCCGCCCGCGCCCGCAGCCGCCGGTGTCGGAGCAGCGCCAACCGCCGCTCGAGGTAGCGCAGCGCCCACACCGCCCCCTCCTCCGACCATACGGGCGAGAAGAGACAGCGCATCACCGCCAGGTCGCAGTGACTCGCCAACGTCGTGTCGGTCGCCATTAGTTCCTTTAGGACCGTCTGGGTCAAGTTCTCCACCTGCTCCTCCAGGGTTTGTTCCTTCGGTAAGAAAATGGCTTTTTATGGTAACTTGTTCGCTCCCCTAGCCCACCATCAAGTCATGTGCACTTGTTGGTAAAAGTCATTACCTTCAAATCACACCAGTTCGAATCTCTAACCCCTCTTCTAGGGTGAAGATGAGCACAAACCATTTTCGGACAATACGTCCTACCTTCGCCTCGTCGGAGTTGGCGATGTGGTGAAACTTTAACCTTCCTCTGATAAGAAACCAAGCAAACATTTATGTTTAGTTTCGCTCAGATTGTTTAAATGAGAACCAAAAAATTGAGTTTAATGATATAACGATTGATTAAATGAATCCTCAGGCCTCCATACTAGGCGCCACCACTTAGTATGAAGTGTCCTTTGGTTAAAGTCGAGATATTTGTCCCTCGAATCTTGAGAAAAAAAATAGCTGCTATATAGGAGTTCTCTATTGAAGTAAGCTCAACTATTTTTCTCCTTTTCTGCCAGAACAATCGTCTACATAACTTTATGTACGTATCAATAGCTACAGTTCCTTGAAGCAGATAGCCATGAAGATTCTTTGAAATTACATGGATGTTTTTAGCGGCATGAAGTCGGATCATATGACAATAGATATTTTTTGGATGATTGCATTTTTGCAAGTGCCTCAATGTAAGACTGGCGCGATAGAGGTTTGTGGCTTACCAGGAGGTCGTATTTGGAAGATGAGGTATTGGAGAGGTCGGATTCGGTCTCCTCAGTGTCAGTGTCCTTCAGACTCACTGGGCAAATGTCGTTGAGTCGAGCCATTGGGACTCTGGGGCGATTATCGCTCGCCTTCAAGGCGCTCGAGGTTGTGAGCAGCGAGTGCTGGTCGTACCAGGTTGAGTCCTTTTGGAATTGCGAAAAACTTACAAATTATCAAATGCCTTTGGCAGGTTGGCTTTCTATTGTTGTTAATAAAACATATTTTTGTTTATTGCACGACAATGATTATAGGGGAAAAATCCGTCATTAACATTTTAATTGTTCGCAGGAAGCTCTGATCCTGATTAGCCTGTGTATGGGTTCAAAAATATTAAAACTCGATCAACTTTACCTGTTTGGATAAGTACTTTTCGATGCTCAATTAGGAGCTAAAACTCACCCCCAATTAATTAGGCTTGTGCTGTAAATCAAGGAACGCCCTAATATCTTTTTAAACAAATTTTTATTAAAAGAGCATGGAAGATTTAAAGGTAAACACCGCGTGTTTAATTGTGGCCTAATAAGCAATTAGTACCCTAGGGTGGTAATTATGCCCCGAATCACCTGGATATGGTTAAAAAAGTGGATCAAGGAGCTTTTAAAGAAAGATTGAGGGAATTTTCAATTCTTTTGAACAGTATTAGTTAACGATTTCTAAAACAATGTACGAAATTTCATTCCATCGGTGAATTACTTGGGTGCTATCTTTTGTGAAAATATCAAATTAATGAAGATTTCAAAGCTGACCTCGATAAAGCCGTGGATCTAAGTTTTAAACAAAAATCCACACGCTTTTTTCCTCTATATCGAAGTCATACGTAGTAAAATTAACTTCTTATTTTTATATGGCTTATAAGCAAATAAGTGAAAACGTTGCAAAATATATCTACCCGAGTAAATCTGGTTTATCTACGCCAAATTCCAAAGAACCTAAGGAAACTAATTAAGATCTGTTTAATTAAATGAACCTTTAGTTACGACAGATATTAATGCTTATAAAGTGTCCAATTATGGATATCTTTTGAAACAGGCTTAACCGATTTATTTCGTACACCCAGAGTTGTTTTATTTTACTATTTACTCTCAATGATCCATAAAATTAACACTCCAAATATTTTTAAAATTTAACATCATCATATAATCAAAGGTTAGTTATACTTTAATGGACCTCTAGAAAAACAAGTTGCAGGAATTTAAGATGTGATAGTTTAATAGAAGGAATTCAATAAACTCTGAATACGTCTTGATGTGCAAGAATTTAACTTGATTTTGTGCAGAAAAATACGGCGTGTTTTGCCCTTAGCGTGGATTTATCATTTGGACAGACAGCTTAGATCTTATCGACAAAATCCACTTGAATAAGCTGCATTTCGATTCGCTTTTGGCAACCCTACGTACATTGGTTGTCGGTACTTTAGACCACAGCTAAAATGTCATCCTTTACTTTAGAATAAATACACCGTTTGTAATTGCGACATTTAGGTGGATTTGAGTAGTTGTAATTACCTCCATAGGAATAAAGTATTCCTCGTGCCTAGTTCGTGCAAAACTTCCTTCAGGTACTACATATATCAACCTTTATCGCATCCGGTATCAATCAACCAACCAAGAAACAGACTCGCCTCATCAGAGGACTCAGCATTGGGTATTTTGAGGCTCGGTGAGGTGGGATAAAAGGGAGCAGAGGACTGAGGCGCGACTTTATTGCCCACTGAAGTCGCTTCCAGGCCACCAAACTCGCCTTCTTCCGGGGGACCCTCGTCCGGCCGCTGGAAGATCTCCGGAAGCGGCCCAAACTGGTCCACGTAACTCCGCAGCGGGTTCACGTTCACGCCTTCTTCACTCGGGCCCGAGAGCGCGCGCACGGGCACCGGGAAGGAGCCCTCATAGGGCTGCCGAGCCAGAAGCAGCGGCGCCCACAACCGCAGTCCCGACTCCAGCTTGAGAGTCTCGAAGTCCTCGCACTTCAGACTCTCCAGCACGGGCGCAAAGAGGTAGATGAAAAGCTGTAAGCTTGCCAAGTCGTGTAGATAGGCTCGCTCACGCTGGGCATTTACTGTCAAGCAAAAATGTTAAGAGATTGTGTTTGGTTTGGAGATAAAGCCAGATACCATATTTGAAAATTGGGTAGCTTTGATGCCAAGAAGTTTACTTTCAGTGTTCATTGCAGATTTTAGCTTTATAAACATAGTCGAGAAGAAAACATTTAAACGTTTATGCAATGGAAATATTAGGACTTTATTTATTCGTATGTGCAATAAACATTTTGATTGGCAGTTATTATTACGCGTTGTGTACTATTGGTCGTAGAGTGAGAAATTAATTCTGTATGATATTTAAAAATAAAAAATTGAAACCTGCATAGCTGTGGTATCGAAAAATACTACGATATGGTCTATTGATTTGAAGCTGCCTTAGATCCGTTTTAGAAACAATAAATAAGCCTAAAATCTCAATTTACTGCTTATGGATGAGCATCACCAGAAAATGTCTTAAAAACCAGAGTGAAACTCGACGTTTGGTTTTTTTGAATAATTGAGCCTAACTTACTTGAAATAATGAGACCAAAAGTACTCTTTTAAAAAGCATCACCCGAATAAATTCATCAAACATCGTCCTTTTTGAACCCCTTTTTTCCAAAAACTGCCCATAGCTGTGCCCAAAAACGTCATGAAAATGCGTTGATTAAGGAACCAAAGTTGATGATATTTTTCTACGCATCCCGAAATCGTTTGCTCATATCATTAAGCAATTTAAATTCTCATAGAGCACTGGGAAGTTAAAAATGATAAGGCCAGTAGCGGTGGAAGGGTCTGTTTGATCTTATCTCCAAAACAGGTACTCAAAGTGATATAAATAGATGAATAAGTGAGACAACGAATAGGAGCTGAGGCGAATCGTTCTAGCAGGCCAGTGGCTTAGCAGAATTCGCTTAATCAAATCTCACCACGTCAAGTCGAGCATGACTTGGGCAAAGAAGGCTCGAAAAAGTGCATACGCACGCGATCCAAGAAAAATTAAAGTCTCGGTCAGCGTTAAAACTGGGGAGAGCAAGGCCGAGAGAGCGAGAGGATGGATGGCGAAGTGGAATAGAATGCTTATAAAATATTTACTGCAAATTAACACAGGTTATTTGTAAATAATGCACATTTTCAGCGGCTAAAATGGCACCCACAGAAATATTGAATGCCAGCTCTAAAATATTTCCTAAAATATTACCATATTTATATTCCTTAAAGGATTTCATTAATTCACGTTGTTTTTTAAGTCAAAGGTTGCTAAAACGTCTACAAAATTCATTTGTGCAAAAAGCATACACCTGCCTGAGGCACATAGAAGGTATTGAATAAACAGCTGCAGAAAATATTTGCGACATACTTTTGAAATTGGGGTCGTTATCGGCACATTCTGAGGCAGCGTCTAGGAGGAGCCACTGGAGAGTGTAGAGCAGCTTGGTTTCAGCCTGATCGAACTTGAGGGGAGGACGCTCTTTGACGCTAAGAGGTTGGGCTTTGCGCCTCCCCTTGTTGTCTGCAGAAAGAGAGCTTTTCAAACGCCGCCGGATCATCGTAGCCGTGCAATGTAAAACGTGCGGCAATGCAAATCGGACTAGATTCCATCGAGGGATAGTCTTTATTGCCTCAGATACGGAAGGTGGAAGACCAAAGAGGATGTTTTGGACTAGAACACGCTCAAAATTCTATAAATAAATATGGAGAACATACAAGGTTTTAAAAAGCTTTATTATACCGCTATAACAAACAAGTTTAGAAAATTCTGAGATATAAAGATAATTTGTTAGAAGATTTCAAAGAAAAATATCGTTGATTGACAGATTTGCTGAATAGGGTACTTACTAGGCAAATACTGTCTCTTGTTTTCCGAGATTGTACGAATGACCTGAAAAATTAATATTAAAATTATGATCTTACGTTGTGCTAGAGAGCAGGAAGCTTTGGATAGGGAGAGGAATATGATTTTGTCCGTGAATCATTTCATACAAACTTATTAGTCTTTCACATTTCCGCCCGTTAATGACCTCGAGTAAGTATGAAGTATGACGATTTCAAAGCAATCGAGTATTAAATAGAAAAAATAGCAAAATAAAATTCTAAAACGAAAAAAATAATTTTTAAATTTTAAAGTAAATTATACTTTTAAGGACATTGTTTTTTTCCTAGACACAAAACTATTAATGATGCTATTATGGATGATAGGTGGTGATAGAAATTGATGGAATTTTCGGCCATGACTTAAGGTGATGCTTATTGAAACGGGTAAAAATTATGGTAATTGACAGTTCACATACACTTTATCCCTTATTCCGTTTTAATATTAAACGGTTTAGCACCAGTTTCTTATAAGAGCGGTTCGCCTTTTGAGGTTAGCGTAGTATGCACTTTGAGACTTTACTCAAAGATAGTTTCTGCTATTTCAAATCGATAACTATTCCGAAGCCAGTTTGTGAGGGTAGTGCAAATATTTTATTCAACTATTCGTTTAAGTACAGTTTTCCAACAGTAGTTTTTATCTAGTGATAATAAGGAAGGCCAATATTATTAGTAGTTAAGTAATAAAAGAAAACACAATAAATTCATTTATAAAAATATTTTTGCAGGAATCGTTACCGATAGTGTGCCAGCTGCACTAATAAAGTAGCAAACAAGACTAACGCATGCATTAGAGCGTTTAGACAGGTGTATGAAACTGTGTGCTTGCGAGTAAAGGCCTGGGTTGACAGAAATCACCGATCAACCACTGACACAACAAAACTGGGGATCGATGAACACAGTACATGCCTGTCGATCCGAGAGAAATACCGGTACACTATTTGGTGCGGAGTGCGAAACTTCTAAGAGCAATAACGGGGCTTTTAGGTCGTCTAGGAGAGTCCTTTGCTAGAGGTACGAATGCTGATATCGGGTATTAGCAGGACTCCAATAGGGAACGGTGCGATGGGTTGTTGGGATTCCAAAAGCCATGTCCTGGAGATCTAGGAAAGGGCCTAATAGAGTCGCTTGATAATGTAACTCACTGAGTTCATTTTAATAATCAGCGAGGTATTTAGTATTTGATAGCTTAGGAATCTTTCGTATACAATATTCTAGGGAAGTGAGAAGTGCTCTCATCTGACAATGAGTTTGCTAGCAACGTTGATTACATTGCTTTATCGTGGAAATTGTTCTAACATCGAATATGGAAATAGGTACCAAGTTTTCACCCTGCATAATGATTCGCATAGATTTTAAACACGCCTTTTAAGAGCTCGGTACTCTGCAAGCTGTTAATGATATCGTACTCAATGAAAGGCCGTAGATATTGAAATTTACTTAAAAAACCATTTCTACTATCATTACCCTAATTAAGGACACCATTTTGAGATATTTAAGACCGCAGAAACACGTAGTGAATGGTGCTCAATCCTAAGACTCTAGATTACGAATAACAATCACTTTTTGTATGGCAAAGTTACAAATGAAATCGAATAAAATAATGGATGCAGCGGCTGACAATTACGTTCGGAAGGGAGTTTAACCGATGCATGAAGTGCAACTGTGTCACCTACCTATTTCCACAAAAGTAGCATAATTTGTCAACAAAATAATTGTTTTATGGGAACTCGTGATTAGTGTACGTACAACTAAGTAAGTGTATTTAACCTCTTACCATAGTGCTTCTATAACAAACACGGGGTTAAAACAAGATCAATTCAAATGATCTGTGTTAACTGAATGCATATCAAAATGAGATGCTCCAATTAGGCTACTGGTTGAGAGCTACGGCACATTTGAATATTTTCAGAGACAGCCTAATATTTACTTCCATAATATTTTTACATAGTTCAAATTATGAATTTTCTTATTTTTACCCTTACATGAATCACTAGTTCTAGCACAAATAAGTTTCTCAGAACAGGAGTGTTTCACATACTTGGGGGTACAGTGGTGATGTTGCAGAAACTTTGATAAATTTACTAAGGAGGAATCTGCACGCATCCAACCCATTCATGCAGTATACCGATGGTGATCTTGTCTATAGTTAAACGATGATCTCAGCCATGAACTTGGGATGAAGCATGTGCAAGATTATTATTGGGCTTGTTATTGGGATGACCTTAAATAACACGGCCCTCATCGCCAAACTTGCATAAGGCTGTGAAGAGCCTTTGGCTTCATTCGATCTCTCAATGCCTCTTACGCCTAAACCGTACGACCTGCTCGTCTTCACTGATGAGCCGCATGTTTATAAGTACGCTGCTCCTCGGATCTTCTCTTAGTACCTTTCAACACATTCACTGAAACTCGGTCTTCTCTGTCTTAGAATGGTCCGTCTCCCAGAACATCCGGCTTCCCGTGTACCAACGGGCCACTGGATGACTGTAGAAGAGTGGCAAGCTTTGGGTATCGAGTAGTCCAAGGTGTGGCAACACTGTGGACTTAGTCCTAATGAACGACACATCCTCCTTTTCCGCTGCCCACTTTCCAACTATTGCAGCATCTAAAAGTTGCGATGAAATAAACGCTGTTTTTAATCTCGTAATACATGCTACTGACTTACGACTTGGGGGAGGTAACACTACTCTCTATCGATCGGAGAGGTTCGTTTGTGGAAGTTTTGCATTATTATCTGAAACTACTTTTTGACATATTCAAAATTTTTGTGAAGAAAGCCTCAAAGTTAAGTCATGTGTCACCTGAAAAAAAATGTGCAAGTACAGAACTGGTCTTCTTTTATCAAAAGTAAACATATGCACAAGGTACTTTGTAGTTTTGGGTTTCGATACCGCATATGAGCTTCTTGGATTCATGAAACTACCTATTATTCTCCTTTCCACTATGCAGAGTTTTCTGGTATTTGACTAGAAATATCAGTCTTAGAATGTATGGGATTTGCATTCTCAAAAGGTCGGATTTTGTCGAGAACATTAATCTAACTGCATACCTATTTTTAGCCCATTTCAAAAAGTAGTCGATAGGCAAAAAACCCCGAAACAGCCCGACACAAATACTTCGAGTAATATCTGATGTTAAGTCACCACTCTTCATAACTGTATTTTCACAAAAACTCAATAGGCCAGCGGCCATAACAGTAATCAACCCCGCCAGGTTATCGTTAAACCCACACTGTGTGTTCTACCTTCCTCACTGTTAACTCATTATAACCCGATGGCCTAAGACAGTGTCACACTAGCGAAATGCCTTAGTGATGCGATTAAAGGGAGGGGATGGGCGAGTTCGCAAAACCCCAACAAATAAACATTCAATTCTCCGGTCACGCCGATCGATAGAGCTTTTGAAGACCTCGAAGGCCTTAGATAGATGACTCATGCAATCTGATCCTAAGACCATTTCATTTCACCATTCATTCACTTACCGTGATGAGTGGCGTGGAAGACTTCAAGTTTTCGAAAAAGTACTACGATGACAGATACGAGTATCGGTAAGTTATGTCTTCGTTTGTAGCATCTGGAGCCACGATACAGTGTTCTCTAACTGATCTTTTCCGTTTAGGCATGTTCATGTGCCGAAACACTTGGTTCCACGTCTGCCGAAGCATCTTTTGTGACCAAAGCGGAGTGGAAAGCCCTCGGGATTGAACACTCCACCGACAAGGAGCACTATCTCATCCATCATCGCGATGATTCTCTTCAGGCGTCCTCGAACCGACATTGTGCCCAATGGGAGCTCTCCGGTAACTCATCCATGTGCCTCCGTTAAGTTAGTCGGACAAAAATAAATGTATTCCGTTTACAGAACATACTTGTTGAAAGATTCGCTTTATTTCTACTGTTGGAAGTAATTAGATTTTGGACTAGGTTCGTATTTTGAATAATGCGAGCTCATTACCACATCTTTTATTTAAAGCATCTCGATAACAGGGTTAACGAAGCTAGTAGGCAAAAGTGGGATCGGAAAGCTGATATTAGCACCGAACTCAATTCTAAACTAGTTGAATTTCCGAGACTTAAACCGCAAAACGATTAAGGAGAAATACAAAACTACTGAGGACTGCATTTTTTCCATTTAAAACAGACAGACTTGTCTGAAGAGGAGGGTGGCAGACTGGAAGCTGAGTGGAACAGATTGAGCGGCTTCATTGGGTAGAACGACTCCCCTTTTTCGTTGCTTCCAAATTGCGTTCATCCTCCTCCAAAAAACTCGAGTATTTCGAATTTATGCGTCGGCGGAATGTAAGAACGCATCTCTCACCTCTATAGACGCCAGTATGAGTCCACATTGGTGATAGTTGGATGCCTAGTTTCCTCCATTCATCCACAGTCATAACTCGACCCTCTGGTACTTCGCTACCCATTGATTCGGGTAGCGTAACAGTACTACAATTGAGTGATTAACCCCATGGAAACAGTTTCCACTTAAAGAACAAATCCTTCAGGAAAACTCACGTGTACTTAAACTCCTGGTCATAGTACGGCACTACTTGATACTTGTAGTCCATAGCTGACTGCAAAAGTGGAGGCAAAACAGGAGCAGCCGATGGTTTGTGCCAAGGCTTATATCTAATCATAGGGGGTCGAGTGCTAGCGAGTGAACCTAACTCAAATGAACACAGCTCAGCTTGAAATGTGTTGGAGGAGTTCGTAAAATCCCGACCCTAATGCTGTCATGATTACGAGCCAAATATGTTAACTATATATTCAGGCAAATACGGAATAGCGGTGCACCAAGTAGGATTTCAGGTAGTGAGGTACCGATGGAAGAACGCGTAAGTAGATCCATCCATTAGACTACAGAATTCCTAAAGAACTCCATATACCTTTCAGTTATGAGACGACGTCAAGCAGTGGGAACAGGAACTAGACACAGCATGGCGTGAGCGTGCTTGGAAAAGTTTGCAGATTATTCGCCACAGCCAATAAGGACACTAATTTAACGGCATGGCCTTAACTCTGGCCACTTTACTAATGGTTTTGGTGTCTGGCTTTCATGCCAGACTCCGTAATAAAAGTACTGAAAGGGGTGATGTACAACTAGTTTCGTAATTCAGGACTCATGGACGTATCGACCCCTCTCCCCGAAATCTGTAACCTCGTGGTACCCAATTTTAGCAACTATGAGAATAAATAGTGTTTAAGAAATGTTATCACAAACAGCCAGCAGTTACTTCCGAATCCACAGAGGTGTACCGTGCATAACCGGTTCGCTCTGCTGCAAAGAAGTCCAGTAAGTCGAGTATTCCCTCGAGGCATTCTTGACAGTAGTTATCATAATCTCGTACAAAGGGTCATCCGGTGCGTTAACTGGCTAGTGTGCAACATTTTGATTAAAGAAAATTTTAAGAAGACCTGAGAGCAAATACTAAAAGGGCCGGCATCTCCAAAGCCTACGAAAGGAAGAAGCGTGAAATAAACTCCAAACCTGCACGACAAAAGAAAGTTAATTTAAAAGCGACTAGTACTTAAAGAAAGTGACTCGTCAACCTACAGAAATCCTTCTGTCTTAGGGGTCAGAAAAACGTTTGCTAATACCACTATTGATTCTAAATGCCTAGCTAATACCGACGAGTTTCAGCAAACTGGAATCCGCAACATCCAAACGGTTTTTTGGATTCGGTCCACTCAGTCACAAACCCGGACAGGCTGTTCATCGGCCAGCTAAAAATCGAATGACAGCAAGATTGAGAACGATACATACACCATTAAAACCGATCAGCCCTCGCATAGGTACTCGCCGCAATTACTTCCCAAAATTTCGTCGAAAAATGGACCACGCGGTTATATTCAGTCTAGAATATTGGTTATTGTTAACATCCTTTCAACCACATGGGAAAGTCATTCGCATAGGAAATGAACCGTTCACCATTCTGGACCCACTTTCATCAGATTGAAACGACCACTCAAGCTCAGTCATAAGTCGACCTTATTGAACTTCGTAGCTTCTAGAATTACACAAAAAACCCAAAACAGCACCAAAATTGACACGGCCTAAAGCATTCACCACAAACTAACCCCGTCAGCTTCACATCTGGGAATTTACAAAAAACAACCAATCCTGCAAATGATATGACAAATGTTAGCTAACAATGCATTTCACCCTATCATGGAAGTACAAATTCAACAAATAAAATCTTAAGCATTTCTGTCTGATTCATTTTCGGCGGGGACATCTGTACGTGGCCTGCGGAACAGTATAACATGGGGCTCTGGTGGATGAATGAGGTAATGCACCCATCCAACAGATTGTTGAATTCCTAAGGCCCGCCATTCTTTTTCGGTCATAAGGCGGTTTTTGGGCACTTGACTAACAACTTCCTTGGGGACATGAACATGTCTGAAAGCGATTAAAACGTTAGACAGCAGCGATAAGAGATAACTAACTAAATTAAAAGCAACTAACCTGTATTCATACTTATCATCATAGTACTTATCGGAGTAATAATATCCGTTATCCGTCATCATCCTCACACGAAACAGTACACAATCAAAGTTGGCAATCACCGCTCCGAAGAATCTATAGAAGGTCGAACCGCTAAAACAAACTTTGCACGTAATGAGATACATGAATGTAAAAATATATTAAAAATAATCAATTTGCTATTTAATCTTTGCTTATTTGAATTTTGACTTTGAGAGAATCAGAGCATGAGTGAACTTGGTTGATTTCGTTTGAACCTAATGACGATACATTTATTGGCATATTTATTAGATCATTTGAACCCGTATGTTCAGTCAGTACGCTTTGCAACTCTAATCGTGGGTAGTCCTTGTTTCTTGGTCACTACTTGCAATGGCATCCAACTCAAATATCGCCGTTGTTTTTAAATTAATCGATCGACTATTTAATCTTACTTCTGATTGAGTTATAAGCCATACCTATCTTATTAAGAATTTCTAGGGAGTCTTTTTTAGCAAAAATGATAAAAAATTGGAATTGTTGGAATTAAATAATATATTCGTTGCAAACTTAGGGATAAAGACTAGGCTTTCGATAATTTGTAACTGGAATGTTCGTTTAAAATGACCATGACATGAGCATTATACGCTGTGCTAACTTGATCAAGCAAATCACAGTTAGTGAGGTTGTTTTCGACAGCCAGATAGTCCAAAGACGTTACTATTTATCGTAAACCGCCGTAATTAAGGTCTATGAAGGCTATATTTTGGACTTATGATCGTCGTAAAGATCAAAAACCTCAGCAATTAAAGTGCTGTGAAGTGGGTCGGATAATACGTAAAAAGGGTTTTGGTCAACACTTTTTGCTTCTGTTAATAATTGTGCAATGCAGCAAAATCACTAAATCAGTGTTAGAAATTTTAAGGTATATGGTAAGCTCTTGCGTAGTTGCGATGGAGTACACTGGCGCACATGGTTTAGGTACGCAGAAAATGGTAATGACGTAGTTATAAAGGACTGTTAAATATTTATAGACTTTTATTTCCCGTCTGTAAAACTGGATCCTTGGTAAAAGCTTAAAATATATTGCTTGGTTAAGATACTTACATGAAGAAATACTGGCCTGTATCTAGGATACAGTTTGTGGGAATGTTTGCGCTAACATTGCCGAAATCTAAATGCTGGAAACAACTAGGAAAAGAATCCACTAAAATTGGTTAAACCTAGAGTTAGGTCATTTGCATAATGGCAATAAAATTGGAAAATGTTTGTTGTTAACATACAATGAGTAGGCACTCGAAGACAAAACACCTCATCTCGATTAATGCAGCTACGACGGAGCTAATATATAAGATGATTAATATTAATTATGTAGTATATAATAAATATATTATAATATTATATTAATATAAATATATTTAACGTGGTCAGCAGACGTTGACTAAGCTGTTGCTCTTATTCCGTGGGAATGGCCGACAGAAATTTAGGCTCTTCAAAACGTTGAAATTCCCCTAATCCACTTAAGTCTTTGGAATGACTTAGATCAATACACATATTAGGTCAACGCATATGTTCTGTTCAGATCTTACCTTAAAAATTGAAATTTAAAGGGCAATTTACAATGTTAAGATGCATGCAAACTGATCGTACTTTATTTTACAGAAAAAGATCAAATGTTTCTTAATTAAAACCCTGCTACCATGCTTATGAGTTCAAGAAAAGGCACTCGGCAGTTGACGAAGCGGCTTGAACCTCGTACTTTATGGGGAGAGAGAGTGGAATGTGTGATTTAAGGAACTTAAAGAAGATGGTGTGCGAAATTCTTCAGAAGCAGAGGTTTCACCCTCCACGAAGATGACTACGGAGCCAAAAATCAAGTTGAGTTTGATGATAAGTTGCTTTCTGAAGCAGCAGCCCTTGAAGAAGCTTACCGAGCTTTATCGGTTGAGTTATAGTTAATAAATCTTAGTT
This sequence comes from Anomotaenia brevis, assembly GCA_030710315.1. Lineage (NCBI taxonomy): Eukaryota > Metazoa > Platyhelminthes > Cestoda > Cyclophyllidea > Dilepididae > Anomotaenia > Anomotaenia brevis. Next base: position 329,727 of record JAUOZQ010000021.1, read on the forward strand.
TAAATCACATAACTGTTCATTTTCACTTTCAAGTTGAAAACTTAAGAAATAGGTGCCTATCCATGATTTGTCTGAAAAAAATCCCCAATCTCGAATTGGCGGCATCTATTATTCTCCCCATTCTCAAAAAATAGGTAACCTTTTATGGTGAAGAGACTTGTGTCTGGCAGAATAATGTAAATCGTCTATCAGAACGTGCGCGCATTTCTGCTGACCTGTTAACCAGGTAGAACTGACTTAGACCCTGTCTTTGCTTTCGGCTAATTGTGTGATCCTTACATGCTTCGAAGTTAGGAATTTATGCGTTACTTGTCAACTGTGCCTTCTATAGAATGACTGCTGTCAATTCAAAGGCCCAATTATTCTTGGAAGTCTCTTTACTTTTTCTGTGAGCCACAGTTGCCGTTGAGACTGTAGCAATTAGGGTGGATCTATCTCATGCATTTCTATTGACTTGGAGAATTTTGAATTTTGGTAAACTGGATGGCTTTTTATCTATGATCAAATCGTTAACGGCCTTCTTAAAAACCATTAAATATCTCTAGGTCCTACATGGCAATTTCAGCGCGATTTCCAACTGGAAACCTGAATAAATGCTAAATTTCGTGCTTCATTCCACATTATGTTGATCAGGTGGACAGGTTTGGTTGCTTGACTAAGTCCCCAATTCTCATCGCCTGGCCGGACAGCTTTCTAGACTCTCAGTCCGGTCTACCAAGTCAATTAACTCCCCCGTCGCCAATCTAAATTTGGGTCATGCCCTCTATTTCCTATGCCACATAAAATGGCCCTAGTGTCTTCCTCACTCATCACACGTTCCCAAAAAACGATCGGTTGCATACGCTTCCTCTGACGAAGGGTAGTTAATCCATCTTGGAGTTTACACCTCCAACTGAACCTATTTATCAAGGTTTTGGTCTCGACCTTCAGATTGCACTCAAGCTTCTGAGATGGTATAACAAGAATGCATTTTGGGGAAGGTAGGTAGTTAATTAAATATATGATGCACATTGCACTCGGAGATCCGTTGCCTGGTTCTATTGGCGATTAATTAGAAAGTAGTAGTTTTCGCATTCAGTCAAACCGTGCTATCCTAATTACATAACTCCTGGGCAAGCCACAACTCATGCGCTGATAATTGTGCAGTTTAAGTTACTAAAAACGGTTTATCTGTTTTTTATCCTCTGGTTTTATCCTCAAGGTTTTCTTTCAAAATAATTTAGTTTCATTGAAAGCCTAGCGCCGTTAGTGTGAGTGCAGAAAATCGAAATCGCAAAGTTCAGGTCACGGTGCGAAGTTTTAATGATGTTCGGCTCAGTGTTAATTATACTTCCTACATCCGACTCCTTCTACCTCCTTGACTCAAACTGTTTAGCGTTTTAGGGTAATAAATATCAATTTCACAACTAATGAGAACTACAGTAACCCCGGATGAATTTTTTTCCAAAATTTTCTTTCCAAAAGCCTTGAATGAAGTTTGTTGCTTCTAGAAAATATTCAGCACCTTCAATTCCTTCATTCAGACGGCAAATTTATACTCGTATTGAGAACAAAGAAACAGTCAATATTCCTGCGTTTCTCGGCTTTTAATAGGCTAACATTAAGGCAAGATATTAACGAAGAGAGCTGAAACACTAAACTAGTTAGAGGGAAAGAAGAAATGGAGGGGAGGGGGCAAAAGCCATAAGTAAGTTTCTTCTGTCTTGGGCAACTACTCCTTATCCCATCATGAATCGATCAGTCGATGGCTGGTGGCTCATTTGCATCGAGCCACGGTTGCCACCCATGTTGGCCTGGTCGTACCTTGTCGGATTGAACGAGGTGTACATCTGCTGCGCTGGTTGGTGCTGGTGCTGCTGTTGCTGCTGTGGGGGCGAGGAATAGTGCCACCCACCACCTCCACTTCCACCCGACCCTCCGTGGTTATGATCGCCTGGTTCCCCCACATGCTGGACGTTAAGGCGGCCATGCATGGGATACGTCGAAGACCCCTGCATTTGTCCTGTCTGGGAGTTTGGTCCCACAAAGTTGTTACTTATCCCATTGTACAGGAGCGAGTCCAAGGGGTTATCGAACCTTACATTCGCCTGGCTTTCTCCCATGGTCAGACTTGGTCTCATAGGCTGCTGCTGGCGGGAGTAACTCTGTTGAGGCATCATCTCCATCATTCCATTGTTGCCAGAAGGACCACGAGTAACTTGGTGCATGTTATGTGAAGTCTGCATAGGTCCACCCTGCTGCTGATGGTGAGGCATTGGCTGCTGCTGCTGCTGCTGCTGCGGCTGGGGAATCTGAGTGTGCACTAGCTGTAGACTTCTCGGGTCATTTGAGACCTTCTCAAGTTGGCGATTGAGCTGTTCCTCTAGGTCGTCATTCTCCTCGGGAATAAAGGCGTCCTTCGGCTGGTTTGCCGAGATGGCTGCTCGGAGGAGAGTGAGATCGCTGGGCTCCATTCCGCCGGGGAAAGAGAAGACGCTCTTCACACCCCCCGGTCCAACTTCCTCTGCAACGAGGTACTTTTTGATGGCCTCATTCGGATCCCCCTGGGCTCTGTGAATCGGAGCCTGGGGCAGGTTACCACAACCCGAGCCTGGACCACATCCACAGCCACCTGCAAAAGGATTTCTCGGCTCACGCTTCATCAGAGGCCCGGGCTCCTGGCTCATTTGCGGAGCCGGCATAGGCATTGGTTGTGGTGGCTGTTGGGGGAATGGTTGCACAGGGGGCCTATGGTGAGCCTTCATGGGGCAAATGGCTCCCATTCCAACGCCTGTGTTGGCGGGAGTGTTGAAGGTGTTGGGCACAGAGTCATTAGAGATGCCACTAGCAGTACTTACAACCGAATGCTGGGGGCGAAGACCAGCTCGATGCATTCGACCACCTTCAGGCTGTGGAAAAACTGGCTGACTCACGGATCCGTGCTGCTCAAACCTCTGCCTCGCTGCTTGGAAATCGCGGTAGTCGTAGGTGGTCCTCTCGTCAGGTTCTTGCTCCTGCTGCTCGGGTGGCTGTTGGTAGCTGTTAGGTAGAGGCTGTTGAGAGTAGCAGTTGTTGACATACGGCAATGGTTGCTGAACCTGTTGAGGTAAAGGTGGATTGGGCTGGTAGCTTTGTCTGTAGTAAGTCTGTTGACTGCGGTTGAAGCGTGAGTACATCATGATTCGGCGTTCTAAATCCTCCTCTGTTTGACGTTTGATATCTGCTTTGCCGGTGGAATTGAAGGGGTTTTGGTGAGTGCTTGAGTTGCTACGAGAGGGTTGGCGTCGAGGTTGAGGTATTGGGGGCAGAGCGCTCTGGGGTGGTGGTAGTATCGGCGATTGCGACGGTGTGGATGCTTCGTAGGTGTTGTGCTCTACTATGTAGCTCCGTGACTTGTCACGCACGATATTGGTCAGACCAGGGAAGTAGGTCTCGGCTCGAATGACAATTTCTTCAAAGGGATCGTCAGAGGACTCAAGGTAGCTCAGGCGAGAGGGTAAATTGTAATTCCTCTCTGTGTCGATGTTCTGCGTGGAATCAACCTGAACTGCCTCGATGGACTCGATTTCTGTCTCAGTCAAATCAGGCTCGGAGTTTCGGGGAGTCTCGATGATTTTCTGAGTCGTGCTGGTGCTTGGAGGCTCACGCAGTCGATAGATCATTCGGACCCAGCCGCATGAGACTTATGGATTCTCAAAATGCCGAGTTCTCTGGTTCAGACGAGTTTAAGTGCGCACTGAGCGTTCATTGGCTGAGGTGAAAGCGGAAGTCTTTTGCTGATTGGCCAGCACCCTGGCGGCTAGCAACCAACTCGAAGTTGACCTCAAAACAGCGCAGCCTTCGGCCTTTGCGTAGCTTGAAACAAACTAAAGATCAAATTTCTTCTTTGAGACGGAGAGGGGTATTTTGCGCATTCACACTGATTTGGTTACGGCGGCAGTCTACCATGCAGCAAAATAATTACGCAGACTGGGTGAACTCAACTATCAGACTGTTTTTTCTAATTTTCAATGAAGCGACCTAACAGAGAAGTGATGAATAAGATTCAAAGCTTAAAATATGCTTCAAAGGGTGTAATTTTAAGCATCCAAAATGAATATAGTTGGAAAACAAATCTTATATTTAATTTTAATATTCAATCATCAACGTATTTTCCTTGATCACCCATGACTTTCCTCCACCTATTAAAAAGGTTATTAATGAATTTATTTTTGTAAAATTTCTTTGGTTTTGATTAAAAGTTCTTAGAAATGTCGGTCTCAGCCTCTTCCTGTGACGTTGCAAAAGCCCTTTCTTCCAACTGATTCATTAAGCTATGAAATAAATGGTAGTAGTCTGAAGAAGTGGTCGGAGGAATGAGGTGGATGAGGATTTCCCCAACCAGCCAAGTTCCTCTTCTATCTTTTGTGACGCAACTGAATTTCTGAATTGCTCGGTTGAAAAATCACCCCTTTTCCATCCTATAGAACAGGTTTTTCCCTTCTCTAAGGCTGATTTAAATGCCCTAATTGCACGTAAATAGTAAATTTGAGCATAAATTGCTGTTGCATTTGGTAGTAGCAGTGCCTTGGAGATCTAAACAAATTGAAACAAGAAGAACTTGTTGTCATAAAGTTCCCCACTTTGCGGTTGTGGCTTGGGTCTTTCCCCCGCCCACCAAGTCACTGTCTAAGCCGCTGAACCTTTCGAGGAAAGATCCATTTTTCGCCAGTCTCCGGTCACAAGTCTCTTCACTAAAAAGGTGAAGTAATTTGGCTAGAATCGACAGAAGAGCAGATGTCGTCACCTAGAGATCAGAATTGATCGTTTTCATACACCACTTCATGAGGCACCCATTAACCATGTTTAGAGTTTATGCACGTTCAGGATTAGGGTGGAGCAAGGTTTTATGGTTGGAACTGAGTCTAATGCCCATTTACGAAGGACAGCACTCGGGAATTGTAAGAAAGGTGTCGGAAAACTTTTGCGATCATTTGCATTCATCAGAAAAGCAGGCTAAAACTAGGGCTGGATAGTGTCAACCTAGGTTTCCGGGTGTTCTTAAATAACTAAAATTGGGGTTCTTTTAGAAGTATTCTACCCCTTATTAATGGTTAGGAAAGATGCCCTGCTAATATCCATGCTTAATGTACTTATTCAACAATTTAAGTACAATATATCCGCTCATATTTACTTTTCATATGTTAGTCTAAATTTAAATGAATGTGCATTCCTAGTTTTTTCGTTGTTTTTTGCGAAATATTTACTTTTACCAATATATGAGCAATATTGACCTTTTCCACTTTATCAGGAATGCTACTAGAGTATTTTGAAAAGAAATATACTAAAATGAGCATACGTAATTAGACAAGACTCCAATTTTTTATTCTCTTGACGATATACATTAATTCCATTTGAGGCACCATTTATTATTTCTAAATCATGGTTGTTAAAACCCGCTTGCTAGGGTATCCAAAGTTACCTTTGATAGCTTGCGGCCCTACATAGCGACCCGGCTAACACGCTCGTACTGAAATGTTTTAAGTACCATTAATTCAGGTGGACAGAAATAGAATGAAAAAAAAACTTTCAATTCCAATGGGATTTTCATTAATAAATAAAGTTTATAAAAAGTCTGATTAATAAAACTAAACAAATAATTCAACATTATACAACATTTTCTGCCCTTCAACCTACTTATGGATGTGATTTCTTCCATGGATTTATTTAATGAAATCACTTAGAAATTTCTAGTGCCATGACTACCTTCGAGGTGAAAACAACTTTTATTTATGAAGATATACTAAAGTGTGGAATAGTTGGGTGGTTTTCCATTTACAGGAGTGCTAAAAAATGCCTTCTTCGTTGTCCTAGAGCATAGATGGCACCACTTTTCCTTGCTTGACACGTTGACCTGAAAAATTCACCTGGGCTCCCTTTTTATGCATTACTTGTATCTCGTCTGGTCCCATCTCTACTGTTTGCTAGTTCTTAGGTTCGTGTTTATAATAGCTTATATATTAAGGCCCTCTATTGGTCTAAACAGGCAGCCTTCCGTCATTCTCTTGATTAACTAATTTTACAGAATGGGGAATATGAGAAGCTCCGCAAATAGTTGACACAAACCCAGAGAGGTTTATCCATGCTTCTATCGAGAAGAATGTCCTTGAAACCAAGAGCATGGACAATAACGGCAGAAAGACGACCGACAAGACTACTCACTCCCTGTTACCAGTAGGAACAAACTACTTCAAATAGACTATATTTTTTGCCATATTTTATTAATTAATGGCAATAAACAAGCACCTTAGGCAGTAGCTACAGCCCTGATTGATTTACCTTCTTCTTTACATTAGGTAATTTCGATTTATTTCTACGAGTGTTCCCGAACAAAAAATCACAACCAATGGTAGCATCAGGCCTACATGTTACACAGACATTCAAACGCCTACAAACATAAATATAGACTAAGGGAGATCGACATAGAAAAATCTAAGAGATTGGGGTGATTGGTGAAGTAAGTGAGAGTTGGAGAGAAGAGGGTGGTGGTGAGGTGGGGGAATGAAAGAACACCGGAGATTTTGTCATCAATGAATGCCTGGAACCTTCAGCTCCTCTCCAACGCCTTCCTGTTGGAGCTTCAGCAGAGCGTTGTACTGCTCCACGTCCCTAGTCACTCCGTAGGGGTAGAGGTGGTAGATCAGATAATCCAGGGTGTACATGTTCTTTGGAGTAACGTAGTGGAAGGACACTGTGTGGTCACTGCAACAGTCCAAACCCTACAATAATACATTTGAACGGGGTGTTATTTGTGCAATCAACGTCCTGCACAGTCAGTTGCATATTTACTTCGAGCTCGATATCGGCGCAACCACTTGAGGGAAATGAAAACTAATCCCCACTGCATGAAGAAAAAACGGGATGCAACTGCAAAAATGGTTTCTAATCATGCGAAATAAAGGAGATGCCAATAGTTAGTTCACTTTTGGACACAAGGTCAAAAATATGGTGAAATATTCAACTTTTACACGCAATCGTTAATACACCGGCAGAATTTTTAGATGAGGTAGGTTTAACAACACCGCAGAACACAATACTCTGGCAGTTCAGAGCATGAAAAGAGAACAATCGTAATAAGCGGTAAAAATACATAAGCGGTAGAAATTAAAATGCCATATTTAACCCGATTTACTAAGGGGAAAGCACACGAATAGTTCAAATCAAAATTGTAGGCTTACAACAGATGTTTGGCCAACGAACAAGGCCAGCGATTGATAAAAAAGCGTAAGCAGCCTTTAAAAGAGACGAGAAAACCCGTTTTAGGCTCCAAGACTGTAAGCCAACCGATAAAGAGAAAGAAGCCCACTGCTTAGATAGGAGAATAAGACAAAAAATGAGCGGATTCGCACTGCATTAGAAGCCTCTACATTTTTACAGCGTGGGAAAAGGGCGAAGCTGTGATTTGTAAGGACAAAACACGAATTGGGATATTTTTAAAGGTATGCGGTTTTAGGTATTTTAATTTTGAAGGGAAGGTAGTACCAGTTTGTGCTTCGTGGGGCATGATATTTAAATGACTAAATATTATGGAAAAAGGTAAATACTGAGTGTTGGTTTGAGGCAGAGAAAAACCTACATGCTCCAAGATGGCGTTCTAAAGGCATTCAATTTTGATTCTTCAAATTTTCAAAAAGACACCACTTACCTTCCGTTCTTTTAGAGTCTTTGAATTTGAAAGTTACTGCTCTAACAAATCAATCATGGCACGACCCAGCGTTACCATTAATCGTGACTGCACCACGACCGTCTTGGATTAAAAGAATTAAGAAAGATAAAAAAGACGTACACTTCAAGGTTAACAGTGGCCTTGGAGACAGGAATGATAGTATTTTCAATGACTTTTCGAAGCCGATATCAGAAAGACCACGCAATAAAAGAAGTGACTTCCGCAAGCTTCCAAAAAGCAATTCAATGCAATGCACCTCACGAATCACATGTCTTAAATCCAGGGCGTCCAAGATAGAATAAGCGCTTTAAAATCCAATTTAAGAAAAAAACTCGGATTTAACGGAGCGGATATCGAAGCCCAATAGGAATTTGGGCATTCTAAGTTCCTAGTTTTACAAATTGGAAGTTGTCTTGTGGAATTTTTAGTCACATGAATTGACGAAATATTCCCAAACTTTACTATCAGGTCAGCTCGAAAGCTCTTTCTGGATTCTGAATTTGCCCACTAGTCTTTGCAAGACCTAGCTGAGTTGTGCTGTACACTTAGTTATTTGACATTTGAGTAAATTTGAGACAATTATATTTACACTGTCACTGAACCTTGACCAAGAACTGTGGCGGTCACAATTCTCTCCTTTGTAATTTGTATCCTTCCACATCGAAAAAATCATCTAAGTGAGATTTCAGAGTTTGTGCAAACGACAAGGTGAGACGGTGACCCTGAACAGATTCGTCCAGAAAAAGATACGCGGAATATGAGCCAGTGGGCTAGAAAACTGCATGTGACTATCGTGTGTAGACCTTTACATTTAATCAATATTTAACTGTAAATCTCCTCTTAGATCAGGATAAATCGAATAGTTCCAACTCTCCCATTGGAGACCGGATATGCCAACAAAATATGCCCAGTGCATATTCGCTACAAAAACGCCAACCAGCCTTGGCCGCCACAATGACTTTCAGCTGAACCAACATTCTTTCAAACAACGATTCGGGCCCAAGCAGGCTTTTATTTAAAATGAACACACACCCTTGTTTCGTTACCACACAAAAAATAAACTGCCACGGTTGATTGATCTATTAACATCCACCTAAATGTGACATAAATAAAATTCATCTGTTTTCGCTGTTTGAGTTAAAAAAGCTAATAAACACAGCGCCTAAATTATAGAAGTACAATAAATCACCTACAAATGCATAAACTAAATAACTTCTAAGCCAATACAGAAAGCCGAAAGTCGTTTCACTTCAAGGAAAGTACAGTTGAGGTCATAAATTAAACAGCCTTGACACCCATCTAACCACAACTTGGACTCTTGCCACCAAGGGGTCATGAGAAGACTAGCAAGTAAGGTGACGCATCCAGTTTTGGTTGGAGAATATATGCACCTATGTTAATGAATGACGCGACGGTGCTTATTTACACGTTCATGACCTTTGACTTTGCAGGGGATGGAAAGTGTTGGTGTCAGTGACCTTATCACGCCTTAACATCAAGAACCAGTCCGCACAACCAGTGCAGTCTGTGGTGATGTGAATGGAGCTCTACTACGTTACTACCACCACTACTTAGAAGGTCCGATTCTGCATTGGCTAATATTTGATGAAACATAAGCTCGTTTACATTCCAATGCAAAGGGGATCGAGGACCAGAAAGGACGTAGAGTAGAATTTTAAGAGCTCTTCTAGAAACTAAATACATGATTCCAGTTATTTTACAAAATTTCCAGATAAACAACAACCGCACAAATTTAGGAGTGAAATAAATCAAGAAAATCCATCATACGTAGTCAAAGAAAAAGTGGGAATTGCCAAAAAGCACTGCAATCATTACGGATGAAGTTGAAGTGGATCCTCCAATAATTAGAAAGTAAATTGATAAACCAAAAGCCGCAGCGCAAGAGCACTTGAAGCTATTGCAACACATGCGGGCTCCAAAAAGCAATCCAAGCTGACTGCTTTTAGCAAACAGTCATGCTTATGTATCGCGGTTCACCGAAAGGAGACACTGCAAAACTCCTTTAATACGAGGTACTACCAAGGTATTACACAAGTGCCACAGCACTTTACGCCTCCGTGAAGTCAACATTTGTCAGAACGGATAAGCGTGAGTCAGAGACGGTGCGTTTTTCTCTAAGTGGCGAGCAAAGGGAGAAACGCCGAGAGAGAAAAAATGGACTTAAAATAATCCCTAAGAAAGTTATTCGGAAAGGAAGACAGAATGCACATTGCCCGCTCGACCTTTATCCCATCTCATTTAAAAAAGGCATTCGACCACGAATTGGTACTCGCCCATACATAAAAAACCGACATTTCAGCAGATTAACACCAGGATCCCAAAAAGCAGTTAAAAAATACATGAGTGAATATGGAGCATGTACGGGTAAAAGATACTCACGGTTTTGATAGGATGGTAGTTGTAGGCATTGATCCATCGCGTGCGCGTCATAGCTGCCTTGTCAAGCATGTAGATGGGATGGAAGGGGTGGAAGGCTTCCTGGCCATGCTCGTCCAGACTTTCAATCACTTTAACACCCACGGCTTCGGCGCAGGCACCTGATAGTGCATGAGTGGATGTTTTTAGGAGAGCCTAGTTGGAGTTTCTTAACTGGTTTTACCCCTACTGAGCTGTCGGAGATAAAATACTGCAAATGGTTGATGAATATTTACTTACAAATAATCCCATAAATAGTGGAAATTTCACGACTGGCTTAATAGGTAGAGTTTTGAATCCACTTAAATAGATGCGAAACATTCGTCGCGAGAAAAATCAACTTCTTTGGAGGGCTTCGTACTGAGATTGAATTTCATTGAATAAGATAAAATTTAGGGAATTGAATCACAAAATATTAGGGCTACAAGTGCTAACGATAACACCTACTTGGTGCTTGATCGTCTGGTAATAGGCCAAGAAAGTTGAGAACAAGTGATAAATTATGGAAAAACAGCACTGCTTTGAAAAAAGAGAATTTTAAATTACGTCGAAAAGCTGGTCAAGATGTCTGACATATTCCCCTAATTCGACACCTGATCAAGTGGTTCAATTGACATTCACTAGCCCAAGGATTCGTGATCTACAATGCTCCGTTAGACTAATGTGTGGGAATAAAATCGAATCTTTCCTATTCCACGCTGGCGAGTCAGCTTTGAGTTTGCCTGTAACATACACATGCTTAATGTCATACATAGTCTAGAAGAATACAGCGTTCTAAATCAACTGATTATATTTTCAGGTTTCGGAAAAAAAGTCTAAACCCGAGGGACATGCAAGCGAAGGCTAGGGTGTTTGGTAAAACCAATGTCTGTACCGTCTCCGTAGTAGACAATGTGGACGTCAACGCACTCCCACCCTAGGCTTGAAATCTAGCTGCTTTTCTGTAATGAACAGTTCTCTCAAGTCATTCCACAATCACAGAGTTAGTAATAGGTTGAAACCATTCACAATCGGATAAGGAAACAGAAAAAAAGAAAATGGGACTCACCGAGTTTGACATCTTCGGGCCCACTGCCTCCCCGACAGGACCTGATACTGCTATCCCTCATACCCTCGGCGATAAGCTTCACCGCAGCTCGCGACAACACGTAGCCTGCACCTCCTGAGAAGTAGCCCTGCGTCACATATTTCTACCGACAGAAGAAAAACAAAGTTGGTGGGTCGAATAGCCGATCTCGAAGCAGCCAATACACGACTCACTCCTTGAGGTTAGTCGTTCATTTACTCACACCACCTACGTTGATGCGCTAAAAGGGCGCAATCCATGTAAACACAATCAAAATCTCCGACTCAGGGCCTCAGTGAATGTGCCGAGCAAAGAACTTCCGATTGTTCTACCCAAGGGGTGCATACTTTTTGGAATGAGAATTTAACTAGGAAGAGAACTAATATCGCATTCCAACACAACATTTATATGAAGGATTGGGGGCAGTCTATCTTCTTCGGTATATTTGTGTTGTTTCAAGTATAAATTATAAACCCTCCATTGAAGTGAATAATAGGTGTTACAAAAAATAACATTTATGCACACAAAGTAAACAAAAAACTTTCAGCTGAAAAGCTAATCAGAGGCACACATCCAGTCCCAACGTTATTTCCAAGGGTGGTGTTTGCCAAATTTATTGACGGAGAGGTGATACCTTTTATCTTAACTGAGCAAGTAAAAATGCTTTTAACCTAAATCAATCGTTAGAAAGAGAAAAACACTGATACAACAACTAAGCAGGCCTCACCAGGATTATTTAATGTAAAGCACTTTAACTAGCACAAATGTCTGTTGGTATTCTAGTTAATGACCAGTCATTGAGTAAGAATGTTTGCCCCCATTACACAATGAACCGGTGGAAATCACAGCGCTGAAGCCTTAACGGGGAAAACTCAAAAATGTCAAAAAATACTTTTCCATATGATTCCCAAAGCTGAAACCGCCAGACCTTAGAATGATTGATATAGACAGTGCACCTCTAGACCACGTAAAGAAAAATGACACTGCAAATCCTTTTTTCTGAGTCACAAAGCTGGCAAAAATAAAACCACAAGTTTTACTGCATTTTGCACAAACACTAAAAAGCACCTCAATGAAGGTTAGGATTAACAGCCATAAATCCACCAGATAATGGTCTAGCGCTTTGCGAAAAAGAAACATGCAGAAGAACTCACGCTAAATCTCCTGCCCATAATGAAGGGTTCATCAGGGCTGTACTTTGATAGAATGAAGCGGAGGTTCTCCACAATCACGTAACTGTCGTCGTCTGCCTTCATAAAGAAGTCGTAGTCCGAGGAGAGATTTTTATGAGCATATAAGATGGCCTGCCGTGTCTTCTCCCAGAGAACATTACGACCCTCCTTCTTCACAGCTTCTGAAACAGCAAACAAATTGACCATCAGTCCACTTTCTCAATTTCCATCAACTAAGAAAAAAGCTTGTAACCTAAAAGAGCGGCAGACTCAAAATTAGTGAAGCTTCAAAAACAATTTATTGGTGAGACAATGAAAAAATACTGAACCATGGTAGTGGGATAATGTATGTTCGCACTACGCGAAGCAAATCAAGCTGCGTGAAATTACAAGATCTAGCAACTAAAATCAAATCAGTGTGTAAACGCGACTTAAAATAGTGAGTTTACATTGACTCACGAACTGATGGCAGGTTCGGATCATTTTCAGAACTGATAAACATGAAGCCATTGAAGCGCTTGGCCCATGTTGCTTTGACATGAATGCCTTTGGTTAGCTTCGACTTTGGCATTGTTAGGATGAGAGCGAAAACTCGCACTTTTTTTGCCAAGTCATCGGCAATTAAACGGTCTTCTGCAAAATATTAAAACGCAATTTTATGAGATAGCGTGCAAAATAACATCATTAAATCGTTACAACTAAGGTGCAAAGAGTGTTTGGAAGAATAAATTCAAATTCACCTAAATGTTGGCCGAAATGTTCTTGCGTCTGGGATATACGTCCTTCAAATGATTTATTTCGCAATGTTAGAGAGTGGCCCACGTGTATCCAGCCGAGGCACCATGCGCAAAAGTACCCGACAAATAAACCGAAGGCAAATGCTATATACTTGGGCTGACGACAAGCGAAAAACATTGATTGGCGACCCATTTGTTACAACTACACCGGTTTGATATAGAAAAAAACGTAAAAATTTACGCATAATTACTACACAAATTCAGCGACTATTGAAAGGACAGTCATACATGACAACTACGCGATACATCTACAAAGTTACAGTTAAAAATAAATTCTAGCACATGAAACCTACATTCAGCAGTCAGGGATTTGTTTACCTAGATATAATTCAGGTAAAGCAATAAGCCTTAGCAACGGTAACCCTCTAAATTGCAAGGTCACTTGCAAAGGTGAAATGATATGCAGTTGGTTTAAAGTGCTCAGAAACTATTTTCATCTCTTGCAATCCAAATACAGTATGTTACGATGCATTTTATTTTGAAATAAATATTTATTCGTAGTTTTTTAACCTCTAACTAAAATTTAAAATTTATTAACCAAAATTAATCAAGTACTCGCAATCAGCCTAAAAATTCGATGATGGGCTTAGTTAACCAAACCGAACCATAGCCTTTTGATTCTATTTTTAGTATCTTCTTCAGAGAGGAAAATAGCTATAGGGGGTTGCATTGTACCTATTTTGCAAATATGAATAGAATAGTCGCTAAGGCCATCTGTATATCCCACTCTTACTTCGTCTGAATGGAAAGGATGTTATAAAAATGGCTGTCTTTACCACCCTAGGTGATATTACTCGCAGAAAGTCTTATAGAACAATCAAATGTATAAACTTTGAAGAAAACAAAGCTTCCGTATGTCTTTTACATGTACAGACTCTGTGATAAATCCCCTTTTTCTTAAGAAGGATTGGGCCATTTAAAATTTGCTGATCTTTCTTTAACCTAAATTTTACGACACTACCCTAAAAGATAGATCATCAGAGGCTTCGAAATGCTCAAAATGAAATTTGCCATCCACTAATTGCTTACGATAATACAAAAAATAGCTTCTTTACTTATTTCATAACGAATTTATAATCCGATGTGAGTCTCCAAGTTGGTATGCACACAGTTTTTTTATGCCTAATTCCACATATGAATGGAATTTTATTGGTAAAGCAGTTGCAAACATGTACTCTTCATGCTAAAATCGGGTGATCTGTAAAGAGATTCAAAAAGAGAATGCCAACGAATTTTATTTTGGTTGAGATTCTTGAGGGAGGGAGAAGGGTACATTGAAAGCACAGCGGTCACATTTCTAACAGTATGAAATTGCACTCTCCTGCTAATTTTTTCCATTGAATGTTTTCAGCTTCAAAAGCTTGTTGTACTGCTCTACGTCTCTGGTGATCCCGTATGGGTGGAGATTGTAGATCAGGTAGTCCAAGACGTACATGAAATGTGGTTTGATGTAGTGGAAGGATACCGAGTGGTCACTGCAACACTCGAAACCCTAAAGTAACATTTAATATAGATTTTGGAAAAAAATCAGTGAGTAGTAAACAAAATAAAAAACAGTATATACGACAATCACAAAAATTGGAGCGTGAAACTGCCAAGGTAACCAATACTGACATTTACGTCAGAGGCATAGCTGATATGAGCGTAGATGTCGAAGAAGATTTGTGTCATAAAATTAAGTTAGGTTATTTGGACCAGTGAAATTTTTTGTATTGGATAGCCCAGGCCCACCGCCCACTGTAAGAAGATGCTTGCCGGTACATGTAGTTGCTTCTGTTAGGTTAGTAACAGGCACAAATCCACCGTGCAATGTAAGAAGATGCTTGCCGGTACATGCAGTTGCTTCTGCATGGGGCACGAATGCATTGCAGCTTTATCACGGATTCATATATCTGTTGGGCACAAACTGCCTTCAGTGCCGTTGTAACTGCTAATAGTTGCCAAAGAGACAGAACGCGCTAGGACCTTTATCAGTTTCCGCCTGTGAGCGGTGTCTCTTGAAGTGCCGGACTTTGCACAGACGAGCATAATTTGTCAATAAGACTAGGGACCCCATTCCGCAGCAAACACAACGAGGTAATCTTGATTAGGTCTAGTGAAGGGTTTCTGCATAAGCAGAGACAAAGTGAACCTTCAGAAGGGATTTAAACGCTTCTAGGAGCTCCTTCTAAATGGCCTCTTTGGAAAAATCTGACGGAATCAACTCTGTTTATGCGTTAGCGGCACAAACACGGAGACGTAGTTACCCGTTCTGAATGGAAGTCGAAATTCACGACGCGGCGGCTGTATCTACTCCACTGGCTAATAGAGACCCCAGATTTAAAGAGCGTGGGACCCCATCTAGCTCCAGACTTGTCTACCCTAGATGGACTTCTTTTAAAAGGTCACCATAACACAGCGCCGTGCAGTTGTATCATTGACAAGGTACGTAGAACCACAACTTGGTAAAGAAACCACTTTAAGCGCAAAATTTAGAGTCAGAGCCAATATTACTTTTAAAGACTCACCAAGGTTATGCATGCTAGTATCGAAGAGGGCTGAAGGCACTAAAAGTTTCTGCCGGCTCTCAAGGTAAACGTGAACTGATGCTGGACTTGCGCTATCAGATGTCTGTTTTAATTAGCGTCCCATCACAGGCCCCTTCTCATACGACTGAAACCCACATCTTCCGTCTGTACGACAGTTGTTCCCATCTCTAAATAACAGGGAATAGAGTCTCCAACACTGTATGTTCAGGGACGCCATGTGAAACATTAAAGGAGCTTGGTGCTGCAGCTAGTTCTACCGGATAAATGCATTTCTACCCGACTTTATATTAATAGTCATAACCATCATTAACACGAAGCTGTCGGTGTAGGCTCAAAAGAAACACTAGTTGCCTCTTCCCTACTACCCAAGATGCATGAAAAAATGGGTATTTTCTAAAGACGAAATAATGGGATGAAAGCCGCAATCTGTAGAACGACATATTTTCACTTCAGTTACCTTCAGTAAGTGTAAAATGTAAAGGACATAAAAAATGAGAATGTGTGACCACAGGCGAACTTTCTTTGACCTAGTTCTCTTAGAACTATGTTGTCATTGCTGAGGTTTCTCGTAGGAAAACTGTGAAGTCGGAAAGGATAGATAATTAGGAGATCTATACGGCCAATTGGTCCAAAAAGGCGCACAGTTGGATGTACCCGGTTACTTCAGAGGAAAAAATAAGTGTGATCCAGGGAAAACTGATTCGATAGCATTCACAATGTTGGTGCTTGAAAGTAGTTAATCATTTTATTAATTTCTCAGCGCTTCAGAAGGTATAAGTTACGACCTTGATAACCTTACAAAGATAAATTTGTGAATAAGATACGTTGGAGTTAATGCATAACACAGCTTCAAGCAATCGGACCTTTCACCTTATAATCCTCACTCAGTAAAAACAATGCCTGATAGTGTATGAACCTGTGAATTTACCACCTACTTTATCCAGATTCAGTATCCTTCACTATCACACTCTCGAGTTTCAGCTGATCATCGTCGCGTCCGAGGCAAAGATTAATCAGTTTCCATATATCCATATGTCCGAGATATCCTATTATTCGTACTTCTAATTCGGCATTACAAAAAGATCAGGAATAAGTGATAATTGGGTACAAGGTGGCTTCAGATCTCCTACTCCTATTGGGCCAGTTAGCTCACGAGTGAAAATAAATGAGTGACGGTCTGCCAAGAATGAATTGATTTACTCACAACTTTGATAGGGTGGTAGTTGTACTTCCAGATCCATTTGGTATGCTCCATGGCCTTTTTGTCCATCATGTAGGGCACGTCGAAGGGATGGAAGGCCTCCTGTCCATTCTCGTCTAGACTGTCAATCACCTTCACACCCACGTCTTGAGCACAGGCACCTAAAGAGGTAAGAATATCCTAGGCCATTATTGTTTACCAACATCTTCACTTCTTTTACAGTTACCGGGACTGGAAGATTTCCACAAGATGTTAATGCGTACCTGATAGAGCAAAAAGTAATCCGTCCTCTGTCCTCGGATATATACTGAACATCATTTACGCCACAAATGTGGAATTTCGGAACAATACCACCTCTGAAAAGAAGCTTTTCCATGGGAGTGATGGAAATATTTTATATACTGAACTATGGACTTTTCCTGAATGCTGATACCCATCGACTGTTGACTGATGAACCGAAAGGGGCTCTTTGTTTTATCAAAATCAAGCATTTGTGACAGCGATAAGTTTAGTGGCTTGTTTAAACACTTGAAATAGCCAGCATCGAGCGTCTACCTACGAGAAAGTCAACTGTTACCAGACTTAGGCTCTTTCTAAAGTCGTATTTTGTTGATCAATCTGTAGGTGATACTAATACTTCCAACATGAAAAGGCCAGTAATAGAACACGTGCTTTTCGACTTTCACCCTGGGAACTCTCTGGATTTTAGCCTTC
The DNA here is from genome assembly GCA_030710315.1 of Anomotaenia brevis. Lineage (NCBI taxonomy): Eukaryota > Metazoa > Platyhelminthes > Cestoda > Cyclophyllidea > Dilepididae > Anomotaenia > Anomotaenia brevis. The sequence continues at coordinate 347,325 of JAUOZQ010000021.1, forward strand.
CAGAAGTGAAGAGGGTTGTTGAAAATTCCTGAAATAACGAAGCTCCAAAATCAGTTAAGAATGCGCATAAAAGTGGAAAAATGGTCACACCGAGATTGAGATCTTCAGGTCCACCGCGGCTTTGGCAGGAATTGGTACCGTTATCCCTCATACCCTCGACAATGAGCTTCAACGCAGCCCTCGAAATTACGTAGCCCGCGCCACCTGAGAAGTAGCCTTGCTTCACGTATGACTGTCCAACGGGAAAAGCACGAAGCATTAGACATGATCACTCAGAAATTGAGGTTACAGTTAGTATTAAGTCATCCAAACCCATCTCAGTTTGTCTTTTAAAGGCTCACAACATGTTTGAACAAGCGCAGGAGACGGCTTCTAATAAGCATATAAGTAAATACTACTTAAATTGTTAAGAGCAGTCAGCCTTCTTCGGTACTTTTGCTCTGTTTATTTGAAGGATTATGAAAATAAAGGGGTAATACAGTTAATCCTAAGTGAGAACAAAGCCGCTAGTAAGTAAAAGTGCTCTATGAAACTAGTCCAGTAGATAGAAGTAAGAGGAACATGGGTCCTGACCAAGAGAATTCCATTAACCTCCGTTTGGATAAACGACTTCAAGCAGAAGTGGAACATCAAAGGCGATGTAATTTAAAAATTTAAAAAAACTGCTACACACCTCAGTCTAAACAGCAGGTATGGTTAGTGAATGAAATAAATGTATTCATGGAAATATTGGACTTGATGACTAAAAGCCTAAAAATTTTCCAATGTCCTAAAACTACATCATGTGCAGACTTTAGGGTGCATGATTTATGGTAATATTTTGATTTCATTACGTACCGCAAAATCCACAACACCAAATGTACCTTTGCTCGGAATCTCACGGCCGATTAATAAAAAACAGCACTGGCCCGAATACACGGTCACTAGCACCTCATGGAATGTATCGAGAGAATTGTCTAACTCCACCATATAATCGCTTAGACCTTTAGGAAAAAGAAACATGCAAAAGAACTCACGCTAAATCTCCTGCCCATAATGAAGGGCTCATCAGGTCTGTACTTTGATAGAATGAAGCGGAGGTTCTCCACAATCACGTAACTGTCGTCGTCTGCCTTCATGAAGAAGTCGTAGTCCGAGGAGAGATTTTTGTACATATAAAAGAATGCCTGTCGCGTCTTCTCCCAAAGAACCTCACGGCTTTCAACATCCACAGCTTCTGAAAAGGCGTAAAATTTGACAGCTGGAAAACTAGATAATAGCTAGGAATGAAAGATAACAATCTCAAAATATGATTGACGTTGATTTTTTTGCCAAAACAAGGTAGCAATTAAAATTTCGATTTGATAAACAGACACACAGGTGATAATTAATGAAAATGGCATACTTATTGACGGAAGAATGGGATCTTCTTCAGAGCTTATAAACATGAAGCCATTAAAACGCTTTCCCCATGTTACTTTGACATGAATAGCTTTAGTAATCTTCGAACTCGGCATCGTAAAAATAACAGCAAAAATGCGAACTTTCTTGAACAAGTCGTCTGCAACAAGACGTTCCACTAAAAATCGCAACCAATAATAATTAAATCCATCTACCTGAACGATTACCAAAATTTATGTATTTCGGTAATTCTAATTCTTGATATTTCTCAGATTTAGCATATTGGAAGTCGAAATGCCTGACACAAAAGATGCCGAGAAGAACACCAAGAGTAAATTTAACGTAAGCATGCAGCCGATAATTAAGAAACGACGCCATTCAATTACCTAATATTGAAGAGATGGAGTACTCATCAAAATAACATTTATATACAAATAAATGCGCAGAAGGAAGAGCGGAATATTTCTGGCGGATTAGGCTTTTATTTTTGCGATAACTAAGACGATATAACCCTAATCGCGGGACTTGCCTGGGATATCACCACCTTTGAAAATCTTAACGCTTTAAGGTTGTAGCTGACTGGTAAAACAACTAAGTGAATTCGCGAGCAAATAGTTGAAGTACTTTTATTAAGCTATTTGATGCTTTGTAATAAAAATTTAATACATCTTAAAGATTTTTATTGCATTTATCTAATTTTTTGCTTGCAAAAGTGAAAATTGTTAGGTTATTTGAACTAATCAGCTAAATACAGCATTATCAATATTGAATTATCCGAGTTACTTTATTCGTATTCTGGATTTATTGTCAGGATGGATTCGCTTTCCTAGTTTGACTAATTTATGATATGAATTGTCTTCCCACGTCGATAATACAAAATGCGTTTGATTTGGGCAATTAGATACAGCCATGTAACATGTAACTTAGCACTAATCCTAGTGCAGCTGTATAGTTACTTTCAATAATGCGATAGTTGTCCAGGCTTCTATTTCAGCTAATGAGGTTCTATTACAGTTCGAGTCATTCTTCAGCTTTAAATCCCGTGAAATGCTTACAGAAACACTCTACTGTACCCAGTGAACTCTTGGATAGCGCCCAATACTCATCAAAATTTAACGGGTTACTCTTCTGGATTTCATTGAGTACGTGCATTTTAATCATTAACAACCATAGATCGCTTTCATCGGCCATCATTATTATTGACCTATAAATATGGTCGATTCAAATCTAAACAAGCATTAACGCTCAATCGTACACATTCCTAATAAACAACCTACTTCAGACGTCTCTTTTCCCCTTGTATCTGGACTTCCCATCTTTATTTTCCGTAGTTGATCTGTCTTTTAGAATGTTACTAATAGCTTCAAACTAGCCAACAATAAAATACCACCCTTGTGTTAAAAATGAAAATATAATGACTTTAAATGCTCTCAACACGGCGAATTGTTAATGGGCTGGTGGTCCATCCACGAATTCAGATTAGTTTGTTTACAGTACGAAAAGAGACGAGAGAAAAAACAGATTTTTACGACCAGACCAAAATACGGAGTGTATGGACATGTTAAGGTGTGCCTCCGAGCTTGCGTACCCTCGTGAGTGTCCGTTGTGACGATTAACTTAAATCCGAATATTGTTTAGATAGAAACATCCTTGAAACTGCCAAATTCATTTACGTTAATTCAGCTCTATGGACCTGCATGGTGATTGAGCGACGGAGAGTTTCAATCACCAGGTTCGTTTCATACACTTATCGCATGTCTCTGAATGTGTGTCGGCTAGCGATAAGAATTGGCACCTTCGAAACGTCTAAAAAATTGCACACATTCAAGTGATGAAACAACGCAAGTGATGAAAAAGGACAACTAATCGAATTAGCACATTCAAGATGTTTTGGTTGATAATGTTGTTAATCTGAGCCGTCTACAAACTCTTCAAGCAGCATTTGCCTATCTGAGAGAATCGATTGGAATGATAGACCCCTATTTCAGTTTTCAGCCAACCAAATTTGAGGGAAGCTCGCTTCAGCAGTTGTTGTAATCCCTGCCGACCCACAATGAGCCTCATCTCTGTCGAAACCTCGTGCTAACGTACACAAGCTGCTTGCACACTTCCAAGCCTGTCAAATCAGGTGACTCATCGACTTCGTCACCCAATTATCAGACTGATCAGTATGCAAATCCAGTCAGCTCTGAGCGGAGTTGTCTTCGAACGTATAAATACCAGCCCCGATTCTTCGTGACAGTTTCGCGCTGCAGATTCGGACGTTCGAGGATGTCTGTCAAGGAGCTAAGGAGATTTGAACTGAAATGCCCTCTGACGTGGCCCTGCTCACGCTGTAACTGGGTTTCGGTCAAATCAACCTGCGCTTTCACTTCTCCTCCTCGTGTTAGATCGATACTCTTGTGGTTGAGAGAAGATACTTTCAAATTGATCCTGCAATTTATTGGAACGATGGATAACTTCAAATGCCAACCTCAAAAAGTATCAGTAATGTCAGTTATCTAAAAAGGCGCCACTTTATTGTCGTAGGTGCGGGTCGTCGCATAAGTTATGTCCGAAATTCACCTTTGATAAGTTGAACTACATTGAAAGGGTATTTCATGATATGTAACTGAACGAAACTAGATGAAGTTAAACTGGCTCAATTTTGTTTTACAGAAGAATAAAATATAATTTGTATAATTGAAACCCTGTTAACATAGACGCACCCAAGAATCATTTGAGGCTCATCGTGTCTAAGGAGTTCAAGAAAAAAAACTCAGCAGCAGCCGAAGAGACTACAACAATTTAGTCAGTTTTTGGAGGGGAGGAATGCGAAAATTGAAGATAGTTGCAGGAGATGGTTCGTGAAATTCAGTGGGAGTTGAGACTTCACCCTTGAAGATGAAGATCGGATCGGACGTCTAGTTGAGTTTTGTGATAAATTACTTCTCGAAGCAGCACTTAAAGAAGCTTATTCTACTTTATGAGCTGACGAATTAACAATTGAGTTTAGGTCAAAAAACACAACTGTCATCTTCCTTCCCATGCATTAACTGAGAAGCTAGCGAAAAATTGATCCTTTATCGAAAAGTAAGGCGTCGAAGACAGTGGCTTAGAAAAGGGGAGAAGGACCGAGAAGAAAACTTCTTGTTCATGTGAATCTAAAGGGGCGGTTCCATCAGGACAGTGCGACACGATAACACAGAAAGAATTGCACTACAAACGAATCGAAGAACTTCGTTGGGAAAACACTCCCTATTCTATTCTATTCTCCCCGACGCACCGTTTGTTTCGTATCTTACCATGTCATTTTGAAGAATAAGCTTTTGCAATGTTGCAGGAAGAGCTTGAAACTGAAGTTTGTGAGTTCTTCGAGTTATCAGAACCAATTAATAGCGAAGGCATAAATGGGCTTGTTAATAACTGAAAGGTAGTGATAGATAATCAAGGAAATCTTATTGGTGATCGATTCTTTAATTCAATGTAACGTTTGGTAGCTTGTTTTATTCAAGCTGGTGCACAACCTATCGAATAATGTGATCAACAACTCATGCAAAACAGTGTGAAACTTATGCGAAGCTGTGAGTTAGAGCATCAAATATTAAATATTTTTTCCGAATTATCACAAAGCACTTTCAAGTTTGCCTGTTTCATCCTAAAAAGGCGTGTGCTGTTTGCTGAAATGATCCTCATTAGTATATTGACCATTCCCTTCGCTTCCGCCACCATTGCTGCAGTCATGTCCGTTCTTACTGCCCTAACGGTGGTATCGGCACCTGAAAGGGGAAAAGTCAAAGCCTTATGAACTGCAGCTCACTTAATTTTTTTGGACTTTTTTATCAGTTACTACAATTATATTGAACACCCACGAAGAGAAGTTAATTATACAACTGGGTGGAATGCTAGGGTGGTTATATGAGACAAATATTTTGAATTCTTGCCCTTTGTATTCACCATTGGTCGTGTAGGGGACTCTTAACTAGGTATATAATTAAGCCAACATTGAAATATGTGGTTAACAAAATCAGTTTGCCATTTAAAATAAAGAGTCTAAACATTCTGCTCTCCTGCTTTAAACTGACAAATTTTAGCAAGCTTTGCTATTCATCAATCTCTTATACGATTTCTGGATTGTTCAAACTCCGGATTTATGATTCAGAACCAAAATCAATCAAAGCATTTTAAGAATCAAATGGAGTAGAAATCTCTTTCCTGTATGGAATGTTGAAGGCTACCTCATCAACATATATTTGAGGGTAGTGGATCATTGGGGAGGGGGGCACTCACCAGCAGCCAGCAGAAGGATAACCATTTTTTCGTAGCCGAGGATGCACGCAGTTATCAGGGGGGTATCCCCCAGCATGTTCGTCTCATTCACACTGGCTCCAAAGGAAATGAGGAGGTTTAAGAGCTCCTCCGAATCATTGCAGACTGCCGCATTCACAGCCGAGCAGGGGTGGTGCGGTGGGCGTTGGGCCGGGGCGCCACGGAAGAGCAAGACCTTGGCCATTTCCAGCTGCCCTCCACGCACTGCTGCTGATAGTGCTGAATATAGCTCCCATTTAATTGCCAAAGGGTTCTTTGGTGGTAGTAGAGTCTCTATTAAGTATTCACCTGTCTCTTCTTGGCCCTAGAGGGTATGCACACACCATTACTGGTCACAATAAACTAGCTTCCGTGTTTGGAACTGATCGATAAAAGGGGTAGTTTAAGTGGTAAGGAAACTGGATAATAACTTACGTTATAGAAGGCTAACTCGAAAGCATCCATTCCGAGTGTCATCTTAGTCTTCAGATTGGCGCCTTTTTCCAACAAGTACTCGACAACCCCAGTATTCCCTGCTCCGGAAGCGACCATCAGTGGCGTACGCTGGCAGAATTCCGGCGCTTCAATCAGGCTGCCAGCTTCAAGAAGAGCCGCCACAATCTCGACATTATTCTCCTCTGCCGCGTAGTGCAACGAGATCCGGTCCCGAAAATCCTTTTTATTGACGAATGCGCCGGCTTTCAGCAGTAGTTTCACTGCATCTAGGAAGCCCTCTTTGGCGGCGTAGGTAAGTGGAGTTCTGCCGTAGTTATCAACATGGAAATTCGGGTCTATCTAATAAGAGTAAATAAATTGGGAATTTGACATCGTTTGATAAATTGTATGACTGCTGGACATCCGCAAGGTCTATTGGTATACATGATCGAGCATTTAACTAGATAGAAATTAAGCTTGGCGCTACCTCCGTTTATGTGGAGTTGTTGAAATTTTATATGAAACTAATGTTCCTAGAAAAGGTGAATGACCCTCAAAATAAGGTTTCGATTTCATGAGCTAAAGCTGAGTAGACGCCCTCTTTTGCTTACCTGTTTTTTTAGAACCTGTTCGAGAAGCTCGGCGTTCCTGAAACATATGCCTCGCATAAGTAGATCGCGCATTTTCATGAGTTCGGAATTGAAAAAAAGATCGTCCCCCATGGACTCCTCCTCGGCGACAATTTCGTCGTCGAAAAGTAAAACCTTTCACGAAAAGACAAGTGTTCGAACAGAAGATGATCCTACCTGCCACATGTGCATTGTAGACCCAAAAATGATAATTAATTGAGCAGATAATTTGAGATTCGTTGTAAAGAATTATATACGTAGGCTAATGGTAACTGACTCTGACTCATTTGATGAATTTATGAATGATTGATAATCAACGTTATTCGACAGTGATAAAACATTATTACCAACTGTCTGGCAAAATTCTTCATTTAACCGAAGTTTCATCATACTGAAGCATATTCCGTGTATTTTAGCCACATTCGTTGTAGTGTATTTTATTTTAGATATTTCCTCTGTATTAGCCAATTTTAAGATTGAAATCCCAGATTTATTTCGAATAAAAATCCCTTCACTTTGTCAAAAATGTTAGCGTTTTGCCAATTAATCACTATTGTAATTTCCTCAACGCAAATGGCGTCAGTGACAATCAAGATTATTTTATGAATTCAGATAAAACCATAGAAGCTACTTTACCGCAAAGTTGGGTTTGTGTTAGCCGGTGAATTCTAAAATGTCTCTCGATTCAAAAGACCTCGTCGACTATGTTTAGCGGTCTAAACTCGTTTGATTCTGCAAGGAACCATAGAAGGAAATAATATTTAGGTTTTACTACCTCTGGCGGCCTGACTAAGCCCCCAATTCCCATCCCCGGCGTAACGTGAGGTCAGATATCCAGAAGCAACAGACTACATACTAGGCAGCTCCCCAGTCACACAGCCCAGTCTATCAAGTCAGTCAACTCCCCCGTCGCCAATCGAAGTGTGGTCATGCTCCCTTGTTCCTATGCCACATAACAGAACTTGGTTGCTTTCTTCTATCAACACACGCTCCTAATAAACGGTCGGATGCACACGCCTCCTCTTCTCCCTCTGGTAAAACTATTGCTTAATCATTCTAAATACCTGGGTAGAGGTAAAACATTCGATGTGAACTTCAGTTCCAACCTCGGTTAGTGAACATCGGGGCGGGAGTGAACCCCTTGCTTAACAAGCTGTATTTATCTTTGATCAAATATAGCCACGCTCTATCTTTATTCGACATACATATCCAATAATTAATCTTTTAGTTTAGAGAAACTGATACTGATAGATGGACATCGACGATCAGTCGATAATAACAATACTTTGAAAACCACAGAGGTGTGATTACAATCAAGAAGCATCAGAGTAGCAAGATCTCGATGCTTCAGTAGATTTCATAAGCACATCGGATTGCCAAAAAGTGAGATTAGCCATATACTACCAGGCTGAATTGGTTTTAAGTCTAGCAGAAGGAGTAATGCTCGTGTCTCAATGGTGAATTAGTGTTATACTCGTTCTTAGTCAATAACAAGTAAGCTGACAATGTTAACGGATGTGAATGATAAATGTGAATTGCCACTAACAGTAGTTTCACGAGGTGTCTCTAAGTATTAGATTTAGTCTTTTTTGATCCTAGCTACATTAGCACCAACAATGAAGAAATTGGCTATACTTTGAAAAGGTATTGAGGATAAGGGTATAAGGAAAACACTTTAAAGTTTAGACGGAAGAAGAATAAAACTACAACTGACCTTGCAGGAACAAAGCGCGATCCGAGCCTGTGGGGCTACGCCAATCTAGAAAGTGGGAAGCATAAGCATACCCTGCCTTAGTGAAATATTATCAAACCTTTTTATAATACAGGGATATTTAAACCAAAATAAATCAATTTGTCAAATATTTTGTGAGAACGTTAAGTTTTAATACGAGGTTTTTCAACGCACTTAACAATATTCTTAGTATTATTGAAGTAGATTTATTTAAATACGCGATTTTTCTGATCCTTTCAAGGTCATTAGCAAGCGCAAATGTTAGCAGGTACCGGGCTCGAGTGGAATTATCTAGGGGACGAAATTTGTAATTCAAGACAGAATAAAACCTCCTAGCTTTTTTACTATATGAGAGTTCTCAGTGGATTTTGATGCCAATCAGTCCAGGAGGACAACAATTACCATTGCTCGCTATGTTCAGACTAACGCACCATACATTCTAAGCCTTTGAGTAGTACTTATGCCTCAAAACCTCACATCGATAACTATACTGGTTCGATGAGTGCTTGAAACACATCCACCAGAATGAACCTCCAGCAACTTCAACGGTGGTACCTCGTTGCTCCGTTGGCTGAAACCCGCCCATAGTCACTACGGTGTATTGTTAAAGCGACTACTAAGTTTGGAAACCGATTCACAGCATATCAAATACCATATTCAACCCCACGACTAAGACAAGTCCAACGTCACCCAGCTACACACACACACTGATGTACATTCATATTTACTTCGTAAAAGAGCATAGCATAAGAAAATAAACCAAGCCGTAAATGCACATTTAAACATATCAAGTTCTATGTCATATCCATTTTTCCCTCCTCCTCCACCTCTTCCTTGCCCTCTTCTTCACAAGCGCCACGCTCGCTTTCCTCGGCATGATGATCACCTGATCCACCACCCCCTTTCGTTTTCCTTCCATCCTCCGTGGCACTTTGAGAATTCGAAGAAGGTGTGGCCTCCTCACCCTCCCCATGTTCAGGATTTTTGTCTTCCTGTTGAGGCAGCACAGGGGGAACCCTCGAACGTCTCGGAACGGGCACACCCGTCTCCCTTTCCTCATCACTAGGCGCCAGGTTAGTCCTCCGCTCTCCGCTCTCCCCCTCATCTGCACTGTTCGAGACCTCAGTCGATGAGTCCGTGGAAGGAGCAGCAGCAGCTTCAGTGGCATCGGTTGATGGGAAGAGCCTGCTGGGCATTGCGTGCCGGTTGCAGATCCACCCTGAACGGTCCACCAGAGCAATGGTCAGTTTCCCCAGCATGATGGGGTCGGTGATGTAGCGGTTTCGGAGAATCTGGAGAGTCCGATAGAACCGGGCCTCGTCCGGTCCGTCGAGACGAATCCGCCTGGTCCCATCCTCAGCTTTTTCATGCTTCACGCAGTATGAGACGCTGCAGCGTTGGCACAAGTAGATCGAGGGGGCTCCACAGATGTTGCAAAAGTGCCAGGGACAGTACCAATTCGCTAAAAGTCGAAGGAAAGGCACTTAAGCCCCAACGAAACTGCTCTTGGTGTAAGTGAAAAGGTGAGTCAACCGGAATAAAGCGAGAATGAGTCGAATTAGCTTACCGTCGATATCGGGAAGGCGCGAGAGACCAAGACAACCGAGATGGTAGACTTTTGGACAGTCCTTTCGATCACAAACGATCATCTCTCCGCCGTTTTTACACCTACATGGCACGACAAATACAATATCCAATTGGGGCAAAAGTTGCAAAACAAAAAGAGAACGTTCAGCGATTTTGAGACTCGGTGTAAATACCAGGAAGCAAGACCATTAAACAATGGGACCAGGACATCTCATGGTGGTAAATAAATATGCCCTTGTTATCTAACTTTCCAACAATAAACAAAGAGAAAAAAAGAAAAAAAATTGAATAATGTTAAGTCAAAATACCAATTCAAATCAACGATTATACCAGAAGCAGACAAGGATATGGGGTCTACAAAAAACTCATGTTTAAGAAACTATGGAACTCAGTCAACAAATTAACCATCAAGCCAACTGTTAAAAGGGAGCTAGAAGACCCACCGGTAACAGAACTCCTCATGGTGTTTGTGCGTCCGCCTTTCCGTCACCACCATCCTCCTAATGCGTCTCCTCATCTCCTCGGTTGAAACGACCGTGGTTTCCGGTTGGGCGGGCCTATCCCGGTCCCTGCTGCGGCTTCTGGCCTTCTCCTGCTCCGGTGGCGTTCTTCGCTTCTCCGACTGAGGTGTGGGTTGGGGAACCTTCTTCAACGCAGACCGTCGAGGTGGCCGTGCCGCTGGGGGTCCCATCACACTCGCTGTCTCCGCCGCAGCCGATGTCTCGGACTCGGTTTCCCCCTTCGATGCTGCTGCAGCTGACGCAGCCTTCTTGGTGGCGTCGAATCGCTGGGGCAGGAGGACTCGGCCCTCGCAGATTTCGCTGTCGCAGAGGCACACGTTGGTGGGGTTCATGAAGTAGCAGTCCAGTAGATGGGCTGCGCGGTAGTCCAGTGTGATCTCCTCCTGGTCCTCCAAGTCCCGCAGAGCGAATAAACCTGTGTGCAGGGAAGAAAGTTTCAACAGTGATAAAAGCAGAAGTTTTAGCAGGAGCTTGGGTATCAGGACATGCTATAAGTTTTGTCACAAATGGTACTTTTATCTTCTTCCTACTGTATTATACAAGATTTTTTCTCAAAATGATTTTAGAACATAGGAAACAAATGGCAGTCTGGAAGAGGAGCAAAGCCGGGAGAATAAGTTGAACAAGGAATTTTCTAAGAGCCAAGTTTTCTCCATCTTTTTTTGACCCGATTATTACTGTTTGGGGGTGTGCATTGACATGATACAAAATCACACCATTCCGATTCACTAGAGCAGATCTTTCTTTAATCCTCAAAGCTTCGTTCAAATGGCCTAATTGCAGTAGATTAGACCAATATAGCAACAAGGCTTGAGCACTAACTGTTGCTCAATTAAGCGATAAAAATGTCAAGTGGATTACTGCTTTGCAATCCCACCAGATTGAAAAAAGGACCTTTTCCTATGAAGTTCTCTACTCGGCTGTGGCTGAAATTTTTCTCCAGCTTACGAAGCCATTGTCTACGAGTATTAACAATGAGATAAAATATCCTTTTTTCGCCAGTCGCCGGTCAAAATTCTATCCACAGAAAAGGTGGAACAAGTTGGAGAGATTGGAGAATCGAGATTTTACCGCTATCCGACACCCATTCATAAGACACACATTTTCCAGGTTTTTGAAGATAAAAATGAACGGTTGTATGGTTAGAACTATGCCTAATTGTCAATTCACCAACTGATAAAGCAGGATAAGCTTCTTCAAGAAGCTTCTCATTATCCAACTCAAATGGACCGAGTCTAGTTAGACTTTCATTTTCGTGGAGATTGAAATCACCACTTCCACTGAATTTCGCATACCATCTTCCAGAAACTGAGTGAATGTTTACAGCCACTTCATCGGCTGCTGAGTTTCCCTTCTTGAACTCATAGAAAATTATGCGCCTCAAATGATTCTTGGGTACTTCCATGTTAGCAGGGTTTCAATCAAGCAAACTTTAATTTTACTGTTCCCGAAGACAAAACCCCATCAATTAAAATGCATTTTAGCATTAAAAAATAACATTCAAGCCCATTGTAAATCATAAAATATCCTCTGAATTCCATTCAATTCACATAAGTTAAATTTCAGGCAAAACTTATGGAATGACATGATACAAGACCAAAATGAAGAAACTGTCATAAGAATGGTTGCGGTTTGTGAGACTCACCGAGACGAAGGGTTCCACGCACCCACCGAGGTCGCGTCTCGGCGTTGGGTGAGCACGAGTGGTTGACGAAGCGGGCGAGGCTGCCACGTGTGGTCGCGTCGATGACGAGGGACGCCGAAGGGGTCTTGGTGGCGGATTCGCCCTCCGTCGCTGCGGGCGGGGCGGAGAGGCGGAGGAGGTGGGGCGCGCAGTGGACGAGCTCCGCGATCTGCACCGCCGCCAGCTGCGCGTCATATTCCGCCTGGCCTACAGACAGCCGCTCGTTCGCCTCCGCGCCCTCGATCACCTCGCCAACGTACTCCACCAGGAGACCACCCTGTAACGACGACAAGGCGACAAAGTTAGCTTAAGTCTATTCTCGTTAGCAGCACGCAGTTGCTGCTACTGTTGAATTTTGTAAGTCTATTTGTTTACAATGAAAATGAGGCGCTACGACAACATACACAATCTCTCCGTCACTATACCGTTGAACCCAAACCTGGTAATTTCTGCCCATCATCACGCGACCAGCAAGGAGGTCAATTGAGAGAGCTGTATAGTATCCAAAACATTTCCACCTAATCAGTATCCCCATTAGAATTCATCTCTAGAGCAGCGTATGAATACGGGACCAAAACTCTTAGTTCTAGCAGAGACACGCCAATACATACACTGCGAGGCGCTCACCTACACAATCCTACTAATGCTGTGATTGGGTAATGTTGAATATACCCGCGTTCCTTCATATCTGCCTTGCGTTCAATGAGTCCTCACGTGGTCTAGAGAATATTTACATAAAAGTAGACAATCGATTCAATAGACCTAATTACTGCCAGTAGATTTGGGCATTGTTTGTTGCTACTAGATAAGGTGGTTTCAAGTCAAAGTGAATTGATCCTTGGCGATCCCACCAGATTGAAAGCAGAACTTTTTCTCAAAGAAGTTCCCTTATCAGCGGCTGTGACCGGAGTCTTTCCGCTTACGAAGCCGCCACGATGCTTAACATAACAAGATCCACCTTGGCCAATCGCCAGTCAGGTTTATCTACCAAAAAAAGTAAAACAAGTTGGCTAGAATGGGGATAGAGGAGCAGATGCCAACTCGAGATTTGAGATACCTTTTACAGACACTTCACGAGTCATGAATCTATTTCCAAGTCTTGAAGATAACTGAGAAGAACCGAGGGTTGACTCAGTATGGAGTTGTTCCTGTTAACGAAACGCTGATGTCGCTGCTTTTAAAATGTGCACGCCTTTATTCGGGCATTGAAAATGGGGGACTATGACAGCATACACGATCTCTCCGACATTACACCGTAGGATTCCCACTCAATGTAATCGATTAGAAAGGTTGTACATGACTCAACTCGCCACCAGTTTCGAGAATGTCCGCATCCAATCAGTGTCCTGAGTGGACACCACGAAGTTCAAATACGGGCACACCCTTGATGCTGAAGGCAACACACCAATACACACCGCAGAGGACCTAGGACGCACACCTGCCCAATACTACTTACGTTATAACTAGGTCAAGTTAAATAAATCCGTGTTTTCTCATATCTTTCTTGCGTTCGAGTACTCACGTGGTCTAGAGAACAAATTAAACAACGAGGAGGCAATTGACAACCATTCGATTATTTGAAACTCCATAATACCACTAAAATGCACTTGGTAAACGTGTTTTCCAACAATGGATGATACGAACAACACTTCAAGAGGCGTTACCTATCATAATGGTACACTAACAGCATTAGGGACCTCGTGTCATCTATTTACTGACATTACTACAGAATAATCTCTGCCAGAACCTACAATAAAGTGTTCGTTTTAAAACAAAAACTTCGTATCAGGATGAGTCCTACCTGCCTACCGCTATTCAATGCGATACTTAAAAAATAATGATTGCTTAAAAGGTCCTCATTACTACATGCTGATGAATTTCGCCAGAAATGGACCTGCCTCCGTGGCAAAGAATCCACAATCAGTGTTAACATTGCAATATTCAACTGTGAAGAGACAAATAGTAGACACAATGACATACCTTGGGCACGGCTTGGTTGACCTTGAGTCCCATACCGCGATTGGTAGTAAGCAGTAGGGCAACCGGGGGTGGATTGGAGAAGGGCTGGTTGCCGCAGTCCACGGACTCGTTCTCCGCCATGAGGGAGCAAATCTCGGGACAGCAGTCGAAGCCCTCATGGGCGTTGGAGCACTGCGACTCCTTGGAGCACTGCTGTAGGCCGCGCGCTGCGCAGCTGCAAGGAGACTCAGGCATCGGCCTTTGCGCCATCTACAAGCGTACAGCAATGCAATAGGTATGAAAACCTTCACATAGAACACAAATATTGCGATAGGTAGTCTGGAAGTTTTAAGATTTACTTCGTACTTCGTCCCTTGATACTACATTATTTCTCAAGGCGCTAACGATTTTGAAAAGTATCAGGTCATCTCAAAGGGTCTGTTCGAACTTTCCCTTTTTAGGTTAAAGGCAATTTAAGGAGCACAATATATCGTCTCATGGAGACGAACGTAAGTATTAAGGTGAATTTTAACTGATCACCTTTTTAACAGAACAAAAAGTAAAGTTTGCCTGACTAAAAACATGTTAACATGGCAGCATCCAAGATTCGACGAAGCGGCTAGATACATTCACTCATTTTGTGAAGAGGAATGTGTGAAAAAACGAATGTGATGGGGGTGTGTGAAATTCAGAAGTGGGGATTTCAACCTCCACGAAGGAGGTCGAACGGAAAAACGAACTGTTGAGTTTTATTAGAAGAGGCTTCCTGAAGAATCAGACCTTGAATGAGCTTATGCTGATTTATCAGTTGAGTTGGAATTGGTAACTAAACGTAGACCAGTAACTGAAAATTTCCTTGGAAAATGGGTGCCTCCAGATGACATGCTAAAATGCTCAATTGGGGCGTTTGAACCAAGCTTTGAAGGGAAAAAAGACCTACTCTAGTGAATAGAAAAGGGAAGTTGATTCATCAGGACAATGAAGCACAAGCTCGTCACCAAAGACTAAAGAGGAACTTGGATGGGAGAAAATCCCTCATCTAACCTATTCTTCCGACCGCCCTGCTCCTTTAGAATTACATTTGCTTCCAAGCTTAAAAAAGCATTTGTAGGAAACCACTTTTGCAACGGCGCAGGTAAAGGTTGAAACTGACATTTGCGAGTTCTTCGAATCAAAACCAAAAGAATTTTACAGTAATGGTAACAAGCTTGTAAATATATGGAAGGAAGTCGTGGATGATCAGTCAAAGGGCACTGATAATATGATCTTTAATTAAATAACGTTTGGTAACCTGTTTCATTTACTCCAGTCGTCCTCGTCATCTTTAAGATTAAATAAGGCCCTAACAATGCAATATACAAAAAGAAACAAGTGAGGCGAAAAAACGGACCTGCTCAACCTCGGGACTGTTGTAAACATTTTCGGAAATGAGCTCGAAGCGGGACATGGCCTTGGCAACGGCCCTGTTCTGCATCTCGCCGTAGGAAATAAGCCCCACTGCGGTCGCAGCCTCCAAGGTCGAGAGGGATAGCATTTCCTCGTCGGTTAAAGTGGTCACCTGCATCGAGGTGACTGTGAGACCGCGCTTGCGCAGGTAACTCACGTAGAGCTGGTGCACTAGCGGAGACTCCTTCACTCCTGCAACACACGGAAGTGAGAAAGTATGTTCAAAAATCTTGTCGCAGCTACAGGATCGCTAGCTTGTGGAGACACATCAAATCTCTACTATAAGCGGCTAGATCGCCTGCCAAGACCATGGTAGGAGAGTTGAGAAAAAGACAAACAAAAAGTCAGCAAATCTCTGGCTACGTTGAGCCAAACAGCAGGTTGTAATGATTGGCGAAAAGTGGGCAAATGTTAATTCTGCCTTCAGACGAAAAACAACTGTAGCGCTGTTAGTCACCAATGTGAAACACACGCACAACTAGTAGAATACCGTTTACGAACTGAGAGGTTAATTTCACGTAGGTCAAGGTGGTGAGGACAGATTTAACCAATGCTAAACGAAAGGACAGAATTCAGTTACATTATGACGCCGGCACTGTTGGAAGCGAAGGAGGGGAAACTAATTCACTACCGTGTTTCAGCTCAAATCTCATGTCCCTTTCGGAGGGACCCTCGTCTTCGTTTTCTGGGAGAAATCAGAAAAAAGTTAGTCGATTAGATCAAAAGTTACTTGACAGAAGAAATCAGCAGCGACATTTACGTGTAAAAATAGATGTAAACGCTACGACTATTGCTACAGCTACTGCGAAACCACAAAGAGTACCCTTTTTTCGATCCCAGCGCAATCTCTTTTTTGGTGCCTCCAGGCCTTTTAACTCTGCAGACGAAACAAAGACGCTTTACACATCGAAAAAAGAGCAGAAAGAGGGAGCATAGAGAGCGAAAAGAGACTTGCCCCTATTGAAAGACCGATCCCTGGCAGAGCTGGCGTGTGAAATGGCCGAGATGATGGGCGCTTGGAGGCCGCACTCGAAGGGCAGGACGTGAGAGCGGTGGACCCATGCGAAGTCCTTCGAGCCTATGAAGTGGATGATGAACTCGCCGTCCTCATGGGGTAGGTTGTAGATATTGATGGGCGCGTTGCGGCTGTTGATCACCTCACAGGGCCACCAGCGGCAGGAGGGCACCTTGGCCCAAACCACCTGCGCGTAACGCGGCTGCACGCCTAGGCTGCCAACAACAAGAACTGTGTTAAAGACCAAGAAAAGACTGGCTAGAATTTGAACGTAGATAAAGCTGACTATGGTCATGGTATTGTAAGCAGACTATCAATTCATTGGCCTTATGAAACACCACTCCTTTTCGATTTACTAGAACAGGTATTTTTTCCTCGGTTCAAATGCCCCCGTTGCAGGCAGTAGGTTTGAGCATTTGTGTTTTTGCATTGTGCGATAACAATTCAAAGTGGATTATTCCTTGGAGATCCCACCGGATTAAACGAAAAAGAACCATTTTCTCATCAAGATCCCTTCTGGTATGTGGAGTTGCCCCCTTAGAACTCTGCCACTACCTACCATAAATAATCCATTCTTCACCAATCGCCAGTCAAATTCTATTAATCTAAAAGGTGGAAAAGGCTGGAGGGAATGGAGAGGAGAGCAGATGCTAACAGGAGATTTCAGATTGTCTTCAGACATTTCAGGAGGCACTCTATTTTTTAAGTATAGGAACTTTTCCATGGCTTTGACGATGGCAATGAACATAAAACTAGTGTTTAGATCCATTAGATATTATAAAAGACTTTTTCATTACCTGTCAATTTAAAAAGGTACACTTTACTTAATTTGCCTTTCCACTTGAGACTATCTTCCGATCCTAGTCCTAGAATAACGTGGCAGTTTAAAGACCCGGACTTATGTGTACCTTTTCAGTTCCCTTCCCGGTTTTATAGAACTACAGGGTATGTTTTTATGAATTCTTTCGTTTTCGGTCGTCCTTCATGGCCCGAGTTTGGTGAAGATATACTGTACTAAAGGTGTGTTAATTATTGAAGGTCAAACATGGTTAGTACGTTGTTAATATTCATCAAAGATTTTGCTACCTAGGTTAAAAATTTAACAGGTATCAGTTAAGTACCCATATAATATGACATCTATGTCAGGTAGGTCTTGAGGGCTTTCTAAGTAGCATTGAGCTGAAAAGGAGTAACCCACCAGCAACTTCGACACTTGACGCTGTCTTCCTTCACGATCATATCGGCGACCAAATCGTCGGTGAGGCAAGACTTGTGAAAGGAAGCTGGGCAGGACTCGCAATTTACCTAAAATAAACGAGCACAATAATTATAGATTTAATAAAATATACCGCATGATATTAAGATTTACAAGAGGGTAGTAAATAGTAAAAAGGCCTCGGAGGCAAGGAGTTCACGTGAGAGAGAGAGATTCTGGATTAAAACTCTGGAACAAACAGATTAATATTGCATAAGGACTTTCATTGAAATAGCTTTAAAACCGCAGCGGAAATTGGTCGATACAGTTGCCACTTAGAATGGAGTGTAGTGGCACTATGAGAATCGACTGAAATCCTATCCGTAGCAGGTGCGAACCAATTTAACTACCGCTAAGTAGGCTAGGAAGATTAATTCTCGACATCCATGAGACAGCTTACAAAATCAGTCGCTGAAGCCCATCAATGACTCAAGGAATCGTAACTTAGACTTAATGTCGAAGACAATAGCGAGAAATCATCCAACTTAAAACTAACTAGTTTTATGAAGCTATAAATCGAAACCGCGTGCGAGGCAAAGCAAACCAATCAAAATGTAGTAAAGGTGAGCAATACAATTCAATTAAAGGGCAACCAAAATTCAACAAACCCTCTCGCCCTTGCTGCTGCGACACTGGAGACAAAACGGCACGGAGGAGAACTTCTTCTTCGATGGGGAGTGCGCCGGACAGATGACGTGGGAGCAGGAGAGCTCCTGAAAACCCGCCGGGGTGCACAACTCGCCAGTGTGGAAGACACGGGGACATCTGGTAAGGGAAAAGAAATATCACTAAACTGACATGCCGCACCAGTGGAGCGCAAGGCGAATCAAAACTGCCAAGACAGCAGAACAAGCATACATGGAAATCAATCACAAATGACAGTTGCTTCGTCTTCTTGACAAATACACTATGTGCCGATATGTTTGAGAAGCGAATCAGGTACACAACTACCACAAGCGTTCACTGAATCGGCGTTTTTACATCGAACTGTCTGAGCAGTGGTGATGCTAATAAAATGCAGACAGTAAACCCCAGACCCAAGCCACACTGTTAAGTAGATGAACAAGTATTTTACTTCCTGTGCAGTTACTAAAGAAGTACTAACATTCTACTAAAAATAAATGCAGACAAATCAGGAGAGCAGACCAGTTCGAAGCAATGCAAAATACACAAAGAACACCAAGGACACAGAAAAATGACACAACTCACTTTATACACTGAATCATTTCGTTCTCTGGAGTGGGGGCTGTATCAGGGTCTTCCAGGTAGCAAGTTGCGCAAACATGAGATGGACACCTTTCCAAATTCTCACCCAGAATAACTCCGGGCTGGGAAGCCAAGCAATCACGGTGGTACCACTTACCACACCCTCTCACCTAGAACAAAAAATAATGTCAACAGTCCTAGATTGTGCTACGTTGTCACAGTTGCCACTCAGACATGCCTGACACTGGACCATGTTCTTGTTCACACCATCGCCACAGTCACCGCAGACCTTACAGAAATAATTTCCACTACTACAATCCTTGCACTTGAATGAAGGAGTGGCTTCCGACTCTAGATAGGAACAGCACCAAAGGTTATGTAAATGACGGAAACGGAGAGAGGATCTTGAAGGTTAGACAAAGCAAACCTTTAGAGGTGGAGACTCGAGCACAGTTTGGATGCCAGTGGCGACCACAGACTCCAGTGCAAGCGAGCAACGCATCTGGGTCGCTTGAGGGAATGTGGCACCCAAAACAGACGGGTTCGAAGCGAAAGGCTCCGGGCGAAGCAATAAGACGGAGAATTTCAGCATCAAGATGCTGATCCACATCACCAGAGTGCTATATAGGGAACGTCGAGGACAAAACATTTGAAGCTGCTTCTGCAAGAGAAATCGATTTCGCCAGTGAGGAGCAAGCGCACTCACTTTGTCCGACTTTGCAGGGGGCTTCCGAGAAGCGGCTGGGGGGTTTGATTTTCGAACGGACTTCCTGGGTCTCATTACCTTTTCAACCTTATTAAGATGAGGAGTTGAGAAATAAAAAGCGAATTATGTCCAGAGCAAGAGCATGCAGGAAAAACAACACGTACTCTCGAGGGCTTTATTATGAAACGCGAGGAAAGTGTAAGCATAGAACGAAAAACGGGGGAAAACGGGTAGAAAACAAGGTGTCGAATGCTACTTACACTGGCGGAGGCAGGAGGATCCAAACCAAATATAGCTAGTTTGTTAGACAAGTAGGAACGCTTAGTCGCAAAATCGAAGCCGGACCATTCGGTACGAAGGGTGCTTTCGAGATCAGCCTTTTTGAGATCTGGATTGTCTTCCATTCGACTAGGCATTTCGCTCTCCATATAAGTTCGAAATGATTCAGCTTCTTCAGCAAGTGTCAGTGGAATGTGCTCAACGGCTTTTAACAATTCACCTGAAGGTATGAAATCAATTAGAAAAGGCCTTACTTCGGTCAATGGGTTTGGGTGAAGGAGGTTTGGGCAAGAAAGCAAACCTGCCAAAGCGTTTTATACGTTCATCTGGTGGCAATTTTATAGCAATCTCAGCTTCCATGCAGGAGGCATCCCAGTTTCTTACGTGGGAGCCCTTCACTTTTAACTGATATCTATCAGCTTGATTCTATAGACAGCAAATAAGGGGACGTATTTCAACTCACAGGGTGTGCTTTACGGAGGTTTTCTAATTTCTCGACCAGTTCATTTTTCGGTACGTAAGGAATTAAACCAGAGCGGAATATCCAGGCACGCTCCACGTCAGGGCCGAAAAATTGGACGTGGTATTTCGTACCATTTTTAATCTCCTTCACATGTCCCTGGCCATCAGGATGATTATAAATCATACAAGGCCACCAAGGAAACGATGAGAGTTTGGCCCAAAACATACATCCTGGTTCGTACTCAACGTCTTCTTCTTCCATTGCTTAGCAGTTAAATGCAGTAGGTTCACGAGAGATCGGGCGTTATTATGAATAGACCAATTAGATTCAAGAAAATAATTTTAACAACTCAAAGACACTTAATAGCAAGATCCTAATAAAATTTAATAATAAAAAACCTTTTAAAGGTGAATTTTACATATTTATTAAAAGTAATTGCGGTAAATTTGTGTTGGTGTTTATGAGCCGTTTTCAGTTGGTGGCTTCGTTGTATCCCGTTCGGTTATTAAAATTTGCTTTTGACCTGAGCGACTGTTTATAGTTATTGAAGGAATTTTATGCCGATCACAACGGATATCACTGTTGGAGACCATTTCAAAGTTTACAGAACCGATGGAAAGCAGTGTAATATTTTTCTCAAGTGTCTCACTTTTAATCTAGATCCTGCCGTTATAGTCGAAACGCGTTCCATTGGTTCCGGGGAATTAGAGTATTTTGTACATTATATAGACTGTGGGTCTATGTTTACTTTTTCATGTACTTAGTTGATCGTCGTCTAGACGAATGGGTTGCTCGAGATCGAATCGACCTAAAGTCTAAATTCACTCGTCCACCACAAACTGAGGACGCATTGTTACAACGCGATCATAATGTTGGTCGACTTACTCGGCATCAAAAGCGGCGTCTCGAGGAATTAAATGGCACTCCGACAGTAGGCCTAGTTCTTTGATTCTTTTTATACTAGCCCTCTTTGTAGGATGAGAACTCAGTCGACCCTATTATAGAGCGTCTTGAGCGGGAGCATCTCGAGTTCACGAAAGTGAAGCTCATCGATCAGATCCGCTTCGGCAAGTACGAAATCGGAACCTGGTATTTCTCACCCTACCCCGATGAGTACCGAAGCCAAAAGTACCTGTGGATTTGTGAATTTTGTTTAAAATACATGAAATTGGAGAAAACATGGGTTCGCCATGTTCTGCATGAGTGTCGACGGCGGGAACCACCGGGGAGACAGATCTACTCCAAGGGTAACATACGAGTCTTCGAAGTTGATGCTTCCGAACAAAAGGTGTGGTTCTCTGTAAAAAAAATACTGGTCAGATGTGTTCTGATTTTACTAGTCCATCTGCGAATCTTGTCACGGAATCTGTCGTTATAATTTTCTTAATGTGTGTAGCGTCATCTAAATCACTTTTATCAGAAGTCTTTATAAGATTTGTCCTTTTTGGTGAATTTTCGAAGAGCGTAAACAGCTTTTATTGCCGATATATTTTCAAGGAATGCCTACTAATGATTGTGGTTTTCTTCCTGAATTCGGGACAGTTATATTCCTACAATTCGTGCATTTCTCTTTATGCCATATATGCTTTAATTAAAAAAGATTAGCGCTTTCTTGCGAAGCAATATTTGATGCTATGAATTGGGCTCTTTCAGGGTTTGCACCCATCGGCTTAAATGAACACATGATAGTGGACGAGCATATCGTTTGTAAATAGAACGAATATCACTGAGGCTTCACCAAAGACGTGGAAACATGAGCTATGCCGAGCATATTGCCCAGTTTTATTCATGATATTCTCTTGCTGATGAGTCGTTTTTGATATTTCAATCCTATGGTGCTGTCAAAAAATCCTGCAACTTTTTTTAATGTTTTTATTATGCGCAACAATACCAAAATAAGACCATCTTGCCATCAAAAGCTCGCAATCATGATCAACAACCTTACGGTCCCACAAGCATAAGACTGAGAAGTTCCAGGTAGGGGGGGCTGCCTGTCTGACATGTCCTACACGTTCTCTTGCAGCTTTACTGCCAGAACCTGTGTCTGCTGGCGAAGCTCTTTTTGGACCATAAGACCCTCTACTTCGACGTCATGCCCTTCCTCTTTTACGTGCTCTGCGAGGTTGACGAGTCGGGCTGCCATCTGGTGGGCTACTTCTCCAAGGAACGCGTCTCTGCCGAAAACAACAACCTGGCCTGCATTCTCACCCTTCCTCCGTTCCAGCGCAAGGGCTATGGGAGGTTTCTCATCACTCTCAGTATGTACCTGCTATCTCTCGTTCATCTTGTTCGCTGTTGTTTAGGACAGAACTCATAGTTATCATGGCATCGCATGAGTTCTGTCTGCATTTTTTCCTTAAATTGAACAAATTCTATAATGCAATTTATTACATCTAGTGGAGCAGAACGATATTTTGTGTTTGGATACATTTGAATACAATAAAAAGTTGATATTTGCTTTATTTAGAGCCTGTTAACATGGAAATACCCAAAAATCTTTTGTGGCTAATAATGTTTGCGTTGAAGAAAGGAAGGGAACTCAGTGGCTAGAAAAACTCACTAAGTATGTGAATGAAAGTTTGTTTGTGTACAGTAGAAGGATTACGAAATTCTGAAGATGGGGATCGTACTGGACGACGTCGAGTTGAGTTCGATGTTAGGCCTCTTGTAGCAGCAGCCCTCGAAGAAGCTTATCGAGCTTTATCGGTTCATCGTCATCTTAAAAAACCTGGAAAAGTTCCTAAACTTGAAAAATGGCTACCACAGGAGTGGTCAGATATCATTGTTAAATGTTGAGTTGACTTCTACTCTTAGCTCCGTTCTCTCCAACTCGTTTCACATTTTTGGGGATGAACTTGTGACAGGCGACTTGCGAAAAACTGATCATCGACATTTTAAGCGTTGTAGACAGTTTCTGGGTCGTAAAGGAGAGAGCCCAGTTATAGCCGAGAAGGGAACTTCATGGGGAAAGGGTTCTTCTTTCTTTCCTCCGATCTAGTGGGATCGCCAAGGAATAATTCACTTTGAATTATCACCACCTGACGTAGCTGCAATTAGGGCATTTGAGTCAATTTTTGAGGAGGAAAAAGACCTGCCCTAGTGAATCTGGAAGTGATGTTTCTTCAGAAGATCGAAGAACTTGGTTGGTGGAAAAATCTTCATCCATCTTATTCTCCTCACCTTGCTCCTACCTCTGATTACCATTTGTTTCCTAGCTCACAAATTCATCCCATGCTTTTGTAACGCCACAAGGGAAGGTTGAACGTGGGATTTGTGAGTTCTTCGAACAAAACCAAAAGAATGTCACAATGTTACTAATAAGCTTTTAAGTGGATTTGAGAAAGTTGTAGATAATCAAGGAAAGTGCATTGATAATTGATTTGCTGATTGAGTAACTGTTGCTCTTGTCACGGTAGTGTTATTCTCTTATGTTAGGGCCAGGCTTAAATAAAGTCCTGATCAACTGTAACCCCGCTCAATCTTCTTCCTTTACAGGCTACGAGCTGGCCAAGCTGCAGGGCATGATCGGATCTCCTGAGAAGCCGCTCTCGGACCTGGGTCGTCTAAGCTACAAGAGCTACTGGGAGGATGTGCTTTTCCACCACCTGTTGGCGCACCCGGAAACCACGATCGAAGAGCTGAGTGCCACAACGTATATCGCGCAGGAGGACATTGTTTGGACCCTGCAGACCCACGACGCTGTGCCCTACTGGCACCATGGGCGTCACATGGAGTTGAGCAGACCTCTGCTGTCGGAGTTCGTCGCGAAACTGGATCAAAAGCGCCACCAAAAGGTGCTGGATGCTGGTGTCATCGAGTTCGATGCCTCCTCTCTGCGGTGGATGCCATTAAAAGCCAAGTCATCGAGTGGGGCAACGACGAAGATGTGATTACTTAGGCAGTGAATGTTTTACATAGGATCGATGGTGCTTGTATTATATTTATTTATTTATCTATTTTATCCCAATAAATGTAACTTTGACCACGGGTATGTGATGGCCGTTTGTGTTCTCCTTCTCATGAGCAAGAAGTTATGGTAGTGGGAAGGGTCCTATTCAAAGAACAAAACCCTCTAGGTAGGGTCGAAAAACCAGCAAAACCACCGTTGAACGCTGCTTCAACTAGAAGTCGAGGACATGGATTCGCAATAATAGTTCGTGGTATTGGTCATAATTTAAGGATTTATACAGTTCTGCCTTACCATTCCTCTGGGCTCCCTGAAATAAAGTTATGTTGTTTTCTGAAGACCATGTCCAAAATATTAAAGATATAGTGTCGTAGCTACACTAGTAAGTATTTAATAAGGTTGCAGGAATGCACTGATTCATATGTATGCTAGAACTCTAATAAGGTTGCCATCGTCACAGACTATCATACATTGATCCCACATACTCAACAAGATACACAAGAATTCTAAACTCCTGACGGCCACTGAGAATAAGAGATCAAATTATAAGATCCTAAGGGATGGACTTTGTCAACTAATAGTTTTTGTTCCTCTCCATTTTCAATGTGTAACACTTTTCATAATATTTGTTCCTATTTTCGACAAAATTACAATCCCGCTGTAACAGAAATCTTATTGGGTCGATGTTCCAAAACTGTTCCCAACACCCATTGTCTGATAGCGAATCGTAGCTCAAACATCATCGGTAGGTGGTTGGAATTCAGAAATATGACTGACCTGTGTTAAGTATAAATGAATATATTGCCCTATTTCTTCCTTCCTTAAGCACTGAGAACATATAAACTGATATTCTTTATTATCAGATTTTGGATTTATGACAATAAAATGCTGCTAAGTGACTAAGGTTTGAAAAGTAAGACTACCTTCTTTACTTGACACTAGGTAAATGGAGAAAAAGATCGATGCACAGGAACAGCTTCTAAAACTGGTCTTTCAACCTCCCCATCTTTTAACGTATTGATTAAATAACGATTCTTTTGGTATTACGTTGGGATTCTACCTTTCTAGATGTTCACCATGCCTAAAGAGAAACTTGGGTTTGCAACGACATAGATTCTTTATCCATCAGATGGTCACAAAAAATGGTTTTGACAACCCTCGAAGACGTAAGCATTTACATTCCGGTGTTTGTTCTCCTATTTGACTTCACATGCATTCACGTTTCTTGACCTTTATGTGACCCCAGGTTTCGATTTGGTGGAGAGATGTAAATTCAGTCTACCCGTAAAATAAGTATTCATCTTGCTTCGATTGGCTATTACTCATGCAAAATTGTTCTCTAGGCTCTGGTAAAAAAAGATGGTAAATTTACTTAAGCGATCCATCAAGAAAAAATCAATGCTGACCAGGCAAACGTAACAAACAGAAAGCTAAAGACTAGGACATTAAATTTATGCCTCTACAAGCGATCAACTCTAAAAAGCAATCCTAGGCAGTGTTAATATTTTCCACTGTTTTGGTGCGAATAGCCTTTCAGTAGAATCTAATGATTATCGATTTTTAATAAATACCTACTGACACCAGCATTAATTGGCATATCAACGAGTCTATCCTGTGATAATAAAACCCAAACTTCATATTGGAGAATATGATGTGTTTAATCAGTCTGTCCTATCTTCTGATCTGCTCCAGTGCAGTGTATGGCTCAATCTACGACATTCGTCAAGAATACTACCCATTGGATATGTGGTGGAGGTGCTCTGGAGTGCCAAATCTTCAAAATCAGAAGGTGAATTTCATTGAGGTGGCTGCAAAGAAATACTACACGGCGCGAGTTTCCGGTAGGTCCAGGGTTGATCGGCTATTGGGGAAGCACATGCCGCCAGCCTCCATTTTGACCAATAAACGTTGGATCGACGTCATGCTAGAAGTCATCAATCTGCCGTTGACTTCTCTTGGCAGTTACTTCTACATGAAAGTTAACTGTGATATCTTCAATGACAATGATTTCGTGACCAAAGATTATGATCGTGATCTTTCACGTAATACCGACGGTGTCCGTGGAATTATGGATGTTGTTTATCGGTAATTTCGTGTTTGAAGGTGAAGTTCTGTTCACTGTCAGACAGTTTCTGTATCAAATTAGCAATATTTCGTCTGTATAGTTGATGGGAAGCAAAAAGGAACGACCCTGCCAGAAATAAGTAAGCAAGATTGATTAGAGTAGATTTATAATTGTCAATAAATAGCAAATTAAGACATCAGCTGTAAGGATATTCAGATAGGATTGCCTTACTTGGACCATACCGTAATGTGCCTCTTGTACCGCTCAGAGTGCAATATTTTAAAGCAGCAGTGTACGAGCTAATAGTTCAGTTATTTATTAAAACTTTGGCATAATTTATGAATAGTAATACAACTATATAATGGGAATATGATGAAATATACTGTTATTTAGTTTAGAATTTGGTCTATGAACACCAGAATAACAGGTGGGACACGTCGACCAATTCCTAAAATACGGAAAGAGCTCATGAGTAAAATGGCTACTATTGCAAAAGTGACCGCAGTTCAGAGTTTAGGCAGGGGAATTGTGATCAAGCTCAAACTAGTCGTGAGGCTGAAAAAGGGTCATAAGCAGAGAAATTAAGGTAATCATTGATGATTCTCGATGACTTAATGGAAAACGAGGTCTATCCAGTGTCACACAGACATACGCGAATAATAATCCATCTATCACAGCTAGAAATCTTACTCTTTGACGATTTGAATAATAACAGAGGGAATGTTTGAGAATCTAATGATATACACTTACAGTTTTATAATATGACATTACAGAATGGGATTGTGCATTCGCGGTCATGAGAAGAATCTCAACTGTCCCGATCCCTGTCGAGAGAAGGGGCATAAGTTCTGCGACAAAGCGGTCAATTCCATCGGTGTCTGCGGGCTGTTTGTGCCTGAGGAGCTGAAGGGCTACACGCCCGACAAGGACGAGGAGTTGCAGGGTCTCTTCACCTCAAAGGAACCGGAGAAGAAGATCCCCGAGACCTTTCGGAGGTGGTACTCGATGATTCCAAATCAAAATCGCCTGCCACTTTCCCTTTTCGAGACTTTTCTCGGCAGCAAGAAATACTTCAACAATCTATTCGATGCTCAGATCGCTGCACTTAAAGTTCCCTTCTGTATCTGTGAAGCATTTTACACGGTAATTTTAAAATATTTTACACTCATAGCATCTATATGAAACCAGGTAGAATTGCGTGCTAGACTCAACAAAGCCATTTCCCTCTATTGAATCGAAACCTCCAGGGGTTAATGTCTGTATTCAAGTAGCCTCGATTCATATCTTCGTTCAGTTGTGTGTCCCAGAATGTGGTGTATTTTCCATACAAATGTTTCACCTTAAACCTAGTGGAGTTCTTACAGAAGCCCAATGGACACCACTAGGTATCAGATCATCAACAAATATTGCATTACATTAAAGATTCAATCATTAATGTACTTTCCCGGTTTATCTGTACTTTCTCTGTACCATTATTGTATAAGTCTTTTAGTTTTGATTCTAAGAACTCCAAAGTATCACTTTGAACCTCTTTCTGCTGCGTTTTAAAAGTTGTTTCTTCCAAACGATTTTGTAAGCTATGTAATAAGCCTTAGTCCGAAGAAGCACGTTCGAGAAAATAAGGTGGATGAGGAGTTTTCTCACAACCAAGTTCTTCGATCTGTGATGTGATTTTTGCTGTGTGGAGGGTCGTTCATTGTCCTGATGAAACACCACCCATTTTCCATTCACTAGAGTAGGTCGATGTTCTTTTCAACGCATGCTTGTTCATTAAGTGGTACCAAGTTAAAGTGGACTACTCCTTTACGATCCCAGTAGACTGATAGAAGAAAAACCCTTTTCCATGATGTTGATTCCTCGGTTGTGGCTGGGATCTTTTCCCTTTGCGACCGTGCCTCTGTCTACGACCCTTATCATTTCGATAATAGATCTATTTTTCGCCAGGCTTCAGCCCAACTATGTCAGCTAAAAAGCGAAACAATTTGGCTAGAATGGAGGAGAGAAGGGAAGATTCCCCAACTCGAGATTCGAGTTGATTGTTTTCATGGATGGGCACTCATTCTCCATTGCCATTCACACGGTTTGAGCCAAGCTCAATTTCCAACTCCTATTCAAGTGATAAAGCAGGATAAGCTTCTTCAAGAAGCAGCTAATCAAACTGGACTCCTGGTTTGATCTTCATTTTTGTGGAGGATGAAATCTCCACATCTACTGATTTTCATAAACCATCTCCTGTGCACACATCCTTCCGTTCATACACACCTCTCCATGAACTGAGCATGTGTTTCTGGTAGCTTCGGCTGCTAGATTTCCTTTTTTTAACTCAAAACATTATATGCCTCAAATGTCTATTGGGTAGTTTTATGCTAACAGGGTTTTAATGAGACCAATTTCATCTGAGTATTATATAAACAATAAAATTTGATCAATTAGAATACATCTAACCTTAAAAATGTGTTTAACACCATTAGAAAGTATAATATCCTTTTAAATTTAGTTTAAATTAAATGCGATGAAATTTGGACAGAACTTCTAGAGTGAGGTGACAGTTGCATTTCTACACTAGTACGATCAAGTTCAAGAGACGTGCATTGAGGAGCTGGGCGATTTCGCGTGCGGAGGCGGTAACCCCTGCATGAACGGCGGGGAGTGCCAAAAGGCCATGCAGTCGGCTCCTGGCGAACCAGACGGCGATGACAGCCTCGGAGACGAGGAGCAGGCCCTTTTTGTCTGCAAGTGCCCACCCGCCTTCACAGGCGAGCTCTGTGAGAACGACTTCGATCCGTGCGCTGCTGGTGTAGGGATCAAGACCTGCCAGCCCTTCAAGTGCGTGCGGGTTCCTGAAGACCGCTACAACGGCTTCCAGTGAGCAACCTCTTCACCAATCAGCATTTCTTTGAAGCTTGGCCCCTCAGTGCAGATTGGGCGGTGGCTCAAAGATTAGGTAGATGTAAAGGAAATTCAAACACAAGAAGTATCGAAGTTGTCCTAGGGTCTAGCTCACAATAATCGTCACCTTTAACGTGTTTTTGGGATTCAGTCTGTCCCGCAACCTGGTGTAATCAATCTTATTTGACACTTTCTCTGGCCGTAAGGGAATCAGAAACTGCTTTCATTCAGCCGTTGATTAAGTGAAAGTGACT
Organism: Anomotaenia brevis; assembly: GCA_030710315.1. Classification (NCBI taxonomy): domain Eukaryota; kingdom Metazoa; phylum Platyhelminthes; class Cestoda; order Cyclophyllidea; family Dilepididae; genus Anomotaenia; species Anomotaenia brevis. Next base: position 377,024 of record JAUOZQ010000021.1, read on the forward strand.
ATTAGTGTCTTTAGTGACAGTTCAAGGTCATGCATAGCAGTCTATTGGAGGGTTTGTAAGGTTTATGTGTGGCATGATTACATCATGCTGAGTGGGGTATTATAGTGCCCTGATAAAAAATGACTCCTTTTGGATTCACTAGAGCAGGTCATTTTTCCTTCTCCAGGTGTGATTCAAATGCCGCCCTATTTGCTTACAGTGGATTTTAGCATTAAGTGCTTCTATGTTATGAGGTAACAAATCAAAGTAGATGATCATTCTCCGGCGATCCCGCCAAATCGGAAGAAAGAATAACCGTTTTCCTATGAAGTTCCCTCATAATCAACAGCTGCCACTGTCTACGACGCGTAACATTTCGATAGGATTCATTTCCCTTCACCATTAGTAGTAAATCCAGCCACCAAAAAAGGTAACAAGGTTGGCGAGAATGGATGAAAGAAGAGCACATGTCAACTAGAGGCACGAATTTTCAAAGTTTTTCAATGAACTTTTCCAAGTTTTGAAGATGATGAAAAATAGTTGTATGATTTGATCTCAGCTTAATTGCCAATTAAAACTCAACTGATAAAGCAGGATAAGCTTCTTCAATTCTTGCTTCTTCATGAAACTTACCATCAAACTCAACTGGGCGTCCGGTTTGGTCTTCAACTTTGTGGAAGTTGAAGTCTACACTCCCACTGAATTTCGCAAACCATCTTCTACAACCATACTCCTTCATTCACACATTCCTCCACAAAAACGAAGTGAACTCATAAAACATTACGTTCATCAAATGGTTTTTAGAGGTTTTAAATCGAGATAATTTTAGTAATATTGCTCTGTAAATCCACATTTGATCATTTAAAATACATTTAATCATAGAAATAGTGCTCAGCTTCATTAGATATTATATTTTTTAAATTTCTCTCAGTTTACAAGGTGTTAAAAATCGGGCAGAACAAGTAGGATGAGCCGAAATTTTTGGCAGCCTTAGAGAATCACCACTATACACAGAGTCCGTAAAACAATGTTATACTGTTATCTTAATTCCTTATATCCTGCATACCAATAACTCAATCTGTGGCCGCGCGAAATTGACCAACTCATTTAGCCGTCTTTGTACAAATATAACATTCTAAACCAGGTAAACAACATGAAAAAGCTGTCTGGAACAAGAAATGTTAAATTGCCCTCGATACCCCAATCATCAGTTCTTGTATTAGTGGGTTCGTGGAAAGATGTCTCGTGGAGCAGGAGGAGGAGGAGGAGGAGAAGGAGTAAATAAGCCACTCTTGGACTTAAAGGAAAGTGATGGGCGACCACAGCCAGACTAACAATCCGTGTTCGTATCTCACCCACATTTTCCAATACCGTGGAATAGATGCAAGTGTCCGCCCAAAACCCACACACCTAAGAACCCCACAGAGCCCATGTGCGTGCCCATTCCTGCCTGTAAGAGCGGCAGTCTCAAGAAGGGTCCCTGCAAGGCCGGTGGGCAGTGCATCCAACTGCCGACTGGCGATCCCCTGGACTATGAGTGTCGCTGCCCACCGGGCTACAGTGGGCGCAACTGCGAGACGCCGCCGCCGGACGCCTACTGGGCGGAGTGGAGCCAATGGGGCCTGTGCCAGTGGCCGCGGCCGGCCGAGGCCTGCTTCCGCCGGGCCCACCAGGAGTGCACGCGGCAGTGCGTGGTGCATGCGCCCGGCCAGGTCTGCCAGGGACCCAGTCGACGCATCCGCTACAGGGTGTGTGACGTGAACTCGGTAAGCAACGCCCCCTCACACTCACTTCAAAAGAGACCTGCAATCAATCACATAAAAGGACTCCTAGTGAGAGTGGACTGTATACACAGGTGATCAGTTCTGTCCAAATTATACCTTTCTTGAATTGATGGAAAGCTAAGGAGAATTTGGCACTGCTAATAAAACTCAAGGTTATTTTATGAAAAGATGTGTTTAGACTGATCAACTTTTATTTGAGAGAACAATAAATTCATATTTGCTAGGTTAACAAGGAAGTACCATCCAAAAATAATTTTAGGCGTTAATAAATCATTATGAGTCAAAGGGATCATAAGCTGCAGATGCAGTAGCCAAAAACACTCACTCACTTTAGGAATGTGTGAAACAAAGAAGATGGTTGCAGACAATGGTTTGCGAAATTCATAAGAGTAGATAACACCCTCTATGAAGATGAAGATCGAACAGGACGATATCTACTTAAGTTTGATTATAAAATGCTTCTTGAAGCCGTCCTTAAAGGAGCTTACCCTGATTTATCAGTCGAGGACTTGGCAATTAAGCTGTTTAAACCATACAACTGTTCATCGTTATCATCTTCAAAAACTTGGAAAATGGTTGCCTCCTGAATTGTTGCATGAATACTATCTCAAATCATGAGTTGACACTTCTCTCCCCCATTCTGTTGGTTCGATTTGTTACCACCTAATGCGGCAATTACGGCGTTTTAACCATGAAATTTTAAGGAGGAAAAAAGACCTGCTCTACTGAATCGAACAGGGGTGATATTTCATCTTATCAGTGCAGCGCGACCCCCTCCCCCTCCACACAGCAGAATCACATCACAAAAGATCGAAGAACATCTTCGGGTGGAAATTTCTCATCCACCTAATTCTCGCAAGCTTGATCGCTCTTTGACATGGCCAGAATTGATCGATTAATACTGCCAAGAATCCAGGGGTCTAATATTAAGTTACTACAGAATGTGTTTAGCTCCCATGTAATGCATTTTCCATCGAGTAGGATGACGAGGCAGTGGTGAAGTCTCTTCAGCCCGGACAGAGAGAGAGCCTCCAACGAGCCTTTGATTTGTGCTCCATGAACTCACCGGCCATATCTGCAAGACCATTGGCTGAATCGGAGCTGCACGAGCCGATGCGTGATCTTGGTGCTCTCGATGACTGGTCTAATGCAGGCCCCGAGGAGGGCACCTTCATCGTCATCCCACCCAAGTTCAGGTAATCAGATTGAGAGCGAAAATGTGGGTGTTACATGGTGACTAAGGGCTGTTCTGTTTGGGCTAAAGGTACCTGAACAAAAGCGCTCTGGAGCAGGTGAATTGGCCAGAGATAACGGATTTGCTCTACCTCACGGGGTGGATCTACGCGTGTATTCTCTCTGTCCTGATCGTCCTCTTCTGGATCTACATCCTACGCCGCTGGATCCTTTGTTACTACAGAGTCAAAGTTTAGATGACACTGACCTCTTAATGCTGCATATTTTGTTAAATTGTATCTCTTCTGAAACGGGAAAAGGGTTCCATGAACTGTAGCAAGGGTCTACATCAGAAATGTTTAATTTGGTATGGAATTAATAAAAGCCAAACTATGGGGTATGCGGGACTTATGGGTGGCAGCTAATGACACAACTGGAGCCCATAAGTTACTCATCAAAACAATTAAGCTGATAATCTAAAAAGGCCTTTTAATGTTTACTTGGCAAGTAACATATCCCAGGAAATCACGATGCAATGAAAAAGCCACTGCTTCAATCAAAAGTCGATAAATCGATGTTCACGAATTTCTCGAGCTGTCATCTGCCCTTCTTTGTAGTATCTTTTTTTTCCAGAAACCCACGAATTGGGAACTGTCATTCTCATCGATAAGTATGCCCTTAACCATTACACCCGAGACGACAAGAGTACATTCGATGCAAACAGGGTTAGATTTGACTTACGAGAATATAGAAATGAACAGTCAAAGTTAAGTTTGCAATAACTGAAGAAAGTTATAGTATTGAAAGAACAGGAGAGTAAATTTTATTAATAATATCGTAAAACAACCAGTTCTCTGGTAGTAAACCTCAACTCCCTAAGAGACCGCTCAAAATTGGAAGCAAGGTGATTATTCATCATTTTGAGCAGTGAGCAAATTAGAGCAATTTTACAGAGCCGCTTTGCCGGCTGAGGCTTCAGTTTCGGTTGAGCTCTTCGAATACACACTCCTTGTGACGAAGGTTCCACCTAGAGAATACGGACGATAAAACACCCATTCTGACTCAAAGTATCTTACCGCTCGTTAGTGACGCGAGAGTATCACCATAGGCTTCATCGCCGTCTAACTTTCCTTGTTCCATTTTTAATCTCCGTATTTGCATCTAAAAGGGTTTTTTGTGTTATTAGCATCCGAAATTACATATTTTCCCCTTTTTACTTAACTGACTAACCTGTAATTTGAGTTTGTTCATGAAGAAAACCCTTTTCCACGAGTAAATTCTTGCAAGATCTTTTATAACATCACTAGGAGGCTCCTTATGGTTCCTGTAGTAGACGTTCCTCCAAACATCATCTTTATTACAAATCTAAAAAACAATGGTACGGCAGTTGCCGATTTCACAGGTTAATGCACTGAATGAAATGAAAGAGGTAGTTAATATTTGAGTCAAAGAAGAGGTTATGACCTCGAATATTGACTTGCAGGAATTCCCGAGATTGACAATATCCTCGGCGTTGACATGTTCGAGGATTTTTTCGATGATTGAAGGTGGCATACGTGCGAGGAAGTCTAGATGGCCTTTAACAACACCGTCGCAGAATCGGAGAACTTTTTTGCCCATGATACGACGAATCTCACCTTAAAAGTTTTCTTTGATATGATTGATGTAAAATACGAACCTCTTAAATGATCATTTTCCTTAAATTCAGAATAGGTAGTTGTGATTTGAGAAGGCATATACTTCTCAGCTTCGTTTCGTGAGGTTATTCTCCAGCCTCTCCAGACTATCTAAAGTAATCATAAATCAATTAAATAAGGGTATCGCCGACAATATACTAATCCACAATATTATGATAAAATCAAAACCTTGTCTTTCAATATTTGAAGGTAATAAAAATCTCTTCTTGGAGAGGGGGCTGTAGCAGTAAATGTTGCGACTTCATTGTCTGTGAATATATTGTAATGTTTGAAAGTTGGGCTCTGATAGCAAGCCAGCATTTCCGTGGCCTTTAAATAAGTACATACTTAAGGGCATGGTTACATAAAAGACAATATTTTGCATTAAAAAACTTGCACATATGACACCATTAAAATTTCTTTGAATTGAAAGCATTTCTCTTGTCTTGATTTTAGAATTTTCATGTAAAAGTTATATAGCCATAATTCATTAGTACGAAAACTAATTTAATAAAAAATGAATAAATGTGACAAAAGCTGCATCATAGGCTGTAGATTCGAATTTTTCATGTTCGTTTGACTACCATCGCTAAGCTTTATATAATTTAATATCTAGATAAATCTTTAAGTAATCCAGGATTTGGGAGTTTCATTAGCTCATATTTCGCATTTATTTGCAATCCTGTGGACCTAAAATATTTATTTCCGGTCATAGAATGGGCCAGCATTTCGATCTTTCTGCCAACGAATTCTACTATTAATTTCAAATGAACTTCTTATTTACCCATTTTTTCTGGCAATGATATTTTGGGTAGCATTTATGATAATTTCATTTAAAACTCTAAGTCCTTTTCATTCGATTAATTGTGGGCCCGTGTATTTGAAAGCATTATGCATGATGTATTCGAGAGTTGTGAAAAGAATTTGATGTGGTTGCCGAATAAGATTATTAAAGTATCCGCGAAGTATGTCATGGAAAGACTCGATTATGCTACTCTTTAGTGAGATTTTGCATTGTTTCTAAGTTAGGACTATTCTTAAATAAGCACTGGAATAGTAGAAAATTTAAATTAAAGTAGTTTTACTTATTATATTATACATTACATTAAAAAATTATTGAAGAAAATGAAAATTTATTAAATGCATATTTTCGGAAACCATATCAGCCCACTGACAAAACGTCTTCAAATTAAGAAAAAGGGGCTTTATAGCAGTGAAAAAATAGTTGCATTTTAAATGCCACTATTTGTGGGTTTGTAAACTTTGCAATCGACCAGACGATTTTTTTGTTAAACTGGATGATAGATTCCGTGTTCACTACCCAATTAGCTGCCTTCAGACTGCCTAGTGTGAACAGTCTGTGCAACGATGTCTGAGGGTAAGAAACACCGGGTTCTCCTGCCCGAGTATTGTGCCTATAATATTTTAGAAGTTAGTTTTTCCAAATGCTTGTGTTTACAACATGTCAATATATTATTTTGAAATATTAGCACTTGAAATCGCAAATAACTCCAGTGTTTTTATATAATGCTAAAGCTACCTCCCCAAATAACTATTAATTCTTTGCAGATTTAAACATGGAAACTTCGCCTAATACAGATGTAAATAAAGTATGGAGTAGAGTTTGGTTGCTTTTTACTCACCACTTGTAGAAGTCTTTGGAAGATTACATGTCGGACGTCACAAAACGTCTCAACTTGAAGTCCGATTTGTTACGAGACAATAAGGTCTCCACAAATAACTGGCCGGACGAAAAGTTCTTTTCAATGAAGGACTCGACACTCAAGAAGAATACGGCGTTTGTCAAAAAGATTGTAGGTCTTCCCTCAATCAGTTATTCAAATTCTTTCTAGCGTAACTTAACAGAAAGCTCCAAACAGTCACTTCTAAATGACTTTGAAGGTTTGAACTTGTCTAAGTATGTTGGAGAAGTTGCTGCGGCCATCACCGAGCCAAAGGTTAAGATGAGTGATATCCCCTTCATGTTGCGGCTGTGCTCCCTCATGTATAGGCGCTATTCAGACTTTTCCAGTCACTTCATGGATGCCTGGAAGAAGGTCTTTACTCAACCGAAGTCCGAAAAGGTATGTCAACATCGATAATAGTATTTAAATCTGAATAGACTCAGAATATATCAAAGTACCGGGTGGACTTGGTGTTGTATGCGGATCTCATAACTGTGGGTGTCCTACCTGAAACCGAGAGTGTGCGACTCCTTGCAATGCAACTGACTCAACTTACGAACGGCGACAAGGAGTCGTTCACACACATTGGAACAGTCACTAGTTTTCTCAAAGCCTGCGGCGACGATTGGGCCGGTTTAATCCCTCGTAAATACAGGTGGGTATTGCATTTTCGTAGTATCCTAGACACCTCCAAGCTCTAACTCACAGTTTAACGAATCTTTCACCTTTTCAAGTTCTCTTGCCAAAGAGTACAACGAGACAATACGCAGGTCGGCGTTTCTTTCAAATGAGCGCAAAAAGAAGTGTCGTGCCCTGTTCCAGGATTACTATAAGGCGGCGTTGGCGCGACTCACGGATGTAATGGCCCGAGATGCTCGAAAGGCTCTTGCCTCAAATCGCCACGCCATGCGCACCAAGGGGGAGGTCCATCCAGAGCGTAAAGAGCAGGCGGAAAACCTGTTGAATGCTTGCAAGAAGTTCCACGAGTCGGTCAGTCTCCTCGCGGATGCTGTGGACCAAGACGCCCCGCCTTCTATGGACAGTCTTGTCAAAAGTGTGTCTACCAATTCGTGTGTAGTGTTCTTGACAGATCAAACCTCTAACTTACTTGGCCTTCGTTTAAATTTTCAGTGAACGATGAAGATGACGAGGCCTCCAAATTGGACGGTCAATCCCTCGTTTCTAATGTGAGTCTAAACTGTTTCCATATGGCATGGAAAGCATTTTAGCAACCTTTTTATGGCTTGATTTTTTGAAACTCTTCTTCATGCCATCGCTGATTCAATGTTTAAGTATATAACTTCATCTGAGGATTCTAAAGTTGTATTAAATCTTCCAGTGCTATTGTAAGGACAGCTTATTGAGATATATTTTATCGTGCTTGCACAGGGTGGTGATGGCGCTAACAACTCATTATTCGAGGATGAGGATGCTCGTCTTTTCTACGAAAGCCTCCAGGACATTCGTGCCATGATTCCTGCTGTAATTTCCTCCTCTTCGTCTATCAGTTTTGTAGCATTCCAAATCTGCGCTTCTAACTAGCTACTATCTATTTTTTATAGATTCTATACAAGGATAGTGAAAACGCCACTGCTACCATCAAAACTGAAAAGTCTGTGAAGAAAAAGGAGGAAATATCGGAAGAACAGCTGGATGAAAGTAGGTCTACGATACTCAGTGCCTAGCGTATTGTTAGTGTTATATCTTTAGAGATTTATGTGTATGATTTTCTAATTACCTTGAACTATAATTTACCTACCTTTCGTTATTACCTGTATAATATGTACAGTCTTTTAAGCCGTTACTTTTTGTTTTAATGCCTCATTGTCGACTTCTTTTTCCTCCTTTTCTTGCCTGCCACAAACAAGTATCAGAGCTAGACATTGAAACGGTTGAGCAAGAACTAGCAAATGTAGTCGAGGAGGATGCTGACGAGGCGTTAATATGTCCAAAGACTCTTGAGATAGCCAATGGAATGGAGGCTTCCTCCGCCTCCTCTGCAGCCGAAGGCTTTAAGAACCCACCGTCTGCCGTTGAAGCGTCTGCTAGGGACAAAGCGTCCAGTGCTGAGCTTCGTGAGTACCTGTTCTCTTGCATTGTCGTTTGCAAGTGCTCTGACACCGAGGCTGCTGTGAATGCTGGTGCACGCACATGCTTGCGTTTGATTGACACTGAGTGTGCTTATATGTGTGGGCGTGTGGCTTCGCTTTGCTCCTCGCTTGCAGGATTTCTCCATTCTGTAACAATGACTTTATTTGTTGATGTTGTTTGATTTTCATTGTTTTCAGAGGAGGAAGGGCCACCAAGTGCTAAAATGATGATGGACACCTTCCTTTCTCAACTGCCCAAGTGTGTTAATCGTGACCTCATTGATAAGGTAAGAGCTGATTTAACCCTTTTTAGTCTTTATTGGTAGTTTGAGTGCTAGCTCTAGTGCATTATAGGAATCTCAAATTACTTAATGCCGCTTATTCAAATCCTAGTTTATGAAATAACAATAAAAAGTGATGGTCAGTAAAAGTGACCTCCGAAAGATAGTAGGGGGACATGGATATTTCTGGGTTATTAGTCATAAGTGTTATGGCTACCTTGGTCTGATCAGGAAGTGCTTTGGGATCATTTTTTGTAAATATTAAGATGAGCACTCAAAGGTCATCGTATTCTGTACCGCTTTTTGAAAAACATTTGAGCCAAATTGCCATTATCGTGAATTCTCAGTAAATTTGCCATCCCATATACTTACAGAATGCATCTCTTGTAAGAGAGTATGTTCATGTGAACAGTGTTGAATAACGGGTTTTTATGACGTAGCGCTCTATGATTTCCTCCTATTTGTTGCACTTGCAGGCTGCGTATGACTTTTGTTTGAACCTCAACAAGAAATCCAACCGGCGTCGATTAGCCAACACTCTGGCCACGGTTCCGCGCAATCGCTACGATTTGCTGCCTTTCTATGCTCGCCTAGTAGCTACCCTCCACCCACTAATGCCCGATGTGGCCCAGGAGCTCACGGGTTACCTGCTGGACGAGTTCCGGTGGTACATGACCAAGAAGGACCACACCCATCTCGAGTCGAAGATCAAGACCATGAGGTTCATCGGCGAGCTGGTCAAGTTCCGCGTCTTCCCGGCGGACGAGGCCCTGGGGTGTGTGAAACGCCTCCTGGGGCATTTCGTGCACCACCAGATCGACATGGCGTGCGCGCTGCTGGAGACCTGTGGTCGCTTCCTCTTCCGCTCGCCCGAGACTCATCGTCGCACCGAGATCTACCTCGAAGTCATGATGCGTAAGAAGGCCACCCAGTACATGGATCAGCGTTACAGCGTTATGATCGACAACACATTTTATGTCTGCAACCCACCGCCCAAAACTGCCAATGTGAGTTAACGTCTTCACATTTAACTCAATCTACAGCTTAAACCCTATAGTTTTGCATAAAAAGGTTTATAAATGAGGTAGTTTGTACTGGAAAAGCACATATACAGTCAATACATGGGGCCAATTAAACACCAGTCAAGCTTCTAGTATTGGATGTCTTAAATTATTTTATGACTTTCATGAGGTGGGAGTTCGGTCCGATAGGCAAGATGTTGATAAGTTATGGGACTGACAGGTTGAAATTGTCATACATGTAAATTAAGAATAACCCCGCAATGGTTTTTTGTTTCTTATAGTTCGGTCAGGTCGTGCGAACCCCCATGCAGAGGTACTTGCGAAAGCTCGTTTGTCGCGACTTGAATGCTGGTACGGTGAACGCTATACTGAAGGCCATTCGAAGTCTCAACTGGGAAGATCGAGAGGTCGTAGATGACCTCAAAGAAGTATTCACCAAGGCCTGGGAGGTGGGTTTCAATACCATCGAGCAGTTGGCATCGGTTCTCGCCGGTTTAATGATTCACCACCGTGACTTTGCGGTTGAGGTCGTTGATGCTGTCATCGAGGACATTCGAACTGGGATGGAGGTACCGCAGCACTTTCCCATGAACCCTTTATTATTTTTCTCTAATTTCGGATCTTTTTAACGCGTTGTGTTTTGTTTTAGTTGAATGGTGGAAAGGCTAATCAGCGCCGCTTGAGTATGGTGCACTATCTGGGCCAAATGTACAACTACAAAGTGATTGACAGTCCCGTCGTCTTCTCAGTCTTATACTCGCTCATTTCGTTCGGCGTCAGTTGGGATTGTAAGGCTTTATTCCCTCAAGGTTAGCCCGAAAGTTGTTGTTTTGAGTGCTAAGTTATGCGACTATGCCATTGTAGACTTGAAGCCGAGTTTAATCGATCCACCGACGTCGGTGATGCGCATCCTCTTAGTCTGCTACCTTCTGCAGTCCTGTGGACGCTACTTCCTGGTTGGCAGCCGTCGCAAGAAGCTTCTGCTCTTTTTGGCCTACTTCCAGGTGGGTTAAGTGCATGGTTAGTTTTGTTATGAAATTGTTGCTACCGTTACTGAACTGAGAGACCAGGTGCTACATGATGAATTTAATATATCAATGGTTTATTTTCTTTTAAGCTTAATTATGTTCTATATATTTTTCTTTTGTTCAGCATTACTACTGGTTCAAGCGCTCTCACCCAATCTACCTGCTTTCCTCGGTGGCCACTGCCGCCAAAGAGGCACAGCAGCAACAAGGGGGGGTTGAAGGAGAGGCGGCAGGAGCAGATGGTTCCTCTATTCCCCCCAACAACATCAGCCCTACGGAGAGCGAAGGAAAGCCCTTCCCCCTACTTCCCCCTGTTCCTGTGGAGCTGGAGCAGTTCCAGGGCATTGTCTTCCCCGAGGTGGCAGAGCACAGCATGGGCGAGCTGCTCGACCACCTGTCCATCAGCCCGCATTACATCGTCCACTCCCTAGACGAGGCCCAGGAGAACCTCGAAAAGACGATGGAGCGCTGTCAGCTGACGGCGAATCCCTCCAAACCGAGTCCTGTTGGCATCGCGAGCCGTGTCGCGGGGCTGAAAAAGAATCTCTCAGACGCTGGCTCCATGGATGTCATTCCGGAGGAAGGTGGGTTGGCACTAGTGTGCCTTTTCTTGTGTGTAAACAGTCTCTTTTGAATTAACTAGCCTTGCATTCAGCCTACTGTCAATGGTCCTTTTGGCTTCTATGAATTTTTAATGACATTTTTTCTGCCAATTATGTATTTGTCGCCAGGTTAATAGATGTACAATTGGATTCACCTACCTGTATTGTATCAATTATGGAGATTTCTAGTCCTCTTTGTTACACATTGGTCCTTTTCAGTTAGTTTGCGTCTTTGCGTCTTACCCAAAGCGAGGTTGGAATTTGCACTGTGATTTGTGTGTGCTTTGCAATAGTGCAGCATACTACTCTACTTTAACCTGTGAACTGGGCAGCAGGTTGCAACAATAAACTCTTTGATTTGTAGCTAGCAATCATTCTGTGAGTCTTTTTACAATATTGAGGTAATTTAAATCAATTCCTGGAACTAATCAATCACACCGAACCCTTCCGTATCAATTGTCCTCTTGACCCGAGTCGCAGTAAAGAATTCCTTTCAGATGACTCTTCTGTTTCAAGTTATTGCAAGCATCTCAGCTCAGCATTAGCTGTTGTACCCATCTGGAAAATCACTGTGTATGATCCTATTTTCTCCTTTAGACTACTCACGAATCGAAGAATTCGAACTGGACGAGGGAGCAGACGAGGATTCTGCCAACCAGCTGGGTAGTGGAGATGGCTCCGAGATTGTAAGTTTCATACTCTTCCTTCTACGAGCCCTGTTCAAACGAGCCTACCTTCCTCACGATACTTCTGCTTGTTTTCAGCTCAACAACAGACCTCAGGGAGGCGTAGATTCCTACGATGACAACTTAGAAACTGCCACCGCCGCGGATGATGAGGATTACGATGTTGATGAAGATGAAGAGTGCGACGGAGAAGATGAGGAGACTGGTGGGGACATCGACGGTGAGAGAGAAGGTGGGGGTTACTCCTCCTCGGATAACGAAGACGAAGATGGGGAGGAAGAAGACGAGTTGGTTCGCAAAGGCCTTCGCCCCAAGCTCATCCACTGTCCCGAGGACGACGAATTTGTGGCCCAGCTCGAGCGCATGACCGCGGAGGCCATAATGCCCGCCTCGGCGATCAGTGGTGGTGCTCCCACTGTTGGCACTGCCGGCGGTGGTATGTCGTCTTCGGGTATCTCCCTCCTCCCCTCCCTCGATTCACTGGGTGTTGGAGCTGCCGCTGCAGCTCGCAAGGCAGCTGCCAGATCTACCGCTTCTACCGACTCCATTCTTGCCACGCTTACTGACAAGAGATCTGCTTCACCTCAACAACAACCACCACAGGAGAAACCGACTGAAGACTCGGCACCGTCTACGGTCCAGTTCAGTCTGTTGGTGCGTCGGAGCGCGGCCAACGCGTCGAACGCCGGTTCCGGGTCGAATAAACCAAAGTTACTTTCTTTCTCGGTGCCCGAAACGGTACCCTTCGCGGCTAACCTACTGAAGTTGAAAGCGGAAGAGCAGGCGGAGAAGGCGCGTCTGAAAGAACGAGTGCTGGAGATGCACAAGGCACAAAAGGAGGCCGACGAAATGAATGGTAGTTTCCCCAGTTGCCTATAGCCTCTGCGGATCGATTGGTAACGGCATTTTGCTCTTTGTTGCAGGTGCGTCTGGACCGGATCTCATTGGTCAACTTCCCTCTAACCTCAACCGCGACCGTTGGGTGAAGTACAACCATCCCAAGCGTGCACCGGATGCGGAAGCAGTCTTTGGGACTTCCAGGTCAATGAATAAGCTTCGTTTTCGCGCATAATTGAATGTTGCTGCTTAGTTTTGTAGTGTGTAAAAAGCCGAACTAGTGTATGCATGAAAATAAAGCCGACGCTGTTAAATAAAGTAGCTTTCTGCTCACCGATAACTAACCAAAGCGTCGGAATTTTTAGTGTGCAAATGCCGCCTCCGCCGCCCTCAATTCCCTCCTACTTGAACCATCGCTCGGGCCGACGCTAGCAGTGCCGTCGGCCGCTTCTCAAACGCACAAAACCAACCGCAGTGGAGAGCAAGAGTTGGAGGGCGAGTTACAACACCAACAACAAAAGCAGCAGCAGTCTGAAACCTAAATCTCAACGCAACCGATGATGACGTGTTCCACTAATACTGATAATATTTAGCGATCATGCTCGAAATCCCGTGAGAAGAGTGTAGCAGTTGCAACAAGAATGCGGTCGTGGACAGCCAATCTTAGTGTGCTTGTGCTTGTGTGCGATGGAGTGGCGAGTGGGCGAATTGGTCGGTTGGCGCGTTTTCAAACTTCTTGGGAGACTCTCCACCAACACTGACGAAAACGGGATTCTGGCAAATAGAAAGGCTTGCGATCGATTGCGAAAATGAGAGAAAAGTGCATATATATGTTCTCCCGCTAAACCCGCACCTCCCCGTAGTTTCTGTCCTCGTGTTTTTACTGCATAAGGCTGCACTGACCACCGTTTGCCACTTTAGATGCCTCATTTGTAGTGCTTGCTCTCTCATGTCGCGTTTACTGGAGCACTATTTATCCCCCCGTGTGCCTCTTAACCCGTACTCCTGTGTTTTCCGAACCCCTCGCTTCATTGATTGTATCTCCACGTAGCGTTTGTGCTTAAGATGGTAAATTTCAAGTTTGTTAAACTTCTTTTTCGCTGTTTAAGGGATACGCCGTTAATTTGTGCCTTAGTGTACTGTAACTAGTCCACAATGGAGTGGGGGTTATTTTAGTGTGTGTTGTCATGGTTGCATTTGAGATTCACGGAATCGATAATGAATCGTAGCACACAGGAACAAGAAAGCTATCCCAGTTAGGATGGAGAATCCAAATGCATGAGTGAGAAGAGCTGAGTGTTCACTTGAGGTAAGGGTTTGGGTTGGCTGGATTCATTGATCAGCAGCTGTTAGTTTATAAATTGCTCGTGTAGTTGATGATTCAGGGAGTAATAGCGCACGTAATCATTGCGGCAATGCAGTCTACTAAAAGTCACAATAAGTTTGTCAGGTTATGGCAGAATCCGTCAATAGGATCTGAAGGTTGCAGTTTTAAACGGGCTGGGCTCAGTGTAGCTTTAAGGTGGTGTAGGAGGCTGACATGGAGTAATCGGTCTTGAAAGGCAGAGAGAGCAATGACAAGGAGATAGTTTGGCCGACTGTAGAAGTGCTACCTCCGATTGAGTGTCTGGAGTGAGGAAGACCCAGGATATCAAGGGATTCCCTGAGTATCGTGTGTCTGTTTCTAAGTTGGTTAAGGAGGACGGTGGCAGTAGATTCAAGCAAGATGCTGCTGAGTGTGCACATCGTGTATTTGCTTGAGTCGGAAGGTGGCCGGAGACCAAGTCCAGATGCTGTTCGATGTTGGCATCACGGATCCGCTTCTGGACAGGCCGAGAGAAGTGCCATTGCTAAAACTCAGCAAGGAGTGCATGAGGTTGAATGGACCTACTAGTTAAGAAAATGATGATTGATTGGGACTGGTGCTCTTTGAAGTGCCGTATAAATTCTTTTTGAGCTAAGAAGTTCTTACAGGACTTCGTATTGGAAGGGGAAATCACATCGGAGTAATAAGGAAATCCCCTCCGAACAGGCCGAGGTCATCAATTACAATGTGCTTAGTTTCATTCAAAAATTCTCAGCTTCCCCAGATAAAATAATACTACCAATCCAAGGGTGAGAAGAAAGGAAGTGTGTTCGAGTGTTAATTTGGTAATTTTCAAAGGCGTTAAGAAGTGGGCTGACAGGATTCATGGTTCAACGGTTGTGCCAAGAAAACCCATACATGGATTACAGAGTTCATGTTTCAGTGGAAATGCACACACACAATTGAGGGCGAGGGTGCAGTCTGCAAAAGGTACGACTACGCTGTCAGGTGATCTCAAGATCAGCTTTCAAGACCTGAAGGTGGCTAAGACTGTTGCTGCAGTTTTGACATGCCTTTTTAGGGTGATGTAGGAAACTGAGATAGAGTAATCTGTACTAAGAGATAGAGATATGGTAACGCCAAGAGGGAGGTTTGGCCGAATGTCTGATTGCTGCCACCCAATGAGTATTTAGAGTGGGAAGCATCAGTTTACAAGCTGGTTGAAAAAGGTGGCAGTAGATCCAATTGAGATGTTATTGAGTATACGTTGTGGATGGGTTTGAGTCAGCTGACAAGGACGGTGGTCGAAGAAACATTTAGGATGGGACTGTGTCTTCAGAAAATTATAATAATTATTTTCTGGTTATCTTGAACTTTAATTTATCTATCTTTCGTTATTACTTGTATGATACATACAGCAATTTAAGTCGTTACTGTGACGACGAATAAACATTGGAGTCACCAAGCATCCCTTCTCTTGTGGCAGCTATCTAACGTTGAGTTTACTTAACGCCTAATTTAAATGATACTTTAAATAAAAAGAATAAGTATTCGTGTTAATGATGACATCCTGCAAACGCTGATTAGTTTTGAGCTATCCGAATTGGTAACAGCACTTTTGCAAAGAATAACTATGTAATAGCTTGACACACAATTCATTTTCAACACACATTTTGACATATTTATTTATTAATGTTTAATTGGAAACTTTAGACATTGTTTAAGTGTTCCAAGCGTTAATTATTCAAGGTCACCGCGCATATTACTACTCCGGGCGGTCGTGGTGTGATTTTCCGCGGAGTTTCAAAATGAGCTATGTGTTATGGTACATTTTCTCGCTACTGATAAATACAACCCTTTTAAAATGTGAAGTATTTAAGGCCACAATGCCGGGTGCATTTCCAAAAAAGGCTGATGATTATATTTGTACACGCATACCTCTACCACAATTCAAGTATGAAAACGGTTATGTTACTGCTTTCAAACCAGTCGTCAACGCATCGGTCCACCACATCATTCTCAGTGCATGTAACGAATGGTTACCACGTAGCCAAGCCAGTACACCTGGACCGTGTCTTGCGCAATGTAGAACCCATATTTTGTACGCATGGGCTCATCATGGTGATCCACTTGTTCTACCAGCTGGCAGTGCTTTCGAAATCGGTCGAGGTAGCGCAATTAAGTCTCTGTCGATGGAGGTCCATTACAGTCGCCGAGAGGAGGACCCAGATTATGCTACTGTTGAACTTACCTACAGTCGTGAACCACAACCAAGACGAGCTGGAATAATTCTTCTCTACAACGATGTGGCTGTCGTACCTCCCCATGCTCGAAACTTCCCAACCAACATTTCATGCCGGTATTTCCCTCAAAATGCCCCTATTTCATCTCGTGACCTCAGCGTGATTTAATTAAATTATATTTTTTCCACGTAGGTTGCATACACAAGTTCCCATCCACGTTATCGGAGTTCGAACTCATGCTCATGATTTGAACCGAGGCGTGTATAGTTACTTCTACCGCCCGCGGGAGCATAAATTCCATTTGATTGCAAAGGGCAACGCTCAATGGCCTCAGACTTTCTATAGACCGTCTCAACTCTCAGCAGGTGCCGACTATATTCGACTACAGGAGGGCGATATCCTTATGGGTCGGTGCGTCTACGACTCAATGGATCGCGAAACTGCAACTGCAATGGGATCCACCCATGCTGATGAAATGTGCAACGTCTACCTGATGTACACCGTTGAGTACGTCTCAGCCAAACATTTCAATTTTCGCATATCATATCAACGTTTAGCTAAATCAGGGTAATGAAACTAAAAACTTAAACTATACGTAGTTTATTAAACCAACAGAATTGCGAAAATCATGACATTGTTATGGAAATTTATTGGGCTTTCCAAATTAAATTATTTAGTTAAAAATGGTCTCTAATGCTAATCATGTCTAGAATGGTGCATTTCAATCGAATTCGATTAAAATAATCCTGCGAAAATCGCTGTAATTATGTCCAATTCCATGTTTTTCGGTTGGAGGTGTAGTATCCATAATCTAACTTATCCTTAAACAATATTTAAAATAGAGTTTTTCAAATTTCGAGTATCTGAAAATAGACTTGGAGTTTTAGGGAACCAACATAGTCTCATTTGTTTTATTGAAACTAGGAAAATATTTATTTGCGTTTCATTTGAATCGTAATTCAAACATAGTTTAAACGAACATATCCATGTCCTCCAATGCAGTACAGTATAAAATAAATAAAAATAGAAATAGCGCTCCTTCTACTTTAATCCAGAAAACACCTGAAAGCATCAAATTTGCACCATGCTTCTCAACAAAAGGGTCTTTCTTTGAAAATAGTTTTGTATTTCCATTTATTGTTACCTAGTGCTGCTCTATTCCAACAGCAGATAAGAACCATGAAGCATTCGGAAAACAAGTGCAAACGTGACAGTCCTTGTGATCAGTTGTTTCGCCTCCTCTAACCTGCTCTCACGGCCACTCCCCACGTGACCTTAAGGTGGTCGATACACATCCATAATGCGCCAACACAACTCCCGCCTCTGATTGGCCGAGGCCGAAGTCAGGAACCTGAGCTCAGCTTGAGTAGCATCCAATGGGCGAAAAGACGTCATTATGCTGGCCGTGAGGCTGCGTGGGTGGGAGCTATTTTTGGCCACCTACGTTCATACTCGAGTCTTCCTTGCGCTATTCGGTGCACCCAATTATAGCTCTACCTATTTCCCAGTTCGGGATTGCTCAGCAGTTTTCGTTTCAAACTTAATCCTTTTTTCGGGCGAAACTTGCTATTACTTTCAGTGGCTTTCAGTTGCCATTTGTGCAATCTAGTAATGCAAGGGGATTGTAAGACTCGAATTTAGTTCACGACATAAAAAATTCGAGTTTATATTTCCTTGCTAAGATTTTCACAACAATTCATGGACGTGGATTTAGTTCTGAATTCAAAAAGGTGTGTGGATCACAGGTGGCGTTTGAAGCGGGATTTTCACCAGCTCTAGTGTAGGATAAAGGAAAAATTCACTGAGGTGGAAGACGGTCACTTCCCAGGAGCCCTCACAGGGACGTGACCTGAAAAATGCTGAGTAGGTGCGTCCTTTGAGTAGAAGTACTGTCTCAGTAGTACATAACCTAGCCTAAAAGCAGGTTCATTTAAGGGACAACTTGAAAGAATCCTTAGTAATCATGACTTGACGGTGAAAGTTTGGGAAGAGAATGAGTACCCAACAGCCAAAAACTAGTTTCTGTGAGTCATCCTGTTGAGTATGCGTCTGACAAAATTTACCGCTTATTTTCTTGCAAAGTCTCCACCCGGATAACTGTGGGGTGCATACGACCATTTGGTGTGCGTGAAGAGTTGAGTTTTAGGGTTATTCAATCTATCAGGTCCTCCCAATAAATACTCTTCGAGCTTTACACTTTTTATATTAAAACCAATTTAATGGGTATTTTTTAATGCCTAATTGACCTCAAAACCGCTTGATATTTAAATACAGTTAAAACAGATCAAACTGTGTTTTACGTAACAAAGGAATTGCAATTCGCTTAATTAAAACCCTTCTACATGGAGGTTCCAAAAATAATTTGAGGTCACAGGTTTTACGAGTTGAAGCGGTTAGAGGCATTCACTCATTTTAAAAGGAGGAATGTTTGAACGAAAGAAGATGGATGCAGGAGATGTGTCGCGAAATCCGGAGACGGGAAGTTCATGCTATACGAAGGTGAAGATCGAAGCGGACGTCCAGTTGAGTTGGATGATAAGCAGCTTTTTGAAGCAGCAGCCCTTGAAGGAACTTATCCAGCTTTGTCAGTTGAGGAATTGGCAATAGAGCAACACTCCACCACCGGCATCTTCAATAACTCGGAAAGGCTCCTGAATTTGGAAAATGGAAATAATTAATTGTTAAATTTATTTAAAAACGGACAGAACTTATGGGATGACCTGATAGGTGAATAAGGGGGAGGGAAACGAGCAAAATTCCCAAACAAAATTGTAAATGTAACAACTAATTATTAGATTTGACTGCTTTTGTAATATTTCGTTGATCTGCTGCCTCTAAATGAATAGTAGCGATCTCCCCAAAATATGTAATTTTTCAGGTATCGCCACCTTGTTAATCAAAAATAGTGCTTTATGCCATTATATATGTCGTGTTAGAAATAATTTCGTGACCAAAAAATCGATTTTGGTCGTAGTGCCCGTTTCCAATCCCCGGTGGATACCGACCTCTGTGCAGATGAGATGGTTCCTGGAATCTGGGATAGAGCGCCCGCGGAAAGCTTGGAGTACGTCACAAACACTCCACCAGCGAAAGTTGACACACCACAGAAAATCACACCACCGAACTCCGTAGCCTTCGTGCCTGATTCGGATTGGTCCATTCAAGGTGAATCAATGGATAGGGTAAGAAGCATATCGACCTTCAGGTTTTCGAACACACTGCTTATTTGGTTACATGATGGTAATGAACAAATATTTGGAATCTTCCTGTTGACTCCTGCTATTAGAGAGGGATACTAAAAATGACGACCAACAAGACTCTAGGGTAAGGTGGAAACGCATTTCTGTTTATACATGTGAGCATATTCCATGGACTAGTCAGTTTTAAAGAAACCGGGAAGTCAAGAGCTGATTTAAGAGTCTCCTTAGCTTGAAAAGAGAATGCCCAGACACTTTGCCAGTTCCCGTTACTAGAACGAGAGCTGTTTTTTTGACAAAGATGAACTCCGTTTCTCTGAGCCCATTTTTGTGTTAAATACCTACAAAATGGGAGATTTCGGTAATTATTCTCAGTCTTCACCTCAGCAGTTCACTTTTAACTTCTGCTATTGAAAAGTAGAGTTTGGCTCGGGTGGTAGCCGAAAAAGACATTCCGAGAATTCCGGCATTTATGCGTTGATTTCAAACATCTAATCAACTGGAAATGTTTCCAGAAAATGGTGTTTTAGGCTAGTGCTGTAGAAAATGCTCCAAAATAATCATGGAAACCAAAAGATGACTACTCAGGGGGCTTCTGGAATGCTTCCGGTATGTGGAGCGAATTTCGATGCTTCACTTTGATCCAGTTATTAGACTGGATGTCTGTAAGTATATTCGACTCGAAAAGCTCAAATTTCCTCCCTCTGGAATATGCGGAATCGGTGAACAGCCAAAGTACCATAAAAAGAAGAATGGAACCACAATGGATAAATTGATGACTGCAAGAATGAAATGAAAAGGGGATGTTTAGTCTAATCAGCAAGAATTCAAACGGATAATTTTGTATAGTTCAAACTGGTTTTTTAAACCTATAAATAATATTTTTTCCTGATAAGTTATATTTCTTGAGAATATTTTGCTACCTAAACATCTAATTATAACAATATTTTTCGAATTAACAACCAACATTTCAGGAAAGTAACTCCATATTAACTTCTATATTTCGATCGATAGTTTCGTTACTATCTCAACAGAAATGTGTGCTATTAATACAATGATCAAGTAGTTCAATAATTTTAGAAATCAATAATTTGTTTATTTTAATGGAGATCCACGATTTCTCAGAGTGATTACAGTTTATGTAGTAGTTTTACGTAGTGGAGAAAGCAGCATAGAGGCTGTAAATGATGACTGAATATACATGGAAGAATACTCTCGTAGTCTTTCAGATATCAGCATGTGCCTCAACCGGTTCTTAATCAAAGAATGAAAGTCAAACTTAAGGCAGGCATACTTTCTGTTTTTAGGTCTCAGGGATTGCAATGACCGACGGAAGCGATGGGAAGAAGCACCTCTTCGTCCTTTTCCGCGGGGACAACAAGTGGACCGAGGGGTCCTTCGACAGGAGCAATAACTACATCGAGACCAACGCGGCCTACCTGACCTCCCCGATCTTCCACGTGGACGCTGAATCCGGCAGGGTGCTGGAATCCTTCGCTGGGGACCTCTTCGTGCTGCCTCACGGTCTGTCGATCGCCAAGGACGCCAATGACAAGCCCACGGCCCTCTGGGTCACCGACCTGGCGCGCCACCAAGTCTTCAAATTCGACTGGAACAAGTGGGACAAACCCGCCATGATCCTGGGACAAAACAGCAGACCGGGAAGCGATGAGATGTCATTCTGCAAGCCGACCGATGTTGCGGTCGCTACCACAGTAAGGGCCCATCCCTACTACTGAATTCATTAGGCAGCAGTGAAGCCTTTGTTCAGCCAATATTCCCATTCTGGCCACAGAAGTCCTGATTACTTTTATATGGAGAGCTGGGGGGGGGGGGTATGAATGGCTGTTTGTGTTCCAATTCTCAGCTATATATATATATATATTTGTGTGTGTGTGTTTAATGGCGCTTTAAATTAGACATTCGTCATTTCTATATTAATTAATGGAAGCATATGCAAAGTTAAAGTTTCTGAGACCACTCGAGAGGAAATTTTTAACGTAATTTGTGTGTTAAGGCAAATAATAATCATTTATCGAAATACATTGCGTTTTTAAAACAAGAAAACAGAAAAAACTGGAGTTCGCGTGATTTCTATCAAGGTATGAGGGGCATTGATTTTACACATCTATCTAATCTAATGCACCGACACCCAAAGTTGCATTACAAAAAGCGAAAATTGCCCATTTATTATCGTTAAATTTGGAATAGGATTTATTTCTTCATTCCATTAATTCAATGGCTAACCCTTCACAATGATTGGGCAAGGTAGATATTTTAAATGGATGATTCTATAGCCTGAGGCCCCTCTAAAATTACGTCCATTTTGTCTATACAGGGTGAGATTTTCGTGGCCGACGGCTATTGCAATCAACGCGTGGTGAAGTTCTCGCCATCAGGTGACTACATCACTGAATGGGGAGTTGGAGGCGTCGATGCCGAAGACGATCCCAAAGACGGCGGCTTTGCCGTTCCCCATAGTCTCACCATTTTGCCGAGCTCAGACGGCCATGAACAGGTCTGTGTGGCGGACCGGGAGCGCGGACAAATCGATTGCTATGACCTTGCCGGCCATCGGTTGGCCCAGTATGGCGGCGATGTTCTCCAGCCATCCGTCTATGCCATCTCATTCAATCCTTACCTCAAGTAAGCTACTTTGTCTAAGACCAAGATCCTGATGATGCATTATCCTTAATATTCAAACAAGATTTAGGAGTACTGAGAAATTGTTCACACACAGGAAACGAGATTTAAAGGGACGTTCTGGAAGAAAGCAAAGAAATGGGGGGCTGAGCCGTTAGTAGGAGATCTATCGATTTGGTTGGGGGCCTAGAAATCGATAGATACTTCCCATGGAGCTTCATTGAACCGTCGATTGCCGTTTGAGGCCCTGCTCAAAAATCTCACTCAGGATAATTGGCTTTTCTGTCAAGCAAGATTTCCTATTCACTTACTTTTGAATGTGTCTTCAGGAGAGATATGAGCTCACAGGTGGAAAATCAGATTTTCCTTAGGGAGCCCTCTTAATATCGAGTCGATGTTGTTGACTGAAATGCAGATGTCATGATTTCGAATAAGGCATTTCATAATTTTTGGCAAATTCAATGCTGAACCGTTTTATAGCTCCGTTAAGACCAAACAAAGCGTTTTTGGTAAAGTAGGCCTTGCTCGACTCCGCGATTTATTTGTGCAACTTAGTCATGTACTTGACTTTTTCATTCATCTGCTGAAAGCTGAAAACAGCGAAATCGCCGTTAATCCAGACTCGAGTTGAATTTAGCTAGAGGTACTGATTCATTTTCACATATTTTCTTGTAAGAACCCGTAAAGTTATCGGCTTTTTTGCGGAATATTTGGAGAATTTACACGTGGAAGTGTCGATTCCAAGCTCGCTAAGGTGACATTTCTCAACCTCCCTTACGCGAATCGAGGGTTTTTACGGATTGGATTGGCAATGCTTCCGACGCGAAAGTCGGCAATATCGGTGACACTGAGTAACATGATGACGTAAATTGCACAGATGAAAGAAGGCAACATGAGAAACTGCAGTTAGCTTTCTTCGACGGGAGTTGGATTTTCGCGTGCAAAAAAGTCGTTTCACGTGATCTTACTATTTCCGTTGCAGGATAATGTAGCGGAGAGAGGCTACACCTAAGTTCTCCACAAGATGGAGTTACTACCCCGTTAAGATGGTTCCACTCCCGGAGGGAGAAGAGGAGAAGAGAAGGCGTGCGCACACAAAACGTTTATTGGCAGCGTATGGCAATGAGTAGTGTATATACTCCAGTGGCTTTATGTGGTAAGGGAACAGGAGCGATTGACTCACCTGGTTTGGCGACAAGGTAATCCGCTAACTAGGCTTGGAAAGGGCTTTGTGGGAGCCTGAAAAAATGATATTGGTTAAGTTGTAAATACTGCCAATATAGCGTCATGCCGCCGCAATTAGTGCGCCAGCAGGGATCTGAACCCGGGTCGCTTGCGTGGGTTAGAGGGGGGGCGGGGGGTGGCATGACATCGTAATACAGTGTGTCCCAGCAAGCCTACAAAACGTTATTGAAATTAAGGACATTCTTTCGAATAATTATGGTCACAGGGCCTTCATGATTCAGTGACGCAGATAAACCCAAAGGTATGGTCAATTTTTTGTCGTTTCCTTGTTATCAGTTTATGGGCTTTTTATCAAGTTCATCCAATAAGGTTTGTCTGAATTTTGATTAAATAAATAAATAAATAAATATAGGTTTCATCAAGAATCAATCATCAATGTGACTTCTCTCATAGTCTATGGCATCCTTCTACGAACAAGTTTATTAGTACCATTACTAAAACATTCTTGTGGTCTTGAATCGAAGAACTCACAAGTACCAATTTCAAAGGCTCCTTCTTCCGAATGATTTTGTAAGTTACAAGACAGATGTTAGTCTGAAGGAACTAGCTAGTAGGGAGAGTACGGTGGAAGAGGAATTTTATCTCAACCAAGATCGTCTAAGATCTTTTTGTAACCTGATTCTTTGCTGCGCGGGATCGTACTGCATTAGCCTGATGAAATATCACCCCCTTTCGATTCACGCTAGAGCAGGTTTGAATATTAATTGTTGTTGCTTAGAGTAATAATTGAAAGTGGATTATTCCTTGGCTTTCTTGCTAGATGGAAGGAAAGAAGAAACTTTTTTCGCACGAAGTTCCTTTCTAGGCTTAACATTTCGATAAAAGATCAATTTTAGCAAGTCACGAGTCATCTGTCAATAAAAAAATGGGTGGAACAAGTTAGCGAGAATTGAGGAGAGGAGAGAAGATGTCGATTCAAGATTTGAGTAGAGTTTTTCAGATATTTCTTGAGCCACCTATTTCCAAATTTTGTGAAGATGAAGTCGATGAAGAGTTGTACGGTGTGAACAAAATTTAACTGCCAATTCGAACTCAACTGATAAAGCAAGGGCTGCCTTAAGAAACTTATCGCCAAACTCAACTGGACCGTGTCCGGTTCGGTCTTCATCTTCGTGGAGGGTGAAATCTCCACTTCCACTGAATTTCGCAAACCATCTCATTCATTTTACCATCTTTCATTCACATATTCCTCTCCGTAAAATGAGTGTGTTTCTAGTCGCTTGGTCGACTTCTAAATTTTCTTTCTTGAATTCATAAAACACTTTGTGCTTCTAATGATTCATGTGTTCTTCCTTCTTATCATGGTTTTAATCAAATGATTTTCTAATTTACTGTTCTGTGAAACAGATTTTGGTGATTAAAAATGCCTAATAACATATAATAAGGTTTAGCTCCATTAGACATTATAAAATTCGCTTTAAGTTTCGTTTAAATTATAAAGGTAAAGTATGAACAGACCTTATGGGGTGACCTGATAATTCAGCATCCTGATGATGAATTTCTTAGTGTTCTGGAACTCTCAAGGCTTCTTTTAGTTAAATCTCTACCTTAGTACGTGAGACATGTTAATAGAAGGCCCTTTTTGCCATGTAGAATGATGTTCGGCGTGACTGGACCCTCTGAGGAGACCGCCAGTACCATGATGCATCTTCAAGCCATTCTGAGCGGCGATTCTGAACGCTATTTGGAACTGGGCACCCCAGGAGAGTCCGCCTTCGCTTTCCGTCCCCTCTTGGGTGCCAACGCCAC
Source organism: Anomotaenia brevis (assembly GCA_030710315.1). Taxonomy (NCBI): domain Eukaryota; kingdom Metazoa; phylum Platyhelminthes; class Cestoda; order Cyclophyllidea; family Dilepididae; genus Anomotaenia; species Anomotaenia brevis. The sequence goes on from JAUOZQ010000021.1 coordinate 402,250, forward strand.
CAAAAAGGCGGGCACAGGTGCCGTGCGCGACATCAACAACCGCGACCACCTCCTCGACTTGGATCTGCACGACCCCCACGACGTAGAAGTCAGCTCTGACGGCTCTCTCCTCTTTGTCTCCCAGTTGAGCCCTCCCTTCCTCTCCAAGTTCGACATAGTTGAGTCAGGTTAGCTCTCCTGTTTTTAGTTATAGAAGATTTTCAGGGGTTGTCGATTCGAAGCAGTGTTTCTTTACCTATAAAAGCTTCCTTAAGTTTTTCTATTGCTTTCTCCATTACGTGAAGTTAGTGTGCTCTTTGGGGTCCCCTTGTAAGGTCATTGGGTTATTAGTCAGCCAAGATGCGGGCTGTTTTCGGGTGATGATGTTAGAGGTGGATGGGCTTTCTTTACTCACAACCACGATTTGTTTGACCACACAGCCAAGCAAGGGAACACATCTCAAGGAGGAGCGAAATCATCCGCTCTAACTGCCATCACACAGATGCCTCGCACACTGACGCAGAAGATTATCATCACCTGTGCACTGGTAATCCTCTGCTCTGTGGTGGTGGCCATAAGCCTAGTGCTATTCCGCAGTCGTAAGAGCCAGGTGTGGAGCTGGCAGAAGACTAATGGTGTCCAGCGAAGGACCGGTGGGACGAGGAGGGGCAAATGGAAGCGCTACGACGGCTTCCGGCCCCTCCACCAGGACGAGCTTCGAGGGTTGGGCTCAGTCATAGAGAGTGACCTGGACGAGGACTACAACGAGGAAGGGGAGGGCGATGCCACCACGATCGTAGATGTCCGCAAACTGGGACCTGTTACATCAGTCCCCCTATCAACGACAAGTCGAAGTCATACTACCTCAGCTTCTAATCACCACATTGACACTTAGGGCACCCATCTGCCTTCTGTGTGTGTCTGTATACTGCTTATGTGTAAACCCAGGTTCCTTTTCTACTGTTACATACGTATTCATGAGTTGTACAATGCTAGGGTAAAGACATTTCGTCCCTTATTTATTGATGCATTTTAGACGAGTAGGGGTCCCCTTTCCGCAGTGGGAAACGGCAAGCTCCACGCACACACACTCACTAAAAAATCATCCGAAGAAGGAGGTGGAGGAGGATAGACAGCAGCAGCATAAACGTGAATGCTCCCCCTCCCCTGTGATGTGACATGGTGTGGAACTTGTCTCCCTCTCTTTGTGGTTGGCTGGTCTGTCTCTGCTCCTCGTTGTCACTGTCTTGTCCTTGACCCCAAAGCGTGAGCATGTTCTGGACTCCTCTTTCTCCTCCTCCTCCACCTCCTCCTCCTCCTCCTGCACCCACCCAGAAACCAATAAAGACTCGATGTGTGCGTGTGTGTGGCCTTGCGTGTTCTCCCACTGCCCCAGGGGAGTCCAGCTCCGTCTAAACTGATGTTTCACTGGTCTGTGTGTTCCCTGTTCTGGCCATTCCCTCTTTGACACTTTGTCTTCTGCTGTGTGCGTGTATTTGTATCTGTGATACCCGCCTTCACAAGTTCTAGTCATCATTTGTGGTTGTCCGAGCACACCGTAAGTGATCCGACTTCTCTATGGGTTCGGGTGAAGGGGTAGTGATATAACTACGGCTATGCCACCTAAATTAGTATGTAAATTGAATAATGCTTTGTTCCGCAATAGCTAATTCGACCCCTGAACTTATCGAAGCGCAAAAAAGCCGTTATTCGGGACGCTTATTAAACGAAAAATTCAAGGAAATATCAATGACTTAAACAAGGATATAAGATATACATCTATTATCAAGGAAACGAAATAAAATGAAACTACTATTAGGCAGAAAATTCCAAATATAGTTTTCTGCATATATAACAGGTAGCCACCAGTGGAAAGTATGTTAAGTATAAACCAACGTAATAAAATAAACAAACAAAAATTTTTTTGAGTCATTTCCACGAGAGGCTACTTCCGTCGTTGGGCTATATAATGTTGAAGGAAGATACAATACACGGAGGGACACATTGAAACACAGCTACCTGAAACAAGTACAGTTTAGCTATGGAAAGGCATGTGAATGAAATCAGTACTGTGGCGTTGGCGTTACCGTCGACCTGTGGTATGGCGGTGGAGCCCAGTACACTGGGTCTCAGTGAGTGTGGCTGTCTGCTACAGCTTCTTCAAACTTCGTTTGTGTGTCATTCCCTTGGTAGGCCTCAGCCCTCGCTACCAATAAAAGGGACAGTTTGAACCCGTGCGAGAATCTACGGAAGGAGAGCATGAGGATGAACGCAAAAGGCAACCACTGTAGCAATATTGAGTTGCTTTGCTAAAGCTAGGTTAAAATACTCTCCCAACCAGGAACTGAAAGCTATTAAACCAGTTTTTCCTAAATAATACACTTATTATTTCCAACCTATTAATAAATGTCATCAGTTGAGTTTGCGTACACAGCGGATTGAATGACCACAAGTAAATAATAATCTAATGACAGTTCCAACAAGCTATATTTATCTTATTGGAAGGAAGCCAAGATGGTAAACTATCGATGCCCAGAGAAATAGCAATTCAAAGTTATTGTTTAAACCGGTTCGTTAAAAAGTGCTTTTTTACTTTCTCGATGGTCGAGTCTTGGCATAAGAAAATGGAGCCCATTAGTGGATATTTTATCAGGAAAATAATGGGAAAAAACTCGTACTGCCCCACCTTATCACCAGTAATCTACCCATGAAAGACTCATTCAGTACTCAAAATAACATCTATTATTTTGCTCGTACACATCCACCCATAATTTGTGGTGCTACGTTTAACACTTGATTGAGTGACTTTCTAAGCTACAAGAAGTTGTTAGAGAAGATTTTGAAACACAGGAGAAATTTATTTAACCTAGAACTTAGTAGTTGAAATTTTGCAACGATACCTTAAGGTAATGGGGACGTCGAAATTGGCTAGAATCGAATGCAATTTCATTTTCTTCTAGGATTCTGAAATTCATCGAGACCAAATATAATTGTTTACCCTGGAATTTTTTTGGCTATTTCATTCAAACTACAAACACTTCAACGGACAAATTTATATAGCAAAATAGCTAGATATATGATATTTCGATGGAGGATATTTGCTTCATTGCTATTCAGGTAATGATCTTGGAATGTCCAAGGATTCCAAGCAGACGAATTTATTAAGAAGGATAATGTAAATTCTTCGAGGGAATAACCAAACTCTAAATTCATAAGGGAAGAGATAGCTTTGATTGGCTATTCCACCGAAGCTATTTGTGGCTAATAGGAAACAGTGATGGGGTTTTTATCTTGAAACTCGCGAAGTAAGGTGTAGAAACGTACTCGCTGCTACTGACTACTCCACTAAGCTGATAAATTTATTGTCTAATAATGGGAAAATGCAGCTTTATTAGCTAGAATAACTATTAAATAAATCATAAAAGGTTTCTCTTAAATACTGCACCTTTGGATTCGACATCAGCGTATATTCAGAGAGCAGACTCTTATTCTGCAAATAAAGTAAGTGAATAAATAGATTTATTAAATCGTAAACGATTCAGAGATCTGATAACCTCGACTCAGTGCACAACTGTAACAAGCGAAGCATGTATAACCCAAGTAAAGCAGCCCATCTTTGACAAGGCCACAATGGATTTTGTGTTTAAAAGTCCCTTCCAAAGCGTACCACTACAGGTGAATCGTTTGAATTAGGCAGTTTCAAGTTTGTGTTGCAGCAACGGGTATCTCTTTTGGAAGAAACTACTTAATTGTTATCTTTTAGGAGCAGACGCCAATGTAGAGATAAGCCCTAAGAATTTAAGTGTGTTATCGCCTACTTCGTGATGATTAGACCGTCTGTAATGACCATTCCATAAATTCTGAAATATAGTACAACACTTGAAGTGGCTCTGATTGCTCGCCACTTCATGTCCGAATTTATACGTCCCACTCACCACTTCCTAATGGGGAACGCTCTGTAATTAACTAAATTTGGGGAACATCTAGGAGTTCTATCTCATTTCTGTGTCCATAGTATCAGGGCACCCCATAAGTTCTATATGAATTTTACCTTCTGGAAATTGAACGAAGTTTTAAGAATATGTGTAATGTCTAATAGAGTTTACCATTATTTTATTTTAAATTTATAGAACAATAAAACTAACATGTGATTGGTATACGAGAATCATTTGAGGAACATAATGTTGTACGAGTTCAAGAAAGGAAGCTTAGAAGAGGCTGGAAATATTCACTCAGCCTATGAAGAGGGGGACTGTGTGAATGGAAGCAGATGACTGCAGAAGATGCTTTGCGAAATTCTGTTTGATTGGGGATTTCATCCTCCATGAAGATTACGACCTAACCGGACGACGTCGTTTGAGTTTGATGACAAAACTTCTTGAAGAAGCAACTTATCCTGAGTTACTAGTTGAAGAATTTGCAGTTTATCGTTCCCTTCTTAAACTTGGAAAAGTTTCTGAACTTGGAAAATGGGTGACTATCCTTGAAGTGTCTGAAAACTATCTTATATCTAGAGTTTTAAATCTGCTCTTCTTTTCGTTTTTGTCAATTCGTTTCACCTATTTTGGTGGATAGACCTGTGAATAGCAAGTGGCCTAAGATGTACCCTTTATTGAAATGTAAAGCGCCGTCGTAGACAGTGGCAGGGTCGTAAAGGGGAAGACCCCAACCACAGTTAACGAGAAGAGAACTTCATGGGAAACGGCTCTTCTTACTCCAATCTGGTGTATTGGCCAACGAATAATCCACTTTGAATTGTTACCACCTAGTCTAGCAACAACCAATGCTCAAGGCTATTCTCAGTAATTGGGGTGTTTGAACCAAGCTCTGTGGATGAAAAAGTCCTGCACTAATGAATAAAAGTGGGTGATGATTCATCATGACAATGCTCGACCCCCACAAAAGAACTTATTAAAGGGGAAAGTTCTTGGTCCACCTTATTCTCCCCACTTTGCTCCTTCCTCGGACTATCACTTGTATTGTAGCTTACTACGTTATGCGGAAGAAACAGAGGTTGAAACTGACTTTTTTGAGTCCTTCGAGTCAAAACCAAATAAATTTTGCAATAATCCGAGAAGCTCATTGAAGTAACATTTGGTCACTTGTCCCATTTACTGGAAATTCGGGCAGGATCCATTGGACGGCCTGATTGAATCCACGATTCGTCAAAGCAAGCTAAGAGTTCTCCCAAATCCCCATCCACTTAATACTTATTTGCTCGTCGCCTTCGTTACTAAAAAAGATATATTTCTCTAACGAAAAAAGTGGACAGTCTCAGAATATGTGGTGAGCCGGACTTGCTTACACATGGAAGCGATACATATGCCGCAACTAAATTAACCTGATGCGATCGAAAGCACTTAGCATAGGATTGAGAAATGCGCAATTTAAGGTAGCAAAATGCAGCCCCGTGGTGCTTTCGAGATCGCTACAGTAGAAAGCGCACTTGGTAAATATTGATAACAACACTAGCAATAGAGTCCAAGAAGGAATGCCACACTCCTACTACCGCATTTCACGTTTGTTGACGATGCGTCGCCTATTAAATCAAAACGAAAATGAACAAGTGTAGAATTTTCGGTGCTTAGCTCCTTGCTATGTCTTATGATAGCTAACATCTGCCAATGGTTTACGACCAACTTCTAAGGAATATGTAATGATTAACGCCAGAATTTGCAGTTTTCCGTGCAGGATGAAAGCATTATCGGTGTTAGAAGTGAACATGTTAATCAAATAAAATTATAAAAGCCGTTATAATCTGAAAAAATTTCCTTTTTCCAGAAATTTGAAATGGGAAGGCTTATTAATGGAAATGCCACTTCCTTTGATTTTATCTCCGGTTTAAAATAAAAGCCATAAAAACTCTATCATTTCTTGGTAATTTTTGTAGAGATAAACTTCATACTACCTCCTGACACCTAAACCACAAAATCCACTGTATAATCTCGATTTTCTTCTTCTTATTAAACAATTCCTTCACATTAACATTCACAGTGTAATTAGAGGCTCTGATGTCGAATGAAATTGGTGGTCACAGTGATGAGATATTTAACAGAAATTATTAAAGGGCCATTATTCCTATTTGAGCACGTACCCACCTTAGTCCTCCTTTGGATTTGCGCACAAATTTAATTGCCTTGGCCTATCATTTGTCCTATTTTTATTCCCGATGGTAAATTACCCATTCCGCGTCACCGAACGATGCAATAAAACCAGCGGTGAGATATGGAATTGAGGAGAAAATCAATAAGTAAAAATACTCAATCTGTTAGAGTGGAGCTTGTTACTTATTCATATTTAGTAGACTATCTGTATATTTTGCTGTGTCGCTAGTATGCAGCTATGTTAAGTGGTCGAGAAAGTGTAAATGCTATTCTGAGTAGAAGTTCTATTAATTTTGAGACAGGCCGTTTAAATGAAAGTAGATGAATATTAATGATGAAAACAATAATCCCTGTTCATCAATCTGTATTAATGCCATTATTGAAATTATCCTAAATGGCTTGCTGCCTAGGCTAATTACCATGAATAAAAATATTAGCGTTATCAAGCTGACGGCCTTATCATTCTTTCAAACTAATTATTTAAGGCAATATTAAAAAATCTGAACATTCTGGATTAAGAAGTAGTCTTTTTGTGTAGTTAATTGCCAGAGGCCATGTAATTTGCTATAAAATAAATCTCAATAAAAAATGAAGTAGCAAACGGGAATACTGTGCCTTTTTTCTATTTTAACAGAATGAAAACATTTACCAAACCTTGCAGTTTACTTGTAGGTCATAACCTTCTTTCGAAATCCTGTCGAAGTTAATTTGTTAACAGGACCAAGTTGAAGCGTTGCATACGCACAAAAATGACAAATGCGTCTGGATTTTGCTCTGAGGAAAAGTTGGGAGGTCACTCGGTTGAATTGCCTAAACATAAGATTCACTTTTACTGTGATGAGTTTGTCTAGGCAGATGTGGTGATTAGCCCTCCTCCATGACTAAAGTGTCAGTTTTTTTAGGTGAGACCTACCCATTTCCGGAATCCGAGACAATCTTAACCTGTTCTTAGTAGCTAGCACTACCTTTCACCTCAGTAGTCAACGTTATGATGGGTGGAATAGTTGCAAAATCTGATAAACATCAAAAGGATCTGCTAGATATGCTACCATGTCATTCTACGCTGCCGAATGGCAGTGTCACTCTTAACTCTCGTACATCAGGAAGCCTTTAATAGGCATGACCACTTGAAAGTGTCATTTTTTGCCTACTCTTCATTATTCCGGACGCCTTCATTGGAAGTGAGGTAAAAAAGAGAACTCCTTTCGTGAGGAAATTTGGTGCCTATTTCAAACTATCAACTGACTCTTAGTGACCTCGATTATCCATCCACTTCGCAATCCAATTTGACATCTTTAGAGATGTTGGGCTGGCTTCAATAGTAACAGCGTTCCATCATGGATCACTAAATGTAAGCATATTTGAAAGCTTTGATTCAAAAACAATTGTCCTTCACTATTTGATTCAAAGTAAAAATTGAAATGATAGCTTGCGAATTATTGATGCTCGTGGGCTTGGACAGTCATAAACAATTTAAGGGTGATTATCTTAATGCCTGTCGCCTTGATCATATAACTAGATGATGATGGCTAAATTAGTTGTTTGGATCTTTTAGTAGGACCCACTGGGCAGGTTAACAGATCAGATCATCCAATAAGTTCTTCCTGAATTGCACTTGGTTTCGAATTGATCGAAATTCATGAGTATTTTATAATGTCCAATGGAACAGAACATTATTTAAAAGTTAAGATGTACTTAAAAGCTAAAAAGCAGTTAATTAAAGTCTGGTAGTTTAAACCTCGCTAACATATAATTACATAAGAATCGTTTAAGGAACTTGATACGGTATGAATTCAAGAAAGGGAACTCAGAAGCCAACTTAGCCGCTAGAAACATGCATTAGGCTTATGAAGAAGGGGAAATGTGTGAATCAAAGATGATTGTAGAAGAGGATTTGCGAGAGTCACAACTGGAGATTTCACCCTTCACGAAGATGAAGATCGGAATGTGACATACAGTTGAGTTTGATGATGAAAAGCTTCTTAAAGAAGCCTAACCAGCTTTATCAGTTGAGTTGGAATTTGAAATTTAGCTTTGCCCAAATCATAAAAATGGTTGTGATCATCTTCAAGAACTTGGAAAAGTTCCTGACCTTGGAAAATAATCTCAAATCTCTAGTTGACGGCATCTGCTCTTCTCTCAATTCTCACCAACTTGATTTACCTTTTTGCTGTAGAAATGTTAAGCATCGTAGACAGTACCGGCTTCGTAAATGAGAAAGACCCCAGGGAAATCACATTAATGATGCAATCTTTAAGTGAATATAACGGTAGGTCACTTGTTTTACTCATATCAAATTCGGGACGGCTGGATACTTTGGATTGCTTACATAAATATACCAGAGGTCTTTTGAGGTGTTACTTTGTAACATAAAAGGAAAAGGTTCTTGAATTTCACAATTTCTGATGCATCAGACTTCACCAAGTGCACTTATTTTTACAATTTATTGGGCGTTTTTGCCTACGTTGGCTAACTTGTCTCCGTTCCAGAGTGATACTTCGATCATTCATTTCCGACTACAACGATTCATTTTTTAAATAAATGCTTCTTTCCTCCACGGGTGGTTATAGATAAATTACAGTCTCTTCGGAAAAGTTAATGGAAGTTGCAATAATTATGAAATTTATAATGAATCCAATAGAGCAGGAAATCATGCTTCTTTGTTCGAAGGATTGTGCCCGAAATAATTTCCCTAAGCGTCCATTACAGCCGTAATCACCCACGGAAACTTGCGAAAGCTGATTTTACACTCCCAAGGGAGGGGAATCCTTAAAAAACTGCTTTCATTCTATCGTCAATCGACCAGGAATTTGTAGCAATGGCAGTACCGTGATTAGTGCCTCTCTCGACTACGGCGCCAAACCGAACAATTATAATCCACTGGCTGGTTTAGATCTGGGGCGTTCCATGAAGGACCGAAAAAGTCAAAATAGCTGATTAATCGCAACTATTTTGACTCATGCCTAGGGAGTGTGAGGAGACCGAATCCTGCTGCTGCCATCCATTTGGCCATCTACTGTTGTCAGTCCTGGTTATCCCGGGCTTAAGCTCAGTGGACGACGGCATTTCCAAGTGGGCGTCCGAATTCAGCGTACACCATGACCCAGCACATTTCTTAGCATCTTATCGAGAAGGACATCTGCTGTTATAATCCTAACTTCGCAGACTCTGTTGCAACTCTTCTGCTCGTGCTACTGGGTTGTTTTCACAGAGTTCAGGGGAGCATTGAGCAGCAACATAATCTGTACATTCCGATTGTGTCAAATCATTTCGATGCAATTTGTTCTTTTCCATGTTGAATAAGATGTGTTCCAGTCGTCTATTCTCTTTTCTATCAACTATATAGGCGAAGAATCGGTTCAGAATTTCAAAAGTTGAGGCGTAGTGTAAGCGAACGACTTAAAAAACGTCTGAAAATACGAACTAAATATTATTGCGAACAACCTGCATTTCTTTGTGGACTGCACTTGGAGATTCGAAGAAATACTCTCACGATGTGTGAAAGCCAGGAAAACGAGACGTCGCACTCAGTGAGGATGGTGCATGAGGGGCATTAATGTTGTGTCTAGCGTCGGCGCAACTTAAAGGACACTCATTCAGGCGAAAATGCCATGAATGCGTATCCCTGTGACTATCCGATTGCAGCCAGTGACTCTATAATGGCGAAAACAGACAGCGAGAGAACAAGTTCCCGCTGATCGGAGGCATGGGAAAAAGAGACCGCAGCATTTAGACCGAGACGGAGTCAAAACACTGAAAGTCCATCCGGTGATGCATGTGCATCAGCTCACACGAACATTAACAGAAAATTACAACCAAACGACTAATGTTAAAGGTCTGGAGTTCTAAATTTATCTGACCACTGTCTATTTCACAGACGTATATGGCATTAGTCGCGATTATAAATTATGCTTGAAAGTATAAACCCGTTCCTTGAAAAAAAACAAGTTAAACTTGCAGGCCTAATATCGAGGTTTCGACTCTCTTAAATTAATAAGTGGGTCGTCCGGTTGCAGAAAGCCCTTTTCTGTCACAAATCTGAAGTAAAATCCTAGACAGTGAAGCAAGCTTTGACCGTCGTACGAAACTGTCCAAATGGTTTTTCGATCAAAGTTTAATGAAATCGGTAAAATAGGATTTCTCATTCGAGTTCCTTGGGAAGTAAGTAGTAGACAGATTTCCATTTCCATTGGGGATACTACGGTATATCTTGAAATATAAATGAGGATTTATTTTTGAACCTCGTTAACTGCCTCAGCTCTGTTTAAATGTCCCAGCTTCAGGAGCTTCTAAGGTTGTTCACATTGTAGCTGAACATCTGCTAAGTCCTTTCCGAATTTCGAAATGATTTTTCATCAGTGTACTTCCCCTGATCATCCATGACTTCCTTTCATCTGTTAACAAGGTCATTAATTCCTTCATTATCATATAATTCTTTTGGTTTCGATTCAAAGAACTCGGAAATATCAGTTTAAAACTCTTTCTGTGACGTTGCAAAAGTTGTCCATTCAAATTCATTTATTTGCTGCGAAACAAATAGTAGGAGCCTAAAGGAACAAGGGTGGGAGAATTCCATCTACCTTATCTATAATAGATATTATATAGACATCATTTTAAAATTGTATTTTCGTTCATTTTCTTCATGTGCTTTTTTATTTACCTAAACAAACAGAAGAAAAATTCCATTTTTGTTTAAATAAAAGATTCCGTGAAATGAATTAAATAAATCCATTTTGGGATTGCTCTCATAGCTATTGAAAATGCTGATTTCACACTACTTAAATAATTGGATTTAACTGCAAATGCTCTCTAAGAAAGTTAATTAGCGCTTAACTCCCTAAACCTGGAAAAAGGGCTCAAATTTATGAATTGTCGGAAAACAATCTCTAATGTAGAGTTGAAAACTGCTCTTCTCTTCATTATAGCCAGCTTTTTCAAAACTTTTGGCTACTGACAAAAATAAATTTATTAAGCGTCGTAGACTGTAGCAGTTGAGGAGGGAGAAAGACCTGATCTAATGTATCTAAAAGAAGTGAAGCTTCATCAGGACAAGGCATCGCGACTCCCCATCCAGAGAGTAAGGATCAAGTCACAAAAGACCGAAGAGGATCATGGTTGGGAGAAAATTCCTCATCCACATTCTCTTGACTTCGCTCATTAGTAGCTCACAAAATAACTTTGAAGAAGCAGCTTTTGTACGTCCGAAGGAAGAGGCTGAAATTGCCATCTGTGAGTTCTTCGAACAATCAAACCCAAGAGAACCGTGTGACAATGACGTATTCATAAGTTATTTTATATATCGAAGTTATTCACAGATATTCGGGTAAAGTACATTGATAAATTATCTTTAGTTAAATAAGACATTTTGCAACTTGCAATATATTTATTTGAAACTAACGGATGACCTAATAGTTGATGGGACCATCCTCAAGTACGAGCTTTCATTATAGGCCATTTAAACAAACATTACACAATAAAATAAGTCAACAAGCGATCGAGTTAATAAAAAAAACCGCTCACCCATAAACTCGTCCTCTAAACCCCTCCCCTTCCTGTGGTTAGTGTGTGTATGTGGAGCTGTGTGCGTGCATCGTCAACAACAACGGCACAGTGCACTCCGATTGGTCCGTCATGGTCCTTTAAAGAACCGCTCTTGGCCGCGCCTTTGTCATACACGCAAACACCGCGCTTACACACGCAAACACCGGCGCCTGCCTGCCTGCCTGCCTGCCTGCCTCAGGCTCTCTTATCGCTCACTTTCAATTTATCTTACCGCTTCACCTGCCGCCACCGCCGCAGTCGTTGACACATAACTTCCCATTGAAGAAATACGGAGCTCGCCTTGACCTTGGACTATTGCCATGCCCCTGCGCTTCGGGTCAAACCGACTGCTCGTCTTCCTCAGCTTCACCAGCCTCACCTTCTTTCCCCATGGTACCTCCGCTATCCAGTGGCTGTAAGTCTGCCTTATTATTAACCTTGTCCATTTCTTGATGCTTATCTATCATACCAGCTAGTGAAGGATAATTTTCCCAAACCTAGGTAGGCATTTCACGAATTTCAATGGTGATTTTACAGTTTTGTTGATGAAGCAATTTTATTTTTTATAATCCATGTTTGATTTAGTCTTCGTTTCAATGAACTTCTATTATCCCCTGGATATCCCGTTTATGCCAAGTTCGGATGATTGATTTTCATTCATACGCCCACATAGTCTGGTCTCTGAAGGAGACATTGGGGCAGCGGAAAGGGAGTCTATTGGTCCAGCAAAAGTGCCTATCTGCGTTCCCACAGAACTGAGGGGCCGAAATAAAACTCGTGGGTGTAGATCTAGACAGATTCTTGGTACCTCTTTTTGCGTTAAACATTGGTTGATCTTCTTTTGAATTCGGTATTCCAGCTTTTGGATTTTACTAGCTGGTTTGAAGCGAAAAGTCTGCATTATGATTGTTGAGAGGACCGAGAATATGAAACCTCGATACATTTCAGCAGTGCACACCGAGACTATCGGTACAAACCGTGCATTCATTGGGCCATTATCGCTTTCCGCTCTTGGCCCTATTTCTGGACTGTGGTCTCTTCTAAAGCAGTTAATCACTCCAGCAATACATTCCTAACCTCCCGGCCTTTCTATTGATTCCAAAGAATGGTTACAGTTAACCCTGCCATTAATTTGAGCCTGTAGGCATAAAAGGTTGAGTCCTTCTCTGGCAATCATAAGAGGTAGAAAAGCTTTTATTGGATGGGTTAAACGAGGACAAGCTGTACTTACTGCTCTTAATGTAGCCATCCGATGAGACTCCAAGTAGAGGAACGTGTCAACTAAGATTCTTAAAGTAATGGAAGAAGAACTCTTCACTAATTCCTGACTAATACGGACTTGAATCTTTCCAAATCTTTTCAATGGCATTTAGGGTGCATTACCTTCTTGGAAATAGAGAAACTTACCTTCGTTTTCTACGGGCAGTGGAAGGGTCCTCGTTGAGTTTTTAAGTCATCGATATTTTGTGTTGCCCAGCTCGATGGTCTCCGCATTTACGAACCAATTAGCCTGTGTTTGTGTGTTGCGATAAATATCCCGTTTTATGGCCACACGCACAAAAGGAGGTGGAGGAGGAGGAGGAGGAGGAGGAGGAGGAGGGAAGAGGAAGGGCCCAGCTGGAGGAAGCCCTAGCAGGGCTGGGATGGTAGAGGTGGTGGTGGCTTCTCTCACAATTGGGAGCATGGCTGATTAGCTCGAGGGCTAACGGGCCCCAGCTGGCACAGCTGTTGGAATCCGTCGGCCACTTGAGGCGACGATTAACGACCCCTTCTGGTTCATTAATCAAAGAGACCGTTCACCCGGCAGCGATATAAGGTTATAGTTATGGGGAACAATTTAGTCTCCACCCGTGTTGACAACAATCAGCACTGTGTGAGAACATCAGAATTACTTTCTAATTAATGCAGAGTCATGTTGGACCAATAGCTTCGTTTCGTTAAGGGTTGAAGTAGAGTACTATAGACCAAACTTCCTTTCTCCGTCAGTTTTGATCAAGCGGAGCCTATTGGGAAATTTTTTACGGCTACCACATACTGATCGTTAGGATGAAGTTCGTGCAAATCAAATCTTATCATAATTTACATTTTGCAAATTGATAATTTATTGAGGTGATCTCTCCTGTGTTTAGTCTAATGAGATAAAAGTCATTATCAGTAGCCAAAGGACACATTTGAATTATGTCTGATGGGCCTGGTGATTAGTTAAAACATGAGTAATGAATAAGTCTGGTGTCTCTTAGTCGATTTGATTTATGAAGATTTTCCAATGCCGTAGGTGCTTGCCCAATTCGTTAGACGGAAGAAGCATTGATCAGTGCTGGATGATATTGCAGGAAAATAAAGATTTAGTTTAGGTATTAGCTAAACAACCTAGGATAACCTGAATCATATCTTTAACGGTGCTTGAAGTTCCATCACAGGTCCTGAAGTTGTCGTTGAAGACTCAATTACATTGCCCAAAGGCCTATAACAATTCAAGTGAGCTCTAGCTCACATCTTCGAAAGTAGGGCTTCTGGGGGTGGTTCTATAATAGAACCAATGGAATTTTTAAAGTCTTATACAATCCGTCCATAAACACTTTTCTTATACCAGTTTTTCCAAATATTTGGGTGTTCTGGAAGCATTTTAAATCTTCTGAAATCATCCTGATTAACAATGGACAAAAGTGGCTTCTTAAGCAGTGGAAGTATCGATGCAAATACCATCACTTTTTGCTCAAATGTGCTGAAGATTGCGGAAGTTCCATTGCAGGTCCTACAGGTATTGTTGAAGCCTCATTTATAATTACAAACTTTAATTAAAGCAAGCTCTAGCCTCTGATAATGGCTCTTTAATAGAAATAATGAAAAATTCACTGTTGTGTATTGACTCAGTCACCTGGCGTTTTTCTCCTATAAGTACTTTCATATATTTAAATTTTATATGGACGTTTTAAACCTTCTAAAATTATTTTAAATTGAAATGGACAAAAATATCACTTTATGATGTGAAATCATTGATGCAAATACTATCACCTTTTATCCAAATGCTCATAAAACAGGAGATCCCTGAACTATCTCTATCGTAATGCTAAATAGGAATCCATTGATGAACCGACTTGCTGACTATTAATGCAGAATTACTATTTCAAGCAGGGATATCTGGAACACTGGAAACATGTAGCGAGATAACCGGTCGGAAAGTGTTTGCTTATGTGTAATAGTGGACCCTCGTAAAGCATTCGGTTTGGCATTTGTGACCCCATATACTCAGTGTGTTCCCTCATGGGGAAACGGGGGCATCATAAATCAGTTGTTTATGAGATTACCCATTGCACCAAGGCTGGTAGGTAGCGAGCGCGATCCAGAACTTTACGATCATCCCTCTCCCTCCCCCTCCCACCTACAACCTTTCTCGCAGACCACACAAATCAGCCAATCAGATTATTGAACGCCGTTCACCAGCGCGAAACTAACGCGTGTGTTGGCCAGCGTCTACCAGTTAATTTATGTTCGCTCTATTTACTTCTAGCTTTTAGGGAGAAGGTCTGTGTGGTTTGTAGAGCTGGAGAGAGCCAGGGACGGGCCCAGACGCAGTAAATGTTATCCTGATAGTCAAGTGGCGCTATTACATAAATGTGGACTCGGATTTATGAATCTGAAAATACTTTGGGGAGAAGCTACATATGCTTCTAGTGATATATACATCCTAGTGATTTGCTACCATTTTATCGCAACTTGCCTGCAAAAACTTTCTACCTGGAAAACCATTTTTTATTCCTTTGCTTATATAATTAAAATCTCTAAGTATATATAGACCTGTTTTTCAATAGCTCAACAATTGATTCTGTGACCAATAATGCTGCCATTTTTCGAAAGCATTACCACATTTTTGGTCATTTAGTTTCTTTAACTCACTAGTTTCAGACTATCGGAAAAAGAAATAGCGCAAAAATATTGAATAACTTACGGTTTTATCGAAAACAATACATTTTGCTATTGAAACCACTTTTGCATAACTGAACTTTTTTGATATTTATGGCTATTGAAAAGGGGGCTAACCAGAGTTTAAAACTGCAGTCAAATAGCTTGAGCATTATAGATTACCATTATAGAATAGTCCCTTAAGCAATGGAGACCCTTCCTCAGTTGCTTTGAAATAGATTATTAAGACGTTGAAAAACAGTAGTTATATTACTGCTAATAGTAATGGTAGAAGGAGTAATCTGGGAAAAGTTGACCCTAAATATTATGATCATTTGGCTTATTTAATTGACCCTATCAGATTCGAAGGTAAGTCCATTCGTTCTGTCGCGCAATGAATAGCATTTTCAATCCTCCACTCAATTCCGACACCTAAGTCAGTCGATAACTCTCCAGCAGATTCCGATAAACAGTTTTCGCCTCAGCCCTCTCCAAAGTCCTGTTTCAACGTGAACTACTGGGGCACTGAATCAACCTCCCCCTTCTCCCGTTTTATTCATTTCAAAACAGCGGGCAGGGCGTGAAAATTTTCGCGACCTTTACAGGGTTGGGTGGGAGGAGGAGAGTCTGACAGTCACGTCAGAGTAGACGACTTGGAAGTTGTCTTAAAAATGTGCGTTTGCGGGTGTGTCTTTGCCGAGTGCGGGGTACACGCGTCTGACTAACGACCACGACGACAACTACGACGACCACGTGTGTGCTTATTCGCACACACACACACACACACACCCGTATTAACACCCCTTTCTCTCCCTCAATCCCTTTGATGTGTGTGTGTCTGCGAAGGCTTAGCCGGACACACAGAAGGCAGTAGCCGCAGCAGAAGCAGCTTCTTCTACAAACTGCTGTGGGTGGTTGGGTTGGTTTGTGAGCGCGAGTGATTCACAGCGACATCGCAAATGATAGCCAAGCCCCCAAAAATAGTGCACCAAATGACTGGAAAACCCAGAAGCTCACAACGCACAGTTAGATTATGATTAATTCGTCATTCAAGGCAGTTATTTGGTGGCTAGATTAACCTTCGCAGCCCCGTTGGTCATAGGTGTAGGAATTTATGGTAGCGAACCTATCTGCAACAGCCAATGAAGTAAAATATTCTAAGATCAGAGCTCTTATTTCGTTTATTGCTGTTAACCATGGAACGCTGGGGAAAAGTTGAAATGTTCTTGCATTTGGGGAGCTTAAGCGATGGCTTTTTTGCTTTCATCCAGAACATGCAACGAATTCACACTTAAATCGATGCACTTCGATTCACTTTCGCTTCAGGCAGTAAAAGTTTTAATGATAAATCTGGAAGATGTGCAGTTAAATGCCAAACTAAGCTTGGCTGTATACTATCGTTATCTTAAGCTGTGGCCACTAGATAGTCGGACTCTACAAGCAGTCAGAAGTTGATGCATTATCGAAAACGTAAATATTCTACCGACGATCGTCGAATATGGCGAGAAATACCACGTAAGCGATGCTATTCATAGAACTGATTCGAACGTTAATATATCAGTCAACAGCATCTTACTCACCGACTTTATTGGCTATTAACAGCCGAAGTTCATGATCAAAAAAACGGAGATAACGCCCCCACACCCAGCCAATTCTGTGCCAAAATGTCTATCGCCATTTCCGAAAACAAGGCTAATTAAGACTGCCAGGTTTTTTAGGCCCCACCCTTCGGTTGGCCCTCCCGTTTGATCACTGTCCATTTTAGCTAAGTCGAATAAATTTAGGCCGCACAACGCACACCCGCTTATTTATTCACACTCTCTGAAGCCACGTTTGATGCTTGACAGGCTCTTGCGCTAGCATGTAACTTCATGTAATCAGTTTGGGATGCCTGTCTGTGACCAATATACTACCTTTGTGGGTTTTTGGAGTGTTAAATATCACAACTTAATCCTCTTGAGATAATGCCTAGCATAGCAGAAGACAGAAATGTGCATTTTTTCTTCTAACTTTAAAGGAATTTGTTTCCTGAAGTATTAAAAAGGAATTGTGTTAGGAATTTTAAAGATTGGAATGCATTATGTCGAGCATTAGTGCAAAAGAAATATTGTAATGTTATTTAACATTTACCACTGCCTTCCTTCCTCTTGAGATCTGAAAGGTGCATTTTAAGAACCACTTTGGATCTCATCCAGCAATGCAAACTACCCACTTCCTTCGATGGACATGCAGTATGTTACATAAAGAAATCTTGTGAAACAGCGTGAGACCTGAATACTCGGCTAAAGTTGATCACATGTTGTTGGAAGGTGGTTGATAAATGGCAGGCGAGGCAAACAACCTTTAGGAAACCCGTGGTACCTGCCTAATGGCATCTAACACACGGCAACGGCAATAAATACGCCGATTGATTTATCTGTTTAGATGGAACTGGGCAGATTTTTTCGACCCGTTTCCTGCATTCCACTTGAGTACTCTACAAGAGATTTCTCTTCCATCGAATTGTTGAAATTCTACCCCAAAGAACTGAAAAGGTGCAAAGAATGCTGCAAATTGGGAACTTGATTTGCATTTTTAATGAAATATGCAGCCACGCGCACGTCAGCTTCACGAAAGAGGGAGAAACGCGAGCTTTCGAAAATAGAATAGGGTCACATTTTTTCCCTAGGGTAAAGTGCAATAGAAGCCCACAAAGCGTGCGCAAGCGTGTTGTCTGCCACATATGTATGAACGGGGGTTGGCATTAATCAGCAATAGAGTAATTTATCACAGTGATTGGGCCCGCGCAGGGCACTCGAGTTTTGCTCGAATGGAATTCAGCCGCACAGCCCCGGGGTAACCAGAGGTGTTGTGATGGCGCTCTTCTGTGCCTCATTGCCTTTGACAGCCCATGCCATTCATACCCACTACAATATCCTATTCTCTCTCTGACCCTTCTCTTTTCTGGTATCCGAAAACCTCAAAAACTGTAAGCTCACGATTTTCTACTCCTTTTCAGCTTTTTGAGCTATTTCAACCCGTTCATTTTCATCCGATTTCCTAGTCAAGAATGGAATACTTCAAGAAGGGGTGCCAGTTTCTTAAAGACGATTAGTGGGTTCCAGGACATTGTGAGAAGACCATGTTAAAACATTAAACCTCCATGAAATTAAGCAGGTTACGATAAAAAGTAGATGAACCTCTATCGTTAAATTATGCTCACAAAAAGGTTCTTTAGCTTATTTATTAACCTATTTAAAAATCTAAAATCCTCTCGTTGTTGCACTATAAGATATACCTTCCTGAAAATGCCATCGATTTGTTTATACGAAGACGGATTCTCCTTTACGTGTGGTTCCTGTGTAATTCGTCATATATTCGACACATTTATCGATTATTTCATCCTATTCTTGGGGACCGACTACTGATTGCATCCAGTAAGATAATCTATGAGGTGTCCAATCATCGACAACTCTTTCATTCCCTTTCCTTTTTCATGCAGGTCGAAGGTCTTGGCTGAGTCTCTGATCAACTGATTAAAAGCGCTTTTTGCAATTACAGAGGCATCTACCACCTGCGGAAGAGTTCGGACTATCCTCGAGATAGCACTGCCCCAGCCTTCACAGCTCGCGAATGTGAGATCGCCCGTTACCACTTGGGCTTTCGACAGCGACAGGCCCGATTCTGCAACCATCCGCGACTCGGCTACGCGATGCTTCCAGTCCTCCGAGCCGCGCGTGCTGTCGGCTACCACTGCCCAGACACCTTCTCCGACAGACGATGGAACTGCTCGTCTGTCGAAGCTCTACCCCGCACCTCACCTGAGCTGAAAAGAGGTGAGTTAACTCCCAAGCCAAAGAGTTACACCTGGAATTCGACTGAGTGGCAGATAGACCTCACTTCTGGCAGTGAGTACATGAAAGGAACAGGTCTTTTCCTCCTTGAAACATTTGTCCATCTCCTTGAATCACCAAAGTTTAATAAAGACTTCGGTAACTGCCCGATCTGAATTGAGGTAACTCAAACGAACTTTTGCGTTGCAACAGCCCCTTGTAGTTATTAAAGGCGGAACGTATAGCTTTCAGTCTGGTTTCTATGGTAAAGAAGCTCTATTGCACTTGATGGCTCACTTAGTGGATTAAAAATGGATAAATTAAATCCAGCCTTTAGAAGTAACAACCACAATTTAGAAAATAAAGGAGAACACCTAGCTTTAAGTTGGATTTTCTGATTACGAACCTCCTTAGTACTGTTGCCACTTTGCTTAATGAATGACTAATATTAAATATTTGTTCCTTGGTGACTGCAAACGGGTGTTTCCACTAAAACTTTCAAATAGAAGCATCTGATATTGAATCACTATGTTATTTATGATATTTGTTCAAAAGGTACAAGGGAGCAGGCTGTCGTTTACGCGTACGCAGCTGCAGCACTAATCTTCGAGATTGGGCGCTACTGTGCTCTGAACAAGATTCGCTACTGCTCCTGTGGCATGACCGGCGGCACAGAGATGATCATGAGCCCTGAGGGTAGCCAAATGTCGCGTTTTCCACAGGGCTACACGCCACCCATGCACAACCGACGCAGCAAACGTCAAATAGAACTGTTGAACCACTTCCGCAAGCTCAGCGATGCCATCTCCTTCCAGCCAGAGGGTCTTACACCCTCTCAGCAGTTACAGCATCAACAATTTCAGCAACAGCTTCAGGCCCAAGTTCAGAACACACATTACTGGAGCGGCTGCCCGGATAATGTTGACACTGCACTCAGCTATGCGGCTCAGTTCCTGGGTTTCGACGAGAAACGACTACTGATGGTTGGCCACCATCTTCGGAGTCCACCAAGCCCTTCATATGGCGGTTCAACAGCCTACTCGTACCCTCAGGCCTTTGGTGGATCATCGCCGTATGCTGCATCTTTCAACAGGGAAGAGCCCCCTCAACAGCCGTATGGGCCCTATACACCGAGAGGAATGGACTCCTATATGACGAGGACAAAGAGGAGTTCAGGGGAGGAAGAACTCAATAGAAGTAGCAGAAGAGCCGACAGACGACGCAAACCTCCCTCGCAAATGAAGCTGATGAATCAGCACAACTACATGGCTGGAGCTTGGGTGAGTTCAGGATCTTTCTGAGATGCAAAATAATAAGACGAAGGAGTGAACATGGTGTCTTTTTCTAATTAAAGATGATGATATCGTTGCAAAAGCAGTCATGCAAGTGCCACGGTGTCAGTGGAAGCTGCACTCAGAAGGTTTGCTTCCGCCAGCTTCAACGTATTGACACAGAACCAATCAAGGCTGCCCTGCGACAACGCTACCTGGTGAGTATTTGAATGACTAATTAATCATTCTGCACCATTTTCTTGCTTCATAGGATCGCCCACCCAAGGGCCTTACCCAAGCATCTATTTGCAGAGCAGTTAATTGAGTATTTTGCGCCAAAATCAAGGTAGAAGTAGATAGAGGTAACAAGGGAATATAACTACAAGAAAGCAATTCAACCTTCTCTGCAGGTGTCCATATAGAATTGGGTTGAATATATACGCACTTACATTTTTCTCTTTTTATCTTAGACGGCCAAAGTTGTGTCAGGTATCAAAGACGGGCGGCTGATGGCCTCCGTCTTCAAGGAGCACAATTACGTCGACGAATACGTCCACTTGGAGGACCTTATCTCTGGTCAAGCCTCCCCTGACTACTGTGATCCAGACCCGCTAACTGGATCCCTCGGAACGCAAGGAAGGTTAGTCACCAACTACCAGTCATGCATCTCTCTAGTGAAACTAGTGATCAACTTGCATTTGAACCCATAAACATGGCATCTTTGAGTGGCATATAGGGTTTTCCGGCTAACTTTGGTAGTCTCAACAGAAGACAGAAGAAATTAAATAATTTAGAGAAATTCAGCAGATAAGCAAATAGCGCTCTTTACAAGTAGTTTACCAAACCGGAAAAGACAAAATTGGCGTCTTTTAATGTTATCTGCACCATTACCCTTAACAAGGGGCACAAGGTTTCATCAAGACTTCCTTAAAGAACTGAGTAAAACCCCTAATTCTTTTCTCAACAGTTCCCCATTCACGGTATTCCTTCTTCAGGTTAACATCTGGGGCATTCGGAGACTAAACCTTATGAATAAGGGTGCAGTAGCAAACGCTGACTGACAACAATTTTTTGGCTTCCCTGAGGTGTGGTAGGGAAGTAGAACTCTGCGACGCTTGTTTAGGTAGTAGCGAAGGTGATGGGTTCCAGGGAACTGCTCAAGTATTCAACTTACGAGATAAAATCCGAAATCTGATACAAATAGAAGTCTCCAAAATTTTAAGGCGAATTTTAGAGAAAAAACTGATCGTCTTCTGCTATTTAACCGACTTATTCAAGCCACTATAACCTAGTATTCTCTATTGCAAGTCTCCAGTTCAGGCCACCAGAATATTTTCAGTGTTCAGGGAGAGCATTGAACAGACGGCAACCACAATCTCCTAATCAATTTGATGATCAATCCGAAGAGTCATAGTACGAAAAATTAAATAGGGGCTGTCTTGATCGCCTTTGTGAATATAGAAAGGCTGAAACTTTTATAGGAAGCGTATAATGCTTGAAAACATCTAGAAAAAACCAGATGTTATTTTGTAAAATTTATTCCGAATGAAAATTGCCGTTTATCACATCAAGTAAGTGACTTGCTTATGGTTTCAGACGGTGCAATCTGAACACGACAGGAGACGGCAGTTGCATGAACATGTGCTGTGGTCGAGGTCATAGAAGTACAGCGCATCAGATCTACGAGAAGTGCAACTGCATCATGCAGCCCAACTTCAAAGTGCAATGCCAGAAGTGCGTTCGCAATGAGGTGCGACATACCTGTCTGTAGACAACGCCCCCAACCCATCAAAGGCAACTCTGCAACCGCCCCACAGAAACTGCTCTCGTCTGTCTTAAACATGAGTCATTCTCTCGCGCCAACTCCCCTCGATTTCTTCTCGCCACCCGTGTTCATGTGTAAATACGCCCCAACATACGGTATTTGTTTGAATGAATTCTGGTGCCCGTGCGTGCGCGTGTACGTGCAAGCGACATTTTCGATGCGGTTCTCGGTAAAATCCAGCAAACACCCTGGTGCTTGCACATGCCGCGCACACAGTCTCTTATTCTACACTTTGGAACGAATTCCTGCACAATACTCATCTCTCATGAAACAAAGTTGCCTTCCATACATTTTATTGGTAAATATGCATTTAGCGAGATCAGCTATTTCTGATTGGTTTGATTTGGGCAGATTTTATGCATTTTAAAGACCAATCTAATGTCTCTTTGTGATTTTTTGCCACAGAGGAAGCTTTTTCGGGACTCATTAGTTTTATCGAGTGTTTGTGATACGCTTAGAGAAGCTCCTGATGTAAACTCCATGTGTTATGCTTGCGTGTTGCATGTGATTGTAAATGCACCTCAATGAATCATTCCACCAACCACCGATGTAACATCTCTATCATCCAAAAAAGCAGTGGCGTTTACTTGAAGTTTAGGATATTTAGGAACCAACTACTCCATAGTAATCGCACCACTTTTACGGTTATCAACATCAAAAAATACCAGATATGAGTGGAGTCCTTGCAGTACAAACAAATTTAGCAAAAAAGCGGTCACTGATCAGGGGATCCGCCTCTATCAAAGGAGGTATATATGAGTTATAATAACCTGTGCACAAACTAGAACTCCGATAAAGAAGTCCACGAGCTTTTAAAAGAATTTGTAGGTTATGAATACTAGAAATTCCCATTCTAAATAATTTGAGTTACATCGGTACAGTTGGTTACTTCACACCACACGCATTTCATTCAATTGGCTTTGTAATTCTGGTATTATTTTAGCATTAGATTTGTGCATTTTCTTAAAATAAAAGCTCTATTAGACATAGGTCTCAGAATGCATGAAAGCTTGAAGTTAGGACTGAATTAACAGTTAGTTCTATGTTTACCTTTGGTTCGCTCTGATTAATAATCAACTTCATTTGAGCTTAAATGCTCTCTCTGGTGAACGGAACCAATTACAAAAGATTTTTTGAACCAATTAGATTGTCTGAAGTACGAGATTAGGTAAAAAATTAGAGAAAATTATTGGGATATTAACTTATTTAAAAAAAACATTAAATGAGCCTGTCATTCAGGACGATACAGATCTTTACAGAATAATTCTAGAGTACGTTTTCGGAGCTAGGTAGTGGCTCAGGTTTTGCTTCCTTCATATCATTGAAATGGGCTACTTTCAGGATTTCTTTCAATTGTACAAAAGGCAGGAAGAAATTTGATGGAGATAAAAAGGGGAATACTCATACCGAAATCCCCAAGATTAAAAAGCCTCCACAGAGTTTTCATCCCCCTTTAAAGATCAAAGCGTCCATTAGATGCATTAAATAGACCTTAGCCTAGCAAAATCCTAGTACTCTTCCTTGATTTTTAAGAAATCTATCAGTACCAACTTTCTGAGTCCACCCAGAAAACCGCAACCATCACTTGTTGAACCAACTTTTGAGATTAGAATCATTCTCGTGAATTTTAAACCATGAAGGTTTATTGAACGTCGAATAAATTCATACACTATAAGTTGGTCCAACCAGAAGGTGGAATTCATGATTGATTCATACATGGAGACTCAATTTAATAAATGCTGTTCAAATTCTTTTTATAGACAAATTTTCAATGGGTTCAATGTTAGTGCTAATGAAATATTCTAATTGTGGTTAAGGTTTCCTTACTCTATGAATTCAGTTGGTACTATTTGTCCCAGGAAAAGATTTCGCGAACTTTATTATATATTGATAGGAGCTGAAAGGCTACAACACTAGCAAGTACCTCCAATAAAAATACTACAACTAAGAATCTAACGTCATTTTTCCCAAAAATATTCCTCGTTTCCCCAAAAACCGCCAGTCCTTAATAGTGGAAAAAAATGAATGCCACATAGGTTGATATTACCCACCCAGAAGAAACCGTCCCAGAAAGGAAATCCACCGCAGGAGGAGGACGAGGAGCGAGAAGGTTAGACGAAAAATATCCATCTTCAAAGGCCAACCACCACGACCACCTCGGGAGAACCGGGCAATAAATCACCCATCTGAGGAAAATATTCTCCCCTCAAAAACGTCTGTCGGGGGCACACCTGTCATGGCAACGCCTGTTCCTCACACTCTCTTTCCCGCTTAATCAACTACAGGACCGCTCCGTCGGGGTCCGCGAAATTCCCAGACTTCCTCCTTCGACGGTCGCTACAGTTGCCAGACCTCTTGGAGGGACCCCACGCGTGGTGTGGAGCTGCATCGACTTTTCTCACCGGGGCTAGTTGTTGATAGTTGTGCAGTTGGGAATCGCAGAAGCGGTCACCGCGGGATTCCGCATGGCCCTGTTAGGAGACGGATTTAATGACGACAGGATGGATGTGAAATGGAGGACAAATTCAACAAAAAGGGGGTTGTGGGAGGGAGGATTCACTTTTTGGTCAATTTGGACCAATAAAGTATATCTTTACTCGCAAAGTCTCACTACTTAGGAAACAAAGGCTTACTCCACTTTGGAAAGAATTATTTGTTAATCTCCCAAAGCTAGGAATGTAGGTTGATGAGCAGAAGTATCAGAGCTTCTAAATTGTCAAATTTATCGAACAATTTCTTGTTATCCTTTCAATTGTTATTTCACTAAAATAAGAAGCACACTAGTGCATTAGATTCGACAAAAGAGTAAGGTGGCTATATTCCGTGTTACATCGAAATAATGTGGAGAATTTAAAGCCAGCTTCACACAAATAATAACCTTCAATCCTACTTAAATTTCGAAAGTAACATTGGCGATCTGCATTTAAATTTCGACTTCGAAAGAACATGAAGTGTAAAATATTTTTATCACGGTGCGAATGGATGCAAACCGATAGAAATTTAATACAATTCCTTTTCATGATTCACCATTAATACGATACACAGTGGAGATATTCGAGCTCTCGAGGCTATACCGTAGACTGGGAATAAATTGAAAGGAACAATATTTGGCTGTTTCTTCCTTTAAAAGACTGAAGTCTTATTCAACATTTATCTAGGTGATAATCGTAGGAAATAACTTTCATCAGAATGATTTGTACCGCCTTCAAAATAAGAATATGATGGTCAGTGTTAATGAGCAGCGAAACTGAACACCACAAAATCATTCAGGTGGCACTAAATGATGGATTGCAATCGAGACTACGATGAGGGTGTGGCTTTAGAAAAGAGCTGCATAACATTAGACATTCTGAGTACACTCACAGAGTAGATTCCCTCCTCTAAAATCCAAAGAAAGTATTTTGGGGACCTAGGTTAAGTTCAGTTGCTTAAGTGGAATAGCTGACCTGTGTGAGTAAACCCTGGATAAAGAGGGTAACTAATAAAACTAGTGGTTTACACTGGATGAATAAAATAGTAGATATACCTAGCATTTAGACAGCACAATCTTTTAACATTTTATGTTCAACCAAACTTAACATGTTTTAATGTCTTTTATTTATTATTTCCTTTATGATTACTTTAAATAACTGTTTTTCTACAAATATTTAGAAAAAAATTGGTTTTAACCTTAACAAATGGCAAACCTCTCGGACATTAAAGGAGGCCAAATTTCTGGTGCTCGTATGGCAGCAGGCGCTAGTGTGACAGAAGCTGCCTTTCGCCCCCAACTGAATGCTCGGCGGCGTTTCAAGAGGAGCTGCCTCACAAGTAAGGACTGACGCCCTTGAAAGAGAAGGCAAATCATCGTCCTCAGCAAAGCATTGGTCTCTCCGAAATTCGAAGTTGTCGGCTGAGAGAGACGGCCGGATTATAAAATTGTTAGAGAAAATCACAAGACCACAGCTCCTAAAATCATTGCAGAGCTCCTCAAGGAACACCTACAGAACCAAGTTTCCACAAAAAACTGTTCGCCAGGAGCTCCACGAATCTGGAACTGCAGGATGCACTCCCTCGGCCCAAACTCAAGGGAAAATGCTTATCGCACCTGCACCTGCTTCATCAGTATTTGGCCTTAGACGGACCTATCAGCTCTTTCTAGGCCGATGGACCAATATGTGGTTGGTAGCAGGGAAAGAAACTAATCGCCGTGGTGCTAGTGACGCAAAGGCCCAGTTAATCGATAACACGATGAAAGCAGTTTTCGAGGAGACCCTCCACCCACAGGTTTGCGAAATCTGCTTGCTAACGGTGGCTATTTTGAGTAATTTCCTTGTCTACTGAATTTCCTTTCAATCTCTCAAAATTCATGATTACCAATCTTTTTTTCTCCGGCCTTATTGAAATAGAAAAAGGATTATTTTATGATTTGTGAGTATTTGGCTTGCTCTGTGAGACCGAAAAGGCTAATATGTGGGGGTTTTCCCAACGCGGGCGTTAGAGTTGGCTGGTTCGTTGGAGGGGATGATTGACGGACCGGGCGAAATTGTAAACAGGTTCTCCCACAGCCTCACAATGCCCTTCCCTCTTTCCCCGGAACACACCGGTGATATTTTCATATTACCGATTGATAAAAACATGATGAATGGGTATTGTTCTACTCTGTCTGAATCGCCGTTTGCAACACTTACGAGATCCCTATTTCATGCATAAAATTAAAAAAAAAAACGAGGTAAGAACAATCAACAATGCGCAAATAATAGGTTCTTAAAATGCAAAACAAATAGAAGAGACAGATTTATGATTGAATCGGTTTTTATTAAGATTAAAACATTATTAACATATCTCATTAGATAGGGTAATTAGCGGTGATTTGAAGTCCCACATTGGTTCTAACTCTAATTTAAATGTAGGTGATAAGTAAAAGTAATTTT
Organism: Anomotaenia brevis; assembly: GCA_030710315.1. Classification (NCBI taxonomy): domain Eukaryota; kingdom Metazoa; phylum Platyhelminthes; class Cestoda; order Cyclophyllidea; family Dilepididae; genus Anomotaenia; species Anomotaenia brevis. Next base: position 429,598 of record JAUOZQ010000021.1, read on the forward strand.
ATAATAAAGTAGTGGATTCTTCAATGGCCGAATGATTAACATGTTTAAACAAGTTCACACAGCAAAACACTTCTCTAGTCATCTGGTTGGCTTTCAGTTATTTGCCACCAGTTTCATACCAGCTTCTGTATTGCTCAGAGAAGGAAATTTTCTGATGTTTGTGGAAGACAAATATTTGGAGATGAGGTTCAATGTCCCATTTTGAAATGCAGATCTTATGCAATTCGTGTTCCAAAAACGCTAGTGGATTAAGCATTTCAAAGAGGGAAGAGAATACTTTCAGGACTACCACCCTGGCTCGCATGCGAAAACAGGGGAAAACAGTAGGAAATAAGACGGACGAATAACTAATTGAAGTAGCAATTTCCCAGACGTCTCCTGCGCTGGGTTGGCACAGGGAATTCTTCTTGTTAATAAGGGACTGAGTAGGCTTTGAACACGATGGATCCCAAAAACGTTGTTTTCTGATCAACATAATCTTCGAGGTGACCCCTCAACAATAGAGGAAGAAAATTTTCTGGAAGGCGAAAATTATCACGGGAGATAAACTTCCCACGGGGGTGATTTGTGGTGTTGGAATTTCGAAAGAATGCTGAGAAATGTCAGCACTATTGTAGAACTTCCAACTGCATCAAATCTAGAAGAAAATTGATTTGGTCCACAAATCTTTTCTAAAAGATGAGAAAATTCAATTAGGGCTTGTGCTAAATATTAGTAATTTCATTTTTCATTTTCATCGAAACCTTTTTTATTAATACGTGCATTGGGCAGCACTTTGAATCAATTGGTTGTATCATCAATCATCTCCAATATGGACATACATTTATCAGGCGTACAAATTTACGTCCTAGACTCTTTATTTGATTTATACTTTAAAATGGATTATTTGTCGTAATCTCGATTCTTCAAGGAATAAAACTGCTTCTAACTAGGTTTCCTAATAATCTATAAAGGTCTGACTAGTATTCATGTAATCTTAGACAAAAAGAGCTCTTCATTTTGATCAATCCTCCATTCGGTCTATGCACTTGTGAAGCACGGCCTAAAGACCAACGCTCATTCTCAGCTGTGCAAAACTCACTTTCAATCTTGGCTTCAAATATCTTGTCGCTGTCATTCACTTCACTTTTCCTTTTGGGAGTAAAGAAAACCAAGGCATGTAGGCTCGTTTATGAGGTCCAACTCCATCAATGATTCCTAGTGTACGACTTTTGATGAATTAAAAATGACAGAATATATATTTCTCTATGATGTTTTTTTCTGAAATTATGCCTTGTCACAATTTTTGTCAATCGATAATCTAAAAGTGATCATAATTTTAATCAACCAATTTTTTAAGATATCGTTCCCAAATAATAAGTTGATTGATTATTGCTGTTAGAACTTCAAGAAATATTTCAATTAATCCTTATTATAAAGTTCGTCATCTGAGTTCCAAATTCACACGACAGAGAAGGAGAAATTCAACCATTTTAATATGGCCTATACAACTTTTTCGTGACCCTTTCACATACTGTTGTGAGTGCATCCATGCTTTTCAACATGCGAGCATCTTACGACTTGGGTGCACTAGCACTAGCAGTGCGGTCTCATATAGATCAAAGAACTCTGGCTGACTCGACTCGGAGACCAACGGTTCATCCTCTCAACTCGCTTGGCGTTATCACAAGTAAGTGCCTTACATGAGTGCGGCCTCGAAGATATCCTTATTTACCTACATTCTGCATTCATCACCCTCTGTGGTTAGAGTACCAACTGACTGTTGGAAAAGGTTGTCGTCAAACTAATAACGACAAAAAATGCATTTTAAGCAATTTTTAAAAAGATCTCGTATTTACCGCATGGTGTACATCTCTGAATGGGTTTATGATGATGAATGAAGTTTGAGTGACTATATCTCAAGAAATTATAGAAAAATTGGTATTCGTTTGACGGTTTTAGGTGCTATGAAATTGGAATAAATGATAAAAAATGACGAAACTTAGGACTATCATAAAAATAAGAGGATTCGTCCGATAACTTCAGTATTTGAGGATAATTATTTAGAATCAAGTTTGCTATCAACAGTAGTGCTATTTTTTTTAAAAAGGATCAATCGGGTTGTGATTCCCTCATAAATTTTTTCAGAACGTTCACGGGTTAACTATTGTTTGATTAACTGCAAACGAAATGGAGATCTTTCATAAATTATGTGCTTAAGAGGCTGTAGTGATTTAATTGTTCCCAGAAAGTTTCCTTGAGTCAATGCACCAATGAATAAATAATACTTACTATTCCCTTAATGTCCTACAAGCCAGATTGCAAATAATTCGCATTCTTATACTTTTATAGCTAAGATGTTCTCCGTGTAGAGTTTTGGATCTCCTCTTGAATGGGAATATCGTGTCCCCAAATACATAAAACAACTTCTCACTCATAACAGAAGGATGTAGTAAAAACATGAAAATAAATGAAATGTGAAATTGCAGATGTTTTATCGAAAACAAATTCTTAATAGCTCTAAAATAAGGATTTTAGGATAGCCCTAATGATGATAAATAATTCGATGCCTCAGAAGGCAGTTGGATAGTTTTTGAGTCACATCAAAATTTAACTGAATCTGACTAACATTGGCCACCTAATAGCTCACCATAACCAAATCTGTGACCTTTTCTTAAATAAAGGCACAGAGAGTAGTTGAAATGTCCATGAATTATATGAAAGTATAACGAATTGAGTTAGAATCCAAGATTATGGACATTGAACAATGACTTAACAAGGCACCACTATTTAGACTTTGAGTGAAATAGAATACTGCATGGATATCGGTAATATCTATCCCCAGAGTTCCCATAAAAAGCGATTTTGGATATTTAAATCCTTCCAAATCAAATTAGGCTTGGTCTCTTCTATTGATTTACACCTAAATTTTAAAAATTTTACCAAAATTATAACTCCATAGTGGGGCCGCTTTTCCTAGGCACCAAGTGAGTCACGGAACCACAATGACCGCAATCTACAAGCTAGTCTGGAATTTTGAAATTCGTCATGATTACGATTTTTATTCAGGAGAGTTTTGATGCAATATGGGATTTGAGTAGTAATTTCCTCGATGCAAGCATGGACCCTGACTCAACAGACCTTTATACTTTGAGGCGGTGAAATACTATACTGGTATGAGTAGGTAGGTGCGTTTGTGATTAAGAGACAATGACTTAATGAAGAACTATGGCCCGAGAAATCATACTCGCTTTGATGATTTCAAGGAATCTTTTCTCGAGAAACAGGGGATCATCAAGACTTCCAAGTAAGTGCTTTAGTTCTAAATCAGAAGCTACTCTGGTGTGTTTCTAGAATATGGGTTTAAGTTTAATTGACCTTAAAAGCTCCTGGAAATTTATGGGAGAACTGCATCCGATTTGTGTAAGGGAGAATATGGTCATTAAAATAACGAAGATTATTGTTCATTAACGTCCTTGCAAGTACTAGTCATTAGATAAACTGTGCTCTTAAAATCGTATTATCAATGCAGCGGATTCGTTAAAGATCCTAGGTGTTCATCTCAGAAAATGTTGAAAGAGATGCTCTTTTTGATCAGCATCGCCACGGTAATGAATAATACTAAACAGATGAACTTAGATTCCTAGGGTTCTTCTACTTTTTACGAAGCATAACCCGAATGTTCTGCAGAGCTATAGAACATGAACAATGCAAATGCAACATGATGCCTGATGGGTAAGAGCGCTACACTTTTAGAGATTTTAAAGAGCTTTTAACTTGGTGGATGTGCCAGTAGGCATGAATATAGACTAACCAAGTTTTTTCATATTTATTAATTGCGGCTGAGCAACCATTGAAAGTTAAATTTCCATAGGTGAAACAATTTGCTCCTTATGAGTGGGTTAGCGAAGATACTGTTGCTAAGTGGTTCAAGTGCTTAAGTAGGTACTCGGTAAATATCGATATATTTCACTTGCTTACCAGTGATAAGTGAAGAAATGCCATCTTCCAACAAAAGAAAAGTAAAACAGTTGTGGTTTTACTTTATTATTTGAAAAATTTTCTGGATCAAAATGATGGGAGAACTTGTAGTTAATTAAGTAAACTTTGTTCATATTAGATGCAAACAGTTTCTGAACTAGCTGAAGGATTTTAGATGGATTAAGCCAACAAACTGACATCGAAAATTTTTGGAAGAATAGATCTTTATGACGGATACTCTGATTTGCTCTCATCTATTTCATCAAAAATAAATTCGTGGTATTTGTTTGCCGTTGCTGTCATACATAAATTGACCTAGACGGCTTTATAAATGAAAGTGCTTGCTAGTTTTCCCCACTTTATTTGTGATACTTGTAATGCTTTACCATTTTGATAAAAACGCGCAATTTTGAATTGGGCTATAATTTTTTGCTTTGTGATACCCATGATAGATTTCGAATCCAAGTATGGCTAAAAACACTGCCTTGATAGCTGAAGTGGACAAGCTAATGGAAACGGATGACTTTGAAGGAGCTTACGAAAAAATCAAGTCAACGGTCAAGGACTTTAATGATGCCGACCTAGAACTGCTTTGGCGTTTCGCTCGTTGCATTCGCTTTCTAAGTAAGTTCGTCGAGTTCAAACGGCATTTACCGCTATAGCCCTAACTATGGGAAAGAAAGAGAAAAACGAGAAAAGGGCATTGATCAATGAGGGTGAGACTGTCATGAAAGCAGCAGTTGAAAAGTATCCCAATGAGGCCATGAGTAATACTGTAAGTTTTATTTTTATATAATTTGATTAATGCATTAGTGGTATGGCATCATGCTGAACTGCAGATCGAAGATGGAGGGCGTGAATGAGAGAATCAAACTTGGCTATGAAATTCGTGACTACTTTGACGTAAGTTTCTATGCAGATCTGAAATAACGTGTCTGTAAAATTTTAATGCAGAAAGGGTACAAAGCCGATTCGAAGTGTTTTATGACGAACCACTGTCTTGGGTCTTGGTGTTACGCCGTAGCTGATCTTGGTAAAGTTGAAAGAATATTTGCCAACACATTCTTTTCAACGCCTCCGAAGTCAACGTTTGAGGAGGCCCTGGGGTATTTTCTGGCTGCCTATGAAGGTAAGTAGACATGAGGTTTTTGTGATTTGACTTTTAGCTGATCCTACTAGTCTAATTAACACTGCATCGGTCGCCTTGACCTATCAAAAGCTTGGCAACAAGGCAGAAGCCAGGAAGTATGCTGAAAAGGCACTCAAACTACGTTGCAGAGACAGCGAAATGGCTGAGGTAGGTTGAGATGCGTTATTTAACGATGATTTAGGCCAGGGAACAATGCAAAAAACTTGTCGAATAATCGAGAGGTTTTTACCAAGCAAATCTCCCATTTTTAAATACCATACCATGCGTAAATCGCAACCCGTAAATATTTTAACCCAATTTTAAATCATATGCAGATATTTAATCAGTGTTGATTCAGATCTCATTTCAATCTGACACCGTTAATATGCAAAGTGAATAAATACATTTATTCTTCTAAACTTATAGTTGCTTCTCGTAAAATTGGGGGAAAATTCTTTCTTATACCTTGCTCTAATTCCTATTAAATCTGTTTTACACATTTGGCTCTTGCTGAGGTTTTTCTTCTTCGTAAAGTCTAGCTCTCTACTTGGGTTGATTTAAGTTTGAATATTCTGAGGGCTCGAAGTAGTATAAGCCATCAGACTTTTCACCTCAGTTTATATACTTCATCTAACTCAAATCTCCGAGCTCGTTGGCGAGGCTGATTAATGAGCAGGGGTGAAATTCTCATTAAGTTTCCCTCGTTTTCTCGACACCTATCTCTGACACTTTAGTAGTCTCCCTTTATAAGCACTTGATGGAGGGGGGTGTCTTTATTGCTCCCTCTGACCTGTCAATTCAATGCATTTTTGTAATCAAAAAGTCAGATCAGTCCAACAAGATTTGGTCTAATGGGATTCGAGTCAAATATACGAAATACTTCTGGATTGAACTCACAAAATGGCCTAATGTCAAATATAAATTTGCTCCAACAAAAATTTATATGAATGGGCATAATACAAGAAATCTTAAGTTTCTTTGTAAATAAAAAGGACTCGGTGAAAGGAAAAACTTGATTGCTCTTTGATACTGATTTTTTATCGTGGGATGTTGAAATCAAGTGCTGTCTAAAGATAGAGCAAGGTCTTTATTACATGAAGCTCACTAAAATGTGGTGGCTCAGTTCCAAAAGATGCAGTTTACCAAGTGTAATGGTAGATTTGATTGTGTTCATATCTCGTGGGATGAAAACAGTTTACCTTATCACGACTGTTAGCAAATTACTCACTTCTATCATTAATAATTCAATTTATCAACTCGATTATTGAAACTAGTTAAAAACACCTCGTAATGCACCAAATATGCTGTGGAATTAACGTTTTTATGGGTAGGCAGCAGGTTAGCTCTTTCAGGACATGGTGTGTAATGTCAAAATCGAACCTTTCGACTGTAAATCTTTTTAAAGTCAGGTGTTTTTCATTTCTGGCACTCATCTCTTGTCATAAATACGCATGAAGTATGATCACAAACTTCTTTCATTAATTTCCAAAGCTCTCTCTAAATCAAGTTTTCATAAATCTTTAAATCTATTTCTTTCTAGTGTGAGTGTTATTATTCAACTTGCAGGCCGTAATCCAAACCTTTCTATACTTGATCGTAATCCGCTTAAGGACGACCAATACTTGAAAGTTGTTACTCCATTTAGCTTTTGCCAGGAATCACCCTGTAAGGGGTTCCAAATCTTTATGCAACGTTATTTTCCGAAATCTATTTCCTACCACATGTGACTGGGAATGTATTTTTTTATCTATCAACGATACGATTAGCTTTAAAGCTGTCCCAGTTACAAGCAATATTATTCACAAAACTTTCGGATATATTACTATTTGCTTAAGTTTAGGGATTGTAGTAAAATTACCAAAAGTCGCCTGAGGTAAATAGGAAATGCGATGGTTCAGAATTCGACTACAATCTTTCCCATGGTACTTTCTTATCCCATGCAGGTAAATTGCAGTGAGTAGATATCCCGAGAAATATTCCCTTAGGCAATTAAAAATTATGCTTTCAGACAACGCACTTCTACTGTGCAATCATCTTTCGATTTGGGTGCAGTAGTACGCAAAATTTGGTTTCATATTGGTACTGTGGCAACACTGAAACTATCAACCGAGATCAAAAATCCTTCTAACTCGATTTGGAGACCAGTGGATCATCATTTCATGACTTCCCATGAGAGTTGTTGTTGGCAGTTGGCAAATGTTGCCATCAAGAGGATAGCCACTTCTTTTTGGACACGCACATTCAAACAATCTGAACAAACTGCATTTATGATAGTGCGATCGTGAAATAGGTTTATTAAGAAAGGAGATTAAATGGGACATCGCGCCAATTAGCCCTGAACAGTAACAGAGGGAGTCTTGGAAATTTAACTAAAATGTTTAAAAACACGCCTTCAAGGGCGAAAATCGTTATAGAGCCTACCAGTTTGAAAAAGGCATAGTATATTTGATTAAATATCAGTAATAATATTCATTAGTTTTATTTGATTTACTGAAATCGAAATATATGTCATTGCATTGCATCATTATTTATATATGTATATTGCAATTATCACTGTGTTACCATGGTTCTGTTGATATTGAGTTTATTCAACGTTGAATGCCTAGTACTCCCATTTGCCCTAATTTATCCCAAAAAATAGATAACTGGTGCAACAAATAAGCCAAAAGTCGAAATTTAAAAGTTGATTCATTAGTCGAAGTCGCTTTTTTGGAAGCAATTTCTTGTCTGTTTGGAAAGGTGGTATACTTCACCCATTTTATGTATTTAAGAATTCTTATTTTTTAAATCTACAACAATTCTAGTTTATCTTAATGCTGATAAACCCTTAGATGCTCTAGAAACTCTTACGATGGAATTAGGGTTTCATGAGCTCAGGATGTCTTAAATAGCCATTTGAGTATATTGGAAGACATTATTGATTGAACTTTGCCTATTCGAACTCAGGCTGGCCACCGCAACACTCATCATTATTCCAAATATTACAGTCCAGTCAAGTTACCAGGACCCAATTCATGGTTTTTCCATTAAATAATACGGGAGAGAAATATTCTTAACTGGAATCAAAGCGTTCCCATGTGAAGCATGTTTACTCGAAATTCCGATAATGACAGAATACCGCTGAGTAGAAATTGATTAAAGTAGACAGTGGTTTAGGGATTGGGCATTGTATCTTCTGAGAAGCGATTTTAAAGCTTCAAAATCTCTGCGAACAGTCTTCGACTTAATTATTTTTTTTCAAATTTTTCCTCCTTACGAAATTCGAACAACTGAGTAAACCAGCGGAACGATTATGAATGAGAGGATGAATTTTTCTTAGGAATCGTAATGTCTTCAATTCTCCTAAATTCGACATCATTTCTGAAATACTTGGTGAACCGAATCCTCCATTAATATTTTAATACTTCGAATTGCGCCTGTGATAATTTGGTTCCAGACGACAACGGCAGTTTCTGAAAGTGTGAATAAAGTTGCTTTGATGAGGGTCGTATAATTTATCAGTCGAATTCCTTGGCTCGCAATAAAGCCATGCAAATTTAATGAAATCACATGCTAAAATTACTGCGAAATTCTGAGTCTGAATTTATGAGTTAATGTGTTTATTTGCCATTCCAAAGTGTAAGTTTTGTCAAGGAATGCTTAGCATGATTCTTTAGAACAGATATTTACAAATCGATCTTTCGTAAGAACGAATGAATAAATAAAGAGGACAATCGATGACATCCAAAATGTCGATTTATAAAAATTTTGGCAAGAAATTCATGCTAATGTAGGGACATTTTTTGGCGAATTTCTGATTACTTAATCAAAGATTATGATTCCAGATGCAAAACACTTGAGCGGGGAAGTCATTTGACTAAGGCCTCAAGAATTAAATACAGGAAATCCTAATCGTATATTTTTATCGCCATATAGATGCCATTTAATACAAAATTACCAATACGTCGTCTGAAATATCTTGGGCCTTGCTTCAAAAGTAGAAGCCAAATGACTGAAAGTATCAGATGATAAAACCATAAATAATCACTTATACTGAAAGCCGAAGCTTAATTATGCCGAAGTGGAGGAATTAAAGTGCACTAAAAAACAGTTTTGAGGCATAAACAATGCACACTCCAGTTTAAAAAAGAATTTGACAGTCCCATTCTGGAAGACGAAAAAAGTGGCAGGAAAATGCACAACCAAACTGATTTAACCATAATTCAATAGAAAAGGAAATTGTGCTTTGGCAACAAAGTCTTACGAGAAGTTAACCTCCATTGGCAGAGTCTTTGGCAGTCTCAGTCAGACCTGCAAGCTAATTTTACTCTAAAAGTGCTTTAAGCACGTCGTCCATAAACTGGGCTTACTAAGGGGGCCATTAGTGTTATCTCGAGGACTGCCAAAAGAAGTGGTAGTAGTAGGAGTTCGAGGACCAAAAATTGGGGCTGATTTGTCACGTCTAATTTTTCTGAAAAAATATTTCGTTATGTCTAATAGAGCTAAACATCAATTTTACATTCAGATATATCCTAATTAATCAAATTACGTTTTACAGATGAAAAACCCTGCTAACATGGTAGTTTTGTGAGTTCACGGAAGGTGGAAAAATCGGTAGTTAAAGCAAATAGAAACATTCACTCAGTTTACGGAGACGAATGTAAACGTGATGAAGGAACTTGCAGAAGGTGGTTTAAGAAATTAAGTGGAAGTTAAAACTTCACCCTCGACGAATGGGAAAATCGAACCGGTCGACGACCACATGAGTTGGATGATAAGCTTCTTGAAGAAGCAGTCCTTGAAGAGAATTCTGTCTTTTCAGTTAAGGGGTTGACAGTTAATGTCAGTTCATACCAGACAGCTGTTCCTCGTAAGCTTCAAAAACCTGGAAAAATTCCTAAACTTGGAAAATGTGTGCCTATGCATGAATCGTCTGAAAACAACCAACTCAAATCACGAATTGAAATCTGCACATCCCAGCATTCTCGACAACTCGTTTCACCTTTTTGGTGGATAAGACCTGTGGCAGGTGACGAAAATGAATCTCATTAAAATGTTAAGGGCCGTAGACAGGTTTGGGTACGACAAACGCCCTCCCCCATACGTATCAAGAATCGCTTCACAAAAATGAAAGATAGGGGGAAAATTCCTCATCCGCCGTACTCTTCCGACCTTGCTCATTCTTCAGACTACGACCACTTAGTTAGTAGCTTACAAAATCATTTGAAAAAAAGCAAGTTTTACAAATCAGGATAAAGTTAAACCTGACATTAAGACTTATTGCAGTAATACTATTAATAGACTTTTTAGTAGATAGAAGAAAGTCAAAAATTATCGGAGAATGTGCATTGATGATGATGAAATCTTTAAATAATTGTAACAGACATAACTTATGGAAGGTCGAGTTATGGCTGAGCGTAACTTTCTGGCAAACCTCGTTACCTAGGGCTTTACTACGGTTGTCAGTAATCTGATATAAACCAAAATACTTCTATAAATGCGGAGGCACCACGCCAACAGTAGAGGACCCATCCAATGATAGGACAGTTAGGAGGAATTTAGCTTACAGAATTCGAGGAGTGTGCTCTGGACTCTAGTGCTTTTGATCGTGGTCAAAGAACCGCATTATTGGTTCTTCTGCAGAATGCTTAACTTTATTCGTACCGCTTTTGATGTGTCTTCTATCCGAATTTGGTCACTGCTACGTTTTTATGAAAAGCAGCGGAGTTCCTCGTTGAGTGTAGCAAACTTAGTGGCGAAGTCTGAAATATTTTTGCAATGCAGTATAGTCCGAGCTCCAATGCCCGTGTCTTTAAATACCTTCTTCCGCAGATTTTTGAGGAAATCTGTGTGTGTGAGCGCAGTCAGATTGTTTGATATGCTGGCAACTTCTTGCCAAACACAATTCCCCAGTTTTTGACACCCAATTATTTCGTTTATTGCTAAGCTTTGGTCACTGAGAAGAGATCAATATCTTCTCCTTACTTCCATGAATCAGTTCTCTTTTTCGTCACCTTTACAAATGAAGAAGTGTTTCGACTTTAATGAAGCGTTTTATATGAGATTGCCTTGAAGTTATTAGAGAAAATCTAACATTATTTTGCAGAAGTTATTTTGAACACTCCGTAATGCCATATACCATGTAAAATTATAAAACAATCTTTAAAATATATTAACATCTTCTAAGCACCATTAGCGAAGTTACACAGCGAAGTAAAACTGGCTTCCGGTCAAGCACGTTATAAGTAGTGTCTTTTACTTTTAATTTTTAGTTTGGTAAAAGAGGTAGGCAGACACGAGCTGAGTGTGTGAAAAAAAAACTAAGAAACGCTAGAATATTCAGCAGACATTGATGATCCGATTATCTGAGGAGTGAGTGGGGTGGTACCTCTGAGTTTATCCGCACTCAGCGTGTCGCCCCATTTAGGTACTTTGGCATAAGTATACAGGTGCCTTTGTAGTGAGGAGATAATGACCTAACGCGAAAGCACACTCTCTTAGATGATTTCAAAGAATATTTTTTCCTCAAAATCAGAAAAGGCCTAAAATTTTAAAATTTAGAGCAGATTTAGAATAATTTTTCTTGAAATAAATAAAGCCTCGACTCCCCAGATTTTTGGAAATAAGAATCATTTAGTGCGAGGTGACAAAGTCTTCAGCATAATGCAAAAAGCTTTTCTTCCTTCTCCTTCCTTTTTCTTCCTTCATGCTATAGCTCATAATAGATTTTAAAAATGGCTGCTCTGGTAATCAAAAATTTAAAAAGTTCTACTGATAACAATATCTATTTTCTCATTTAATTATTATATTGAAAGTGCAAATAAACTACTAGCATGTTTAACCTAAATGTAATCAAATTACCTAACGGGTATTTGGTCAAAATATGCTCAATAAAATAGTCAATGTGATATTCAAAATATGCCAAGTATATAAAGAAGTTACACTATATTTTTTATATTAATGGCTTAGTAAGAAAAGGTTATGCTTCCAATAGACGACCGTATTTGAAAAGCTGCTACTTTATGCCAGTAAAATCTGGCTAAGATAGGGCTAACTAGCATATGTGCAATTGCCATGGCAACCACTGCAGCATTCACAAAAACGCATGGAAAGTATCTTAACTCCTTAGTATCTTCGTTATTCTATCATTAGAGCTAAATAAAAGACGAAATAGAGAACTTCAAATATATCAAGTATACTCAAATGATAGATTTTTCACCTAAAATCGCTAAGTATATTCAAAAACTTAAGAATTTAAAAACCGCTCAGATGATCAGGAGCTAAAAGATGACAAAATTTCATAGAGGACTGGGTATCGTTCTGTTAAGTACAGTAAAAATACATTAGTGATAAGAAATCCTTAAATTTTAAATACCCAGCAAGATACCAATTTTAAAGTTTGGGTTAATCAAAGTTCAAGTCTATTACATCCCATTTTCGTATTGTTTCTATTGTTTGATTTGTTATAATTGTTTGTTTTTGTAGAAGGCTATACATTGTCCTAGACGACTTTATAAAAGAAGAAGCCAGCTGGTTTTCTTCACATTTTGTCTTATACCTGTTAAGTTTCAAATATTTTCTCAATGCAAAAGTGCATTTCACATGAAATTGTTGATGACATTCGTGTATTTTATATGATAGGTTTCGCTACTGAAAATGTCAAACGCCGCACTGATTGCTGAAGTTGTCAAGTTGATGGAATCGGACAGCTTTCAGGAAGCTTATGAGAAGCTCAAGCCAGCCATCAGTGACTATAAAGGCGTTGATCTAGAGCTGCTTTGGCGTTTCGCTTGCTGCTGTCGTTTTCTATGTAAGTTCTTTGAATTAGTTTCGCATTTACTGATTTAGCTCTTGGTATGGGAAGAAGGGAGAAGAGTGAAAAAATGGCATTGATCAAGGAGGGTGAGGCTGCCATGAAGTCCGCTGTTGAACAGTACCCCAATGAGGCGATGAGCAATACCGTGGGTTAATATATTGCGAATTTGATTTAATGTGTTAGTGGTACGGCGTCATGCTGAACTACAGATCAAAGATGGAGGGTGTAAATGAAAGAATCAAGCTTGCCTACGAGATTCGGAGCTATTTTGATGTATGTCATGACAAAATTTGAAATGACGCATGAATTAAATGCTTTTATAGAAAGGTCACAAAGCTGATCCCAATAACTATTACACAAACTACTGTCTTGGAAGCTGGTGTTATACTGTAGCTGATTTGGGCAAAGTTGAACGAGTTTTTGCCAGCACATTCTTTTCAGCGCCACCGAAATCCACATTTGAGGAGGCACTGGGATACTTCCAAGCTGCCTATAAAGGTACTTGGATTTTTGGCTTTGTTATAAGCATGTTTTAGCGGACCCCAATCAACTACTGAACACGGCACTACTCGCCTTGACTTGCAAGAAGCTTGATAACATGACGGAGGCCAAGAAATACGCTGAAGAGGCCCTCAAGCTTCGCGCCAGAGACATTGAGATGGAAGAGGTGGGTCAAGATGTGTTAATGCTCATCGATTTACTCTATAGGCCAAGGAGCAATGCAAAAAACTCGTCAAGTAATCGAGGAATTGACCAAAGCAAAATTATTCTTCTGGTCTTCTCTAGTGTGTATCCCTGGTTTTCATTTATGATTAAAACAAAATCCAATATAAATACGAACTCATTTATAATGTGGTGGTGTTGGTGGGCGGAATGATTAAGGATTCATTTAATACTCAGTATTTTTTTGGGAATCCACTTTAAAAATTGTATTTATACTACGTTCGTAGTATTGTAATTAGATAGATTGTAAATTTTTCGCCAATTTTGAATTATGACTCATCATTTTAAATGCAATTTTTTTGTTTTATTTTGTCATGCAACTCCCATTTACTCAAGTCTGGAACAGGGCGGCCCTTTTCTACATTCTTGCTAAATTTAACCTAGAGCGAAAGGAGAATTCAAGCATGAATGAAATTAATAATAGACAGAAACATTATGGCAAGACTGAGGTTTTTCTCTCTCTTTTGAGATGATTCTAGTGGTTTTATTCTAAGCATTTTACTACTTTGAAATACATTTTTTTAATATAGAAAACTTGTACTCCTCTTTATTGATTTATTTTTAATGTTGTTAGGGCTTAGTGGGCCTGTAGATTTCAGTCTCCAGTTACTTCAGTTTTAGCTGTGCATAATCCGATCCACCGATGGCAAGTTCTTCCTTCTATAATGGGTTATTGTTTAACAACCAATTTTCCACCTATTATTTAAGGCTGTCACCAGTCAACCAACACTTGCCAAGGTGGTTATTCAGCGGTGCATTGATGTGGGCACCACTTGAAAATACTCTTCAGCACTGATATGGAGTTAACTATGGCAGACAGGGAGTTTGGAGAGGACTGTGTTGACAAAGGCGGGAGCTTCAAGATCAAAGTGAATAGATGGAAATAGTCGATTAGTTTTTCTCACTCCATTCTCTGTTCGATTAAGTCCCGGCACACCGACGTGGGGAGAATAGGATCTAAACGGTTTAAATAAAACGAACAATTTTTACTGCACTGGATTTTCGTAACAGTGAATCTGTGTCTGCGAAAATTAGTTACGTTTTTTTGTTACTGATTCAAAATGTCGTCCCTAATAGTTGCAATCTCCATGGAAAGCTAAGAGATTCGAGAAAACTACGAATTTTCTATTTTCTCCTTAGAAGTAGTTTCAGTTCCTTTATAAAAGAAATGCTGAAAAGATTCGTGTTACTTTTAATCAACGAAGGCTTGTTTGAGATTATTAGAGCAAAAGTAGGCTGCACTGTGCATTATCGAGCGTGCTTGCAATTTTAATTGCATTAAATAAGTCACTTTCACAAAAGCCATCCTACTAGCATGCCTGGGACCATAAAGAAAAACCTTCTGTTTGGATTTCTAGGTCTCGTCAGGAAATATGAGCGTAGTTTTTGACGAATAATTCAGTATATTTGAAAGAAATGAAAGAAACAAGACATTCATCAAAGATTTTTACTCAAGACTACCGCCACTAGCAGTGATGACAGCATCATTTTAATTCAAGGAGCAAGGACCGTGATTGTAGCAAAGGATCTCCTCAAAAAGTGCAATAACTTTGAGGTCATAGTCGTGAACTTGATTAATAACTTGTTTGACTTTTTCCTGAGTCGTGACAGGATGCCGAATCCTGCCACTCCCAGAGGGAATCACTTGCTGTTTTCAGCTTTTTAATTTAACAAGATGCTCTGTGTAAGTGTTCGCCACTAACTCATAGTCCTTGAATTTGACCTTAAAAGAAACATTCCAGCAACTGTCGAAGGCTTTTGTGCAAAACTTGCAGTACTTGAATCAGGAAGCAATCGTCTACTCCTGTTTACGCTATGCCAAACTTAATGAGGTTTTTGGAAACTCTTCTATGGTCACAATCGGCTGGTCAAGATCTCTGACTTTCATCGCTCCGGTCCAGTTAGATTCTCAGAGGAGGGAACTTTCTTAATTCCTCGAAGATATCATCATCAATGCACTTTTCCTGATTATCCACAACTACCTCCCATCTATTAACTAGCTCATTTATGACTTCATCATTGAAAAATTATTTTTGTTTTGATTCGAAGAACTCATAAATGCCAGTTTCAACATCTTTCGACTGCGTTTCAAAAGTTATTTCTTTCAAATGAAGAATCAAATTCGAGACACTCGGGAGAACGAGGGATTTTCTTCCAACCAAGTTCCTCCATTTTTGAGACATGATTCTTGCTATCTGGGGTTGGGTATTGACCGAATGAAACATCACTTCTTTACGACTCACTAGGCAGTTCTTTTTCCTCCCAAAGATTGGTTCAAACGGCCCAATTGCTCAAATGAGCATCAGTTGTTGCTCAATTATGTGGCAACAATTCAAAGTGCATTATTCCTTGGCGATCCCATTAGATTAACAGAAGAACTATTTTTTCATAAAGTTCCTTCCTCGGTGGCTGTGGCTGGGTTCTTTCCCTTTTACGACTCCACCACATGTCTACGACGCTTAATGTTTTGATAAAAGACCTATTTTTCGTCAGTCGCCAGTGACAAGCCAATGCACTAAAAATGATGAGACAAGTTGGCAAGAATAGAGGAGAGAAGAGCAGATATCAACACCAGATTTGGGTTGCTTTCAGGCCTATTTTAACTCAACTGATAAAACAGGATAAGCTTCTTCAAGATGCAGCTCATCATCAAACTCAACTGGAAGATGTCCGATCCTAATATCATCTTCAAGGAAGGTGAAATCTCCGCTTCTGAATTTCGCAAATCATCTCCTTTAGGTTCTCCATTCACGCATTCCTCTCTACGAACTGAGTGATTGTTTCTGGCCGCTTCGGCTGCTGAGCTTCCATTCTTGAAGTCAACAAGCATTATCTATGTACTAGCACTTCCATGTACGCAGAGTTCTGATTAAGGAAAAGCTTTATTTTGTTGTTCTTTAAAATAATATTCGATTAGTTCAAATGCTTCTTAGTCTAAAAATAATGTTAGGCTCATAGACATAATATAGCATTTTCTAAATTGCGTTCAATTTATAAAGGGTAAAATTCGAAGAGAACTTATGGGATGACCTGATAATTACGTCTGAATGGTAGGCAGCCGGACTTCAGCTGACTGTTTCGGTTAAGTTCTCAGAAGTTCCCATTGGTCTGCATCTGACGTCATACTGCCATTCGCTCCACCTCGTTATAGTAACAATAGAAGTGCCGTCGACATTAAAATGTGTAAGTCCGCACCCTATGGAGGTATGAAGAACCTTACATGCTTAAGATGCTTACAGGACCCCAATCTGAATCAAGCATGGTGTCATTTTTAGCCTGATAGTGACAGGTTTATCCCCAGAGTCTCTTCCCATTGAGCCACGTATTCCGGACGCTTAGTTTATTGGCTAAACAGAAGTGCACTTCAGGTACCGCATTATAGCGGATCTTGATGTAGTCCACAGTCTGCGTAGCATCCATGCTAAAGCCTGCATTTGAAGTAGCTTAGTGAGTTTTGAAATGTCACGAGCACATTACTCTCTGCAGAGTAGACTCAACTACTAATTATGAACCTCACATGCCTTTTTGTTCCCTGGATAATAGCTGTGAAAATTCAAAGAAGGTACGAATCCATTACCTCCAGAGAACATTCTAGACTACCAAATTCAAATGCCACGCTACTGCACCATCATCAGTGCAGAGTCCTCCTTGACTAGAGCTCCAGCTTCAAGAGGCTTTCTCAGCTCAAGAAGCTTTGAAGGCAAACAATTATCGTATTTCATGACATTGTTAACTATGCTTTTTCCTTTGATCTAGCAAAATAATTGGGCATATACCTTTGTAGGGCTGATAATCCCGCATAAACTATAGCTGTAGGCAAGGTCAACCGCCGTGTAAAAAGGCCCGCATGCACCCCAGTATGTCAGAAGTTATCGCTAGCCTTTAGACGAAAGTTTAGGCTAAAGCTGTTCACATCTTTATCTACCTTAGCTGCCCTCCCTGAGAATCGAATCCAGACTTCTAGTCTCTAGAATACGTGGCATTCCTTTAAACCAGCGGTATGGCTGCCTATGGGCTTGAATCCTTTCAATAATGGCCTTGAAATTTCAATCAGTCATGCAACATCTTCTGGCGTCACATCCACATTAATCATTTATATCAATTCGACAAGAAATAAGCTAAAATGAGGTTCACAGTCGATGAGAAGAAGAAAAAGAGGTTAATGCGGTATACGAGAATTATCATCGTCGTTCTAATAAGTTCAGAAAAAAGACAAATTAGTGAAGCCATTTTCGTGAACAATTCTCCTCTCATTTTCAGTTTATATTTTTAATTTAAACAAAATTCAACTGTCTCATCCAGACGATATCACGGTATGGTCATTATCTGGAGTTGATTTTATACTTTACTTAATTGAGGGCGACTACTTAACGACCATTACCAGGGAGATAACACTATTGTCAGTTTCTACTAGACTGACAATGGTTTCCAAGGAAATGTGGCTTTCCAGCCAACGAAGCAGTGAAAACATATACTTATAAGACAATGGGAAAGTTGTTAGGCTTCTATAAATATTTACGGCTGAGATTTGAAGCCTAGTATAAATTCCGCTGGAAATAAAAAGCCGAAACACATCTCCTCTTTCCTTGCTCGTGATTTGACAGTGAGGTTCAGGATTTAGAATAGGTGTGAATATACTGGCACGGCTATCTGCATTTTCTAAATCACTGGAAGTGGATAATTTGCTCTATTTCGTCGCAGAAACAACCATGAGGTGGTTTAGAATACTCTTTGGTCTTCTATGCATGAACCAATAAATCCACTTAATAGGATTTTCGACAACTCCGTTTCTTCTTCTTCTTCTTCTTCAGAGAGCATTCATTAGCACTCATACTTAGGTTGACTTATTAGCACAGATGTTTAGTTAAGAAAAGGAATGCCTAAAACTTGCATTTAATATTTCAGGCATTTAACATTAAAATGCCAGTAATACGTCCTTACTGCATTTAGCATGACAATGCATAAATGCATTTATATAGCTTGTTACGTGTGGAAATTGCATTAAAGTTGAAACATACTTCAAAAGATGGTTTCAGTTTATTTAATCAAGTTATGCATTGTCTTTGATGCAAGCTAATGCATTCATGGTATTTCGGTCTTTTGTTGCTGTTTAAGAGACAAAATAGTGCAGCAGTTCTTTCTTATATTCGCTAAACTTATGATGAAAATTATGTTTCATTACATAAACGACAATAGTACTGGGGAATCTCAACTTTAAAACGCAAATCGCAATTAACGGTACAGTTGGCCATTTGCATTGAAATAGACGATTATGTTCGAAGTTATATTGCTAATTTGCAATTAACTAATGATTGGTGCAAGGTCATAAACATGTCCAAATGCATATAAAGGAGATTTAAACCCTCTTTCTGCATTCCATGTGCACAGAGATCGAAAAATATGGCCTAAAAATAATTTAAGATTCTACTTGATTGATCATAAATGACAGCTCAAGCTGTATCTCATAAGTTGCTGTTGCCTAAATTTCACTTTTCCACAGCAGACTAATAGTATCAGCGACACACTATTACGTCAGTACACTCCATTTGTAAAACAAAATCGAGAGCATTATGGGCAATCAAGGCAATGCAACGCCAAGAATATTCAAAGATTTAAACAAATCAAGTGTAAGGATCAAAGTGAGAACACTAGATATCTTTAGCCTAACATAGCTGACATAGATTACCTGTTCAATTGTTCTATTGCTCAAAGACATTTTCGCAGTGAAAGATAGGGAACTACTGGTTCTGAAACACAACAAACATAAAAGAGCCCTTTGCTAAATACATGAAAAGATAAAAATCAAAGCCAAATTCGCCCTTTTTAAAAATTTTAAAAAAATTTGGTTTTATTTGAAGCATAATTAGGCTAATTTGTAATAATCATATCCCTCCATAATTGTTTATCGTGGCCACAATCAAAGCACTAGGTGACCTTGACTCCGCATTCGGATTTACTTTGTGAGCTGCTGCTGGTCGCTCTCTGCCTTTGTAAGAGATACTTAGCAAGTACCATTTTTTAAGTTTTCCTTGTGCATTTTAAGGTTTTTAAAGCCATGTCTTCAGCCAGCTCAGAGTTGCTTGCCGAAGTCGATAGCCTTGTGGATCAAGGAAAAAACCAAGAAGTATATGATAAGCTGAAAAGAGCTGATGGCAATTATGATGATATGGAATTAGATCTAATGTGGAGATTAGCGAGATCTATTCGATTTTTGGTTTTGACCAAAGGCGTTACTGAAAAGAAGGAAAAGCCCGTCTGGATTGCAGAAGGTCTCAAAGTTACTGAAGCTGCTATTAAGAAGTATCCAAATGAGTGCCTCAGCAACACTGTAGGATTTTTTGGTAATTTAAATCTTTTCACAGTGGCACGGTGTCATGCTGAATGTCAGGTCTCAGGAAGAGGGTATCAGGAAGAAGATTGAACTGGGCTACGAAATTCGCAAATTCTTTGATGTAAGATCCTAAATCAACGTTGATTAATTTTATACACAGAAAGGATATGAAGCCAATCCCAAGGAATACATCACGCTTCACTGCCTTGGTTCCTGGTGCTACGAGGTAGCTTCCCTCGGTCGACTGGATAGGCTTTTTGCTTCTACCTTCTTTGCGACTCCACCAGAAGCCTCTTTTGACGAAGCTTTGAAGTTCTACCTCGAGGCAAATGAAGGTATTATTCTATTCCTAACGTCAAACTGCGTCCCTGTAGCTGAACCCAATCACGCTTACACCGTGTGCCGTATTGCTCTTTGCTACAACAAACTCGGAAAGAAAGAAGAAGCCAAGACTTGGGCCAAGAAGGCGACTAAACTTGAAGTCAAAGACTCAGAAATGGAGGAGGTGGGTAAATTTTTTATCGTGACTATTCTTTACCCATATTCCAGGCCATGAAGGAATGTCGGCGCCTGACGAATTAGTGGATATCGTATTCACTCCTGTCGGTGATCGTGTTACCTCAGCCGTGTCACTATTTTTTCATGTAATAAAATCTTCCTACGCTGCTTTGCTGTTTTTTGTAAATGTGTTAGCTGTTGGAGTGATTTTAAAATCCGTTATATTCCCCTGGTGTAATTGGTATTTTTAATCTAGCGTGGACCCGAAATATTTGTGCCTGATTTTAAGAGCTGCGGAATATACCGAGGAATCAGTCTTGTTACTCTGGTAAAATAGTGTTATTTTCCGTTGGCCTGAGACAAAGTGTGTGTTGTAGTTGCAATTTAATGGATGAAAGAGTATATGTATTAGTTAAAACCTAATAGAACCAGTTCAATATGTAACTGCTAAGTTCAGGTGTGTGGTCGATGTCTGGAAAATCCAAATTCATCTGAACTGGATTCAAAATATCTGTCCAGCCAATATAGATTCCGTATAGATATTTACGCAATTTTGCCCCAGATATTTGCACTCTCAGATACGTACATTTTTCCTCAATCTCTAACTGCATCTACTAAATGTATTTTTCCAATAAGAAGAGGATCCATTATTAAAAGACCCTACGATTTATTCATTTGTATTTGGTTTTTATTTATCTACTCTCAATTTAAATTGTAAATTCCTTATTAGATACTTGAAGAATAATGACCAACCAACCACGACTCTAACACTGACGAGTAACACAAGACAATATGTGCTTGTTGAAGGCGACAGAACAATGGAGGTTCAGTTGGGTGCCTCTCTCCCCCTTGTAACCTGAATGAGTCCTTAAACTAGAGCACCAATTTATTCATTCAGGCCCTAGAACAAATGTCAAACCTGTCTGTTTTCACAGTGATGAATGTAAGTATCAAAAAGGACTTTTGAAATAGCACAAAGAACTCGCATTGATTCAATGAGCTTTAGTTTTCTGCTATAACTTACCAATCGCCTTTCATTTCTAGACTAGACAAAGCCACTTACGCTTAGTTATCCCTCACAAGGGACGCGTAGGAATCAAGGCGTGCTACATCACTCCTTAGCTGTTGGTCAGGCGTACGTTTACTAGTTGCATAGCAATTTGCTAATAATTATAGCAAGTACGGACTTGCTCTAACGTTAGACCTACAAAGCTAGGGCTCTTATATGGGCCGCATTTTTTTCGCACATCTATCGTTTTTAAATGAAGATTCTGAAGGCTACTTCTTTCAATTAATAAAGATTCGCTCTATTTATCAGCTAAAGTAATCAAGCATCCGGCATTGCGTGTGGCCAGTGCATTCAATCATTCTGCCAAATTTGCTTGGCATTTGCAAATGTTTTCTGGTGGCTACACCTACTAAATTATAAACAGGTTGGAGATTTCGGGTAGGAGGATTAACACACTGGATTCTTGGAAGTGGGGGAAGGGCCAGGCCGAAGAACTTTTAATAGACAGGGCCGATGAGATCAGAGCCCACATCTGGCTGTGGGAAAAAGGAGATGATATGGTGGGGATTTTAGAACTAATCAACTTCCGAAGCACAGTCTAACCGCCCTGAGTTCATTCAATCCAATTGTCGCTCCTTTGACCCATGGAAAGATTTACAAGAAGATAGATGTATTCCACGAAAAACATAAAGACCAGCAACTCAGGTAAATGTACTTACAGGTCTGATGACCATTATGGAGAATTCTGGAATACGGTTTGGGGCCAAGTTGAAATTGTATTCTCATGTCATTAAAGTGGGTTTTTTGGGCTTTTTATTGAGTAAATTAAAAATTGGGAAGACTGACAAGGAAATTTTCCATCAAAATTTCCAAAGGTGAATGACGAAATAGGATCCTTCCATGATGTTGTTTCCTTACCGATTCTTAATCAATGCTTTTTACATTTTAGTTCTTTAAAATCCGAGTATAGTAAATTCAATTTACTGTTCTTTGATTTTTAAGGTAAACTAGTAATAGCCTCTGAATCCACTCAGACGTTTGAAATTTGAAATTGATGGCTTATAAAGATTCACATGGGAGGGAGCTATTGCCTTGATTGTCAAGTTCTGGGCTCATAATCATAGCGGTGAATTCAGTTTTCATATACTTTGATAGCTTTCGCTGGCAGAAATTGCTCTTCCCCAGCTTCAATTTTGTTCAACACCGTTAAGAAGAGATCATTTCGAGGGTTCTTTTGATTAATCTACAACAACGTTTTTAGGGCCTGCTCTATGATTCTGAAATCTTGCTCAGTCCCACAATATAAGCATAAAAATGTTTTTGCTTGATGAAAAACCTTGCTAACGTCTAAGTACCCAAGAATTATTTGAGGGATAATGCTGTATGAGTTCAAGATCAGAAACTTAGCAGCCGTTGACGTGGCTAGACACATTCACCCAATTCAAGGAGAAGAATGTGTGAATGAAATAACCTGCAGAAGATGATTTGCGAAATTTAGAAGAATAAATTTCACCAGCCATAGAGATGAAAATGAAGAAACCTGTTGAGTTGAAAGTGGCTTGGTTAAAAAATATAACAGATCGTCGTCAAAGCAGGAAGGGCTTGAAAGTGACATTTGTGAGTTCTTCGGATCAAAACCAAATGAATGTTTTAATAAAGGTATAAATAACCTTATTGATAGATGAAAGTCATAGGTAATCAGGAAAATTGCATTAATGTTTGAAGTTTAAATTAAATATAACATCTGATGACTAGTTTTATTTATTCAAAAGTCGAGCAGAACCTATGGAACGACCTGCTACATCACAAGTGGATATTTCCAGCTGTTTTCCATTTAGCGTCAGAGAAGAAATCATCAGCCATTCACTGGTAAATGCGGGACGTAAGTCCAAGCATGAACCTCGAAACACGGCTGTACTACTCCACGTCATTCATACGCATATGCACATTGACCGAACATAAATAACAACCTGGCGCCAAGGTAAACTCGTCCGATTAGTAGCACCAAAGGTGTCCGCACCTATTTATAGTTCTTCAAATGCCTTTCTATCAGATTACACTATTTTCACTTGAGTAATCGAAACAAATTCAGGGTACTGGATACCCTAATTGCATAGCTGAAAAGACTTGCATTAGGTGAGGATCCAGTAAATTAACATGAAATTAATGAACCGAGAACCTGCTTCACCCCAAAGAAGCCCTTTAAACAACAGTATGTGTACTCACGTCTTGGTTAAGACACGATTTCAATGGTACTTACGACCAAATGAAATAAGTAATTGTTTTCACTACAGTTTCATTATTGCTTACGAAAGCCATTAATTTTCACCAGACAAGGGATATATACATGCAATGATTTTGTTGTCATAAACGTTGACTCAGACATGCTTATTATTAGTTAATAACAAGAAGTAATATAAGACTAATGTTTGGCTTTGGCTTGTACTTCTCTTTGTATCGTTCTTTTCTATTTTTTCCTGCACATATGTCCAGTAAATATATTTGAGTTCCAGTATGTTCAAAATGAAAAACATGCAACCACCGATAAATGCACGGTGAAACACACAAAGATCCTACCTATAGAAAAAATACATTATTGCGTTATGCATTATTAAAGTGAAAAAGACACAAATATCATATCTTTTGCAATTTCCTTAGACAGGGGTTTGTATTTTTCGAAAAAAAAATATAATGAGAACCTGCCAACCGCATTTGCATAAATTCATGCTACAAATCCACAAATGAAATCACTAATTCTCACAAGTGCACTTTCACTTTTACCGCGATTGTGAAAGTAAATTTACTACTACGTGCTTTAAACATGCAAGTTCTGACACCGAGGTGATGCCGTCATTTTAACATTGACTCCTATTGAAATAAAGCAGGAAAAATACCAATGAACCACGATCCGTTGGTACAAGTTGGAATCCGAGGAGGCAGATAAAAAGGTGAGCTTTTTAGGAGTTGCATTATAGTAAGGTGATGGAAAAGAAGGGTATAGCTCTCATTGATCTGTCCCTCGAATATGTATAAACAGTTAGTTATTTGTTTTGCTCCATGACTAGAAGAGCACTTTATTTCCGAACCTAATACTTTCTCTTCCTGTTCGCTTACCATTAAGAAGTCTTTTTGTTCCACATCCCTGTATAAAAGTCAGCTGATATTTAATACTGGCTAAAATTAATTATTTCTTGCAGGAGACAAGAAAGAATGGAAAAGCTACGTGGCACTCGTCTCAAGTTACTTACTTACAAGTTACTTACTTACTAAAAATTATATCTTTCAAAAAGTGGAGAGAAAACACATCTTTGAGTCACCGCAAAATTTTTCGCTTGGTTATTTGATGTATCTAGATATCATTAAATCACTTTTAAGTTACTCTCACTTATTTTCTTCATCAGGAAACTACAAATATTTTTTACGCTATCTCTGGTGCTACATGAGCAATTCTATCTTTATAACAGGAACGTAAGCCTAAATTTGGATTGAAGTGGTTTGTATTTTTTTCTTTTAAACGATTCAAGTCCGTCCCGTTTCGAGTATTTTGCAAAGAAGTGAACCATATCTAACTCTCACGAAAACTTAATTTCACTTTTTGGCTTCATAATTGTTACCAAATATCCTAAAAATTCCCTTTCAATGAATACAGCAGACTGAGTAATTCAACACTATTTATTCTGATATCATAAAAGCAAATAACTTTAGCTTGGGTTCGAGTCTACCTACTTTCTTCTATAAATGGTTTATCAAAAACACTTTTAGAATCTTCTGTTCATCGAGTCAATAAATACACAATTTACCTAACCCCTATTAA
Organism: Anomotaenia brevis; assembly: GCA_030710315.1. NCBI lineage: Eukaryota > Metazoa > Platyhelminthes > Cestoda > Cyclophyllidea > Dilepididae > Anomotaenia > Anomotaenia brevis. The sequence continues at coordinate 454,857 of JAUOZQ010000021.1, forward strand.
TTTTGCTACAATTGGAAACACTCGACATGCTCCTATCAATACTTCTGAAAGTGTTCATTGACGTTATTTTTAAATCGAAGCCTGCTCAAAGTGGTCAATAGTTTTGATCAACCCAACCATATTTGCAAACGAACGACAACTTCCCACCTCTTTGGACTCTGGAGTTCAGGTGAGGCTGTAGACCTTGGTATGTGAGCAAACTTTTGCTTAAAAATAAATCAGAGTAGTAAATGCTTTTCCTTCTATGAAATGTGCAGCATATAATTTTGCACGTAATTTTTAATTTCCCTTAATGATAAATAGAACTATCCTTGGACATATTTGTGATTTACATATCACTTTAGGCTTTTTCGCCTTTCATGCTATTGTTAAATGTCAGTTCGGTTCACGGGTTAAATAAACCTTGTTTTTGATGTATTCGATTGCAAATTATAGTTAAAATCGAGTTAATATCTTCTGGCCTCGAACTCGGCAACCGCACCCCTTCGCAACTCCTACGACACATGCGAAGCCTGGTCCCAGACTTAAATTTGGACGACTACGTTCTACGACAGCTGTGGATCAAACGCCTGCCACCCGATTTCACACCCATTTTGGCATTCGCCATGGATAACTTCACGCTCGACCAACTAGCCGAAATGGCTGACCGAGTTTTCGAATACTCGCGCGCATCAAGAGTCCATAATATAACCCATAGGGAACTCACAACCGACCAAATAGCTCAGCGCCTGTCGCGATTAGAGCTCGCTTTTTCGAACAAACGTCACGCTGACAGGTCGAGAAGGCTCTCTACTCCAAGGAGAGGCGGACGGAACGTCTCCAGAGACAACAACCGGATCTGTTATTATCATCGCACCTTCGGTGACGCTGCGAGGAAGTGCCGACCCTGGTGCAGGTACTCTAAATCAACGACACCTAACCAGGGAAACCCCAACGCCAGTCAGTATCGGCGACCGCTGTAACTGGCGAGTCTGTGAGTCGCCTCCTCTATGTCACCGACTGGAACTCATCCTTCAGGTTCCTCGTCGACACCGGTTCCGAAGGATAGCAACGTACGGCCAGAAATTCCTCAACCTTGACCTTGGCCTACGAAGAGACTTCCCCTTCATCTTCCTGATTGCTGACGTCCACCAACCCATCTTAGGAGCTGATTTTCTTTCCAAGTTCGACCTGATCGTCGACATCAAAAACCGATTATTGCGCGACAACCTCACTTACCTCAAGGTCGTCTGCAACACCAACACCTCTAAATCAATCGGTTTACAGTTCCTACACCCCGTTGGTGACAAGTTTTTCTCTATCCTTCGTGAGTTCCCCAACTTATTCAAGGTAACAGCCAACCTCACTGAGGCCAAACATGATGTCAGACATCATATATGCACCAAGGGCCAGCCGGTACACTCCAAGCCGCGCCGTCTCTCCCCAAGGAGACTCAAGGCAGCAAAATCAGAATTTCAACACATGGTCAACCTAGGCATCGTTCGGCCTTCTAGCAGCCAATGGGCTTCCCCTTTGCACATGGTTGCTAAGAAAAACGGTGACTGGAGACCTTGCGGAGATTACCGAGCCTTGAACAAGATCACGGTCCCTGACCGTTATGCGATCCCTCATATCCATGACTTTTCTCTGCACTTGCAAGGCAAGACAATCTTCTCCAAACTTGATCTGGTACGCGCTTACCACCAGATCCCCATGGCTCCTGAAGACATCGCGAAGACAGCCGTAATCACTCCCTTTGGGCTTTTCGAATTCCTTCGCATGCCCTTTGGTTTACGCAACGCGGCTCAGTCCTTCCAGTGATTCATCGACCAAGTCTTCAGAGATTTGGACTTTATCTATTCCCATATTGACGATGTCCCCATCGCCAGCTCAAACGCTGACGAACACAGTCAACATCTAAAGCAGGTCTTCCAACGGCTAGACCAGTACGGCATTGCGATCAATCCGCAGAAATGCCTCTTCGGTCAAGCAGCCATTGATTTCCTTGGACACAATATCGACGCTCGCGGTATTCGCCCTCTGCCCGGGAAGACCCAATCCATCATGGACTACCCCGTTCCTCAGTCCATCAAGAGCCTACGGCGGTTTCTCGGTCTGGTGAACTACTACGGTCGCTTTGTCCCAAACAGCGCTCAGGTCCTTCAACCTCTAACGGACCTTCTCAGAGGAAATCCCAAGCATTTCGTCATGACCCCTGAGGGTGAAACCGCTTTCAACGCCGTCAAGCAACGTCTAGCCAATGCCACATCACTTTCACATCTGGATACTTCTGCAGATACACAGTTGATCCTGAAAACGGACGCTTCATAAGTCGCTGTCGGGGCAGTGCTACAACAGATTGTCAACGGCCAAACCCAACCATTATCCTTCTTCTCCAAGAAGCTGAATCCGGCCCAGACAAGGTAGAGCACCTTCGGTCGAGAGCTGCTCGCAATTTACGCAGCAGTGAAACATTTTCGCCACATCCTCGAAGGACGCCCATTCACCATCCTCACCGACCACAAGCCTCTCATTTATGCGTTCCGTGCTTCCTCGGATCACCACTCCCTGCGAGAGACCCGTCAACTAGACTTTGTTCTGCAATTTACCAGTGATATTCGCTACATTGACGGCAATAGCAACGTTGTTGCCGATGCTATGTCTCGCATGACACTGAATCAAATCGGCAAGACAAACCTCGATCTGGAGGAAATTGCTGCCGCTCAAGAAAGCGACCCGGACTTTAACCAGATTACAGCCAATCCCTCTCTACGTTTCGAATACCTACCCATCCACACCGGTGACGTCAAAATCCATTGTGATGTTTCAACCGGCAAGCCGAGACCCTTCGTCCCGCAAGCACACCGCCGGAAGATCTTCGATCACTTTCATGGATTGTCACACCCAAGTGTGCGTGCGACCACCAGGTTGATCACAGACCGTTTCGTCTGGAACAACATGCGACATGACATTCGTCAGTGGGCCAAACACTGCCTCGCCTGCCAATCCAGCAAGGTCCATAGGCACACCAAGAGCCCGCTCTCGCGGTTCCCACAACCTGATGGCCGTTTTCGGCACATTCACGTGGACATCGTCGGTCCACTCCCTCCTTCAGACTCACACTCCTATATCTTGACCTGTATCGATCGTTTCACACGTTGGCCAATTGCCGTCCCACTCCGTGATACTTCCGCCGAGACAGTCGCTAAAACTTTAGTTGACTCGTGGATCTCCATCTTCGGTGTACCTGCAACCATCACCACCGATAGAGGAGCACAGTTCACATCAGCTCTTTTCAGACAACTGAGCTGCCTCCTCGGTTCAACTCACATACGGACAACGGCATATCACCCCTGTGCCAACGGCCTCGTGGAACGTTTCCATCGTTGCCTGAAGTCAGCACTCATGACCGCTCCCTCAAACGCAAACTGGTCAGAGCGACTGCCCACCATCCTACTCGCACTACCGACGACGGTCAAGGAAGATCTAGGCTGCTCCCCAGCAGAATTGGTCTTCGGTACCACCCTTAGACTTCCAAGAGAAATGGTCGTCGAGCCATCGGAAAAAGTCATCCCAGACCCAACTCCCTTCGTAACCCGTTTGAAGGAACAATTCAAGTTAGTTCGCCTCACCCCCAGCCGAACCGGCGAACGATCTTCCTATCTACCCAAGGATCTTTGGAGTTGCCCATTCGTTTTCGTCCACGTAGACGCTGTCAAAAAGCCACTTCAACCACCCTACGACGGCCCATTCAAAGTCTTAGCCCGTCAAGCCAAACACTTCGTCATTGATCGCAACGGCACTAAGGTCTCCGTCTGCATCGACCGGTTGAAGCCCGCCTACGTCGACTCCACCCCCCACTCCAGCAATGGCAATTCCCAACCCCCCCAATCCTTCCGTCCCACCTACTCCCTCCCCGTCCATCGTTACTGTACCAACTCCCACCCCAGTAACTCGCACACGCTGCGACGTACTGTAACATTCCCGGCCCGCTTTAGTGAGTTTGTACACCAGCTTTTATCGAGCGTTTTCATCGTAGATACAACCAACGCTCTAGGGGAGGAGCACTGTAGCGTGCCTATTAATCTGATTCACGCCGTCCAATAGCAACGGCCCACGCACGTCTCTCAACGCAATTAAGGCTACCCAATAGGAACAACTCGAGGAACCACTCTACCAATCAACGACGAGTTCACCTTAGCCGAAATAAGCTGTAACTATAAATAAGACAACCACCGGCGTGCTAAACGCGCAAATACACGCCCTTGTGCACGACGTGATAGCGTGGTTCTCTCTCTTGGGTTGGAGATTATTGTAGTAGGCACAAACCACTACACTTCCCGTTGGTCCTGTAGGGTCTTCTTCTAATCTGTCTGAAATGGTAGAAATGTGACATTCTGATACTGATTGAAGTTTATTCTTTTTCGTTTTAGGTATTTTACTTGATTCATCTAACATGGCTGCAGCTGATGAGGAGTTTCTTGAGGAAATCGACAAACTCAACGACGAGGACAAGCATGAGGAGGTTTACAATAAACTCAGGCGACCCGATGGCAATTATAAAGGTGTGGACTTGGAATTACTTTGGCGTCTCCTTAGAGCAATTAGATTCTTGAGTAAGTCTGGGACATCTGAACTGAGTACTTCGTCTAGTCTTGACTAAGGGACCGAGCAACAAAAAGATGAAGTCCGTTTGGATTCAAGAGGGACTGGATGTAGCTAATTCCTCTGTTAAGCAGTATCCAAATGCTTGTCTCAGCAATACCGTAAGTTCACTTTCTCATACTAGCTTTGTTAGTGGTATGGCATCATGCTAAGTGTCAAGTCTACTGAGGAGGGTATCAAGGAACGCATCAAGCTGGGTTATGAGATTCGCGACTACTTTGATGTAAGTTTCGACCTTTTTTGTTTTGTCATTCTTTATAGAAAGGCTATGCTGCGAACGCGAATGAATACATTACTCTCCACTGTCTTGGATCCTGGTGCTATGAGGTGGCTTCACTAAGTAGATTCGAGCGCCTTTTCGCGACAACTTTCTTCGGCTCCCCACCAAATTCCAGTTTCGAGGAGGCCCTCGAGTTCTTCCTGGCTGCTAATGAATGTAATTTATACTTTCCTGGTTATTGTTTTGCTTTTTTTCTAGCTAGGCCTAATATGACCTTCACGGTATGCCGAATAGCCCAGTGCTACGATCGATTGGGCAAAAAAGCTGCGGCCAAGGAGTGGGCTCAAAAGGCCATTAAGCTGCGCTGTCAGGACTCCGAAATGGAGACCGCGCAGAAGGAGTGTCGTCGTATTGCCGCTTAGAGATGCTTTTGTAGGGAAGTGGTCACGTTCCAACAAACGCTTCAGTCTTTCACCCTCCCCTTTGCTTTTGTAATCACTTATTCTTTGTACTTAATGACTAAGCCCTTCCCTCAACCCTTTTTTAAATGTTGTCTCGGTTCATAATATTCGCCTAAGTTTGCTTGAAGGAGCAGGTGCATTTAAGGTAACTTTCAAGTTATTCGGCTGTATCTGATGTCTTCTTATTTCAAGCCTTTCAATCAAGCTATGCTGCAGTTATTGGGCAGGTATTTACGAGCTGATTTGGAGTATTTTTGATATTTAAAATGCCATTTCAGTATTCCATATTAGCACTGGTTCGAATGTTGTAACCGTTGTCAAGATGGTATCGACGTCGAACATCATAAATTAACGGGCGAATTCCTGAACCGGATGCCTTTACTGCTCCAAATAGCACCTCTTTTTACCTGAGCGCGACATGGAAAACCAGTGATGATTTTCATATTCAGCTTCAAAGTCTTGCCTCTTGTAATGAGCCGTTGCCTATCAGGGGTAGATATTCCGTGAACAAAATACATGGTCGGCTTCTCTTCAATGACCTCAAACAGGTGTTTATCGACTAATGTTCCGCCCCGCGTGACCTTAGGTCTTTAGGCGCTTTAACGGATATTTGGTTTCATATACATGCACTTCACCCCCCCCCCCTTGAGTTTGAGGACAGATAGTGTGCTTGGGTGAAATTTGATAGTCTCATCAGGAACAAGAGCTCATCAGTAGAAAATGAAATAGTTTTTAAAATAAATTCAATATACAAGGAAATTCTAATACTGTCAAATGGCTTTACTTGAAATAGCTGTAGTTACCTATTATAGCCCACAAGCCGGCCACGTACTCTGAGGCATGCTGGTTTTACCATTTCTCTGAATGAAAAGCTCGCCATAAAAAACATTCAATTTTGTCGATCAGTTGGGTTTTTGTAGCACTAGCGATGCTACGTTTGGTTCCTTTATCAAAAGCGCCCCAAGTAAAACGGTCTGTGGAGACGAGAACTGGCTAGCATCCATTTCTATGGGAAGTTGACCTCTGCTACGCTTGGATGAGTAGTTCAAGCTTCGTGTCAGAGACTGAAATATGAAGTTCACACTGCGACAGAGCCCGCTGCTGCTGCTCACTGCTGCTTGGGTCCTCCGACACTTTTGTGTGCAGCAGCAACTGTGCTCGCTTAGTCAGATCGTCTATTATGTTGTTGACTTTTCCTACCCACCACGGCAACCTTGAGGTCTTTATCAGAATTTTCCAGATCATGCTACTGGATTGTTTCTACGGTGTCCATATTTCGATGGCCGGCATTATGTGTGTGAATGAAAAAGGCCTAAAAACTTTAAAAGAAACGTAGTTGGCTTGAACATCACTTTTAACACATAAGAAAAGGAAACTGAAAAATTTTTTGAATTTAGTTCGAACCTGTATGTATGTCGGGTTTTGTGTGATTGCATAATTCAGGCTTCATATCGATCATATTTATAAGTAACAACATTAATCAATTGCAGCGCTTATGCTCTGTGCTGATGTGGATACTTGTTCAAGGATAGGACGCTAACAACACGAACCAATCAAAAATCGTTTAGTGGCAATTTGTGTCCTGTAACACCTCAACACGTTAACACCTCATCCGCCTTGTGCTAGTCCGTTTCTCCTAATGCAAGTTTATACTTCCATCCTGGGTCTTCTCTTACCTGGAACATATTTGGAAGTCCTTTAAAGTGATAACCACTTTACAATCTTTTCATCCACCCCAGCAGTTCGTGGGCTGTTTTGCTACTTATGGCTGTCTTCACTACGCCATTAGCGCTTACAATAGAGTACCACACATATTACAGCGGCATTTATCAAACTGAAACGAATCTAATCTTATCCGATTGAAGTCATCTACATTTAAAGCTCTTAAATACGCCCAGAAACCGGTAATGCATGAGTGAGCCTGAACTTACAAAGAGGATGTTGATATCTTAAAGAAACGTAAGTCCACAATATCTTCCTTATTCAAATTATCGATTTTTTAAAGAGTGTTAGAATGATTGTTCATTCAAAATAAATTGCCTAATTACTAAAGTGTTGGGTAAATGTTTCATACCAATTCTGTCCGATTAAATATTTCTTTTAAAGCATTTTTCTGAATTATTAGGGGTGAGTGCATTTCTTAGAGCATGCACCGTGATGTACCAACAAAGCGTCAGGATTATCAAACCTAGTAGCGCAAAGCGTCTCCACCGTTTAAAAGCACTCGGCAGATTCCATGTACTCAAATATTAATCGCACCATCTAGTGGTAAGTTTGCTTTCGAATCGTCAAAAACACTGATCGGTGAACTTTTAGTTTTTTTTCAGTTCATATTTGAAACGGTATTCACGGGAGCCGTAGATCAAAGAATCTCATCATTTTACTAGATCCGACTTCCACCGAGTCTTTTGCTCTCGGTGATTTGCGGAGTGGGCATCATCTTTCCTGATGGGCTATTCCGTAATCATTCTACAAGTGTACTTTACTCAAGTATTTATTTCTTTTGCGCAAAGTGGCTGTCAGGTTCTGCAATCACCTTGAATGATACTGACCTTGAATTAATATGAATGCCTGGTCATTCAAAGATTGCATTGCAGGTTTCGAAAATGACCAAAAGTTGTGCCCTTTTTTGTCCCTCGAATGACCTACACTCAATTTTATTACTCTTAATCTATTTGTTTAAAAATTTTTTGGAACAATCAAGATGCAAAAGAACCTATTTATAGCATCCTTACTTAGGTGACACGAGTTTTCTTAACGAGTTCACGATAGTAAATGCAAGGTTAGGAGATTTGGCAATAAGGCATAAATGTCAATGCACCAGTAGAATTTGCAAGGTGCTTTAGTTGTTGAAATTCGTAGTCACGCACATTATACACTGATGTGGTGGTTATCTCGCTTAGTTCAAATGGAACTGCTTAGAAAAAGCAATCAGCTGCCACCATGTTCACGCTACGCTCACGGCTTTTAATATGTAAAGAGTTCTAAGATGATAATTGTTGTAATCGTGTATCATGGAAATATTGCTCCTAAATATATTGCATGATGTACATATTTTTTCCTTAATTTCTAGTGGTTCGGACAAGTCAACCCATAGATAGTCAGTTATTAATGTATTAATTTTAAGCACTTGTGCCTTATATTCTTTTCTCATCTATGGTCTGTATTAAATTTAAGGGTTAGCAACTAATATTTAGCATGCACATTCTCGAATCGTATATCCCTCTTAGTTCAAATTGATCCTTTTGTGGTAAAGCTACTGAAACGTTTCTGGATTACCATCTTGGACTCCTTAATTATTCAAAGTTGAAATGGCAGAGACGGGATAATTTATTAAAGTCCCAAAGCTTATGAAGATACCACTCGAGTTTTGAGGATAATTTTCAACAAGCCCGCGGAATTTCAAAAATCATATTCCTGTGATAAATATAGCATCGAGAAAATCTATTTTATCCACAATATTTTTACCGAAAATGTGACATTTGGAATCAAGTACCATTGGGTCATCAAAATCAGGGATATCATAATCTCCTAGTAAGAATTCAATCGATTTTTACAAGCCAGGTCTGAACCTAACACAAAGGGCTTGTCGGACATTTTTTCAACCGTCATCATGTTACCTCAAAATCTAAAAAGGTGCATTTAAAAAAAATAATGTGCAACTTGGCTTCATTCTCTCTGAGCCATTCTAAGTCCTTTAGTTTCAGTTAACAAAAAGGGATTTAATAGTACCACATTTTCAAATAACCAATTTATATGGTTAGTCATTCCATAAAAGTAGCTTTGCTTAGACTAGAGCATGCTTCCTCTAAAAATTATTTACCAATTTGAGGAAAAGTCTACTAGAGACTGCCTACTTGTGCTTCACTGTTTCGCCGCCGGTCCAAAGTTCGATTTAGCCCCGTCCTTAACTCGGGTCCCTCCAGACCTTGGATATAATCCTCTTTTTAGTATCCTAGTTATTCATTACCTGGCATTTCTCCAATGAAAGTACAGTTAGAACACATTAGAAGAGTAGCTAATTGAAGAATTTTAAGGGCTGAGGAAACTAATTTTACTGAAAATAAACTTTCAACAGTGTTCCCAGCCGTCTGTCGGAATTACCAAGAGAAAGCATTCTCTCTTAGAAGTGTCTCGTTACCAATTTCGTGAAAATTGGGAATACTTAGGATAACACTTAGAGAAGCTATTTAGCCACTTTATTCCAGGGCCCTCGTTAATGTAATATAACAACCTAAACATTAATTGAGATGGAATGTATACTTGCTCACAGTTTTGGAGGTCATGAGCTACCTTACTTCCACCAACCTGTCGATGTACTTTCTCAATATGCTAGCTTTTCTAATTTCCACTTCAGTAAAAATCTTGAATCTCGTTAATGCCACAAAGAGGGTCATCATTCAATAAATATTAATTCATTTCTGCGCAAAGGAAAAATGAACATTTGATTTTATGTTAAATTCACTTTATAATTAAAAATGATTTGCTTAATGGCTTTGTATTGGGTTTGTATTTGGGGTTTCTGCTCTCGGCCTGCGTTCATCTATGACCCTCAAAGTTGCAATAGCAACGGCTTACCCGTGTCTTGCACTCTAAATTTTATCTGCTTTGCTCTTATTGGTCAGTTCCAACTTCCCATTTGCTTTCCGTTTGGCTAACGAGAACCCCTTTTCATTTGGGAGTTATATTAATTAAAGACTTACTTTCCCTTGATTTCATTGGAGGTCATTAAATGAGTAGAATTTCCTGAATGACAACCTCTTAGAAAAAGTACATTAATATAATTTCAATTCCTTTAGTATTCAAGATAGTAGACTTTTTATTGCCTACGGGCTGTCAGTCCCGGAAATTTTTACAGCGCTTGTCGTTTTGTAGCAAAGCTAACGCGTGCTGTAAACACAGAGCTTGAAAGAAGTTGCAATTATCTAAAACTTGGCTGAGACTTCGGCTAATCGCTACTTTGGAGTGCTCCTGAACTTCGTTTCCAAGACATTGATGTGAATATCTCAAAGGTGCCCTTGCAACCCTTTTTCATTTCGAAACAAAATCAAAGCGTCAACTAAATGTTAAAATTGCTAGGTGATACCCTCAAGCTGATCTCTTTGGAAAATTCAAAGTCTACAAGTGAAGCAAGTGTTAATGCATTTTATAATTAGGATAATTTTAACAAAACCTCCCATATGAGAATGTATGAGAATTTGGGAAGACCTCCTTCACCTGTTGCGTAGAGGCGGCTCTCAACAGTAAACTATGTCGCCGAAATGATGGATCGTCTACATATTTCCAGTGCATTAGCGAAATGTTCCTAAAGTAATGTTTATGAAGAAGCCAATCGAAAGAATGTAAGAAGAGTCAGCAATCTTTAATAAAACTAATGGAGTTTGGAGCAAGAAAAGCCCAGTATTTTTTTACAAACATAGGATTTTAAAGGTATAAATGGAAAATCCAGAATAGTAGAAGTCAGGGCCAACATTATGAATCACCAGACTTGTGATTATTTTATATTAGTATTGAAATGCCAATAATATTAAAGCATGCTTTGCTGGAATTTTCTTTTGCGAATCGGTATTTCATTTCGAAGGAGTAGAAAATAGCGAAAGTTATCAACTGGGGACTGAGCAGGATTCCGAATGCTCCCATTATGCTTACGATTGCACAACCACTCTTCAAATCAAAGTAGCCAAATTTTTCTTCTCAATGACATCTGGATAAAAGTTGTGAAGACTTCCGCTTAGTGAAATGCTGCAATATAAATGTTTTCATTTTGCCTATATAAATTTGCATTGAATTAGCACTATTATTTTCCTCTAAAAAGTGCATACAGGCGGAGCACACTTGAAGGGTCAGTTTCACTTATATATAAATGAACAAAAAACAAGGTGGTGAAAAAACAATTTTGTCTCGAGCGGTAGTGTCGCGAACTCCAAATGCGATATCCTTCACTATAAACATCAACAACTGTAATGTTGGAAAATGGCTAAAGGAAAAAAATTATTAAGTAGAAAGTCGTTCATGCTCTATTCGTACTTTTAGGCTGTGAATATTTTGCAATAAGTATCATTGCATTTCCGATATTCGATCTTTGGGCGTTTAGAATGGAGGTCTCAGTACTTGATAGAACATTTAATAATTGGTGTCAGATCAACCAGTTCGTTGATATTGCCAATTACATCTGCTGGTATTTTTCGGAAAGACCTAAACCGTCCAAAGAGCAAATAGCTCATGATTTTGTGATAATTTTGAAACACTTTTAAACTAGCAAAGACAATAGGCCTGGATTCGTAGTGGATCAGGAAAAATAATACCTTAGGGATATTTAAAGCTCCTTAAAGCTTTAACTGAAGTTCAAAAATGCAATTAAAATTGATTATTTAATATTTTACCTTTGGCACCCCATATTACTATTTTTTAGCAAAAGTTGGGGCGCGTAACATCTACTTTAAGGGTAAGAAATCAATGTATCATGGAATGAAGTCCGTAATCACAATTTAATAGCCCGCTCACCGAAATACTGGAGTGCGGTGTTTTTGATTATCAGAGTGTTTAACAATAGTATTTTTCATTAGTAAGATCAAATAAGACAACACTACACTAATCCAAAAAGATTAAAAACTATGATTTCGTCATTTACAAATACTAGGGGTATTAAAGTAGAGTGATAGGTGAATGGAAACATATTGGAATAATCAACAAACTAACCCTGATTAAGGCATTATTGAGTTTAAACATTAGTTTAAAATAATGAATATTTATTGCACTACAAATGAAACAATCTTCGAAAGTTCCCATCATTTAGGGATTTAGTTCGCTTTTGAACGCACCATCAAAATTCCGCGAATGCCGACTTTGAAACTATAGGTCGTCTTTGCTGTTTGTGTAGGCGGTAATGGATGTGCTGGAGCGTTTCGTTGATGATTCACTCAACACTAGTACTTTGAATGCTAACGAGGAATCGGAGGTTGCTATTCGAAATCCCAACAAAAACAGACGTCGTGTTACAATCCTGGATGAATCATTAATAGGTCTTAACCACCGTGAGTGTCACAGCTTTTGTATATACTTGACTTTTGAATAATCTAACCCAGACTTTGATGATTCTTCGGCCCTCTTTAAGAATTAAATTATTTGTTATGCTCTTTGAATTTTATGCCCTATATGTGTCGACTGACTAAAGGTAGCCGTTTGCTTGATTGTTCAGGTTATTTCTCTACACCTAAATTTCGGCACCACAGTCGTGCATGTTATTCGTCTTTGTGTATGAATTAATGCAGTTGCCGTTGCAACTATAGAGAATGATGACGAAGTAGAGCGCATTGCTCGTCGTCGGTCACGCCTTCTGGAGCCGCATCCAGAAGTGGTTAACAGTCCGGCTCACGCTACGGCTCGTCGGGCTGCTGCTACACAGTTTATTCCTCAGGCCCAGGTCGGCGAACACTACGGAAACTGCATTCGACTTGCAGCTGAAAACAAAATCACGTCAAAAAACGCATTTGATCTCCATCTTATAGATATTATGGGTGATATGGTCAAGAAAGAGGACGCCTCCAGCTTTCGCGTAAGTGTAAATGCTGAATGCTAACGACCTGATCCGTCAAACACGTAATGACGTGCATTTCCGTTGTCAGATGGCCAGTTCTTCGCTCGACGCAAGCGCGAAAATCTACGCCGGACGCGTCGATGCCGTTCATCAGGACACCTACAAAGTCCTAACTGGCCTAGGCCGCTCAGGTAAAAAATCAGAAAAGGGGGGTGCAGATGGTGAAGGTGTCCCTGGTGATTTGGATGATTCAGGCGACGACGCCAGTGGCGCTGGTGATGGTGACCGGAAACGTAGAGAAAGAAGGCGAAATCACACCACTAAATCCGTCATTTGTACCTCCTTGGCAAAGGTCCGTTCCAAAGTGAAGGCACTTGACACAGATGTGAGTCCCTCCCCGCGCACACATTTCCCACGAATTTGCATTGAGTTTGATTTATACACGTCTCCTCTATGCCAGGTTGATCCGCTATTTCAACAACAGGCGGCAGCCTATGATGACGGTGGCACTGTTGAGCTGCGATTGAATCGTCTGCGAACGCACTCTAAGTACAGCGAACTCTTGCTAGACTCGAACACCCCGCTGTTTCGTGTTCGTGCCGACCCCTCTTCCCTCACCTGTTGCTGCGGGCCGATTGAGCTCCCGCCGTTCGTCACTCTGCAAATCAGTGAGGCACCAATGTGCGTGGCGTTTGACAATTTTCACTTCACCAAGGACGGCAGCCTTGATGGAGCAGATGTAAGGCCTTTTTATTTGCCCTCTTGCAACCCGCCAGTGGCAAGTGTACGCTATGCTGTGGACTTGTTTCTAGGATACTCTGACCCCCATGAGCCCCGTTTTTATGGAGGAGGAAAATGCCTTAGGGAATACAGCCCCGGTTAACCTGGTTTCGCCCGCTCAAATGGAGGTGGACAATTATCCTGATGACGATGATGACAACGCTCCTCTCCCAGTTCCTGATGGTGAAGAAGGTGAGCCTACTTCTGCTAGATTAGTTTGAAAACCTAATCTATCCACGGCGAAGTATGTTCGCAACTCCCGTGCCTCTGTTTATCACGAAATCAAACTGGTTAGTGTTTTTTATTGATGCAGAAACCTTGGTGAATGAAGGGAGAACGGGTTTCGCCATCGGCGATCAGACGGAGGCTGTTGCAATCGACAATCAATCGTGAGTTATCGGCTTTACTTAAAATTCCTTTGATGGGCGATTTGAGAAGACCCAATAGAATTAGTTCCCCCTGATGCGAAGTAAGCCTTGTTTAAGCCCTTTCATTCGGCTTCGCAATGATAAATTAGGGGATCTTGGTAGTGCAGTGGGCGGTGTTATAGAACGGTGGAAGTGTTTGCGTATTCTCAGGACCTCGGATCCCAAGCCGCAACAGCAGCAGCAGCAGCCGACGTCGGACGGTGAGCTGTTTGTGACAAGTCTCAAGTCCATGCTGACCACCCACTTGGAGAACTTTGGGCAGGTGAACGACGGCGTCCTGGGTCTCTGGGCTGGACCCGAACACTGGCACAAAAAGGCCAAGCGACGACGTCTCGACGAATTCGGAAGTGAGTGGACTTGACGTTGGACCTCTCACTATTCATCAGTCTGGTACATAATGGGAAACTGTTTGGAGAATGTTGTGGAGCGAAAACGTGCATGTCCGCGGGTTATTATGTACATTACTAGAATTTTCAACTGGGATGTTAAAGCGGCAAGGTAATTGAAACTTATATGAAGCCGATTTTGTTGTACGGACTCTCGACGACTGTCTTAAGGGGCGTTGATGACAAAAAACTGACCTCCGTGGTCAACACGGTTAAGTGGATGGCACTGGGCAAATGTCTGTGAAAGAGTTGGACGAAGCCTTGGTCACGTTTAGCATGTTGCCACAGCTACTCCCTAGGCACCTGAACCTTTGGGTGTCGGTGAGCAAGAGTTCTGGGGTTGCCTTAATCAGTACCTAATTCAGAGACTCGGAACGGCTATCCAGTATTTTGCAGAGGCTGAATGGAACACTCCGAGTCGGAAGGTTCTACGGGGTGGTGTGGAGCACCAGCCTATGCTGTACACGGATAGGAGCTAATATGCATGGGCTAAGACCCCATTTGCGAGGGTTTGCCACGGCTAAGGAAATGAACAGACATTTAGAGTTGCGCCTGACGAAAACGGTATCCGAAGATCTGATCCTAAACCCTCTGTTTGCCCTGCAGACATGTCATATGTATAACCGCCATAGAGGTTGGCTAGTTCGATATCGAACAATGCCATTCAGCTTCTGAACTGTCAAAGGTTGACAGTATAGCCACGGCGTCTGAAGCGTGCGTGGTCGAAACTAAGGTTGATGATAGGCAGGCATCAAGATGCCCTACTTGCAAGCCAGGGAGGTGCAAGTGCTGTTCCCTAAGAGGGCATGTCAATGAAATCACTCCCGTGGCGTTAACACCGCCGACCTGTGATCTGGAGGAGGGCCCCGCTACTGAGCCTCGGTGGATGCCCCGGTTTAAAACAGTTCCTTCAAGTTTCGTTTATGTATCGATAGGCCCTACCAGGTCTCACCCCTCGGATCTTTATCCCGAGGCCTTTGAACCTTAATGATGCATTAGTTTGAATCGCGTACTAACTTAGAAGGCTTTTTTCGTGCAGATGTGGCCCTGGAGAACGAGGAGAATGTAACGAATGTGGGCAAGAGTCACCGGGCGAGGAGCACCAAGAAGACCACCAAAAAGCCCAGCATTGTGTACAACGTCACCGTCTTGGATGCTGATGACTGCTACTCTAAGTGAGTTCCCTTTTCGAGGCGTACTCACTTTATTTGTCCTTTTGCGAATGGAACGACTGCTCGTCTTTCAACTGATTGGTCAAGGTTTTAAGTGAGAAGAGGCTTGGTGATCGAGCAGTATTAAGCAAAACCACTACAGTGCAGTAGTGGATTTTGACGGCCTAATAATTCGATGTATTTCGGTGTATGGCGAAAGCCACTAGACACCAGGCTGTCGTGTTCGCCGACACTGTTATGTTAGTTTCAGCCCACCAAAAATCGTCGCAATTTCTTAACGTAGATGTCCAGACTTATAAAATGCAAGATTACTCGATTCAACTCTAATGATTGCCTGAGCTTTTTTTCCACTTCATGTGAGTTTACAAAGCCGCCATCGAAATTTGCCTTTTGATAAGTTTCATAACGCCCAGAGTTAAGCCCTTTACAGTGGCTCGACAGCTAAATAAGGTAACCTTTCATCGACTGGTTTACAAAGTTCTCTGAGCTAAATACCCCGAGCTGTAGCATAGGGGATGAATTGTCCTGTGGTCAGCCCACGTGTATATCACATATCGGGTCACCCCGTAAGTTTTGTTTAAAATTTTTTGCCTTTTGTACATTAAACACAATTTAAAATTCTCGAGGTCTTATGGATCTTAATGTTATTTCAGTATTTAGGGGTTTTTAAATTAGTAAAATTTCGTGTTACTGGACAAGAGAATCCTAATTAGCTTAATTAAAACCCTGCTAACATGGGAGTACCCAAGATTCGTTTTGGGCACGTAATATTATATTAGTCCAGGAATGGAAACTTGCAGACGTCGAAGCTGCTAAAAGAATTCCAAGTTTATGGAGAGGAATGTGTAATTGAAAGATGGTTTGCGAAATTCATAGGACTTGGAGATTTTGCCCTCAGTTTGATGATAAGATGCTTTTTGACGAAGCTTATCCTGCTTTATCGGTTGAGAAATTGACAATCAAGCTTAGTTCAAGCGTTTTAACTGTCCATCGCCATCTCGAGTAAACTTCGAAAAGCTAAACTTTGAAAATGGGTGCCTATCCATGCATTGTGTTAAAAAATCTCAAATATCGAGTTGGTATTAGCTCTTCTCTGCTCCATTCTCTCTAACTTGATTCACTTTTTTGGTGGATGGACTTGTGATTGGCGACGAAAGATAGATTTTTTTATCAAAATGTTTGGCGTCGTAGACGGTGGTAAGGTAGTACCCCACGCACTTCTAAAGGAAATCCCTTTACCGCCTGGGAATAATACAATTTGAGTTGTTGCCACTTAATGCAGCAACAATTTACACCCGAGGAGGCATTTGAACCAAGCCTTGAGGAGGCAAAAGACCTGCTCTAGGGAACCGAAAATGGGTGATGTTGTATCAGGACGAAGCAGCACGACTCCACACACAGCGTGAAGTGATAACATCACAGAAGATGGAAGAAGAACTTGGCTGCCTTTCTCCTTCAGGCTGCCGTGTGTTTTGTAGCTTACAAAATCATTGGGAAGAAACAGCTTTTACAACGCAGTAGGACGGGGTTGAAACTAACATCTGTGAGTTCTTTGAGCAATCAAAGCCAAAGGAATTTTACAGTGATGGCATTATTACTTTTGTTAATCGGTGGAAGTCAGTCATAAATAAGCAGGGAATGTACATTGATGGGTAAATCTTTAATTAAGTGTAACATTTGGTCACACTTTTTATTTATTCAAAAATCGGACAGAACTAATCGGATGACGTGATGCGTGCAACCTTTATATGCGAGCAGTTCGCCGTCCTACCTTATATAAACCCCAATAATTCCTTTGGTTCAAGTACTGATCTTTAGAAACCCCTCAACGAAGCCTCTCGTTCTTTGGGAAGTTGGTTATCGACTCTTGGCTAGTTTACCACACGAGGAAGATTAGGGCAGAAAAAGGACTTTGCGGTCCAAGGTAGATGCGCTACGTTGAGTGTGTGGCTAGTTAGTGTATGGCGGGTACAAGCGGCCTGACACCCCTTTGTGTGTTCCTCTGCCTCCCGCAGCGAGCACATGGCTCTGATTCGGCGCAGCGACTGGTCGAAGGAGCTGGCGGTGCACGCGGAGGACAAGGGGGGTCCCAACGCCGCAACCGCGGGAGGCGGGCGCAGCGCGGTGCTGCGCGAGCAGAACCTCGAGGCTGCTGGCGAGCGCTTCAACCTCCTCCCCACCTCCATCTCCGACGCGCGCCAGCACCTCTACGAATTGTGTAACCGCGAGGTCATGCAGAACCTCCTCAACCCACCTGCTGCTGCCAGCGGTGCCTCCGGTAACGCCAAAAGCACCATTCAGAACCCCCTCCCCGATGTCATGGCTGAGGGCGGCGTTGTTGTAAGTCGAAGCTCCTTAATTTCCCAGACTTCTGTAAGGGTTATTGTGGAAGGGGTCTAAGATTTAAGTGTCAAAGGGAGCTTGGATCGAAGCCATGTTCACATCTGGTTTGGCGCGTTTTGTGAGATTCAATAAACTGGTAGATGTTAGGGTTTGCTGCGAACCAGTTTAACAAAAATTAGGCGTAACTGCTAACTAAGTCATTATTTCTTGATTTACTTATCATTAGTGTGTATTCCATTGTAATATGCAGGGTGTTGACGGTGAATTCGACAATCACGTCGTGTCAAAGGAATGGAATAAGTGGAGTGGAATAAGGGGGATCAAGGGAGTAGCCTCAGATTTAAGTGTCAAGAATAAGCTGTAATCTATCCCATGTGCATTTTCGGGGTGGCGCTTATGTCTTAACTCGAATTAAGCAGGGCGTGTTTCGTAAGATTTAATAAACCAGCTGATGTTAGAGATCGGTGCGAGTTAGTTGTAACTGCTCGATAAAGAATCTATTTTTATTTGTTTAACCGTTAACGTGTATTTCAATATAATGTGTAGAGTTGTGGCGATAAATTCAACAGTAATATCATGAGGGAGAAATAACGCTTGATAACTACAATATCCATTGTTTTCAAGAACCTTAGTAGACAAGGAAATTACACTTGTAGAAGAAATATATATAAAATAACCGTCGCCATGCTAAAAGCACAATTCAAAACCCCTTACCCGATGCCATAGCTGAAGTCAGTGTTGATAAGTCGAACTTCCTAAAACTAATTTATTTAATTTTTCGAACCACGGTTGGCGTGCATTAGTTTGCGTGTATTTGAAAACGGACTTTTCAAGTAGTGCTCACGAATCACGGCAAACTGGCATTTAATTGTACATGCAGAGTGCTGGCGATGAATTCGACAGTCAAAACAGGAAAAAAAGAAAGTGCTTGATAACTACAGTATTCAGTATTTATTGAAGTTCAGCAGGCTAAGAAATTACACTTGTCGAAGATTTCTATTTAAAAGTAACCGTCAATATTAGCGTATGCAATAGCCTCAATAAAAGTCATTTTCACCCATGATTTACCAGGTGGGTGGTCCCAGTCATAATCCGTTCTCCTGCTTGTTACATTTATGAACGAAGTTGTTGACTTTAATCTTTTAAAGTAAGTATATCGTGCGTAGGCACCTTTAACACTAACTATTATTCGCTAATACCATCTATAACCCAGTAGTGCCAATGGCTCTGAGTCCAGATACAACGTGGGTCTCACCTTGTCGTGTACAACTTGTAGCCTCCCTGGTTGGACAGTCAAGCAGCTGCGGCGGCCGCGGAGGAGGATGAGCGATTGAACGGGGAGAATCGGTTGGATGACGACGACGGCATGGGTGGAGGTCCAATCGACGACGACGACGACGACTACGACGCCGATGATCCCTTCGGCGGCATCTTCACGCAGGGCCTCGGGACACAGGGTACTTTAGAGGAGGCGGACGACGGGTCCGGGGTGCGCCTCATCGCCCTACCACGCCAAATCACTC
The DNA here is from genome assembly GCA_030710315.1 of Anomotaenia brevis. Classification (NCBI taxonomy): domain Eukaryota; kingdom Metazoa; phylum Platyhelminthes; class Cestoda; order Cyclophyllidea; family Dilepididae; genus Anomotaenia; species Anomotaenia brevis. The sequence goes on from JAUOZQ010000021.1 coordinate 474,351, forward strand.
GCCACGAGATTGGGTACGCGCGATCCGCCAAGTCGATCAATGTTCGCCACCTCAAGGCTGTCCTCTGGAGCATGATTGAGTCGGATTTGGGGACGGCTACGGCTGGGCCAAATGGGGACAAGAGTCCGCCGACAAAGAAGACGCGCATGTCCTCAGACAACCAGATGGAGGGTGGGAGGGATCTGACGACGAATTTCGGCGATCTGCTGGCCTCCCTTCCCGAGAAAGTGTCCAAGCACACGGCCAGTGAACTCTCCGTTGCCATTGGACTCAACTGCCTCCTGCATTTGGCTAACGAAAAGGTGAGGTGTCCGGTCACCTGCTTGAGGGTTTACGTGGCGAAAAGAACATTAAGGCGGTTAGTAAGCGTTTGCTATCGTAGCGGATAGTTACTCATCAACTACCTAAGTTGGTAAAGTCCCAATGTCAGGGGAGAAGAGAGGACTTCCGCACCAGAGTTTGCTTGGAAGGTGTGTTAAAGTTTTGATTGTCAAACGCCTTGGCCAATTATATTAGAGCCAATGCTCTCATTCCCAGGGTGATTCAAGAGAAGTGCGTGTACTCTGATTATTTGCTAAAGTGCGACCGGTTAGGGGTACCCATGGTTATTGATGCGTAGTGTCACTACATCGGTAATATTTTTGAGTGATCTTTATCTATGGTTAATTGGCGCCTAGAATGGAATCGACCTTCAGAGGTAATGCTACTAATAAGTTGGGGTACGTTGATTAACTGTTCAGAAATCGAATGGCCCCAGTAGGACCTAGTATAGGAGTGTATGGAGCTGAAAAGTGTTTTTTTTCAAATCCCTTTGCCATGAATATGTCCTGTATGCTTGCGTCTTAATCGCAGTGTTTGTGGGATCGCTGGTTTGATTCGGCACTTTAACATAGACGTTGGTCTGCTAATTTTTCTTGGGAGTGGTTGTTCATGAAAACGGGAGACTTGTTCACATTATTATCGATAGTCTATTTGGTGCATGAAGGATCTCTTCCTGGAGTCGTCGAAGGACTGCACAGACCTGAGCATTTCCCAGGGGCTACCGGCGAGCGAAGTGGAGCTGCTGGAGCACTACAAGCGCCAAGCGGCGATACCGCGGCCCATGAAACAGGTCTCGCTGGACCGCTGGTTGGACGGCGAGGAGGACTAGTGCCACGGCACCTGCAAGTATTTTATGCCCCTTCCTTCCCCCTGTGTTTATCCACTGGCATTGGGCTCTTACTTTTAGGCTATATTCATTTGTGCGTGTGTGTAACCCCCGTGTATTATATGTCCGTGAATGCACAAAGGAAGCAATATCCCTAGTTCAATAAACTGTTAATCTCATTGTCCAGGCCCCTTCCCAAATGGAAGTACTCTATATGCACTGTTTCAGGCGTTTTGGTAATTTTTATCCGCTTATGATTTGGGGGTAAAAGTTGGACGCGTCGGGGCACGATACACGCGTAATGACTTTGTTCTGTATTTTATTTCTCTATGTCTGGTTGACACTACAGGTTTGGTTTGACTAAGCTGCCACCGTACTGGCCAGGCGTGTTTTTACGATAGTATTAAAGTGATGTAGCTTTTAAACCTGTAGCACAAAAGATGAAAAAACTTGACGGAAGTCAATGTTAATTTTATATTGCCTTGTCATGGCGATTTTGAACCTGGTGAAGCCCACTTAGTCCCATCCTCCGCTTAATTCACCCGGGTATACACGCACAAGGTTTATCTATGTGGCTATATTGTGTGTGCTTTTTACAGTTTGATGCACGGCTTTCACATTTTACAGAACAGGTAGTCTTGTGGCGTTGGGCTTCGCTTGAATTAGGCTGCAAGCAGAAGGATTCTGTTTGGTCTCGTCGATCACATTTTGAATGGCCTCTGCGACGGCTTGGTCGCTTTTCATGTAGTAGTGGCGAATGGGTTTCATGCGCTGATCAAAATCGTAGACAATGGGAATGCCTATTTAAAAGTTTATAAGTGATTTAGGTGGATCGAAGTATTAATTCATTCAAAGTGTATTGCAAAGTAAATGCTTACAAGGAGGGATATTGAGGCCAGCAACATCATCGTCGGACATATTGTCGAGATACTTCATGACGACACGTAAGGTGCTTCCATGTGCAACTACAAGAACGCGGTTTCCTTCCTGTAAATTGATAATAATATAGTCTCTTATTTTATCTAATATTACATTTTGTACGTAACGTACCTTGATGGCCGGCACTATTTCGTCAATCCAGTAAGGTTTGAATCTGTCAGATGCATCCAGTAGACATTCCGTATCCGGTAGTATAGACTTGTCAAGCATCTAAAGCTAAGGTGTAACTGGTTTGCCTGAGAAAGTGTCATAGAGAATCCACGCTGACTGACTTACGGTATACTTGTTTTCAGCGACTGGATGCAGTTTGGAGTTTTGGCTGAGAGGTGGTGGTAAACCTCGGACTTGCCGACGCCAGACTTGGACTTGGTGCTCATCATGCTGCTTGGTCAATTGGCTTTTGTTACAGCCCTGTAACATGCCATACATTCTTGCGTTCAGTCTCCATGATCTGGAAGTAAAATGCGGCTCAACAATCGAGAAGAATCTCGAAAATTTTTAAAGTCTACAATCTATCTTTCCAAACTGCAGCCGTAGATCAATTCAAAAATATGGGTGGAATTCAACTCACTTATTGACGGGAATCCAATGAAGTCCCATTTGTTCTAAAATGATGTGACATGTTTTAATGGCTCGTTTTAGATAGCTTGTGAATGCCATATCAAAAATAACTCCTTTCTTGGCCAAAAGTTTCCCCACATCTTCTGCCTGACATAGTCCTTTGTATGATATATCTGAGTCTGTCCAGCCGCAGAAAAGATTATTCTTCGAGTACTCACTTTCACCATTCCGTATAAGAACAAGCTGGTAGAAAGGTTCAGTAGGTTGATTGATAATTTTCTTTGTGTAAATCATTTCATGCCTTATGATATTAATAGTGTAATTAAAGTGGCGGCGTTATGAGTTATCGTGGCAAAAGTGGTCACTCAAGCATTTAAATTCCGAGTTGAGTTTTACCTACACGAAAAGATAAAAAGTCCACGGCCTTAAAAATTCAGATTTTACCTTTGTGAATAAATAGACGTTTTCTGTGTCAGATATCACTATTTACCAATATTAATTTTGTAAGTACTGCATTGAATATGGAATTTGAAGAACTGATTAGTCATGTTTCATTTTACAAAGTACGATTTTTTATAAATTTTGTTAACAGCCAAACCATGCATAAGATTCCGAGTATTTATTTATTGAGAGGTACCACATCTACTCATATTCGGCATAAGTATATGGAACATTGAAAATCTAATTCTCACGGTATAGAAAAACCCGATCAATTACTGTGTTAATCATACATTACTTATTTTGCAACGAAACTATCTCAGTTGTACCCCAGCGATAGTCAAGCAAATGGTACATCTAATTGCCCGACCCCAGCCTTAATCTCTTACTTGATTTTGGCATTTATTGTACACTTCGTTCAAAATGCATCTACCCTTTGGTGAGCCAGCAATACTCATATTGAGTGGGTACGCACCACGAACACGTTTTTTTAAACCGTCACTTAAGAATGTCGTTTTATTAAAGGCTGTTCGAGGAGTTAATGTCTTTATGAAACTTTTATCTGGTCACCGTCTCGGCTTATGGCCGCTGCAACTTTTGCATCGTCGGCGAGATAATAGTGTCGTACTGGCGCCAGTTCGTTGTTCAATTCGTATACCAGTGGTATTCCTGCAATAAAAATTTGATTCATATTAAGCGATAAAAAGCAGTGTCTTAACTTAAGATCAGATGATATTCATGGAATTCATTGATGCTGGGGTTTGCCAGTACTAGCTATCTCTACTATCTCGAAATAAAAATATACTATCCCTGTTGTCGATTGAATTGCTGTATAGGTATGAGGCTGAAGTATTACTCATTGAGTCTGATACCTTGTGCCAAAGCTGCCATCGTATGTATAACCATTATGTATAACCAACAAGTATTATTACCTAGCTTACAACTGATTACAGCCTAAATCCTGCAAAAAGATGCTAATTTGGCCATCACTGTTTATCTTCAGAGGAATATTAAAAGTCTCTTTAGGACACCCCTATTTTCTGACAGATTTAAACTACGCTCTTGTCTGACCTTGAATTGCCATTGGTGAGCAATACTTTCCTTGATCGATGTTTCGCATTCGTTCAAGCTAAAAACCAAGGTTCCTTCACCAGATGAAGTGCATGTAACTCACCTGTGGGTACTTCCACATCCACTAATTTCCCATCCGGGATGTTTTCGATTTGCTTAAGCAGAGCACGAATGCTGTTCAAGTGGGCTACAATAAGTACACGTTTCCCTTTCTACAGAAATTGAAAGCCGAGTTAAAAGTGCGTTTTTATCTACGCAAGAGTATCAAGAAATTCTCACTTTAATTGCGGGAACAATTTCGTCATGCCAGTATGGTATAACACGTTTCACCGTGTCCTTCAGACACTCCGTCTTCGGTAGCATATTTGAGTCTAAAAGCTAAGCATTAACCTTGACTGATGCAGAAGATTTGCTTAATGAGGATTTCAATGCCCATGCCCTCTTCTTACTGCATAGCGAGGATCGAATTCAGGGAGCATTGGGTCAGTAGGAATGAGGGATGGGGGCGGGAGATCATAGGCCTTTGTCCACAGTTGCATCTGACACTGGCCGTACTTGGTGGATGTTTCATCCGCTGAGAGCCCTTGTAGGGCCCCATACATGCGTTCGTTCAGACGCCAGGATCTGTTCAGGCAATCGTGAAAAATCCAGGTGATGGCTCAAAGACCAGGAATCAAAAAAAGCTACTTAGGTCCTTGTCAGTTCATGAAATTTATTCTACTCTTTACTTAGGTAAATGTCGCTGCTTAGGTTACGGCTAATTTTGGTTAAGTATTCACGGTTTGTGATTAAATTGGATGTTAGTCCTTCATTTTAAAAACTCAAGCTGCTCCTTTAAGTCCATTGGCCATGGTAACCTAAATTCTCTCTCTTGTCAGACACGGAGGGGATAGTTTGGATCTGAAGAACATCCATTAGCTCAATCCATATTTTCGAGGAGCAAGTGAGCAGGTGTCCGGTCATTTTGGCACCCTGATTTGGTTAACATCCATAAATGCAGTACAGTTCCAAACAAAACCTTGCTACGTTAGAATAAGTCGCTCAATTATCCTTATGTACGAATTTGGAATGGGCTTTACATCAATAAATTAAGCTGAACGGGAAATCTAAATCTGGCTACTTCTGAAACGATACGCAAATTTCCATAAAAAGTAGTTTTGAAAGAGAAACTTATTCAACCTACGGACCTTAAGCTAGAGGGTTAAAATCATCACTTTAGTTCTTTGATGAACATGTTGGAAAACTAGTAGATAAATGTATATATATAATGTGCTTAATTCAAAAAATCGGAGTTAAAAATAGGCCTAAATACTTACTTAACAATTGGGATCCAAAGGAGATCTAGTTCTTCCAACGCAACATGGCAAGTTTTGATGGCCCTTTTGAGAACACTCGTGTAGGCTATATCGAAGACAAACGACCGTTGTTTCATCATCTGACCTGCTTGACGCGCTTCGCATTCACCCCTGGATGAAAGGTCGGAATCCAACCACCCGGTAAATTTTTTCTCCTGCTGAAATTCACTTTCGCCATGCCGAATAATCACAATTTTATAGCATTGTGATTTGATAGAGCTATCTAGAAAGTTAAATTGAGATTAATGTTATTAGCCTACACATTTTTGAGCCACCTGAAATAAGTCGCGAAAACGCCTAACGTTGGAATGCAGCCTATCAAACTTATTGGATTATTCAACTGCTTTGCGTTAGTAATGCTATTCTAAAAATCACCTTGGGTGACTAAAATATATTAGCAGCAGGAATATGTTTCAGGTTATATAATAAGTTCTGTCCGAATTTGACTTTTTAGAGTGAGTTAAATTTGAAGAGCATTTTATGATGTATTAGTGGAGCTTAACGTTAATTCTATGTATATATGCATTAAAAGAGATCACATTTTGTTTTATAGAACCACAGAGTATTAATTTCCTGCTAACATGGAATTACCCGAAGATCACCCGAGGCACACTATGCATTTAAGAGTTCAAGAACGGACGCTTAGCAGCCGAAGTAACCAGAAACATTGAGGCAGTTTATGGAGAGGATTGTGTAAATGAAAGAACTTGTAGATGGTCACTCGTAGATGATCAGTGGAAGTACATTGATGTTTGGTTCATTAATTAAGGGAAACATTTCGTCACCTGTTTTACTCATTCATAGATTCGGACAGAACCTATGGGATGACCTGATTTGTAGGAAGTGTGGCGGCTTTTTTCGCTGAAGTATTTAAAACAGTTTTATCAAAGGAAACCATTATACTACATCTAATTTGCAACAATGAGTGAAAGTTGCCTCCTACAAGACCTCAGAGTCGGAAACTAATCTCTGGCAGGCACTATGTGCTAATCAGGCGATCTCGCTTTAGAATGACGGTGCACTTTAACAAGCAATGTATTAATTTTACACAAAAGCCTCCGTTGTAGAGGCAGAAATTAGGGAGAGCCAACTACCGGTATTCACATACAAAATCTTTATTACTACAAAATGCATTGGTGTATCAACGTATACAAATGCGTAGTCATTCCAGTCATCAGTTGCAGTGATTTAATCGACAATATGTTGAAGAACACCCTGTCTGATAAGAGGCTCGGCATCGGCACGCAGCATGAGATGCTGGCTGCCTCGGACGAGGTTGAGCACAGCGCCCGTCTCCGTCTCGAACTCGCCATAGTCGCGCAGACACCGCACCTCCAGCAGCAGCGATTTGGGCGGCCGCAGCGCTTGTGTCACGTCCAGTCCGCCCGCACCACCTGACGTACTCGCCTCCGCCTGCATGTAGGTCGCCAGCGCTGCGCAGTACGCACTGAACCACTTCAGTTCACCGGGCGACATGTTTTGACGGATCTCTGCATTAGACCAGGGAATTAAAGACATTAAATGGGTACCCTTTGATCCATTTCTCCGGTACGCAGCTTTGAATCGGTTCCAGCTTGCGTGGACCTCAGAATGAGTCAACGTGATTTATGGCATAAATTTAACAAACCGTAGGGTCCAGCTGCAGCTGATCTTCAAATCAGATAGCTTCGATTCATTAATTTGGTACAATTACTAATACGCTAATTACACACTTCTCAAAATATCCGAATCAAACGGCGTAGACTACGCGCTTTTCGACAGGATTACACCAGAGTAAAAGTACCAGACTGTTCTATTTTAAATAGCCTACTTTGTGGAGCAGCCTTTAAACAACCACGGCTTTTGTGTAAGCGGCTGGTTACGCCTTAAATAGCCATCAAAACTCCAAACAACTGTGTGTGATTGACAAGTCTCATTAGCCTACATATGTTCATAAGTTGCGTATGGCTTACCTCAAACAAATCACCTATCTCGAATAGAACTAGCTCTAGTTCAAGTAGTATTCAGGTGATAAGTATATTAAGAGGAGCAGTTAGAATACTCTCTTCGGCAAGAATACAGGATTAGTAACTGATGAAAAAGCTCAAAATCGTTCACCGAATGTTAATGCACGACTGCCAAATAAGACATTGATTACAGAGTAAAGAACGGCTACTACACCACGGAGGGCATACGGGACCATTGAATATTATGCATCCATAGGTGTTTATGCATTGTATTAACAGTGAAGGCTTTTTGATATTCCTTTAGATGATTTTAATCTGCATTAGCTAGTTTCTTATTGAACAAGACTGGAGAAAGGTGCATCTTGGTTTGCAATCAGCTGCACATGAGAGGCAGGAAAAGAACAGGTACCCATTCAATTTCAGTAGTTGATTCAGTAGTATTCAACTTTCCAAGGAAAAATAGTGATATCTACCTAGAATACAGAAGAGAAACACTAACTGAGGCACTCCAATTCGTTTCCATTATAAAGATGTACGCCCAATATGGAAGTTATTGGACATTGGACCGTACGAAGCCCAATGAAAATACTTGCTTAATTAGCTCATAGCGTCGTGAAAATATTAATAATAGGGCTTTAAAGCAGGAAAATTGCTGTTAGACTACACAACGGACTCATTAATGAAAGGCTAACAACATAACTTATCGAAATTTCGAGGAATGTGCCAAAGAACTACAAACAATAAATCTTCAGCAATAAGTCAGGGTAATATTGAAGCAAAACCATTGGCTTCGGCTTAAATCGAACTATTTAAAGTTTCTCTGGGATAAAGAAATGCATACCCTTGGGAATACCGGCGCCGTATTGCCATCTAATCTCCTTGATCTGCATCAGACGCGCGTGATGATAGGCGAGAAGACATCGTTTGACACGTTCCATGGTAGAGTGTCGGATGAAGACAGTTTGGAGGTAGTTATTTTTATCTTCCATGGTAAGGCTATCGCCTGTATTGGAGTCATGTGCCGGAAGTCGAAGTGACCTCACATCCTGAAGATTGGCCTCGTAAAGCTTATTCATCTCATCGATACAACGGCGAACTCTTTCCTCATCATAGGGAGCCAGGCGATGGGAACCACCGCGTTTTATACTCTTTATTAACTCCATTGCTGTGTTTGCAACCGACATCCTTACTGTGATAGAAAATAGCAGTTATTTTAGAATCAAATTAGGAAACGCACTATGCAATTAAAAAGGGATTTTAGATGAAGTCGGGAATGAAGCAATTCAAAAACGTGATCAATAAATATATTGTGGTATGTAATTAGTGATTTGTCTAAAGAACACACAAAAATGTATACAGTGCGTCTGGTAGCACTTTGTCACACTTCATTTACCTTTGCCTTGGAGATCTCACCAAAATTGAAAGCAAAATATATGCCAGAGACCAACTAAAGTAGATCAAGGTAAATGAGAAACAGGGCTAAAGTGTTTCCTTCCAAGTGATTGGATATCGTTATATGCATGATAATTTTGATTGGTTAAAAAGGATGTGCTTGTTTGGTCTTAGCCACTAGGTTGAGTGGATTTGAAAGGTTCTTCAAATCACAATTTATCCCCCGTTGAGATAAAAGGTATGTGGAATTACGATATATTCTGCGGCTTCAATTGATTTACAAACACCGTGTTTTATTTCTGGCCGACATTTTCCACTTTTCTATCAGTCACTGTTCTCACATGGGATGTGATTTTATTCCTTAACAGAGTTCTCCTGAATTGATGTCGTAGACTATAATGGTATTAACTGTCGGGTTTATTCCCTTATTAGCATAATTTATACATTACGTTGCCCAAATGAATTTTTGGGTTGCTAGTGCCAGACTTATCTCCCCCTCGCCAACTATTCAATCCCCTATGTTTATGTTCAAACTAATATTTTTGCCTTTTTCGTAAATTTTCATTACTTTGAATGCCGTTTATTTTGGAATTCCATAGGTTTTGCTCTCATTTTTTGCCACCAAGCATTCGTATAGCTTTAGCAGCCCGTGAGTCCCACCGTCGATGTGGCCAGCTTCATTTTACAAAAATCCATAAGCATTATCCGTTTTCCATTGCATTAAGCTCGTTGCTCATTTTAGTCTTCTGACAATACCCCTATTTTTTTCTTACCTTCAAGCTTGATTTGACAACTGCGACCTCGACATGTCTCACGACTACGCTTCTGCTCTTTCTGAGTACGAGAATAAAGGCGTGTGTGGAATTCCCGAGGTTCACGATCCCGAATACCTCTTCGAGCAAAAGGTGACTGTTTTGACTGAAATGCTCCGCAACTCCACTTACACCGTGGTTCACACCGGAGCTGGGTTAAGTACCTCCTCAGGCATTCCCGACTTTCGTGGACCCAATGGTAAGCTGTCTTTTAGGTTTCCTTACTTCCTTTACTTTGTTTTCCAATCTCTTACGCCTACCCTGTTGTTGCTTAGTCATCTCCAAACCTACGTAGGATGTTTTATTTTATTTATTTGAATACTTTGAACCAATCCCAAATTTTCTCTTAGTCTATCGAAAATAATGCATAAATTACTTTCGGATGGACTAGTACTGTTTACTAATCTCACTGATTTTCAAATCCACTATCCGCCATAATGGTAGTGTTGGCACACGCTGAACACATTTAAGTCGCACATGCTTCACTTCTTACTATTTAATGTAGATTTCTGATGTTCGACACTAAAATATGCTACTGCGGCCTTGTCTCAACCACCTTTAGCGCTATCAAAGTGTGAATTTCGCAAATTTTTATTGGTGTGTGGTGGAATTGTCAATGTCATTTTTTTCTGAATCACTTTCAATTACCTTACCATCACGCTAGGTTTGCCTGCCGGTATCCAAGGTTTTCAACTTAATTTCTAATCTACTTTGGCTGCTTTCTCTGTACTTTGGTGCTTCTTTATGCGTTGTGGGGTTTTGGGCACACTTTCAGTCACCAACTTTTATTCATCATCAACTATTGCTATGGTAAACTTAATCACACTTTATAATGTCTTTCTATGCCTGAGGAAACCCGTTCTTCTTAATCAGCCGTCATCTTAAATTTCGTGGTTATGTCAGGTCATTCAATATGTTTTGTCCGAATTTCGGATAAATGAAACAAGTGATGAAATATTGCATTCCATTAAATTCTTAGTGTACTTTGTGTGATTATCTATGACTTCCTACCTTTTATTATCGGGCTAATTAATGTCAGTATTGTAAAAAATGTTTTCGATTAGAAGAACTCCCCGGTGTCCGTTTCAACAAAAGCTGTTTCTTTAGCCAAGTGGCAGTCTGAAGAATAAGGTGAATGCGAAATTTTCTTTTAATCAATTTTTCAGATTTTCGTTCAGCTCCATTGGGCATTAAAACTGCTCTTAGAATTTTGCTCAATTTATAAAAAATAAAATTTGGTCAGGACTTATAGAATGACCATATAGATATCGCTACTTTTTTTCTTAAATCTACTAATATTTTACTCATCTCTGTGATCTAAGCGTTCGAGAAATTTCTCCTATTACCATGGCATCTATTGGTCTGTCCATCAGACTGCGCTACTTGAAATTTTAGAAAGTCTGTTGTGATCCATTTACCCTTATGGTATTCATGGGTTCGCCCTGAGATAAAAGTGGTCCCTTTCGAACTCATGACAACACAATTCCTGTCACTGTTCCAATCCCTGTTCAAGAAACACCATAGCAGTGTTAGTGGTGTTTAAAGGTGTGAATGAATCAAATAACGCTACCCGTCCTCGATGCAAGAAGACTTATTTACGCTGATCCTACTTTCCTGTCAAACTGAAATGCGGTGGGGCTAGAATGCCCCGTTCTGTATACTCCTCCATACACTTTTACGGCTCCCGTTCGGTAACTTCTAACAGCTAACTTAGCAGGCTTTCACCTACGACTAGGCCACTATTGCAGGAGGTATTCTACCACTTATTGCTCTACCCCTCAAATGGGCTTATTTTGCGGATTTCATACTCTGTTTCTCCCTGGCTAGGTGTGTGGGCCCTGGAGAAGTTGTGCGAGAAGCCCAAATTCAGCAAGTTATTTGACGAGACTTGAATGAATTGGATAACACCTCCCTTATTCGAGGGAAGGTCGTTCGTCCTTTTTGAAGAGGTTCTACTTGCGTTAACCCTATTTTCCTGTCAATTAAACTGAAATGCTGTGGTTTCAAAATGCACTGCTCTTTATACTCTTCTGTATACAATTACATGTCCCCCGGCTAATGACCCCCTCAGTTAACACTAGAGTTTTGGCTACGTCTCACCATTATTTCGAGAGTTGTTGTACCACTCATTGCTCTGTCTTCAAATGGGCACATTTATTAGTATTCTGAGGGTTTGATCTGAATGGACTGTATTGTATCTTCCTGGCTAGGAGTCTGGACCCTGGAGAAGGTGGGCAAGAAGCCGAAATTCAGCCGGTCTTTCCCCGAGGCCCGTCCCTCAGTGGGGCACATGGCCCTGGTGGCGCTGGAGCGCGCGGGCTACATCAACTTCCTCGTGACGCAGAACATTGACGGCCTGCACCTGCGCTCGGGCTTCCCGCGCAACCGCCTCGCCATCCTCCACGGCGACGTCTTCATGGAGTCCTGCGCCACCTGCGGGGCCACCTACGTTCGCGACACCAAGACCGTGCCCACCTTCGGTCTTAAGTTCACGGGGGCCACGTGCAACAAACTCAAGACCCGCGTGAGGCGATGTGGGTGAGTAGCCATACTGTCCTTGGTTGGTTTTGGATGGGATTGCTAGATTATTGGTGAAGGGTTCCGGTTATCGAAATCGTGACATCTCAACCTCCTCTATCAAGTTAGATGCACTAGCTCAAAAGGGACGGCCAGGACTGATGGTTTTATCAGATCATCCAATAAATTCTCTCCGAATTTCGAATGAATAGAACAAGTGAACAAATATAACATTTAATTAAAGATTCCGTCCTTGGTTATCTATAAATTTCTTTCATCCATTGGCAAGCTTATTAATGCCATTATTGCAAAATTGTTTTGGTTTTGATTATTCGAAGAACTCACAAATGTCATTTTCAACCTCTTCTTTCTTCCTAATACCCTCGTAGGTTACAAAACAAATGGTAGTCCGAGGAAGAAGCAAGGTCGTACGAATTAGGTGGATGAGGAAATTCTCCCCCAACCCAGTTCTTCTTCAATCTTATATGACGTAATCGCGTCTTGTTGGGTTTGGGAGTAGTGCATTGTCCTGATAAAACGTCATCCATTTTCGATTCCCTAGAGCGGGTCTTTTTCTGCTTAAAGCCTGCTTCAATCCCCTCCCTAATTGCTGATAGTAGTTTCTATCATTAATTTTTTTCTGCATTAAGTGGTAACAATTCAAAGTGGATTGTTCCTTGCCGCACCTGCCAGAGTGAACGAAGAAGAACCTTTTTTCCATGAAGTTCCTTTCTAGGCTATGGCTGGGTCTTTCCCTTGCTTGCGAGTTGCTTTTCTTGAACTCGTAAAGCATTATGTGCTTCAAGTAATTTTTGGGTACTTTCATGTTAGCAGGGTTTTAATCAAGCATTGTTGTTTAAGACGAAATTTAATTAGTTTAAATGCATTTGCGCATAACGTTCAACCCCATTAGACATGAAATATTCCTTAAATTGCATTCATCGCCCAAAATTTAAGCGCTGACCTACAGGTCAGTCCCCCTCAGTGGGCTGACTCCTCTTTCAAACGAGCATTGTATACACGACAGAGCCACGTCGGTAGTGGGTTTCACTGGTAATCCTGACAGCCTTTACTCTCACTTTTATTTTCCTACCCCTCATCTAGGGGGAAATTAAAGGACTCCGTTCTGGATTGGGAGGATGAACTCACCGAGCCGGACTATTCGCTTGCCGTGAAGGAGTCAAAGTACGTCTGACTTTTTGGAGTTTATTTCGGAACACCTATCGTTTGATATTTTTCAATGCCTCCCTTATCTACAGAAAACAGTTTTCGTACCGTATTAATTCTCAAAATTACCACTGTGAGTTGGGTGCCACCGCCTATGCAGCTAGTGTTACTGAATGTCTCTAAGTAGTCATAACGCCTCGGGTTTATCAACTATGATTTAAATTTAGTCAGGGTCTTCGGATTTCAAAGAGGCTTTAAAATGTTGTTGCCAGAGTAGATTTCACAATGCAGATTGATTTCTATCGTTACGTCGACGAAATAAACCAATAATTGTATTTTCGTCTTTCTACAGCATTTAATTAGCTCCATTGCCATTTACACCTCAAAAGCTGATTCGTAGTTAGTTTTGGGCCATGTTTAGCATCTATAAAATGTTTAAGTCCCACGAAAAGGGATAAAAGCAGTCACCTGACAGATTAATCAGTAGATTTCACTTTGGCCTTTTCAAATACCTGAGGTATTTGTTACAATACATGTTCACGCTTACTGAGCCCCCTTGGCTGCTTGATTGTAGACATTCAAATCATTGATGTACATTTCTCCAGTGTAAAGTATCACACCTCCATCAATCGGTCACTATCTTTTCTATTCCTTTTTTCACTTAATGAGCAAAAGTTGATTTTCACCTTACCGAAACCTGAACCACTGTCGGCCCTCACACTTTATCGGCTGGTCGTGACATGTTTCTTACCAATTTTCGATGATCTAAATGTCACCTCTATTTTGTTGGTGTTTTTTGCGAAAATCTTCGAAATTACCTATTTTTTGCGTTCCTCTAGCTTTCTGCTGTTATTACACCACATTTGATCGCATTTGGCTATTTTGGGTATTCCTTGCCCCCACTTTTGGTGCAAATTCCAAACTCAAAGTCACCTAGGGAAAATTTTAACTACCTCTATGGTTCATGAAATACTTGAAGGCCTGGGAGCACCATCTTCTGACCCCTCTGCTTTACTCTTGGTTTCGTCCTCCATCTCCAGTCTATGACTTCATCTATTCCCCAAGGAGTGCTTCTTACACCATTAAAAATTGGGGGTTTTGTAGGGTCGATGGTCAGGATAGAGTCTCATTTCCACTAACCACTAGCTTATTCACCCGGTGGGCGTGTTAGTGCAGCTGTGTGTGTGTGTTTGGCAGGAGCGCGCGTCTGCACCTGTGTTTGGGTCTGTCGCCCTATCTGCTGCCCTCTGGTCTCCTCCCCCTCTCCACCGCCGCTTGGGCTCCGGGTCGCTCGCGCTTCCACATGGCTTCCAACGCCGCCACTGCCGCTGGTGACGGGCTGTTGGCACAGAACGGCCACCACCGCGGCCACTTTGACTTGAGCACTGATCTCAGGTTTGTGCCACTCGATTGGTTCGGGGTAGCTTTTTCGTGAGTTTGGTGACTAGGTTGACTTGCTATTTAAGGAGTCATCCATCACCAAGCTCGGTCCAAACTTCGAGGAAACGAATTTTGCGCCTTTGGGTTAAACCGTGATGAAGAGTCGGCTGCGATGTTTTGGAAACTTTAATCCCTACGAGGCTATGCAAACAATGCCTGAGTCTCAGGCTGAGAAGTCACCCAATATTTGAACCGAAGGTGAAAGTTGTGCCTTGCATCTTCATGTGACGAAGATGAATAAAGCGAAAAGATACATCATTCTAGTGTGAAAATTTATCAAGAGCCATTGTAGAAGAACAAGGCTCTTTGAATCGCCAATGTCGTGGTTTTCTTTGCTTCTGCATTGTTCCTTTTCAACTTCGAAGATAGTTGTATTTGAGAAAATAAAATGATTAAAGGAACGGCTTTAGCAGGAAATGATTCGACTCCTGGTTGAATTCCTTGGATTTTTTGTTTCCAAGGTCAATTTTTGCGATTGGAGGATTCGCTATTGACATTTAAAACGTCCCTTCGGATCTTAAAATTGTTTCCAACCTTGAACAATCTTTTGGGAAATCGGTTTGAGTCAAATTTTAAGCAGATCGTCTTTTTAAATCTGACGAAGAACTAAACGTGTCTGGAGGCTTATCAATATATTCAGTTAAGTCGCCTAGATTTCAAGGGCTAGTCACAGCCTCACAATGAAGGGCTTAGTCAAATCACCCATCCAAGGTCAGCTTCTGAGTCCTTGAGAGGAAAAAGGAGTGGTAGGAAGATTCGCTTACTAAATTTCAAACGTCCCTTCTAATCTTCCCCCCTCTTCAACTCAGAACAACGTTCACCAAACATCCTAGGTGGATGAAGTCAAGGAAACTCGTTTGAAGAGTTAGCTTTAGATTAGATCGTCTTTCAGAAGCCAATGAATTGCTCAAATACGCGTGGAGGCTAGTAAAAAAACCTTCGTGGGAAGGCTCGCTAACCACATTTCAAACATCGCATCGGATCTCGGACACTATTTAATGAACTCCTTCTCCAGAGAGGTAAAAGAATTGGATTCAAGGGTCAAATCTGAAGCCGTTCAAGGAGTGAAACACGGCTTTTCCTCAAAAAGCATTCCTGGCAGTTCAAGACCTTCAACAGTGCCAAGGAGGCCTAGTGACTCAGTTATATTGGAAGAGGCAGTCAAGTTTATCTTGAACTCCTCCCAGTACAGCCACTGACCACTGCCTGTGTGTGCGTTTAGTTGCCTGGCGGCGAAGATAGAGCCGGGGATAAGCGAGGCGCAGGTGGACGAGTATATCAGCCAGTACCTGCTCTCGGGTGCCTCCCTGACTAGCGGCGACGAGGCGCTCAGCTCGGCCTTCCTAGCGCCGCCCAGTGGCATAGCCAAGCAGATGAAGTGGTCCCGCGGTGTCCCTGTGCGAGGCAGGCGCAAGAAAAACAGGTCGGTTCTCTTCTCGGTGCGGCCCTATTCGTTTCCTTTGTTGGTTGCCCTCCCCCCCCCCTTTGGTTTGTTTGGTCGCTGGTTCTAACCCCATCACAGTTTGTCTTTTCGCTTCTCTAACCGCACGGCTTTACTTTGGTGGGAGAATATCTGTTCTAATGCACTAACTCCAAGTGTCCTTTCTACCTTTAGACTGTTGTGTGGTCAGTTCGAAGTCTTGTTTGGTTTAGTTTCGCAAATACTTGGAAAATGCCTTTTTGATTGGTTCAGTGCTTTTGTCAATGGTGGGTCTTCGTTTGCCTTGAGCGGCTTCTCATGACGCCTAATAAAAACCCAGCTGCTGCTGCTGCTTCTGTTTGCGCTGTTTCACACTCTTCTGTTTGCTTCTGACGTCTGGGAATTTGCAGTGTTTCGCTTTCGCCTCCACACGCTTCAACCTTAACGAAGAGGTGTCTAGACTGTCTTGTAGATCACATGCTCAGTTTGGAATTGTCTGGTACCCAGATCGAGGTATGATTAACATGAATTTTCCGCTATTTTTGGTGGTTTTTTCGTCAACCGCCATTTTCACACTGTCAGATAACCTTGGTAAGACAGTGGTCTCAGGGTTGCAACAAGTTGGCGTGGGTTTTTTTGTTTATTTGATTCGTGGCAATCCAAAATCTTTAGTTTTGGAACCCATATCCTAAAGCTACGAACTTGGGCCTTTTCCCTTAGTTTTTTTTCACAAGGTTTAAAGCACTCATTCCTTGTTTGATCGTCTTTTGATGTTTCCACATCTATTTTTTACCTTTGAATGGCTTCTCAATGTTTCGTAAATGTTTGACGCGAGTCTATTCATGTCTTAGACTACCCCGTACTTCGAGTCATGCAATTTGTCAATTCGTGATGTGTATGACCCTGAGCTCACATTTCATTTGCCGTGTATTGTTTGGGCTCCTATAGCCGTCACCAAAGCACCTCACTGTATCGAAGAGAACAATAAACGTCCTTTTGAATCAGTGGTAGCTAATTATGCTTTTTCCGTTCACTCATACTTCTAAACCCCCGTCAAAAGACCTTTATTTGTGCCATTCGGGTGCATAAAAGAATCTGGCCCCTAGGTAAGCTTCCTTTCAAACCGCTAAGGTACACAAATTTCTGAATTCTAAACTCCTTTACACAAGAACAAACCATATAAAATTTCTTTTGCTACATATGGTATGTCATTAGGTGAATCTCATGGATCGTGGTCAAAAGTTCTTAAAGGAGCTTAGTGGTCTTTATTTGGGCCATTTAAGCGAATGAAAACTTATCGGAACCACAAAAGTACTAATACAATCTTCGGGTTTCTAAAGACCTTAGCACTAGAAAAAAAAATGGTATAAATTCACCTCTGTTACAAATAGCGTATTATTTAGGTGAAACTCGTAAGCTCAGAAGGGGCACGTAACATTAACTTTTACCTATTTATCGGTCTTGCTCAGTAAAAGGGACATAGTCTGTAATTGTTTTTACTCAAATTAATCGTATAGGTTAAAACACCACTGGAAAACTTATTCCATGTTTTCCTAACTATTGTTTTCTTCCTTTTGTGCTTGAGCTTGTTTTGGAATGAAAATTTCCAGGCTTCTGCTAACATATCTTAAATCAACTGCAGGAAACTTATTAAGAAGCTGGTGTGCTCGGGTTTTCGTGATCCTCACACTACTGAATGGAGGTTCAGTTACATTTAGAGCATGGCATGGTATTGCAGAGGTGTTAGTGATTGTTAACTACATACAATTATCAAGAACAATTGTTAGTTTTCAACTTCTCACCTATCAGGCACATCGGTCGATATCCTTGGGAATGAGCCAAGTCTTGAGAGTTTTGTACAATTTTTATGCAGCACGTGTTTAGGTGTGTGAAAAATATGCATCTTTCCCTGATTTCGCTTATGTTCATTAGTGTGAAGAGTTTTTGAAGGCCGGAGGACATTCGGTGCTATCATAATCGTGTGTCCACTTACCTCTCTTGATTGATCTGTTTTCCTCATTATGTACCGTTTCCTAAGGGTATTTTTCTGCTAGCGCATGGAATAATTCACTTTTCAGAAATCATTTTGTGACCATAATTACACCTTTTATCGAATTCTTCATCAGCTTTATAACATGCCCTGATTTTGTCGTAGTCAAGAGACACTACAGCATAAATGCAGTTGTTGTAATTCCTCTCTCCAGCAAAGCTAATCTACATATCTGTCTGGGCACCTCCTTGCAAATCTACCCCGCTGCAGACCTCCCCTTCAGTTCCAAGCGCCAGTCGGCTCCAGCCATCACTAGAACTCCCTCCCGGCGCAAGCGAAAGCACCCCCAGACCACCAGTGAGGAGGCTCTGGCATCGTCGACAGTGTCAGCCAACGGCGACTCGCAAGCAGCAGACGACGTGGCGGGTTCCTACTCCGCCACTAAGGTGGTCATTGTCAACCTCCAGCCCACCAAACTAGACGCCCGGGCGGACATTTGCATGCGCACGGAAATCGATCGTGTACTGACCCGAGTCTGCCAAAACCTCGGCGTGGAGATACCCCCTGTGAAGGAGGAGAGTGGACCGTTCATCCCAAAGATACTGCTCCGGTGAGTTTGCGATCCCCTTCCAGTGCTTGACCCCAACAATAGCGTGAGTTAAACTCTTGTATTTGACACTAGCTGCTTCCTTTTCTGAGTCAGGAACTAGGTACTTGGTCACAAACACCTCTCAGAAATAGGAACTCCAGATGGGTTTCCGATTGTGGTAAAATGACGAGCTGTTCAACCCTTGTGCCTTTTATTAAACTGTTGGTAACTACTAGGCAGCTACAGCAAAGTAAACACATGGTGTATATTTTCCCGTTATTCAACAGATCCAAATACACGACCAAGGCAGAGCGTTTCCCATGGACAGTGCTTCCCCACCCCGAAAACACGATTCCTCTCTTTGCCGACGACGAAACCAATTACGTGAAAACTGAAGAGGCAGGAGAAAGGAAAGAGGAACCAAGGCCGGAACCAAAACCCGAGTCAACCAAAGAGGAGAAGGACCAATGCGTCGCAGATAACAAGCCAGAGGACCCCGTTGACTCTAAAGCCTAATGCAAGTGGGCAGACAGAGTCTGGTTGTGTATTTCTGTGTTCTTTTATATTGCTACTTAAACAAAAAACTAGAAAAAAAGTGATGTGGCGCCTCTGTTTGGCAACAAGGTGGTGGGCTAGGTGAGGGCAATGGTGAAGGAATGCAGAGCGAGTTGGACCTTGACTTCGTCCCACTGGTTGAGGATGTGCTGCATAACATCACCTCTGGTTGTGAGGTTTATTCGCGGCAGGTTCTCCGTGGACAGGTGCGGGAAGAAGGTGTCGAGGTGCAGGACTTCTCCGTACTCCAAAAGCGACTTATCCAGAGGCAAGATGCTTCCAGGAACAACCTGCCAGACGAAGGAATAATATGCTTAACACGATATATTCATTTGCGTAAACGCCTCATAAGAGGAGACCTGAGCCGCTAAGTAAACAACTACTAGGTCGCTAAGTTGCACTTTTGAAGAGCGCCGATTAAATGAACAATTGCTATAAAACAAGTTCATTCATGCACAGAATTCACAACCGGATTTATGTGCTAGGCTACTTTACTAAACTCACCAATCTAACCACCATATTGGCAGGACCATAGGTCTTAAGACAATCCATGAAGGTGAACAGCTCTTCCTGCGGTAGTCCAGAAAAGTCAACCACACGCGAACAGCGCCCGAACCCAGTGGAGGGGGCAAGGTCGTGGCACGTTTTGGGCACATCCAGTAGGGGGTCAAGAGGCTCTCCGAACGCAAATCTCGGAGGCATATAGGTGGCATAGAAGATGTTCAGGGAGACCACTTTGGCATCCTCCGCAGGAATGGAGTTCAGAAGAGCGAGCAGGCCCGCTTGATGCAGGAATCCCCAAAACACAACCAAAACCCCTTGGTAGACGATCCATAGAGCGAGGAGAGGAAATAGAACCCGGGAGTTCCTCCATCTGGAGACGACAAGTGGGACTGTAAAGGGGAGTGCGGGGAGCAGGAATCGGGTCTCTTTATGCCCAATTAGTGAGAGCACAGCAGTGGGGATAATAACTGCAAACCAGGTGGCAAATAGAAGGCCATTGTTGGTTTTTTGCCTCACGGGTGGGAAGAGGGCAAATATGGCTAGGGGAGGGGTTAATATGAGTGGCCAGTGAATTGAGGCGTAGTGGTACCAGGGGTGAAGACCATGTTCACTCAGGGTTTCTTCAGCAGAATTGTAGGCCAAGAAACGGAGAGGAGTAATAATCAGATCAGAAAATGCTATGCTATCCCTCTCACCAGCGAAATAGAGAGTGTCAAAGTAGGCCAGGATGATTCCTGTACCCGCTGCAGTTAGTAAACCAACAGGAACACACAGAAGCAGTTTTGAAAGGCATGTAGAAGAGCGCCAAATAGCGACTAGTTCAAGGATAAGAAAGGGGAGCACGAAAATAGGGAACGTGGGTCGAAGGAAGACGGCCCACGCTGCAATAAATCCTTGAAGGGTGAGAGTTAAGAGATTTGGGTGGAGACTGAGAAGACAAAAGGCAGAAACGGCTGCGGTTTCCCAGACATTACTCAACGTGCGAGTATTGAACAAAAGTCCACCGTAGGCCATTGAAGAATACATAAGCAAACCCATAGGTGCATTTTCCTTCCTTGGTTTTTCTAATTCACAGGAAAAATAGAAGACAAGAGCGTCAGGAAGGAAAGACAACAGAGCGGTAACCAGACGTGTCGGTAGCAGTAGGAGTTGGAACCATTCGCTGCCAGAAAGACTAGAGGTCGGTTTGACAGAATAAACACTTTTGGCGAATTCTATGGGTAGATGAACAAGCGGGTAAAGGCTGGAACGCGAACGAACAGGTCCGGGTCCAGTAGGCTGAAATTCCCATGTTCTAAGGCTACATGCCTTGGGATTTATATCGTGATTGGCAAGTTCGACAGATTGGAAAAACTCATCCGGGTGAATATATCCTGGACTTTGAAAGAAGACGAAAGAAAAACGAAGAGAAACCAAGATCCCATAGATGGACCAGTAGAAAAGAGCAGAGGACATCTATAAGGTATTGAAACGAACATGAAAAGCAAAAACCACAAACAGATACAGAGATAAATGCCTAAATTTGACCCAAAAACCTCATAAACTTGGATATAATCTTCCGTTTAAGTGTTATTTTTACAAAATTTTACATACCTCCAACGAACGTTGACAAACTGGGTTAGAACGACATTTAGGCATTACCGTTTATTCTGAGGCAAAGTTGTTGGCACATAAAGGTAACTATGCCAATCTACGAATAGCCTGACTAAAGTTTATTTATCATAAATAAAATGACTTCTGAAGTAAGTAATTGTCATTGAATCAAATGAGCACAATAACTAGAGCAAAATCAATAAATAATACGGCCTTAAAGGCTTGCATATATCACATAAAATTTCAGATGAAAAAAGTCGGATTAACAACGCAGCTCTAAAAAATAACGCCTTACATTCGTTGATCACGTTTCTAGTGAGATATACTCCTAAAATTTTGAAACTTTGTGTTTAGAATGGATTTGTGTCTTTACTTGCATTGACTGCATTTACTTTATTTCCGTTAAATTTATCAAAGTTTTCGATAAAAATTAATTAAAATATGTAAGTACTAGTATAAAGATGCATAGATTTAGTAAAATTATGCGTATTAATCTATTTGTTTAATCGTTCTAGAAGATAAACGACGTCGTCATATTTGGGGTCGTCAATTCGGATTGTCATGCGGCTCGCTGTTTTGTAGTTTTCGGGATTAATAGCCGATCAGCGTTAACAGTAAAGGTTGGTGGGCTGAGGTGTGGCCTTAACTTATTACTGACATTCCATGACAATAATTTATGGTTTTATTGATGTTGAGAACCGTAATGTCTCGATTTAAGATAAATGTTTTTTCTCCAAATGTTAATTTATCCTCTGTTACAATGTACATGACAACAACGTCTATCTTTTATTCTGACTATTTATGTGTGACCTTTGCTGTTAAAGGTTGACCAATGGCGCAAAATGAAGAAGCTCTGAAATCTCAAAACAAGTCACCGAATGCTCACTTGACACCTTCCTGTGTTCCTGGTACTGACAGCGCAATATCCTCATTTGACCTTCTGAACTCCTACCGTTCTGCTGCTATGTTGCTGAAAGCTGCTGCTGATCGTCAGAACCCCGGTAACAAATCGGTGACCCTCCCCTCCAAACAACGCTGTATATCACCCAACGACGGCGAAAGTAGTTCGGCCACAGCCGCGGCCGCTGCTGCTGCTGCTTCTCTCATTTCCTGCCCACCGCGCCAACACTCTCCCACCACAAGCTCTAAGATACAGGCGGCTCTAGTGATGGCTATGGCCGCTTCCTCTCCACCCTCCACCTGTCCGAGTTCTTCCTCCTCAGGCCATCCTGGTGAACACAGCGCCAATGATTTCCGAAATGAGGCCGGTCAATCGTCTCTTGGGGCGTTTTTCCGTCCCCCTCCACCAGCCGTTGCCGTCGGTGGTGGTGGTGCTAATACCAGCTACGAAGCTGTTGACGGTGGATTAGAAACCTCCATTGGAGGCGTATTTCCATCCTCTGGTCATTCTCATCCACCACCGCCCCACTTCGTTCCCTTCACCAGCAGCTCTGGAGGTTCAGGTTCGGCCTCAACCTGTCTCACCAACGCCATGCTGCTTCCTGCTAGCATTGTGAATGCCCTCGGTCAGCAAGTAAGCCGGTGTGACTTCGTTACCGGTTTGTCAGTATTTATGTCACTCCGGGGTATCGCACACCCCCGCACCGAATGGTCAGGTGGTATCGTTCTGGGTGTGACTGACACTCACATTGGCACATACACACACACTTTAATCGTAAAGGTGGTTGTGGTGTTTACACAGTCGTGCAATTGGCTCAGGCCTCTCCACCTTGATAACTGCACTGGGCTTTTAAGTTGCGAGGGAGCCCATCATTTCCACTCGAGGCGTAGAGTAAGCGCTGCTCCTGCCTTAATGCCGCTGTTGCTAGTTCTTCACAAATGCCCCACTACGAGCCTCCAGTTAAAGGCAGACTGTGGTGTAACGCCTTAAATTGACTAGACCACGTGACTCACCAGGGTTATAGTAATTGCACTACCTCATCACGTGACCCTCACGGCAGTTTTAGACCCTGAGCTCTCCCCACAATGTTTTATTTTCTTTATCCTTTCCTAGATGCAAAGCAATCAATACCACCAAGACCACCACCCACAACAGCCGCAACAGCACCAACCACAGTCACCGGCGTACCTCTCCACCATAAACACAAACTCAGCGGCGGCAGCAGCCAACGCCTTCTCTCAGCAGCAACATCCACAAGGCCCACTGGGAGACGCTCAGCTCTTCCAATCGGTCGTAGGGGGCTCCCTCCCTCCTCAATTACCGGCTCGGGGGGTCCCTATGACCTCGGGGCCCTCTGAGCCCTCCAGCAGCGCCTCCAACCGGTATCATCGGTCCAACGCCGGCTCCTCCCTGCTGCATGAGGAGACGAACAATAAGCGGGAGCAAAGGCTGCTCAAGAATCGGTGAGTCTGGTCGTTGTTAACCGGTACGGGCAGTTCGTCACGGTGATTGTTGTGAGTGAGTGGTTAGGCCTGACAGGCGGGTGCGCAGGTAGGCAGACAGGCGAGCAAGAAAGCGTGGTGGTGTAGCACTCTTCATTCGCTCGCTCTAATCACGTGCTCCATTTCTTGCTGCGCTGTTTCTTCGAGCCTTATCCCTCCTCCTCATTCTCCTCCACCACCACCACGTCCTACTATCACGTGTAACCAATTGCCTATCAACAACCACCAGCCTGCTTCTTGGCAGATATTGTCACGAAATTGGGGTGTGTGCTGGTGCTAGAGAGCGTGGTTTTTTCCTTCCTGACACACTCGCAGTGGTGCTGATCTCGCTGATTTTATATTCTCCGTAGGTTTTTGAAGTAACACGCAGTTGGGGTAATTAATGTACTCGCCCCAGATCATGTTACGTGAATACAGGTCTTACTTAGCTCGGTGGCACGTTTTCAGCCTTGAAACACGCTAAGGCCTACTTTAAGTTCTTCTAGTTTCTAAAATAATCAGCAATTTTCTAATCACGTCGTCGGCATAAAACTTTAATGCCTACCCTAGGGCAGCAATCTCCGTGTGACGTGATTACGTATACAGCACTCTCTCTAAATACTAGCTTTATGAGTTTCAGTCCTCAAGTCGCTTTAAAGTTAGGGTGTCCCTAAAAATAAGAGATTTTAATATAAGCTCGAAAATTTTAAATGTTTAGCCTCATAACCATGAATTTTTTGGAAAACGTAGTATTTTCTAGATGGTCTCTAAGACGTGAGCATTGACCTCACGTGGTCTCAAAATCGCTCGGAAATGCGCACAAAGAGGTGTAACGCCCATGTACTATGACGTTATCTTGATTGGAGTCTAGTTTGTACGAGCATGCGTCACTGGCACAATGTCGCAAGCCTAAATCACTCTCTAAGCCAGTGATCAACCGTTGACAAGGGGTAATTTTACCGAAATCATTTTGGTGTTATGGGTGTAGGCACCCGTTTCTCTCAACAATGAATGGTTGGTACTCCTTCCAAGGCAGATAGGACTAGTGAGGCCTGCCATTCCCTGGATGTAAACAAACGCTTAAATGCCTTTGTCTCCACGAGGGCCTAGTAAATACCGTCTACCGGAAATAGTGGCTGGCTGTTTGATTTCGGCGCGGTCTTTAGTTTTGACCAAGGGTGTCTAGTAGCATTTCATCTTCTCAAAACCCCGTAATTGGATGCTTGGGCATTTAGTATTTCAAGCCGGTGTAGTGGCGCACTAATTCCTGCCTTCAGAAAAGTGCGTAATTCTTGCAGGATCCCAAACAGTGCTCCTCACAGCGCGTATTTTGCGTATTTTTTACTCCCTTCTTAAGAGTAACAATTTTTAGATGGCGGGAGATGCCTGAGTGCCCTTTGATCTGGCTACTGCTGCTTGCTTATTCCGCAATGATACACGCACGTGCCTGTGGGTAAATATAGAGTCCACTGGCACTGCTATTTTACTCGTGTGGTGTGGACAGACCGTCCCATTCTCTCCTGCTTTCTGCATAAACTCACGTGCCGGTCTGTGTCCACAGTGCGCTCGTCTGTTTACAGGCTGCCTCTTCGCAACAGCAGTAGCAGCATCGGTGTTTTCCCTCCTCTTCTCGCCTTTCCCAGTCCCCATTGGCCAGCCCACCAGTGTACTTTTAGCCCCTCGCCCTGCCTGCTTTTAGCGCTCGCGTCTGTTTGCACCATCGTTGCTGCGATCTCGAAGTACTCTTTCGGAAAACAAAAGGTGATACTCCATCAAATATTTTGGTCAGAGTCAGCAATTGTTAGAGTGCCTACTCGTTATTTGGAGCTCCTATAATGAGCCGTTTATTTAGTGGCAACTTTCGCTGTGTAGGTCTTACCCTTTCCGCCTTTACTCGCATTAATCATTTCATCTTCAGCATGACCTTCCCCCACCTATCGCCTCGCCTTAGTCGTCATCATGGACTATTTTAGAGTCTCGGTCCTGTTGCTCCTTGCGCCTCATTGGCGGCTTGTTTAGCGCCGATGCACTTTACTGGTCACTCGTCTATCTTGTTCCCATAACAGCGATGCCGCCGGGGAAGAGGTGGGATGGGGGGAGGGAGGCGCTTTGTGTTAGTCGCTACTGTCGATATAAAAGACCAGCACAGTAACCTAGTTTCCAACGTTGTTTCGGTGTGGCACGTGTGCATGTCCGATTTGGGCGAATGCGGCACACTGTAGTGTGTGCATTTTGGGAGAGCGCGTGTGTGCTAATGTCGCGTCTGCGGGCGGCGACGTCGGCAATGGGAGCGCTGTTTGATCGCCTTTGTGTTCGTTCTATCACAAAACAAATCGTTGTCTCGATGGCTTAAAATTCCCACATAATTGGTTGTTTAGCCTGCCTAGCCTTAGAATTGATGCAGTTTTTCTATTCGCTGCAGTTTCCTGGTCTGCTCGCTTACGAGTTACGTATCTCAAGGTTTTGTGTAATAGGCTTCCCTTTAATAAGGCCTTGTTTTTGTGAATTGCTCTTCATCTCAATTCAAAACGTTCCCGTGAATTCTGGTTGCCTGGAAAGAAAGACATGAGTCGTGGGAACCGTTACAAAGGACTTCTCTCTCTCAGTACGCTTAAGCCTTGACAAGTGATTTTAGTGTAGCTTCTATTTTCGAGGTTTTGCATCACAAAAAGCGAGCTGTGGTGCTAGTCATTGATTTGATTTTATGTAAACGTAACGTAAAAAGGCTTTGCCTGCAGTCTTTTCTTCTTACGATGTATCCGATTCGGATTATCATTTGCTTCACGAACTTTAAGTAAAATGGTGCTAATTTGGTTGAGAACATAACACTAAATCACTTTATCCAATACTTTTCAAGATTAAACGAGTTGTGTTGGGTGAACGCGACTTGAACCTAGGACGTGTCGCCATTTCGCGTTATCTTTAACGTGCATGAATAATTCAGGAGCGAATTATTCCGTTAAAGTCCATTTAGAATCTGCCCCTGTCTGTTATTCAATGCTGTCTTGGTGTTGTACAAACTGTTAATTATTTCTCAAGATAGATTATGCGCATCAATTGCCTATTTGTGTTTCCTGGTAATTTAGGTTTCCCCATAGGCGGATGCCATCACGCATATTGCGCCTAATTTTAACTTCTCGCACGTCACTGATTTCCCGCGTTCCTCTGCGCCTGGTCACACGCCTGGTAGTTGATGGGGGAATTAGAGGGGGACGCCTATTTTTCTCGGGGGCCAAAAACAGGTCCTTTGTCACGCCAATGCACATTCCTCCCGCTTCAATGAGCGTGCTGGATGCCTTGATGCGACTACTCAAACTTCCCCTTGCCAAAATACACATTTGCATTGTGACATACTGTTGGTGATTTCCCTTTCTACGATTTTTTAATGAGTCAGTTAAATATTCAATTTGTTATAGCCGTTATACAGCAAAAAAGCCGGATCGAAGGCTATAAGTCTAATCCAGCTCGGTCCTGCACATTAGGTTCTTGTGATTGCAAATTCATGCGCAACACAGCATAAATTAATACAATTTTGTTAACCCCTTCCAGGGAAGCTGCTCGGGAGTGTCGTCGAAAGAAGAAGGAGTACGTGCGTTGCTTGGAACGTCAGGTGAGCATTCTGCAGGACCAGAACCGCCAACTCATCGAGGAGTTGCAGAAAATGAAGGCCCTGTGCGCTGGCGCCTACCTCGACCCGAACGGGGGTCCCGCCCTCCAAACCCCGCCGCCCCCCACGCTTCCACCGCCCAGTCTCTCCCAACAGCAGCAGCAGCCGGATAGACGCCTCATGTGCGGCGGCAGTGGTGGTGGGCCAAGCAGCACCGATGGGATGGATTTCGTCGACGGGAGCCACCAACCTCATCGGCAAAAGCACCCCCAACACCCCCCGCGCCTCTCCTCTCCTCACACGACGGGTTCCTCCGATGCAAGTGGAAACACTACCGCCACGGGCAACAACTACCATACGTGCTCGGACATGACCACAGACTCCTCGGTGTCTAGACAGGAGCTCACTCTCCTCAAAGCCTCTCACCAGATGCACTTGATGTCGGGTGGTGGTGGTGGTGGTGGTAGCGATGACGGAGTAGTGCGGAAGTCGGATGACGGCGACTTCGGAGGGAGCGGCGACACTTGGATGACCGACCGGAAGCCCAAATTCCCCAAGGAGGACCGACCACAGGCCACCTCACCACACATCCACCCCGTGAAGAGGGTTCTCAAGCGATTCGGCAACGAGCAGCAGCAGCAACAGCAGCACAGGCTGTCTCAGCAGAAACAGGAGAGTAAACCCGACCCAGATCAGAATTAGTACATCAACCAATCTCCATACGCGCCTCCACATAATTGTCTTAAACAGATTAACCGTCAGCCTTGCCCCTACCCGCCTCCCTCTATCTCTCCTCTTGATGACTACGTGCGTGCAGTCTTTCAGTGCGGAATTCCCTCTCCTTTCCTTTATCGTGTTGGTGGGCGCTTGAGATGTACTCTCCTTGAAAACCCACCCCCCACCTTCTCTCTTTAATTCTTCAGGGAACTGCTTAACCCGTTTAATCCCCATATATATTTTTTACCCGTCCGCGTTTGTAACCCTCCTAGACTGCGTCACACTTGCCACGAAAAGCGCCCACGTGTACGTACCCCGTGTGTTGTTTTTTCTAAGGTTAAGAAGTGGCGTCTTCCACCGTCACTCGCAAGTGTAGTAATTAACTCCATTTCCAACACCGCAGTAAATTGGTTTTCCCTCTCCTCCACCCACCTCCGCCCCCACTATCGATTCCTTTTTTAAGTGGCGTTCTGTACGCGCTTCCGAATCCTCCCCTCCTCCTCTATATATTTCAGCTACAAGAGTTTTCATCCTCGATCAGGTCTTTTCCTCTCCTGGTGAATCATTGGGGTGTTTTCTACTAATTCTATGTTAATACGTTTGTACTCGATCGATCGAGCCTCTGATCATTTCAAATAGGCAACAGTAGTCCTACGAAGCAGGTGGCTCTTTCTGACACCCAGTGTTGCCAAATTTTGGAATGCGGCGGAGATGTCTCTTTCTCGGATATCACGGTGACAACATTAGATGAATCGATGACGTTTAACAAAAGAAGAGGGCTTCTACCTAGCACACACAGAATGCGACAAGACCACAATCCCGTTGGAACGTGCAAGTAGTAGCGTGTTCTGCGTGTGCGTAGACAGTGCGAGAGGGGTACTTGGTTAGCCAACTGTGGCAATGAGGTGTCACGTGACTCGGTGTAGACGTGCGCGTACGCACACAGCGACGCGCGTCACGTACTTTAAGGAGTCATGAACACACGAGGCGCAGCAGTGTGGCGGCGTTTCCATGATCTCGGCTTTGATTGGCTCGTTTGCTCCGGCGGTGGTGTGCATTCTTGTGTTGTGGGCCATTAAACGTGTGTGTGGATAGGCAGTTATTCCAACAATGAGTGTGGATTCAAATAAGCCAAAAGGAGTCCATTTGTACCTTTACTGATGGGTCTTATTTCGAAATTGAGCTCAATAATGTGAAACGACTGAAAGATGTCGCTCACATCAAACCTAAAAAACCTGAATTTAGGTAACAATGCAAAATTTACTCAAAACATTAAAATTCTTATCTAATAACGGTTTGGTAGAAGTAAATTTTCCAAATAACTTCTAGTTTCGCTAAAGGCGTTCGTTCCCAATGCGCTTCCGTGAAGAGCTTACACACTTTCCTGTGATTACAACGAGAACAAAGGAAACAGACTGATTTCAGGGATACTACCTTTTACTGTTTGATGATTTACCGAACCGGACATCAGTAAAAGAGATTGATCGCTGCCCCTGAACGCTGTAAATGCTAACATTTCAGTTGCATGAACTGGAGAGTATGACAATTTTTCATAATAACAGGCGTTCGGACTGTACTCAAAGCGCAGCGAATTCCCTCGGAAAATCTACAGAAAAAAAGACGTGATGGAGGGGCTTGGATTAGCTTCAGATGCTTCATGGGATTGGTGCCACCACAGTTAATGTTTCAATTTATGGCAGCAGGATTCGACCACACCCTAAGGAAAAGTCAAAAGTGCCAATTTTTACGACAACACACAATGCCCCTCATGGGTCTGGCTTCCGCCGAACTCCACAGATTATTCGAACTCGCCCTGGACTATGATATATGGCTGGGCGCCGGAGTGCTACCAATATCACAAAAGCCCATTAAATCAAATGCAGAATCAAAGCAGTGTGAATTCAGCTCCCTAGGTTCTGTTTTCTTGTAATAGATGTGACTGACAGTTTGTTTAAGTGAAATTCTGATGCTCATGGCTTCTTTTTCTTGGCTTTAAATATTTTAAAGCTGGAGAGACTCCAGCCACAGCCGAGGAGGGAACTTAATTGGAAAAGTGTACTTCGTTCAATATGGAGGAAAAAAAGAGCTACTACCAGTTGTTTCGAAGTTTACAAAATCGTTTGAATGAAACAGCTTTTGCAACGCAGGAGGAAGGGGTTGAAACTGACATCTGTGAGTTCACCTAAACAAGAACAAACGAATTTCTCAATGAGGAAGGCATAAATGAGCTTGCTAATAGATGGAAGAAAGTCATGAACAATCATGGAAAGTGTATTGATGCTTGGGTCTTCAATTAAAAGCACCATTTGTTAATTCCTTTTTCTGATTCAAAACCGAAGAGAACTCATGGGATGACCTGTTAATTGCTCCTATTAAGTACGCTCAACTGCACATATTAGTTGAGCAGATATTTCTGAACACAGGTTACACTCGAACGCTCAGCATGATCACCCGTGCTTATAAATATTGCAAATTACAAGGGGTCAAGTAAGTTGTCACCGTACCGGCACACCAGTAGCAGGAAAAACCTTACCCAGAAGAAAACACGTTTTACTTTGCAGGTCTAGCAATAAGTTGAGGATCACGTACAGGAGTCATTTTTCATTGCGAATCGAGGCGAAATGCAGCTTGACAGTTCGGATTGAGTTCTAAATTTATGCCATGAAACAAAAAAGCTAAAATTCTTGAGGCCAAATGAACATTTAAGTTGACCGGTTCCGTAACACCCAACTATCCGTTCGTCCTGTCATTTAATTGTCAAGTCGTTTCAGCACTAATCACTATCTGATCGATCGACAAACCTCTGTACTCACACTTTTGCACATCTAGGGTTTTCTCTTCTATTATTTTAAGCGTCAGTGATCATTTGATGTATTCATTCACTAAGCTTACTTCGTGGTGAACATTTCTGGGTATTATGTACAAAATTCACCCACCTTCTAAATAAATACTAAATCGAAATTCGAGTAGCTGGCGAGATTAGAAAGAATTCAAACAATTTATAAGAAATTACCTCCTAAAGTACTTAAGTACAGCTGAGCTTACGGTGGCCCCATACTTATTTTTGGTTACTTTCCATGCTATTACTTCTTCGCCGCTTGATAGTAAAGCGACATTAATGATGCCAGCAGAATCGGCAAAATATCAATTCTATTGACGAAACAGCCCCATTTTGTCACTTATAGCAATCGAATCGATCGATCAGCCTCGCAGAGACTCGAGAGCACCAGTTGTGGCTGAAATTTGGGCCAAAGTCATCAAACTCCCGCCAGCAGCTGTTGCGCACATTATTTAGGGACTACACATGAATCAGTATTGCCTCGTAAGCCCGATGAGGAAAAACGCCTCACTTATTTCCTAGTAGAGCATTAGGGAGCACTGTAAATTAGTACTTGTGATACAGTATCTGATTCAACAACCAACCAATAACCTGCCTTTAACACAAACTTAAAATTCGGAATTGTTGCCTGTAGTCGCTACCCGTGAAAAGTGATCGAACAAATTAAGGATTCTGTTTTTTTCTACCACAGAACTGAGCCAGGTAGTTCCAAAATGTACAAATAAAAAACTTGATGAAAAACCCAAAATACCTGCGCTAATTGAATTGGCCGGACGTAGGCTGCCCTAATGCACGCGACTTACACATCGTCTTCTAAAACAACAATTACTGCCTAACTGCGTAGCCACGTTCTATTGGTCCGTGCCACTGACCAATTGCTGCGAAGACATTCGTTGGCCAATCGGTTCACTCTAGGCAGTTGGATCGCTCAGCTTGTTATAGTTAGTGTGGTCGTTTAAATCCATGCCCCTTCGGGGACGAGGATAGCAATGT
This sequence comes from Anomotaenia brevis, assembly GCA_030710315.1. Lineage (NCBI taxonomy): Eukaryota > Metazoa > Platyhelminthes > Cestoda > Cyclophyllidea > Dilepididae > Anomotaenia > Anomotaenia brevis. The sequence goes on from JAUOZQ010000021.1 coordinate 506,325, forward strand.
TTATGCAAAGAGTGAAACATGTTGGCGAAAACGAAGGAGAGACGAACAGACTTGAGTTGATTGTTTTTTTTTGACAACTGATGCGGAGGCACCAATTTTCAAAGCTTAGGAACTCTCCAAAGTTTTTGGCGGTAACGGTGAACAATGGTATAGTGAGAACTAAACTTACTCGCCAATACCAACTCAACTTATAAAGCAGGATAGGCTTTTTCAAGGGCTGCTGCTTCAAGAAGCTCATCATAAACTCAACTGGTCGACGCCCTGTTTGATCTTCATCTTCATGGAGTGGACGCTTCAACTCATAAGGCATTACGTGCCTGCAAAACCAAATTGGGTCAGTTTAAATGCATCTTAACATAAAATAATTTGTAGCTCCATTAGATACTATAACATTCTCGTTGAATTCCGTCTAATATAAAATAGGTAAGATTAAGACAAAAATCAGAGGTGGCCTGATATTTTGTGAGTAGACCCTTCCTCCGGGGAAAAGGTGAAATCAACTCGCTCTATGTTTCCAGATTGCGCCGGACTAGAGCTCCACCAGCAGACGACAGTCGTGCCACTTTATTTCCGACCGAATTTTACCAAAGTCGATTACGTCATGCAGTAACCACAGTTCTGTCAAAATCATCGATACCACGCTGCGAGTATTCATTGCTACGCTGGATTAAAGACTTCGTTTAATGGTGAGCTTCGTTCTCTTGTCTATAATGACCTCATCAAGTCCAACGATCGTCTCTCTTGTTAAACTAAAACTGCGCTCCATTCAGGGATCCAGCCTATAATACTAACATCTTATAAAATATAATATAACCGCTTCCGAATTTGTTAAATTATCCTTACCAGGATAGACCAGAACATCATTGTCACCATGCTTATTTGTAGCGCGCAGTTCCATGACACATCATCGTCATCATCATCATCATCATCATCATCATCATCATCATCATCATCATCATCATCACCATCATCACCACCACCATCATCATCATCATCACCATCATCACCACCACCATCATCATCACCATCACCACCACCATCATCATCACCATCACCACCACCACCACCACCACCACCACCACCACCACCACCACCATCATCATCATCATCATCATCATCATCATCATCATCATCACCATCATCACTAGTTGGTGAGGCATTTTTCAGCCCTTTTGCTCCGGCAAAAACGAGAAACACTTGGAATCACTCATCAGATTTAGGTGGTATCCCACTACTCCCGAATAGCTTTATTGTTGGCTGCCTAGGAGAGACTACAAGGTTATTTTTAGCCTCTCGAGTTGAAAGACCGGACTGACAAGGTAGGTGGCTAGCCAAACTAATTACTACCGACTAAAAACGTCTTGTTTATGTCCTAAATTAAGCCTCTGAAGCCTCCGTTATGCGCCCAATATCGCATTACCAGACGCAGGGTGAGGTAAACAAGCACTATGCTTAACCAAACCGGATATGGATAGATGTAGTTATATCAAGTTTCCGGTGGACTTGGTTCAGGTAAAATCAACCCAAATCTTTACGCAAAGCTGAAGCAGGTGAATATCAGGTCATCACATAATTTCTGTTCAAATTTTTAATAAATAAAACCGGTGACCGAATGTTACACTTAAGCGAGGATTCAATCAGCAATGTACATTCCTTGAGTGTCTGTGACTTCCGTGCATATGTTAACAAGCGTATTAATACTCAAATTATTGTAAAATTATTATGAGTTTGAATCGACGACCGCATAAATGTCAACTGTTTCTTCTTGCGGATGATATTGTTAGCAAGAAAACAAATGGTAGTACAAGGAAGGAGCAAAGTCGTGAGAATAAGGTAGATTAGAAGGAATTTTCCGCGTACCAATTTCTCCCACCTTTTTTGTTGTGGTTCTTGCTGTGTAGGAAGGGGGGGGGGTCGTGCATTGTCCGGATGAAATATCACCCATTTTCGATTCACTGGAGAAGGTCTTTTTTCATACTCAAAGCCCGGTTCTAACGCCGCCCTTATTGATGACAGGATATCTGGTCACTAATGAGGTGGTAACAATTCGAAGTGGATTTTTCCTTGTTGATCTCACCAAACTAAAAGGTGAAAAGTATTGTCCTCTGCAGTTCTTGCTTACCAAGCCACTGTCAGCGAAGCCTAATAGTTAGATAAAAGATCCATTTTTCGTCAGTCGCCAGTCACAGGTCTATCAATCAAAAAAGAAAAAAAAAAACAAGTTGACGGGATTGGAGAAAAGGAGGTGGCATCAATTTTCCAAGTTTAGCAACTTTTTCATTTTTTGAAGATGACAACGATGAGCAATTGTGTGATTTGAACTAAGTCTAATTGCCAATTCCAACTCAAATGGTAATGTCGGAGAGGCCTCTTCAAAGACTGCTGTTTCAAGGGTTAAATTTCCACGTCCTCTCATTCACGCACTCCTCTTCCCCTCATAACCTGAGCGAATGCTTCTAGCCGCTTCGTCAGCTGCTGAGTTTCCTTTCGTGAACAAATAAAACATGTGTATCAAATGATTCCTGCATACCACCTCGTTAGTTAAGTATTAGGCAAGGAGATTTTAATTTTAGTGTTCCATAAAACACAATTACATGAGTTTGAATGCATCTTAACATCAAAATAATGTTCAGCAGCATTAGAAATATTAAAATAATACTTAAAATTAGTAATTTAGAAATGGTACTCTTCGGAGAGAACTTATCAGGTGACATGTTGTGTTACGGTTCGTTAAAGTTAGTGAGCTCATTTGGGATGCAAGGTGATTATTCAGGCGTGTATTACACAGCCACTCTAGCTAGACATCGTGGGTCGATATTCTAGGCTTCCAGTTATTGATTGATGTCTGCGTTCTTAGGTAATCACTCGCACTCTTCAGCCTATTTGATCTTTCAGCAGGCTTGAACATAATTGCAAAACTATTGCTTCCAATCAGCTTCGTCTCACCTTCGTCTTTGATCTTGGTGAGAATGATAAAAAGTCAACACACGATTGTTTGGCTGGTTGCGAAATGATAAAAAGATTCCACCACTTCTGAGTAAATGCTCAGGTAAGACTGGTGCCTCAGTTATGCGGGGAACTAATCCAGATGGACGGTTTAGGTTTAGACCATGGATGCTACGATACACAGAGGGTACAATTATTCGTTGTAATCGACAAGAGTAGCCGTATCGTTGGGAGGCTGGAATTTCGTGCATACTAGTACTGATATTTGACTTTCGTTAAGAAATACATTCCTCAGTCTATTGAAAGGGATATCGGATCTAATTAATGTAGACTGCTGTTAATATTTGCTGTTGCGGTAACACTCAAGATTTTATTTACTTTAATGGATACAGAAGTAATATTTTAACAGTTCTCCTCTGCGAGACTTTAAAAAAGCCGTTTATTTTAGATATACTAGACGAATTCACCCACACAAACATTTTGAGACCCATAAACCACAGTTCGCCCCTACATTCACAATTGGATATCATACTCTGGAACTTTTACTACCAAACGGCTAGCAAAAGTTTCAAAATCCATTGCATTATCTTGAATTATCAATGCAAGATGTACCATTATTCAGTCATTCAACTAATACTTAATACTAATACTGTCGAATGCCTTAAGACATTGCATGGTTGGTTGCACGAGCAATAAATGGGCACGTTTAAATGACCTATAAAGCAATAATGTCCTTGTCGAGGAGGGCTATGTAAAACTACAGCATCCACACGATGAGAGCGCCACCTGTTCTTTTAACAGGCTGAACGAAGCTACACGAACATATCGCCGACAAGTTAATTTAAAGAACATTTTCCAAAGCAATGCCCACACATTACAATAATTTCAAAGAAGGTGTTTATTACTAAAATTAAATTTTACATCTCATTGGTGTTATGTTTTCGAACCATGTGGACTACTTGGAATTTAATAGTTTTAATTTACTTTGCCCTTTCCCTTTATTAACGCCTTAACATAAATCTACAAGCCTTGTTGTGAATTAATGAAAATTACTATTAGGTCGATCTGTTTGTAGTGCATGTTTCAGCTGAGTTGAGATATAAAATTTGAAAACGAAATTGTAATATGAAGCACTTTACAGTATTTGTCTCACAGTTACTTAGTTCGGTGAAAGTTGGGTTAGGAAAAGTGAAATTAGTATGTTTGAAAGTGATTCCACGAATGCACCTGCCAATCTATTTAAAAAGTTTTCTTAAATCTATTATGAAAAGCAGTTTCATCTTAATGACTCTTTAATGCCTCAGCATTTGTGGCATCATTTGGACCAAAGGCTATATTGGTTTATCGTTGCAAATCTTAAGGCAAATTAATAAAATCATCACTCAAAAACTTATTTTCAGTCTCAAGAAATAAATGCAAAGCAATTTTGAGGCTTTTTTGTAAAAGAGAGAAATAGTTCTTAAGGCACCTACGATCCAAGAAGTATAAAAATATGTCCACCCTAACGCGTTCAATGGTGTTTACTAACCCTACTATCTCAAAATCAGTAGCGTGATTAATATTCGAAAATGTTTTTTTTGTCATAATATAATGAAATTATGGCCTAAATTGTTAGACATTTTACAACGGCATCTACAATAAGTAGCAATATAAGAAGTGCAATATTCACTGATGCAGAAAGGCCCGAACTATACTGATTAGTGGTTGAAGTGTACTTTTGATCGAGTTACACGTCAAGTATTCACACTGAAGAGATGTGAGGTAGGTAGACATCAAGCATTTCTCACGAACACCCTAGCCGTTTAGAGCGAATGATTCAATTCTATGCCGTGATTGTACATACATGTACCTAGGAACACAGTTTTCTCGTGAAGTCATAAAATCGATATTCCTTTGAGGTATGGCATGGAAATTGACAGCTGAGGCCCTTGAATGAGTATAAGCCATCGTCATTATTAAAGAATTCGCTGAATGCCACAAGCTGAAACATTAGATTTCTTCGTCAAAACAAATTGTTCTGCAGATATTTGCGGAAATACGCTGCTCAAATGTTCCCACAGACATCCTCACAGCCTCTATCAAATGTGTCAAATTCACGCAACTAGCTCGTTTCCCTAGATTTCAATGTCGATATTCTTTGATTCAAGTGGGTTTCAGTCATCATCTGTATGAATCACAATGAAGGTTTTCGAAGAAAGCGAAGTGGGTATGAACAACTTCCACACATCTATAATTAGTAAGAAATTACTAGTTAGTAGAATCTATTCATTAAAAGATATTGGTGAATGTTCCTCCAGCTATGAGTTTTGAAAACCGATTATACCAATATACCGGGGTTAAACGAAATATTGGGAATACCTTGAAAAATCAACAAAATGTATTCTAATATGGTGTAAGTCCACACTTTGTTGCCCTTAATGCCTCAATTCTCCAAGTTACTGACTTATGCAACTTGTGAATTGCTTTCAAAGGAATCACCCACCTGTTCTGCTAGAGACTATGGCTGCAGCGGAAATCGACTTCTCACTTGAAATGAGGTTGAAGTCTCGTAGTGGAACCAGATGAGATGCTCAACTTCATCAGAATATGTTCCTTCTCGTGCCGCCATCCTTTACCCACTCTAGCTGCTGTATGAATTGGTTCAGTATTATTAATTTGAAAGATGGAGGCATTTCCCTCAGGAAGAAGTTACTGAACAACCGTAGGTCGTTCCTAAATAGTCTCGGCTGTCAATTCTTCTTCAATGACGGAAAATTATTGGCCCGGCGGCGGATTTCTAAGAAGCGGCACCCAGCTCACCACAGCACAACCCCTGTCATGTTTTACGATGGGAAAAAGGCAACAGTCTGGACCAAATGCTTCTTTCAGCCGGGAAGTTGGGAATGAGATGGTAAACGATGATTCGTCAAAGAAAATCACATTTTCACTGCTCGAGGGACCAATACACGAGGTCTCTAAATCCCTCTAAACGCTTTGGAACAAGGTTTCCTAATTGCATCCCCCTGCAACAAACATTTTTGTGAAGAATCTGTTCTCCTAGTGTTCATTGAGGAGATATGCTGTGATTTTATGAGCCATGGTCTTGCGATATTCTATAGCAGTTCCATTTAGAGTAAGTCCGACGGTCTCCCTCAGCCAACAACTACGACTTTCGACCAGACCTGTGTTTTCCTGAGGACGATGTTCCTCTTCCTCTTCCAAAGGCGGTCAATCGTTACTCATGAGACAGTACCCCTTGAAAAGCCAAGCATTCGGGATGGGGGTAGTTTGAGCAGTCATACCAGTGCCTGCCATACGAGGAGCACCAACAATTTGGCCCCTTTGAAAGTCCGAAAGGCCTGTCACAAATATAGGGTTATAATCTATTTTTAATATCTGTAAACAACCGGTTATTTTAAATAAACATATCAAAAAACAAAAAAACAAACAGAACATCATTATAATATGTTTAGAGCATGTTCAAAGATTACGTTACTAAAATTTTAGCTATTTTCACCATTTTGTCACCATAGTCTCCCACGATAACGAATGAAGATTTACGTTCCTCTTTCTTTTTACAGCCTCAAGTGATTAATAATGTAGAAACCTTCTTATCAAGTTAATAATCCAGTTTGGGTCATCGCTGTTTAGTATGAGAAGTTTTAGGTATGACCGCAATAATCTTGCTGGGATTTTGAAAATAATAGGATTTGGAGTTGAGTTTTGATCTCTACAAATCACCGCCAGGCTCATTATTTCGCTACGCCTCAAGTCTTGTAATTCGCCATATCTTTAATCTTCATCGTGGTCAGTGGGAAAATAATTATTCCCAGCCACGGACTAGGTAATCTGGGAAAGGTGAGGCATTTCCTAAGTGAAATTGATGCCCACGACCGCCGTTATGAACAGATTTATTTTAATAAAACGAAGCCTTTTGGATCAAAAATTGTTTGCTAATTGGAAATAAATAATTGTAAATAAATCTGGTTAAATAAAAAGTTTTGCTTATAGGAAAAAAGAGGAAAAAAAAATTTAATTTTTGTGTATGGTCTAAGCAGCGGACAATTGGTTTATAAGATTCCTATCTGTAATCATGGAATGCGGTAACGTTTTGGCGGATTTCGCTAAAGGTGACTCAAGGTGCTATTTCGTTGCATCTTTGAATGACATCCTCTTTCAAAGAGGGGAAAATGTTATAGGCTATTGATATGTTAGCGAGAACAAACCATATTGAAGATCACTACGAAAAAACCAAACAGCATTGGATCAGCTCAGGCAGCATTCGTATTCTGACCATACTCCTTTGCCAAATCATCAGGAATTTAGATAAATAATTGCTCGATAATCTATGAGGTACATTCAGGATTTGATGTGGTGATTAAATTTATTTGATAAATTTCAAGCTGTATAACCAGCTCAATGCAATGAGACTGTGTTTCATTACTTCGCAACAAATCGGCATAATCAGGTCATCCCATAGATTCTACCCAATTTTAACAATAATTATTCAACATTTAAATTTTCCTTACCATCTATGATTTCCATCCACCTAAAAAACTTATCAGTACATTCATTTTGTAAAATTCTTTTGGCTTTGATTTCATTAAATCATAAATGTCGATTTCAACCTTTTACTCTGACGTTTCAAAAGCTGTTTTTTGAATGGTTTGTTAAGCTGCGAAAAACATGGTAGCCTTAGGGGGCAGGGTTGGGAGAATATGGTGGATAAGGAGTAGTTTCCCATTAACCAAGTTCTTTTCGATCAATCGTAAAGTGGTTCCATTTAGTGGGTTCGTCGTCTACCGAGTTTCCATCATTTTTTGATCTCAAATCATAATGTGCCCGGAATAATTCATGGGTACTTTCATGTTACCATGGTATTATTAACGAAATTGTAATTTAATTAGTCTGTAAAATATAATTTTAGCTTAGGAAATGCATCTTAACATAAATGCAATGTTCACCTCCATTAGACAGTATAACTACATATTAATTTAGTTCATTTTAAAAGTAGTAAATTTCGGAGAGAATTGTTGGGATGATCTGAGAGATTTGACAATAATCTATCTCTGGTTCGAGTAAATTAGAATAGACTTAGCAAATTTTTCGACATTGGAGATATGTCATTAGTGCTGTCAATGACTGATTAATGTACAACAGAGCTGAGCATGCATGTAGTGAAAGACACAAGCTTTATAAGATTTTTCATTTTTATCAATGGTATGTTACTGTTCATTGAAAAACAAGGTTTATAATTCGTTCACTGAGCGTTTAATTGAAAAAAAACATTACGACAGGCCTCAAATCTTAAAGACCACTGAGCAGCCCCATAACTCTCAAGTGCAGTCTGTGCGATCGAACGAACGTTGGCATTTTTCCTTTTTAAAGGAGATTCAAAAAACCTCTAAAAGGAAGATATGGACTTAACGCCTACAAAATTGACTTAGGTGGCTTTGTTCATCTATATTCTTATCAAGTCATCCCATACATTCGGTTCGAATTTTAACAAATAAAACCAGTTAACAAGTGTCCCATTTACTAAGGATTTTACCACCCAAAAATTTTCCTTGACCATCCTTGACCTCTTTACATCTATCAATGCGATTGTTTCTACCTCCCTTATTGAAAAATTCCCTTGGTTTCGATTTGAAAAACTCACAAATGTCAGTTTTGGCCAAGTCAACAATAGGAAAAGCACTTTCTTCCGAACGATTTCGTAACTTGCGAAGCAAATGATTGTCTGATGGAGCAAGGTTGGGAGAATAGGGTGAGTGCGAAATGTTCTCCCAGCTGTGTGGGATCGTGCTGCGTTGACATGATGAAATATAACCCCTTTTGTATTCACTAAAGCTGGTCATTCGACCTCCTCAAAGCTTGGCTCAAATCCCCTTTTCCCAGACCGAAAATACGAGCATAGATTTTTGCTGCATTAGGCCATACCCATTCAAGATGGATTATTCCCTGACGATTGCACAAGATTGAACGAAGAACCTTTTTCCATGAAGTTCTCCTCTCGACTGCTGTGGCTGAGGTCTTTCTTCTTTACGACTCTGCCGCCGTCTGACTCTTAAAAATAGCGGCAAAAAATCCTTTTTGCCTGTCACAAGTCCAGCTGCCCAAAAAGGTGACAAATTTAGCGAAAACAGAGAGAAAGAGGAGATGTCAACTCGAGATTTGAGCTGATTTTTGTTAGACAATTAATGAGTAGACACCCATTTTCCAAGCTTACGTAAATTTCCAAGTTTTGAAGGTGACAATGAACAGTTTAATGGCCTGAACGAAGCTTAATTGTCGGTTTCAGCTTAGCTCATAAATCAGGAAAATCCAAAGTTAATCATCCAACACAAGTGTACGTCCAGTTTGGTTTTTATCTTCCTCAGCCATCTTCTTTCATTCATCCATTCCGCTACATAAACTGAGTTAATGTTCCAAACAGCTTCGTCGGCTGCTGAGTTTCCTTTCTTGAAACTGTACAACATTATGAACCTCCAGCGATTCTCGGGTTGCACTTGCTTGTTAACATGGCTTTAATCAAGCAATTATTGTTGTCTTGTAAAATACAATTTGATAGGATTAAATGCTCCCAAAAATAATAATGTTTAGCTCGACTCGACTTTATGAATACTATTTGAATTTTTTTAGGTACGATAAAATTCGACAAAACTTATGGAGTGACCTGATAAGTAAGACAACAAAGGGCAAGAGTTGCAGATGCGAGACTCTAACAGAAATGGTTATAAACCAATTTTTAGGACTGTTTGGCTTCCGTCGAGCTCCCCAGATCATAATTCGATGAACTTTTGTTCCTGGGGTGTTGCCGTTTGTAATGACCCTTACCACTGTCTTGTCGGTACATCAAAAGCTATCTAATAGTAAGGAGAACCTCGGCAAGGTGCAAAGTCATCTACTTCCGGGTACCTGGGAGCGGAGTGAGTCTGAAGAGAGGCTGATGGCGGATATTTTGAGTAAAACTCCTTAGCAGCCGTTTAATTTCCGTTTCCATCCTGCTTCTTTTAGATGTACTCACTTTTCGTTATTAATTTTTTCTTCTTTCAAACGACACTGCTACTATGACTCTACATTGAATCGCAATTTTGCACTTTTTATATAAAGTTGAGTGACTTCAATTATGAATATTATTTCATGTGTGTGCAAACACCATGTAGCTACTCAGATGTTGGGTTTTCTTTTCGTGCCTATTCACATTAGTTCTTATTGGTGGTCACACATATTAATGGAACTATTTTTATAATACTCTATCGCCAACATCTCCACAATAATATCAGACAATTAACGAACTTGCGTAGGCACAATAGAATATTACTAAAAATGTCGTTTTTAAGATAAAACAATATCTTCCGCATTCCGGTGAAATAAGAAAAATCCATAAAAGAAGATGACGAGTTTTGACATTTAAATTATGAAACGAAGTTCATAGCAACGGCCTTGAAATTAATAGGCGGATAGCTCAACAGTAATTATCGCTAAAACTACCACGTATGGGGACTTTGTCATTTTTAGCCTCAAAATCCCACTGATGGTGATGGTATCAGACCGAATCCCATTGCAATAGGATTTAGCTGGACGTTTGTGGCGGATTTTTTTCCAAAAGGAAAAAGTTTCTCTTAAAACTAGGTGCATTGTTCAAAACACTTCCGAGTAACCAAGTCTCAAATAGTAGTTTCAGTAGCTTCAGCAAGTCACGGGTGACAGGAAACACAACTCACCTTATTTCCTCCCCATGCAACTTGAAAAAGAAGCGTTGTGGATGGGATTCCAACTGGGCGGGTTGCTTTTAAGGGTCCGAATAGCATGGGAGCTACAGGAGCTTCGAGCATAATTTTTGGCATTTCATACTGAGAAGTAAAACTTTTTTGACTGGTTTTGTGGAGCGTATGCGGTTTGACGCTCCGTACAGGCCAGTAAAAGTAACTTCAATTGCATCCCATTTTAAATCCACAATTCTACTGAAATTATTTCCTGACAGTTCTTTGCCAACGATTGATTCTGGAAAGATTTAAATACGGAATATGTGAATAGCTGCCTAGATATTCAAAGCCCTCGAAGGGGCGTTTTGACGTGTAGATGGCTTGAGTGCTGGAGAAGGAAGCGTCACTGTATTGGATCACGATCCCCTAAAAAGGTGGTAAATTATATTCTACACGTACTGATGAATATAGCATAACGTGTTCTGAGTTCGGTTCAGATGTTCAAGGAGGTTAAGGAACTCAGATCCAGGAGCTGCCATACAAAGCATATCAGCAGCCACAATTTTTAATCACAAATGAAATTACTAACGCAACTGGAAAAGTAAATTGTCAATGAAGTCTGTGAATAATTTTTGGCAATTTTCTGATTTATTAATGATTACTAATGGTGAAAAAGTTTGTGTTAATCATTATTTCGCCAAACGCTAAACAAAGTAAAATATTCGCTATTTAAGCTCATTTATTTTTAACTGTGTTGAATAATCATCAGTAGATTGTACAACAAAGTCATGGAAGTGTAAACTCAGTAAGATCTTCAACTAAAATAAACATTCCCTAGCTACTGGAGGCGCGTTTCAAGGAAGAACGCAGCCCATAATTACTGCATTAACGTTAATGCAAATATAGTGTTTGGTCTGGAAATTGCAACATGAAAAATAGTCCCATTTACAAGAAACTTGGCAGAGGCACGACACTAAAAATTTTACCGACATCAATTTTAAGAAACTCATTAAGAATTCGCACACTTTTAACTTAAAAATGGGTCACAAACATCTCACTGCCTCGCCCAATGGACTAAGAACACAATAATTTCGTAAGTTAATATAAGGTCTCACCAGTAACGTTTAAATTTTAGGTTCTAAATTGATAGTACTTTGAAGAATGCTTTAAAATGTCTAATGGAGCTGATTATTATGCTTTTTAATTTAAGAAAGAATGAAACAAAAAATAGCTTGATTAAAAGAAACCTGCTAACATGGAAGTGCTCAATTTTTATCAGTTGAAGAGAGAAAGTAAACTCAGCAGCCGACGAAGTGGCTAGCAACATTCATTCATTCATTTTGTGGAGAGGAATGTATGAATGAAAGAATGTGTGTACAGAAGATGGCCTGCGAAATTCAGAAGTGGAGATTTCACCACCCATGAAGATAATGATCGAACCGGACGTCTTCCCGTCGGGTTTGGTGATAATAAGCTTCTTGGAGCAGCAGTCCTTGGGGAAGCTTATCCTGTTTTATCAGTTGAGGGATTTACAGTCTGCCTTAGTTCAAGGCATATAAGAGTTCATTGTCGTTCTCTTCAGAGAACTTGAAAAATTTCTCCGATTTGTAAAATGTTTGCCCATGAATGCGTGCCTAAAAACAGTTAACTCAAATCTCGGGTTGACAGTTGCTTTTCTTTCCATTCTCGCTAAATTATCTCACAAATTGTGGACATACTTGTGACTGGCAACTAGCAAAAAATGCATCCCATATCGAAAAGCTAGGAGTTGAAGACAGTGGCTTTGTAAACGCGGGGAGAGACCCAAAACTACGTGGGAGAAAGGTTCTTCTTCACTCTGGTGGGGTCTTCAAAGAATAATACACTTTGAATTGCTACTACCTAATGCAGCAACAATCGATACGCAAATGTACTGTCAGCAATAACGTGTTTTGAACCGAGATTTGAGGAGGAAAAAAGTCCAGCTCTAGTGAATCGAAAAGGCGTTATGGTGTCCCATCAGGACTGTACAGCACGGCCCCACACAGCAAAAATCACGTAGCAAAAATAGAGGATGTTATATGGGAGAAAACTGCACATCCGCCTTATTTTCCCAACCTTGAGCCATCAGTCTGCTATTTGCTTCTTAGCTTAGAAAATCATTTGGAAAAAAAGTTGTTGAAATTAAAAAAGGAAGAGATTGAAACAGACATTTGCGCATTCGCAGACTCAAAAGCATATGAATTCTAAATAATGAAGTATTGAACTAGTTTATTATTTGATAGAAGGAAATCGTAAATAATCGGGGAAGGTCCATTGATGACTTCATCTTTACCAGAATGCAGCATTTAGTCACTTACTTTATTTGTCCAAAATTTGTACAGAACCTAGGGGACGATGTGGCATATCGAAATTGCAGCTAAAAATATGTGATTGTGCTCATAAATCGTCCTCACTCTATTCACATACGCGTTTCTACTCGTCGGCTGTAGATTCCACTTGACTTTTTACTGCATTAACGCACAATAATGCTGTTGTCGGTTTTGATGGGCACACTCTCATCACCTTGCCGACCGCATTATTATCCCCCTATAGATCTCACCAGGTCCTAATGGGGTTGTGTGCGTATTTTGTACAAATAACCCCAACAACAGCGTCATATCAACTATATTTTGCTTCTCTTGGACTGTAACATACACCACTTTGCTAGCGACTGCAGGATTAGCGTCTGCTAATCCTTTATGGTGGAACACCGCTAAAGCCGAGTTGCTTGCGTCTGTGGTGGGAACGTCTCCCCTTGGGAACAGTTTCTTAATGTATCTTCGCTTCAAAGCTGTTTTCGAAAGCCAGAGTCATCCCAAGCTTTTCCATTTCAAACACTTCATTCCAAATTCTATTTCAAGCTCCATAAATAAATTTTAGTCCCAATAATAGACGTTCCTTTGCGAAAAGTAATCTTGTTATTGCAGACTCATGGATTGAACGAGATAGAATGCTCCTTTAAAACTTCAATTAAAATAAGCATATTAATTAAAGTATCAATTCGTTCATTAAATAGTTCTTACACTTCCATATTCATTGTTAAAGTTTCACATCGTTCTCTGGGAGTCCAATTTGCAATTCTGCATTGGACTGTATTTGATTTTATTTGCATTCTTCTGACCACATTCGGTATCGCTTCTTTTTTGGAAAGTAGAACGAGCATGATTAATTTTATAACCAAAAGATGGTGCAACTCAGATTGTAAAAGAGGGAATTTATTACAAATTTATGCTACCCACAAAATTTTTGGGTGGGTCTGAAATTTTCTTTGATCATGATTGGATTCAAATAAAACTGGGTTTCTAAGAGGGCATCGCTTTTTAGCAATAAAAGGAGTTGGATTTAATAATCTCGAGGTTAATGGATTTAACATCGTGGACTTGGTTTATATCAAAATGAGAAACCGTTTAGTAAGTTACTTCTGAGTTAGATGGCCGACGAGTGAGTACTTAGAATGAACTGTGAAATCTAGGATAGATACATCCACATTAGTCTGCACACATTACAACAACGAACTAATAATAGAGAAATCAGCAGTGTTGTGGATGAAATGTATAGCTTCTTAAATTATTAGACGACCGAAGAGTAGAAATTGGCCGGTGGGCTAGTGATGGAGTGCACACGGACTCAGATTCTTACTTCTCTTCTAAGAAGCGAAGCCTGGATACAGGAGAAATGTCACGACCCAGTAAGGGAGCAGATCTGTCTCACATACCTTAGTGCAAAACTCGTTACATTCGAAATCAGGCTAGTTTCACTGTGGGTATCAAGAAAGTACAATGCCTAGAAGCAGCTTCCACGACTAACGCAATTGTTGCAAAAAAATTGTAATTCATTAAATAACTTAATGTCTTAAAACGAAATATCAGGCCGTCCGATAAGTTCGTCCGAATAAGCTTTTTTGAAAATGGATCAATAATTGAAGCGTTGTATAGTGTCTAATGTAGCTGAACATTATTTGCATGTTTAGATGAATTTAAACTGATCACATATTCTTCCACATAATACTAAACTTAACACTTGCTTGATTGAAACTCTGCTAACATGGAAGTACTCGAGATTCCTTTGGGGCTGCACATAATGCTTCATGAGTTCAAGAAAGGGAACCAAGTAGCCTAAAAAACGACTAAATACATTCATTCAGGTTATGAAGAATGTGAAATGAATGCAAGAAAGAACTTACAGAAGATGGTTTGTGGAATTTACAAATGGAGGCTTCCCTCCACGAAGACGAAGATCGAACAGAACGTCCAGCTGAGTGTGATGATAATCAGATTTTCTAAATAGCCATTAAAGAAGTTTATCCTGTTTGCCAGCTGAGGAATTGGCGACAATTAAGCTTAGTCCAAACCATACAGCTGTCACCTTCAAAAATCGTTCAAAATTTCCTAAACTTGGGAAACCGGTGCCTAACCATGAATGAGGGCCTGAAAACAACCAACTCCAAGTTCACGTTGAAATCTGCTCTCCTCTCTCCAAATTCATTCACATTTTTGAATAATTTTATAGCTGGAGATGAAACATGGATTGTTAGTTGAAATGTTAAGCGTCACAGACATTAGTGGGGTCGAAAGGGGAAAAAGCGCTGCCACAGCCACCGAGAAGGGAGCTTTAACCAATCTGATGGGACCACCACCGAGGAATAATCATCCACTTTGAATGGTTACACCCATTGCAGCAAAAATTAATGCTCATATCTGCTGCCAGCAATAAGGAGACTTGAACCGAGATTTGAGGTGGAAAGGTACCTGCTCCAGTGAAAAGAAAAAGGTTGTTGTTTCATTGGAATAATGCACGACCCCCCTCCCACGCACAGCAAGAATCACGACCCCACAAAAGATCGAAGAAGAACTTGAATGAGAGAAAATTCCTCATCCACCTCATGCTCCGAACCTTTCTAAGCATTTAGACTACCATTTTTCGTAGCTGACAAAAGCATTTGAAAGAAATAGCTTTTGCAAATCTGCCGGGAGAGATTGGATTGCAGAGTCACAGTAATTAGAGAAAGTACATTGAAGACCAAATTTTTATTTAAAGGTAACGTTTGACCAATTGTTTTATTCAGAGTTCTAGCAGAACCTACGAGATGACTTGACAGTTATTCTTGAGATTTTTTATTTTCTGTCAAAATTGTCATTAACGACATAAATTCCTCTTCACACTTATTTGCGAGGCAAGAAAAATTTGCTTTTGCTATGGGATGACAATAAACAGACCTCTTTTCTTTCCAGTAACCAAACAAGCAGCCTGACTATTCTCTATACCACTAGTAAATGAGATCAGGGCAACTTTGTTAGCTCTTTTTACCACTCAAACTAACCGTTTTCACACAAAAGCGAATTGGTTGCCATAAAGTGGATTTAGTTATTTTGGAAAAGAAACACTTTGTAATACTAAGCTCAAAGGAATCCACTGAAGTTTTTCATAATTCCGTTTTAAATAATTGTGATAAAAATAAACTAACCATTACACAACATAATCTGTGTACCATAAAACTTTTAATGCTCCATTAATTTACAAATGCTCGATTATTGGCTTGAAATTTTACGGTCGACTTTGCAATTATTGCTAGATATAATTTACTTAATAGTTTTTTTCACTAAATAAGTCAAGTGCCTTTGATTATGCGAGTGTAAAACTACCGGACGGGCATATACCTAATTATGAATTTTATTTATGCGCATATACTTAGGGAGTGAACAAAGTAGCGAAGACATTGAGGAATCATAATCTCCTAACATATTATAAAGAATCAAAACATCACGCACTTTAGTTTTCCGGTTAATAGATTTATTATTTGATGTTTGTTTAAAATAATTTTTTACAATTATTTAAAAAAATAGTTATGGAAACGGTAGATCTATCGGACTTTCAGCGGCTTTTCAAGGGGTACTGTCTCATGAGTAACGATTGCCGCCTTTGGAAGAGGAAGAGGAACATCGTCCTCAGGAAAACACAGGTCTGGTCGAAAGTCGTAGTTGTTGGCTGAGGGAGACCGTCGGACGTACTCTAAATGGAACTGCTATAGAATATCGCAAGACCATGGCTTATAAAATCACTGCAGAGCTCCTCAATGAACACCTACAGAACCTATTCTCCACAAAAAGTGTTCCTCATCGGGAGCTGCACATGGGAGCTGAATTCCACCATGGAAGAGCTGAAATTAGAAAGCCTCTGCTCTCAAAGACCAATGTTCCAAAGCCTTCAGGGTGCTGTAGAAACCTCCTAGTGTATTGGTCCCTCGAATAGTAGAAAGAATTAATTTTCTCTGAAGAATCATCGTTGGTAACTTTATTTCTGACCTCCGGAGGAGTGTACTAAGCTTTTAAATGGCCAAAATGAGCATTTAATCCAGACTGAATTCTCTCTACCATTAAACATTGTGGGATTCTTCGATAATGAGCTGGGCACTATAGAAATGCTACAAGTTTCAAGTTCACTCCTAATAACAGATTGGATAATCTATACAAACACATGATTTTCCTAACCCTTCTGAATGCAGGGATGCCAGAGTTAATGCGAGGTGGATCATCACGTGCAGGATGAAGAGGGTTCTTCCCTGATTGTGGGCGAATTACTCTTCTGGTAATGATTTTGCATCGGTTAATAATTCGGTTGGCCAACTTAACCCTAGACTGATTAAAGGAAAACATAATGTTGTTTTTCTATTCTTTAATTTCATTAGTTTGAAAAAATTCGTGATCCAAAAATAATATTTTCAGATTCAGCTTATTTAGATATAAAACATAAATCGATTTCCATATAGGAGGAGTATATTCAGTTCCGGTCCAATCGGATGCTTTCGGATTAAGCAGAATCTCCTCATATATCATGTATCTGAAATAGATTTATTTACAGAAACGCCTTCGTTAGTATCTTCAAGGATATGAATATTCAATGTTCAGGTCCTCCGAGAGGCCCTGACGACAACCCCAACTCGAAGATGCTGCTCAAAACTGAGTTGCAAAACTGTGAGCAACTGTAAATCAGGTGGCTTCGTCCCTAGTTATTACCTCAGATTGTTCCGCAAATTCGATTTTCCATGGTAACTAGGACTGAGCAAGCGTAGACTCCTCTTCGAAGTGATTTCTGTTTACCAGTGATCAAAACTGAAGCAGACAACGATGAATTTCTAGCCAGAATGTAAACTGGAAATGGAACTTGAACCTACTAGTCTGATTTTGAGTCAAAAAATTAAAGCAATGACCCTTCTGGACGCAGGACCAGATTTATATCTCAAATATCTGCTCATAGATCTTTTAGGATGAACTCAGAGAATGAGATGCAAATATATTACTTCGAAAACTAAATACAATAACGGTTACCTACCATCGTGAATTTTAAGGATGCTGAGCTAACCGACTCTTAGATTTAAAAGCATAGAGTTCATGTTTCGTAATCCTAAAATTTCACCATATCATTATCTAAGAATCGAGCAAGATATTTTTGATCTTGGTCTTGATGATTTTTTCAAAAAAAGTTGAGTTGGGCACAAGCCTACTTTTTAAATTAGAAATAATTTTAATCTGATCCTATAGGGCGGCCTATTAAATTTCATTTGAATTCGCACTCGGAATCACCGGACACTTTTGCCCCGGATTTAACTGGTTTATGGAATTTTTTTTACAAAATGACACAGGTAAACTTGCAAAAATATAATGCTTTCAATAGCCACTTCGTTGTTGGGAATTACTGAAATCCAGTTCATCCAGTTATTTTTATTTTGCATTAGATATTGATGAACAACCGAACAGCAGTGAGATTGGTTTTTTGAGTTTGTGCATTTTTAAGAAAAAAAAACAAATCTTTTACTTCTGAAGACAAGATTTGTGGGCATCAACAAAAGTGTACTTTAGATAGCAAATAAACATTACGTTGCGACGTAAAAGCATCCTTATGCTTAAAGCAACCTCATTCGCTATCTTCCATTCGTTTTTGTGGGCAAGGAAGGCATTGTTAATCGGGAAACCTCAAAGAGTGCGATCCAAAACCCTGGAAACAGGAAATCAAAAATAAAAGATGGTATGGGAAAGTATTTGCTAAAGATCGTTTGCTTTATTTATAAAATAACAATTATCAGTTAAACATGGAGAAGAGTTCACTTATTTATATAAATTTTCACTGCTCTCTAAATAAGTACGATTCTTTAATGACTCACACAAAATTAACCATGCAGCAGTTTTTTCGAAAATACACGCTATCCTTTTAGCCTTTGAAACATGATAAAGTGACTTGCCACGAAGCATCGAAGTGCACTTTTTCTTAAACAGCACGAATAGGACGAACTGTGCTTGCGAGGATTCGAAATCCACTTGTAGCGATTTGAACGAAATGAATAAACAGCGTATATTCTATCCCTGGATAGCGCACTAGATTCGCAAACGTGTTCACACCTGGAAACAAGCCAGATTCATTCGCCAAATGTGTTCGTAAAGTTCTTTCTAGCTCCTTCATTTTCATTTGCTAAATTTCCATTTAAGGAAATAAATTGGCCCAAATTTAGCCTTTCATTATTTAATAATACAATTAGTGACTGAGGCTTGAATTTTAATGAATTTCACATCTATTTAGGATGCCCAAGGGAAGCCAGCTGTTGACCTCAAATCTCATCGATGTGAGATGGCCACCCCGTTTTAAGGTCAGGAGCTAAAATTCTTAATTATACTCAGAGTAACTGGAGGCTTTTACTCCATTGACCACTTTATTTAGTAAATTCTTATCAGCCCGTGCAGGCAGCACATTCTTTGTCTGCAGATAACAAGGAGCAGCAGATGTTTTACTATAACAAACATCATTGGAAATAGCGATTATTGAGCTAGTTAAACAATATTTCCCAATCTACTACCAGCTTTGAAAAAAAAACAAAGCATTTTTCATATATGAGTTAAATGAAACCTCTGTAAATACCAAACTTGAGGATTCTATATTCTTGCTCTAAACAATACAGTAAAGTGTCATAATACTCGATTGGCGTATATTTAAAATATTATCCTTTATCCATACATCAAGCAACAAGTAACTTCAAACTTTACAAAGTTTCTCCAATTTGTATTTAAAGGAATCCAGAAGGGCTTGTACATTCTTCTAGTAAGCTTTATCAAAGAATCTTTCCATGAAATATGGCGTGATAAATCCTTTTAAGCCTGCTTAAATGTTAAATTCATTAATTATTTCTATAATTTGCCACTAAAAATGGTTCCATATGCCTTTCAATTTAAAGTTTCTTCATGATATATTCATCGTAGCTCCCTGTCGGAACTATCGCAGTTATTATAAAAGCGGGGAAATGTTTTCTTACATGCAACTGTTAAGTTTTACAGTGCGGTATTGGGAGCAAATCAAATATAATTCAAATTTCAGTTTATTTTTAACTCGAACGAAATTTAGATTATTCGTTTTGCTGAATGCAAACACATTTTTTACTTAAACTGCTCTAACCAAAAATAAGGACATCTGTTCATTCATAAATTTGCGAAAACTAAATGGACAGTCGTGCTTTTTGATATTTTCTGTAGAAATAATACATGGGAAAGCGGGAATCGTGCGAAAATCGCCCCGCATCAAGTAATAATTTATCAGGAAAATGCAGAAAATGTTAGCTTCCGAAGCGTTGGTTTAGAGAACGCTTGTACGAGATTGATATAAGTAACTGTGTTCAAGGTGTAGGCCGTGAAGCCATATCAAAAGCCGCAATCTAGACGCTTCCAGGGCATACATTTTAAGATGATTATTCAATTTTTGCAACAGAAAACATGGTTTAAGGGAATAGCCAGCAATTTAGAAACCAAAACGCTAAAATACAATGATCTTAAACTTTCTATTTTTACGATCGAGAATTCAGCCCAGGGCTTCGAAGGGGAAAACTGCTATTACCCTGAAAAAGCACTAAGTTTCGTGAGAATTCTTTCGTAACGGTTATTTGTCACTGTTTCACATTCAAATTACGACTTCTATCAACATAGCCAAAGCATTAAGAGCATTAAAATAACTCTAAATTTAATGAGTTACTGCTCAGTCATCGCTGAATTTAAACTGTCGATGAAAAAAATTATAGAATAAAATAAGGTTTTTATACATTTTTGAGGTTTTCCACGTAATGCACATTGTATAAAAGTGTAAATTGATCTTTCTGGTCAATATAGATGGCTGATGACCTCATAATAATGTCTAACATTTAGATTAGCAACAATCACTAAGCTAATGCTATTTGGTCGTCAGACAGTGCTGAGAATCAAACTTTGAACACAACAATCCAGTCGCATCAGCTACACAATTTCGGTAGTAAATAGAATCGGACGTAGTGTACAGTAGATTATCTCGAAGATCTACAGTAAAAATGCTAAGGAGTCCATTTGAATCGGAAATCGGGATTTGACAAGTGAATTAAACGTCCCGGCTTTCACTCAAAGAACTCTCAAGACTACGTACACACGAGGCATCAAATATTTGTCAATGCCAATCAAAAAACAATTGAGCTCTCCAAGATTGGTTGAGATTGTTTAGATGACTCTTGAAGAAAGCAAGTTGAGGAAATACCTACATTTAGATTATTTGTGCTTGTTGAAATGCCATACTGTCCTTCACTATTATTTTTCGACTAAAGACTTACGAATGACTACAACTAGGAGCAGATTTGCACAAAAAAGTCCAAAAGCACGATAATTTCCAGCATATTTACGTATTTTCCTTAAAAACGGCAGGCTAAAACAGTTGTCTAGTCGAACATGAACCATGAAGTACACAGAAAAACATATATTTCGAGCCTGATCCCCAACCCATGATTATAATGAAAATCATGTCTCCGCGCAGGTTTTTCCCCAAATAGCATTGTTCCGTGACTCAGTTCTAATGTTTTATAAGTAAGAAGGCGAAAAGCCATCACAAAAACTGATTTTGATTGTAATATGAATGAAAACCACCATTGATAATCGGTTCACGGTGATAGAAAAAGAGATAAGCATTTTGTTCCAGAAGTTGTCCAAACTGTCTGCGCTGCTTATAAGTGCACATTTTGTCTGGGGAGTTTTTCAACGAAAATTTAATAGACTATTAGTGGAAAAATGCGTGCACATTAGGTAGCACATTTGGAAGTTCGTTAAAGCTGAAGTAGTCCGTTTGTCTGGCTAAGCTATATTTTCAGACTGGAATTTTAAGAACTGAATAATAATTATACATTTCTGCCATTAAGCTGTTTCCCTCCTTAAAGGTCTTATGCGATAATTCGAAAGAACCAAATGCACCTTCTATAAATCAAAAAATATTTGCTTTCGTGGGAGCAATTTTTAAATGGGAACATTTAGGAAGGCGGTAATGTCAGTTCACCAAATGCTACTGCCTCCGTGTTAAATAGAAATTAAATTCTCAGATGTCTGCATGGAAAATTGTATGGCCCTTTGATGGGGGCAAACGTTTCAAAACATTAAATAAATCTCTTATAAACGCGGAAAATCGTACAAATGGCTCATGAAATAAGTTTAAATACTAACAGTGTGATATCCGTCGAGCTTTCTGTCGATCAAAGGTACTGTCTGACATTTATTAACCTAAAGTCTAGCACTTTTGAAAAGACTCAGACGTATTTCCATTACCATGTCAAAAGACTTCATCACACTGTCAATCCACAAAGTAGAAATTCCTAAACGGAACTTCGGAAGTCGAGAATTTATCGACAGTTGAAAAGAGGTTGAAGGATAAGCAAATTACACTTCTGAAGTGAATTTGTGGAACATTAATAGTGCCGTTTTTCAAAGTGGAATAATTGGGCCAATACTCTAGTACATGCCGATTTTTATAAATTCATAAACAAATAAGGTATATCTTCTTATTACTGGGGTAATATGACTAGATTGACTTTGAATGTAGAATCTTAAGATAGATGATTTCTGAAACGAACGTAATTATAAAATGGGGCAATTGTGGTTGGTAAAGTAATTACGCAATTGGGGAAATGACAAGATTCCGCAAGTCTAAAGTGGAAGTTGAAAGGATGTTTTTCGACCATCAAAATTCCTCTAAAGCATTTTCATTACCAAACAAATTAAAAGACTGTCTATGATCTTACAATAATTTCAAACATAAAATGAAGGATAACACTTTTAGGGTGTAACATTTTCACATTCAGGCGGCTGTTTTTGTACCTGAGAGGTCGAAAAAAATGTAAGATGGCAATTTAGAAATGCCATTATTAATGAACAAATTCTTAGAATACAACTTGTTTTCTGTTTCTTGGTCTTAGGACGAAAAGAGGATTGTTTTTATCATTTACATATTTCTTGTGAATGAAACGCAAGCACGGCATTTTCATTATTAACAACTTTGGAATGAACACAAAGTATAGTAAAGCGTAACGATGAATTTAAACCCAAAAAGTCCTTGCTGGGTATTTTAAGATGTATATCTTCCAAATACAACCAAGACTTTTTTCTAAAATTTAATATAACATTATGTCATTAATTCTCGCAATGATTACTCTAAAATCACAGCTAATTGTGAAATTCGAGCTTGGCCAGATGGTGTGTTTGAACTGCTATTTAAAAATTTCCGTTCACAGACGATAAAATTATGAGATTAAGGAGCTTATACAGCTAAAATGCTTTCCATTTGTAATTTTGTGGTCAGTCTTGTAGTACAAAGAAGATTCTAGGAACTTTTTCAAATCGTGGAAAATACACTTGTAGAGGAATGGATACATTTCGACTCTCTTTAAAATCGATCGACTGCCGGTTATGAGTGCCAGTAATAGAGGGAGAAGAGGAGAGGTGCAAACCTAAATCCTTATTAGATACCTGTGATGATGGAGGAAAGCACTCAAGCTCTTTTATGTGCTATAGCAACATGGGACATGACCCATTATTAGATTGGCGACCGGGGAGTTATTGACTGTTGCGTGTCTGAGAGGTTGTCCGTTGCCCCATTTCCATCATCTTTAGGAATGAAGAGGAAGGTTTGAATCTAGGTACCTTAGTCTGATTGAGCATGTACAACTCATTTGAATTTTTTAATCTCTAAAATTCATTTTGAAAGCTCTGTGTCCTACTTCATTTTTATTAAGAGAATTTGAGGAATCAGATCCTTAAAATTGCGTTTTCATTATTTTTCAAATGCTATGGTTCTAAACTACATGCATACTCGTGAGTATTATGATCTTTAGGATATACACTAGAACAAGTCAAATAGAATTAAGTTGAACAAACTGCAAAATTCTGAATATTAAACTGCACTTCGTAAATTATTTTCACTATCTTTCAATTTTGTAATACCTTTATTTCTGTTGACTACAATACATTGATATATAGAGAAAAAATCATCCATAATTTCTACGCCAAATTCCGATATCCTCTCTTTTTACAGCTTTCTTAAGCAGTCCACTTATTGTAACCATCATTTAGAACGTTTGCTTATACTATTAACCAGAATTGGTGAAGATTAAATGATTTTTAATATCATTATTCTAAAGCGAACATCCCTTCTCACTACCATAAAGTCAGTTTTTGTAGTATTAAAAATGCCTGAATTTTACAATATTCAAGTATAAAGTAATGCAGATCTTACGCAAATATCAAATAATTGAGAATGAATGCTCGAGGGTTGGAAGTTCAATGGTTTTCGAAAAAGAAAGTGTTGCTTCCAATGCTTCTACCACGAATCTAGGAAAGCAGCATGCCCTAGGCAATTGTTAAACCGTTCCAGCTTTTACGATCTACTTTTTAAATTTAATTTTTAAGAAGCCAGTAAATCGTCTTTGTTTTTAATCTCTCAAACCCTTCTCCTGGCTTAATAATGCAGACTCACAGAAAAAACACTAAACCGACCGATAGAAATGCTATAAAGGATAATTTTGATTTATATAAGTATCTGTAAATCCAGGAATAACGACGGTACAAGCAGAATAGATACTTACTTACTTGGGGCTTTTGTATTGCTTACCTTTGATTTTTTTTGACAACAAAGCCTGATCAATGGTAATATGCGGCCGATAAGAATCTAGGGAGCTCGGTGGAGGCCATTAAAAATTGGTTGAGAAGCAGATTTGACTTTCGTATGAGACGTTGTTTCCTCACTTACCACCGACAAGGGAATTCAACATATGTCGTTCGTTGCAGATGTTTGAGGATATCTTTTCCTCAGGCTGAATCGGATTGCCCGTTACACGACTTTCTTCCAGCCGTCGAAGCCTTCTAGTCTTCGTAGCAACCCTGTATTTCGTGTCACCGATTTCTTTCACAGCGCGAGCACTGAACAGAGACCACGATATCCCGGGTCGGCAAAACACCAAGATACAAGTCTATTTCCCTAGTTGTCATCACTTTGCATATGAATAAAAACAAGGGGTTTGAGCTAAGGAAACGAATCTTGTGCGAAAACATTTAAAAATAATGAGAAATTATGAAATCTTATTCTGCTTAATTTATTCTAAGTACTCGCCATTCAGCATAAAAGTTGTAATTGAGCCAAGCCGCATTTTCTTCAGTAAATAATGTGTTTAGACTTAATTACAGCCCAAAATGCCTGACTTTATTCAGAAGAGCGGGAAAATGAAGCATTTTAAATAGGACTTATGGATACGTATGTCAAGATTCGCACTTGCTATTTCAAATCATATTTGTTTATCTAAATACATGTTTTCGAAAACCAGTGGCTGATCTGAATTCGTATGGTCTTTAAATGTGCACTTAATATTTAACCTTAATCAACGAAATTTTAAACCAAGCGTTCATTATTTATTTATCATTATAAAAAATGTCGCGTTTTATTAAATAATGAGCTTACAAAGTAAAATTTTCCCAAAGAAACAGAGTAAATACCAGTGCAACGTGATTTTAAAGTGGTTAACACTTTAAGTTTAACTTCCAAAAGCGTCCGAGTTAAGGGGAAACCGAGGATGGAAGTATAAATTAGTATTAGGATGAATAACCAGCACGTGATGGGTGAGGTGTGGCTTGCGAGCTGCTGTTAAGGAGTTAAAACGCTAAATCCGGCGACCGAACACAAATGATGACTAAGCGATTTGTGTTTGATCCGTTGTCGCTAGCGTCTTGTCCTTGAAAAGCGTATCCATATCACAGCAACGCAGAAGCGCTACGATTTAATTCAGACCTCACTCTAGATAACCAATTACATCCAAGTACCAGCATTTTCAGTTAAAAAAGTTTGAAATGAAAGAGCAGTAAATAATATTGGATAAATTAAGAAAATGTAAGGTCCAAATGAAAAGTATTTTATATTTATCTTAAAAATAAATGACTATACTCGATTTACTTATATGTTGAAGTCCTGCAATTTCATGAGAATGCAACTTAGATACTATCTTTTTGAATTCTATAACTATAAATATATACTGCATATAAAATAGATGATATTATATATATTTATAGAATTACAAGTGTCCATTATTATTATCTTTGTACCATATTATTATTATATTTGTACCATAACGCCTTATATTAATATCTTTTACAATTTTTACAAAGATTTTTTGGCTGCATTCTACCTACAATAACAGTTATAATCACGGCAGATTGCTTCATACCGTAATATTTCCATTAGTTGTAAGCTTTCGGATGATTATTTTGCCCATTAGGCTGATTAAAATAGAAGAATGATTTCATGTGAATAATTCTGAAACGAGAAAAAGCCTAGATATTAGTAAGTGCTTCTGTTTCCAGTTAACTAATTCACATTGCAGGGACTTCCATATTATGGGCTATATTGGCAGTTTCTTACAAGCACACTCTGCATATGGTTTATGGGCGCTTTTTCTGTTGACTTTATTACTCACTTTTCTCGACCCTCTTGTTACCAACAGCGGTTAAATTCCTCCTTCTGCAATAATTTGTGCCCTTGATGGAAGCAAATCAATAGAGACTAGCAGAAGTCTTTTATATTTCATCAATGAAACTCTATTTTAAAGGTATAAGTTGGATAAATGACAATTTAAGTTTATCTTCAAATTTACAGTTGAAAACCAAGTAACGTCTATTTTTTCACCTAACAGGTAATTAATATTTGCAGAAAATAATTTGGGCTTGAAGCCTCACTAAATCAACCTCGGAAAAGGCAATCATGCAAATTTTAGCGTGTGACGAAGTTCAGCTCGAATGAGTCCAATAAGTGTCTATTAAAACAAAAGTGCAAACTTGAAGCAGCATGCGAAGCAATGTACTTTCTACCCGGCGTAATTAAACTTTTATCCTTTTTACATTTTTTCATGTACTCTAAGAAGATAAAGGGAGATGTCACACCGGGTTTAGGAGCTAAAAATGACCTGGAACTGCGTGTAACTCTTCTACCGATTGAGAAAGAACTTATAGGAAAGGCGGATTAAATTACCAGCCTACTATAAAAGTTTAAACATCTTAGCAATGAAAGGGATGGCAACATTTCAAGTGAAATTCATTGCATGTAAAACTTGATTAAACAACCAGGGCTTGCAATCGAAACACTTCTTTTGCCCAAAATTACGGTGGCGGCTCTGCATGATAGCGCTATTTCTGTGTGCAAGGAGGGCCTGATATCTCGATAGTTTCCTGTGGTACATGTTAGTCAACACTTTTTTTTAAAACTGCGAAATAAATGAGGTTTTCTTTAGATTTGAGTATCTGTTATTGTTGGGGAGGAGAAATCTTTCGTTAAATTCTCTATTTGATAAAATGTTTGAAATGTGGATTCATTTATACTACACCTTTAAATAGTGATACGGAACAAACAACAAGTAGATCTTAGGACGGTATTAAAATACTTTCCAGTGTTTTTTGAAGTATCTTCTACTTTTGAAAATTTCACAGTTATCATCCTTCTTTGAATCTCATGATTGTCTAAAAACACTAGTCAAATTGTCCGCATTTTGAGGGTAAAACAGAGGAGGCAGGCTCGATGAAGCCGATTTGTTTGATTAAGCACATAACTACGTCATTGTCATTCGCCGAAATTTATTGAACATCTGTTGAGATCATCAAAGCCCTAAGTACCTATAGCGAGATTGATGCTCTTCGAGGTGTGCAGCTTAAGGAAATGAGTAAATGCAGTGTGTTCTGACTGCATCCACCAGAATTAGATTTAGGTGTTTTATCCATATATCAAGCACTACACTTCCTCCCTGATAAGTTCTAAACGTTCTTCCTTTTTAACATTACTAGGTGATGACAAATTGGATGGATGATAAATCGAACAACATGCTTGATTCATCAAGGAAGAGGATTAATTATATCATGGTGATTAGTGACATTGCTAAATCATAAGGTATGTAGCGCTGTCGTCGAGAAAGACACTGATCGCTTCACTGCTGCCAACATTGAAAATTCAAATTAATCGAAGCCATAATCAAAACAGATTTGGAGGGAGGTCTAGCCTCATTCTAGTGCCGGATGGAAGCTGCATCTTGTGTCGAACTCTGATAAAAATGATGTCTCTGTCCATTGAATATATATAAATCAAAGTTCATAGGTAGTAAAGAATAATAGTTTTCGACCAATGCTACTCATTTTCCGATTTGGTAGAGTTAGATGCTTGGGCCACGGCTTCTGAAGCCTGCGTGGTTGGAGATAAGGTTGAAAGTAGACAGGCTTGATTTGTAAAGGTGCCAGATTTGTAAAGCGAACAGGTGTACGTGCTTCGGGTATCCACTATGTCTTAGGGAAATGCGAACTTTGGAGGGCATAAAGAACTGATACGTGAAGCATCAGTACAGTATGATAGGGACAAGGCGTCCTCGAAGCCGTCCTATGGTTTGGAGGAGGGCCCTGACACTGAGCCTCAGGAAAGTGCCTCGCCTGGTACAGTTTCTTTAAGCCTCGTGTATGAATCTACTCTTAATAGGCCTTATCAGGCCTCACCCCTTGGATCTTTATCTTAGAAGGGAGGTTTCCAATGCATCTACGTAGTTTAGGATCGAAAACTTGATCATCGTCTAGCAGCCATGGGTCAGAAGTTTATAGAAAGTAATGAGTTGTCCCCGAAAGTCATTTCAGAAGCAAACTTTGAAGAGGGTTTGATATTAAGGAGTAAACTTTCTTAACAAAAAGACTTAAATTCTAAAGTGCAGATAAAATCTATTCAATCTTATTTTTACGCAAGTAAACTGGTGCAATTTCGTTATACAGAAAAATTTTCGGGATCGTTTTAGTGATATTGAATTCTTTTAGATACAGCAAACTTCTGCTTTATTACAGCAACAGAAATGCAATACGGTAAAAAATTCTATTTACACTAGGTCTATTTACTTAAACTCAATGTTTTGGAAGCTATAACGTTCCCACACACATATTAGAAGTGTTTGATGTTTGACATGTATATCTACGAATGCTGTAAGAATTTCGAGTTATATCAGGAAAAAAGTGGTTGGCAGCCGCAATACGTAATGCGTGGCAAATTCAAATAAAAAAGGAATTATTGTGCTAACTCAGCCTAGCTCAAGAAAGCTTATTTGAAGCCTTATTTGCTTTGATCAAAAGCTGCTTTAATTCTTTCCTTTACTAACCAGGCTTTATAAGTTGATGCAGCGCGGCAGTGTATAATGCCTTACTCGAAGACAATGTGAAACCTTATAATGCAGTCCATCAGCGGAGTTAAGCGGCTGTAAAATATAGGGACTGACGTGGTAGTCATAATTGGCTAACACGGATTTATGACTTTTCCCAGAAAGGTGGCAGGCGACCAGCTTAACTACAGGGACCAGCAATTTGCGCAGTCATCTTAATTCAGCCTAAGCCTATTGGACCCATCGACAGCTTTTTGACGAACACGGCTGTAGCGAAACGCCAAACCAAGAAAGCTTATTTGCGGGGTGAAATTCGTTTTAATAACCAGAGCAAATCATCATGAAGCAAATTATTCCATTTTAGGATTGTGTTTGGTTTCAGCCTTACATTCTCTTTGCATTCAATTACAGAGGTTAGTGGAAACACAGATTTTTATCTTTTGTTTATCATTTCTTTCATTTGGTATGTTCATTTTAAATAGCTGATTTTTACAGATATTTACGAAAATCGCCGTATAAAGAGCAGATCACTTTCAAAGAGGCGCAACAGAACTGCCCATAAACTTCGTGTTTCAAGAGATACTGTCTCGAATTAATGACTGCCGCATCTGAAAGAGAAGGAAAAGCACCGTCCTCAGCAAGGCACAGGTCTGCTCGAAAGTCGAAGTTGTGGGCTGAGAGAGACTGTGGTCGGACTAACTCTAAATAGAATTGCTATAGAGAATCGCAAGACCCCGAATCCTACAGAGTTCCCCCATGAGTATCTAGAGAACCCAGTTTTTGAAAAAAGCTGTTCCTCGTTGGAAGCTGCACACGGGAGCTGGATTCCATGGAAGAGCTGCAAATGGAATCCTGTGCTCTCGTAAACCAGTGTTTCAAAGTTTTTGGAGTCGATGAGAAGGGACTTTCAGAATTGGTCCCTCGGACAGTGGAAAAATCGTGATTTTCTTCAGTGAATCATCTTTTACCACCTTATAACCGACATCGGGTCGAGTATGGAAGCAGCCAAGTTTTTCATCCTATGGTTGTTCGATAACTGTTTCCGGAGGGAAATGCCGCCATCTTGCAGGATGATAATACAGCTGGAATTGTTTTGAAAGAATGGCACGAGGAACATTCTATTAAAGTTGAGCATCTCACCTGGCCACCATAATCCCAAGAGCTCAAGATTATTGAGCCCCTATTGTCAAATTTAGAGATTCAAGTAAGAAGCCTATTTCCGCCGTCGCCTTGGTCTCTAAAAAGCCTGGAGGGTGTTCCAACTAAAGACTATATTAAGATTTCTCCGAAAACTATTCAGGATTTGCACAAATCCCTACCTAAGCGAATCAAAGGTTTCAGTGTCACAAAATGTGAACCTTCATCATATTACAATATATCTTGTTGATATTTCACGGTGTTTCCACTATTTTGTCCAACCACTGACAAATTTAGAACTTATTGAAAAATCAGGATAATATTATTCTTCAATGTATACTACGAGCTTCGAGCGTTGAAACTACCCGAGTAATGCGCAAAGTAGTGGAAATGGGTCTTTAACGAGTCTAACTTGCTCACTAGGCACCCTCAATTAAGCCTGAACTGATCACGAGTTTTTAGCCTGATTCGTTATAGATTGGCCTGATGCAGATGTTCCCAATGGACTCGACAGTCACATCAGAAACGACGACTTTTGGTATGGAAAATTCAATGGATTTAAAAACCACTTCGGGAGACAAGGAAATTACATGTTGCCATTGTTTTACTTTAAATAACCGCTACTATCGGAGTTCATTACACCCTAAACAGCCCCTCTTTGGATACTGGAGAAAGTCTACTTAATTTTCACTTCCAAAAACTTTAGAGGATTAACGGAGATTTTGTAACACATGTACGGTGGCGATTAGTGCCTCTCCAGATGAGTTTAATCGTAATCAATAGCCGATAAGGTTTAGGTAACCTCGGTAGTGACTGGTGTAGTCAAAAGACTGCCTGACAAGTGTTTTTGACTTTTCCCAAAATACAGATATTTTCTTGACCGTCTTTATCGAGTTCAGTCTTCATGGCAGAGGCCAAAACTTTCAATCCAAGCCACACTGCTCACTGCAGATTTTCGTGAAGAAAATAGTCCGTGAGCTAGTTCCTGCCACGGATTATTGTTCACAGTGCAAAGGACAGCATTGAGCTGAGGCAATATTACCATCACCCATATTCTTATGCACACTGTTGCAGATAGCCAAGATACTAGTTATTCGGGATTTTCATTTCATTGGCTTTTCGACGACGAGTCTGAACTTGGAAATAACCGCTGTCCTTATGACCTTCCCCTGGGGGGTTTAGTGTGACCTAATTAAGGCCACTCACGGTTCTTCATAAGCGTGCCTTTAAAGTTAATGTTCACTCCCCCAAGTAAAACCATTGCACTAGGGAGCACTACGCTTATGCAAGTGAAACTGTAGTCTTTGCACAAACCTTGTTGAGATAATGATTACTAGAAATATAGCCATGACTGCAATTAAAATAACGTTTCAGCTTGTTCATTTTTATTTACCACACGAGTCTACTTTATGTTGGTGCTTCCAAATAGAAAAACCCACAAGTGAATGACAAACTCTTGTGTGGGTTTTGACAAAAAAGGCCCTTCCTACTGCTCTCAGTGAAACTTAGTAGTATCAATGCCTGAAATGAAATCATCGCTGTTAGAAGTAAAGTCTCTTTGAAAATAATCTGAATTGTAGCGCTTTCTCGAAGTTGCAAAATAGAGCCCATTTTGATTAATAAATTTCAATCCATTTACCCACCTCTTTTCGTCTGAAATTTATGGACAGTCTATTAACGTCGAAAATGGTGAAAATGACAAACCCAGACTCAGTATAGAGAAGAAAGCAGTGATCAAACTGCAAATAAACGAATTTTAGGACTATGCAAGTCGAAGTGACGGACTCAAGCTTTAGATACCTTCTCTTATAAAGCAACCTCAAATGAACTACTAAAGATAAATCAAATCCTTTGTCTAATCTTTACTCACTGAGTTATGAAATTTCTATTTCTTTTCGTTACATGATGAAGGTATTTCCAAATGATTATCGTTGGCAATGTATAAGTGACTGTGCGTATAATGAAATTTAAATTTTTAAACAATTGAAGTCCCCCTAGTGTGAGTTCACCAGTTACCTTTTCATTATCTCGAATTCCCATGGAGGTTTAATGAAAACGCAGTCTCCCAGTTCAGCAGGTATTTCGTACATATGTGAAAAGGGCTATTCATCAAAAATACGGTTGAAATTCCTTCTTGTGTAGCCCAAATAAGAGCAAGTTGGAGGGAGGGTGTTTGCCTTCCTACTTTATCAGAAAATCCCCATGAAGAATCCGCAGAAACGCTCTTTTGAAGGCGACGTTGGCGAGGGCATAGCAAAAGGGGTTGATGGGGGAGTTCATGTAGCACATATAGTAGGCAAAGTTGAAGACATGTTGGTTAACACACGAATAGCCTTCGGATGGAATGTCACAGAAGCCCTTCACAATGATGGTCACGTGGTAGGGGGTCCAACAGATCACAAAGGCGCCCAGAATGAAAGAGATCATCCGCAGAGCCTTGCGTGCTCTCCGACGATTTCGACGGTCCGTTTTGTGTCGCTTGAGGCTTTTGTGGTTGGCAAACCTTAAGAAGCGATCCTGGAAACTGTTTCCACGTTTGAAAGGCTCCGAGCTACTGATTTCCACACCTGATTCGCTGGTCTTGGCGTTTTCCCGTTGATATCGGGCATGATTCTGTTCGGAGTCATCTGAGCTGTCATCTGTCCTAGAGAGGGAGTAGGAGTTGGCTGATTGTGACATGACCTTTTTCGAGCGAGATGCATAGTTTAACTTTCCAGAAGGTTCTTTCGTTGTCTTGTCATTCTGGGGTGGTAAATGGGACTCCTCCACTGCTGGTTTAATTGGTAGTGGCACGTGATCGAAGTTGGTCGCAGTTGGAGCGATAGCCTGAGCCCAAAGAAGAAGTAAAAAAACTGATTTTCATCAAATTGATATGTCAAAATGTAGCTTTGGGTTGTTCATTTATTCAAATTTAAAACGAAATCTCTCAATATTCAAACGCGTATTAGCTTTGGAACAGTGTCATTTGTACTTTAAAATTTAATTTTCCAATTAAACATCGCCTGACATTTTTGTAAATATTTTTACCAAAACAGGAGTCAAACTTTTCCCAGCAATATACAATTAATTACTGCTTGGATGCTTTACGTGAAAAACATTGTTGCATTTCGTCCTAATTTCGGCGAAGCCATTCGTCAGCTGCATGTGTTTTAAATGACATTTTTTGACAAGGACTTATTTTTACTATTTATTTTTATTAAATTATTGACAATTAATAGAATGACCTCAGCAACGTCAGACATTAGTACCGTCAACTAAATGAAAACTCCAAGATGATCTTTAAAAAAAATTTCACATTATTCCCCAATCATTTATGCCAACAGAAAAGTAAAATTTGTAATAACCAATAGGATCCATTGACATGATAACCAGTGATATTGCAAGGAGACTAGTAATTATTCAGGGCACTATAAATGCATTTACATTTTACATATACTGGGAGCGATAAATTAATAATTGCTACTGATATAAGTCCAGTTGTTTCTTCATCGGAAGTCTTACTCTATCTCTTTGAACTTCCTCTCTTCCAGCTGTGTTTTGAATGGATCTAACCTCATTTTTCTTCGTCCATGGGCCGTCGGTTTCCGAGAATACCGAGGATGTTTCACTAGGAGGGGATCGTGGTGATTGGATACCCTGATATTCCTCAGAGTACTCGGGAACCTCCATGCTCATCGAGCTGGAACGCCGCTTCTTAGTTTCACAATCATATGCCGGTCGCTGGTTGTTAGATTCCCCAAGACCAGAATCAGCGTAATCTGTGTGATGGTCTGAGTTCATCTGAGGTGCCATGCTTTTAGAATTAAGGCACTTTCCAGTGTTGCACGTCCTGTAAAGAGATAGATTGTTTTAGTCTTAGCAAGCTGTAAGGGATTCAAAGCACATAGAACCGATATTCAGACTTGTGCCAATTATATCTTGTTGAGAAACTAGTCCATTAAAATACTTCTCCTAGTTGCAAAATCTCTCTCTCGAGATCCTGAGCACTCAAGTATGGATTCGTTATACTGCCAATATCTTCAGTGAAAATTTAAATACAATACCTATAAGCTTGATATTATGATTTCACAGTGCTTATAGTATTAACGGTGCACAAATATGAAAAGTACATTGTCATTGTGAATTAAGTTTGCCATTTGAGGATAAATATGAAGTCATATCCAAGATATATCTCATCAGCTTTTTTACGATGCTTCGCCACAAACATTTGAATAAGTTTTAAAGGATTATTTATTTTTAGGCAGTAATCTCTCATTCATCATAAGATTGAGCAAATTTATAGTCTTAGCCATATATCAAGATATTCGTACTCGAAGGTAATAACGCTTGTCCTTTAAAAGTTTAACTAAATCTGTTAAATTGCTTAAGTTATTTTAAAGTAAGGATAGAATTGAAGTATGAGATGGAAAAAGTACCATTTGATCGAAAGCTTGATACATGCCGGATTTTGAGCTTGAATAAATATCAAAACAGAAACGTGAATCAAGGATAAATTTGCATTGTTTTTTAGTATGTATGAAACATGTTGTAATATTGAGATTAAAAACAATTTTTGAACATTTATCCTGTGTTTAACTTTGATTAACTAAAACTTCATAGGTAGTGAAAATGGGCAATAACTTAGAAAATACTTCTTACGATTATTAGAAGTGTCAATAAAAAGTGTTTTACTTTTAATTTCTAAGCTACTACCTAGTATATCGTCCTAACTAGTTGTAAATTAAATGGTGTTAAAAAGTAAGGGCACTTTCTCACTTAACAATAATATGAAAAATATTTCTTTCGATGGACTAAATATTTTTTCGTACAGCTGTTAAAGTTATTGAGATTGTCCAATTTATTAGGATCTGCTCTAATATGGGGTTAGATTTCATTATATATCTGTATAAAAACGTTAGTAATAGTATATATTATTGCATTATATGCATATATCAGAGTGTGTATTAGACTACTATATATTCTTTATAATTTACATGCATATATATTATGCATGTATATCAATGGATAAATTATAAACTCCAGGTAAGCATTGTACAGTTGCTAGATTCTAAGCGCCCTTTCACTATTGAGAAGTTTAATTCTATAATGCTTATCTAAACTTATAGAGTCAGTTAAATGTAACAAGATGAGGAGCCCTCGTGACCGATTAAGGATATTATTTGATCCCACTGTGTAAAGCCGTGATTCTAGTACAAATCCGATTTTTTTTGTCTATAAAGAAAGGAACCATTTAAAATCCGGTTCGCCATATGACTCACATGACTTTCTATTTTTAAATACATTTAATGAAAATTTTTGCACAGAGGTATGACCAAACCTAACCTCCTATTTAGGTGATTCGATTAAAAATCTTGAATTTAAGCACGCTGTGGATTCCATTTTCTTCTGAAAATATGTTAGAAGAAAAAAGCACATTCTTCCATTTAAGCTAACAAAGAAGTTGACGCCTGACGCTTAGAGAGACTAGAATGCACCAAACGTAAAATTTCGAAATACCGCACAAGAGAATTAGCCCGTCAAAGTGGCTTCGGTTGGAATCTGGCACTCTTCCATTTTCTGCCATTTCAATTCGTTCGAAAATTTTACCTTGATGTTCACCTTAAATCTCTTTTCTGATTACTTATTTTATCATCAATAGCTCCATGTAAAATCACCAGAAGTCGAATTTTTGGCTAATGCACACTGCAGATAGTTTCAAATACAATGAATCGTCCTATTATTCGCACTTTATTTTTGCAGTAAATCGCAATATTTTTAATCTAAATATCGCATATGAGACAAATGCCGAAGACGAACAGAGTTATTCCAATTGATATGATAAGAAATAGTGGTTAGTCATTTAATATCAGTTTTATCACTCCCGTAAATAGCAATAATGTACTCTTGAAAGATTCAATTACTATCGAAAAATTATTGCTTCTAGCTGGAGCGGAGCTACTCAGAAGCTTGAACAGTTTTATGGCCAAATGATTTTATTTTTAAGACCGTTAGGACTTAATTTGACTCCTATTCTTAAAATCTGATTTGAATTTTTCAAAGCGAAAATTAACTTTCTGAACATTTTGGTGATTTTTGACTGCAACAGCAGTGTCACCTCTGAAATATCAACCGAATTCCGACTCTAACCTGATTAAGCTTACACATTCTTAACCAAAAACGAAGTAATTCAAAGTAGCTGCCTATGAAAACTCAAAACTGAGAAAATTTCATTATACTATTTTTAACGCTAAATGACATTCATTTCTTCAAAGCAATGTTTTCAAAAATTATTTTTATTGATACTTTCAAGGGACAATATATGAGGTGCTATTTTGGGGGAATATCGAAGCATTTCAACAAACAATGTTTACAGCTGAAATTAAATATTTTGGGCAGTTTAATTTCAAAGATATCCCAAAACATGCGTACCTCTTTAAGTTACGCATAATTATACATATTTGAATCTTATTCAAAATTTGATTCATTTTGCACGGCATCAAATTAAGAGGTTAATCAAATAAAGTAGCAGTTGACATGACAATTTTACTAAACCAGAAACTGAAAAAAATCTACTTGATTTTTTGTTAATTTGGCAAGTGACACAATGGTAAAATACAGCTATTTGTCTCCATGCGAGAAATTGCGGTGTTTATGAATAATTACCAGGCTGACGGATTTAACTCATATAAACGAGACAGGTTTCCTCGTGACCTCCTGTCTGAGTCACGAAGCCTACGCGAAGTAACTTCGGGTAACCTAGTTCACCTGGGGTAAATGAAATTGGAATATTCCACAAATAATTCAGAATTAAGGTTCATCTCTTTCCTAAGACTCAGAATAAGCTTAAATTACTAACGAATTGTCAGTTCACATATTTTTTCGAGTATTCAAAAAGTGGTGAAGTTATCATTCAGGTAAATTGCGGGCATGTTCAATTGAAATTCGTTTTTTGGATTTCATGAAGTGCAAGTCGTTGCTCTATTTGAAGTAGTTGCTTCACAAAATCACTGTGCTAACCAAGTAGCTATTCATGGCTTTCTTTGACAAAATAACCAGAAATGAAGCAAATAATAAAAATAATGAAAAAATCGGTAATCTTCCTTTGCCTAACATGATGATTCGTCGCAGATTCTTGGGTTGTTATCCAAAAAATTACTGAATAAAGGGCATAGATGAAAAAAGTGGTGCTTACGCTCCATTTTCCTCTTCCCTGTAGTCCTTTTTCTTCAGGCTTTCCTGATCTTCTTGCGTGCTGGAAACCTCAACCACCTCCTTGTGAGCCTGTAGCGGTTCTCTCTGCTCCGGACGGTTTTTTGTTTCCGGCGCATGAGCGGAGAGGCCTATTTTGGACATGGTATTCCCAGTAGTGAGCACAAGCTCAGCGAGACCACAACGGTTGCCCCTAACCTTCCTGTTAAGTCCAGCAGCGATCCGGTAGATGCCAACATAAAGCGAGATTATGCAGGTGAGAGGAATCCAGAAGTAGCTCACGGTGAGGACGGTGTTGAAAGTTGTGTAGGTGGGGAAGGGAATGTTGCATTGGTCCGAAGGTGGCCGTGGATCCCCCGTTATTTGGTACCAGGCGAACACCATCGGAGTCCAAAGAGCAAATGGACCCAGCCAACTCAGCGCAATCATTACTTTGAGCTAGTGGCAAAATTGTGTAAGGATTGTCACATTATTATGCTTGCCTATTCGTGCTCCTCTAATCGTGCTCATAGTTAATGCTTTGCCTAATATTGCCTTTTCTTGAATATATTTATAAGCACGATTTTCTTGTAGCTTGAAAATTGGAATTTATGAAAAAATAGACACCCTTTGTTTTGTAATTTTCATCGGTGGCATCGAAAATTGGTTTATATTCATAATTTGACTTAAAGTCTTCTATGGTTGCTTGACCTATATACAGAGAAGCTATCAAATATTAATGCAAAATTTCTCCTTTCTAGCCCAGATTTAGTAAAAAGTTTGGTAGCAACCGACGAATTAATCGACTCAAGAATAATATTTATGTATTTTTAAGTTTGTTTTCGAAATGGGAGAAGACTACCATGAAACAAAGTAGGTTCTCCATTACAATGCGGCCCCCAAATATCAATTTAATGCAGTTACTTTAAATCCTCGTAAATGTCTATTTGAACTTCAAATTTATCCAAAATAAATAAGATTAAACTTAGCAAAAATTGAAACAGGCAATGTCGCAGTTATAAAAATATTTTGGAATTAATCCTGCTGAAAAGTGACTGAACTCCGTCTGAAAAACGGAGGGCATGGAATTACCGTTCTACAGAATTCACATCAAATCAAATAAATCTACTTGAATTATAGATCTTTTTTATAAAAAAAGAAAGTCAAAAGTTGGGGTTATTCTTTTCCTTAGCCTAAACGTGCAAATTCAATCCAAATTCTGTGAACTTAGATGAAATATGAAAAGCTTATATTGCATGTCAAGGTTCGGGTTTTTGAAGCCTAAAGCCTGGCGCTGATACGGCCCTCATTATTTATGATTAAAATGGCATATCTCCCGACTTCCATCAAATTTGCATTTTCGCCAGAATACAAATTAGCAGGAGGCAGAAGAGATTGTAAAATTACCTTGGTGTCACTGCGCCAGTTCCGGTATCTCACTGGGTACTTGACCGAAAGGTATCGATCCAGAGTGATGAGAAACACCGTGACCTGTGAAACCAGACAGGCGGTAAAATCGATCGCCAGCCACGAGTCACAGATAAAATCTCCCAGTGGCCAGTAACCCAAAAGGATGTACATAACCAGCAGATTCAGTGACAACAGTCCCGTGGTAAGATCGGTGACAGCCAGTGAGATAATGAAGTAGTTATTTGGGATCCGGACACCAGGATCGACACAGAATGCGAAGAGCACCAACAAATTGCCCATAATGCTGCATATAGACACTATGCTTGATAGGGTCCCAAGAACTATTTGCACGGGGACTGAGAACGCCATCTGGAATATTCCAAATCGATGACGAAGTATTGGAAATTATGGTTTCAGCCAGATTTTAAAATCTGTCGATTTACATTAGAAGTACTGCCTGCTCGGGGACATTGGTGGAAGCCGGTCTGGTGATTTCCATCTTCTTACACAGCGACAGATAGGAGATTTCGTCTACCGGAGACCTTCACGTCATATATTTCATCGTTTAGCTCCAAGCCAATTGGCTGGGATGCCACCGACCAATGGAAATGCGGGCAGTCATTCTCCAACCCCTTAGGGGGTGGGGGTGGGGGGTAGCATAAAGCCTTTCCAGACCAGGAATAATCGCACATTTCCAAATGTCGATCATGACTTTCAGTTTTTTGGACTAGCACCATAGTTACTAAGCGCGACAAAAATATATATGCATGCAAAATGTCAAACGGGAAATTCGTAAGACAGTGACAATTGTTTTATTTGTTCGGATGTTAAATGTAACTGCGCTACTTAGATATAGTTTAAATCATGCAAAAATGAGTTTTACTGAGTAACACTATTACAAAATGTTAATTTTGAAACAGAATAACCAAATTTCTAACGTTAGAATTTTTTGGGACTGCTTAAACTTCTAGTTTTTATCTTTTAAAGGTCAAAAAATCCTCGTCTACTAAATTGACACTTGTAAATACCTATCTCACTTCAAGCTAACAGTCACGATTTCTTGGCGTTACATCAAAATCTTAAAAGGAGGGCCTCACTTTAGGTGTCGTTTGAAAGAGACGTTCACATAACTGAACTAGAGAAATGGGACTGTTAAAGATTTACTTCAATGTGGGAGAAGTGGAGTACCTGAAACACAAATTATCTGGTCTTCAAAGCCCAGTTATACGGGCTTGTTATGCTTCGGTTGCGAAATTTTACAATCCAGTTGCGATTTCTTGCCTCATAACGAAAGAAACAGCCAGTCTGCATTTACGACGGAACTGGGAAGACTGACATGCATATAAATCTGACAGCCATATCAGGAAAAAAGAGAAAGCAGGTCATAGAGCAGGTTCTGTCCTTGTTTTGAATAAAAAAAAAACAAGTTCACAGTTGTTGTATTTAATTAAAGATTAAATCAGCAAAGTTCTTCTCGATTATCTATGGAAGTCCACCTATAAGCAAGCTTATTACGTTCACTATTTAAGCAGTATTCTTGTGGTTTTGACTTTTCGAAAAACTCACAAATGTCAGTTTCAACCTCCTCTTTTTCCTGTGACTTTCTAGAAATTTTTTTACAAGCTATGAAACAAATGGTAGTCGGAAGAAGGAGCAAATGCAGTAAAATAAGGTGGTTGAGGGATTTTCTACCAGCCAAGTTCCTGGATCTTTTGCGACGTGATTCTCGCTCTGTGGGTGGTCGTGCAATGTCCTGATGAAACATCACCCCTTTTTGGATTCCGAGATAAGGAATTTTTTCGTCCTCAGAGTTTGGTTCAAACGCCTCAAATTCTGACAGTAGATTTCAGCATCACGTGACGATAGGAAACATGAAGTTCTTTTCCAGGCAGTGGCTGAGGTTCTTCTCCTTTACGAAGCCACTGGCTACAACGCTTTAC
Source organism: Anomotaenia brevis (assembly GCA_030710315.1). Classification (NCBI taxonomy): domain Eukaryota; kingdom Metazoa; phylum Platyhelminthes; class Cestoda; order Cyclophyllidea; family Dilepididae; genus Anomotaenia; species Anomotaenia brevis. The sequence continues at coordinate 547,109 of JAUOZQ010000021.1, forward strand.
ATTTTCTTCGCCATTCGCCAGCCGTAAGTTTCCCTAACAAAAAGGGTGAACCAAGTTGGCAAGACTGGAGGGAAGAGCGGGTGTCAACTGGCGATTCGAGTTGATGGTTCTCACGAGGCATTTTTTACCAGTTTTTCACTTACATATTCCCCTCCATACGTTGAATTAACGCTTCTGCTGGGCCTCCTTAAATTTATAAAACATCGTGTGCCTCAAATGATTCCTATGTACTTCCGTATTAGCAGAGTTTTAATGGGGCAAATTTCAGCGTTTTTGTTCCGTAAACGAAAAAGTTTTTTTTATAAATGTGCCTTAATATAAGCATAATGCTCACGTACGTTAAGCATTATAAATGCTTATTAATTTCTTTCGATTTAAAATGCAAAAATAGAACAGAGCCTATGGGGTGACTTGGTAAATTTATATCCACTGACAAGAATATTGCGTGAATTTTAAAGAGTATTAGAAATTAATTGCTCTAAAGGAGCAAAGTAAAACCTGAGGAAGGGTCCTAGAAACTTTTTTATTTTTCCGTTGATTGTAATCTGAATACGGTCGTTTGGGTTACGAAGAGCAGTGGCGGAGTTTGGATGCCAAAAAATGGGATTGCTATAATGGTATAGATAATTTCCTGACAAACATTTACGTCTTTTCCCATGTGTGCGGCAGAGGAGGTGAGTGGGGAAGGGTGGTTGGCAAACCCTGCTGCTATCAGTATTGCAAATTATCAGCGGCTTTCCCTGTATTTCAGGACTTAGCTACACCGGTCGTCAGAAATTCCGCGGAGCCATCTGACTTCAGTCGAAGCCCCTCCAACGCACTTTCGACAGATTTGGAAGGAGCACTGACTTGTTGAGAGCGGAAACCGATGGTTTATTTTATGTGGCTATCCTCCAGCCAGAGCTACCTCGTGGTCTACAGTTCATATTCCAGATTATTTTCACAGGGTTAATTTAGCACTAAACAGCAGCAAACATTAGTTTTATGGTGATGGCAAGCGCGAATTATTATGATACAGGTGATTCTCTACCCCGAATCAAATGGCTTTCATCCATCCATTCATTCCCGTTATCACTACCTATTAGAATGCAGAATAAGTTTCGCAATTGTAAGGGAAGTGTAACATGGCCGAACACTTTTAGCACATCTGCGAAACATAAAGCCATTTATCATGTATAATTTATTTTAAACACCTTGCATTTATCAAATTGCACCGTTTTAATAATTCGATTAGCTAACCGAAGTATTCTTATACGATAGCAGTTGCTTACATTGCTTTTTAAAAATAACTGCACAATAACTGACATTTATGCTTAAATAAAAGGTCTTAATGTTGGATAATAAATAGCTTCTTTAGGAATAGCCTCTTTACGAATATTTTATGTCCCACTTGTATTTCAATATATTTGTCGAATATTGAAGAGTGATTAGGAAAAAGGTTTATATTACAGGGTCTAAATGCTGTGGTCAACACGGCCAAACTGATGACACTGGGCTGTTGGTCTCTTGGTGAGTTGGACATGGTCTTAGTCTCGTATTGCGTGATGTCAGCCACTACCTCGACTCCTGGATCTCTGGGTATCGGTGAGCAGGAGCTCTAGGGAAACCAAGAGACTGTGTCAATCAGCACTTGATGTTAAGACTCGATCCAGTCGTCCGGTACGTTGCATAGATTGGACGCGACAGCTCCGCGTGGATGCGGCAGAGGCATTTGGCCTGGGAACTGCCTCGGCGGTGTGGATCATATGTACATGCTGTATGCGGATACCCTCGAATATGCAAGGGCTTAGACCCAAATTTCTCGTTTCACATGTATGCTCCGTTGCTTGTCTAGACCAGGAGAGTCGGCGTATAAGGCTTGCTCATATTGCATTTGGCAAGGATAGTAGCTTCGGGTTTGAACCAAAGCCCTTTGTCGGGTCACATGTCAGATGCCTTGAGACAAAAGCGTTAAGTCCCACTAAGTAATAACTTAAAAGCGAATTTACCCGGAGATTGATAGTTTCCCTATTGTTAGTGGTTTATCAAAACATTTTAAAATACACTATTCCATTTTAGGTCAGCCAATGAGTGATATAACAAATATCCATTTGATCCCATCTGCTGAATTATTATTATTATTACGCAAGTAGTTAGCAATAAACCATTTTATTTAAACTAAAAACATCCTTCAGCAGTTTTATTTTAATCTAATTAAACGTTTTACTAAGGAGCCTTTTTGATAGAAATAAATTAGAAAAAAACTAAAGGAGTTGCATGATACTGATCGTTAGTCGAATACTTTCAATTCGACTCTTCGACTTACATCATTGCCTTTTTATTGAAATTACTCAAAATGTAGCAGACTAAAAATCTCTGCTTGCGTGTTCTGCTGGAACTTACCCGAAATGCAGATCAGTATCACTTTGTTTACTGTATTATCGTGCTAAAAGGGATGTTGTTTATGTATTTATATAGGATGAAAATAGGATTAAAGCAGTCATTCCGGGTATCGGAAGCGAGGCGGGGAATAAAATGTTATAAGATTCGAAGTTCGATTGGAATCCATGGAAACAAGCATAATTGATGAAGAGCTTTTAATAAATACTAAGAGGGGCTATCATAGAATGGAGATGCTAGCATGAAATCCAGACATTGGGCTTATGGCTAGTGTGGTTAATAATCTGCGTGCATTGCTAAGGTCGGTTCACAACCTAATGAAAGACATTTTAGCCTGAAAAATCAAATTCATCCTCAAACCATCTGATTTGTTAAGGTAGACAACATTTTTCAGAAGGCAGTCACAAAATATCGGTGTTTAGAGTAAAATTACTGTTATATGTTAATTAAAAAATATTAGATATAAGTACAAAAATGGGGAGGACAGCATTAGAGGCTTGAATACGATCCCAGGGGAACCGCGGTGACGGAGTTTCACTAAATTGTAAACAAGTTCTGAGAAAAAGTAGTTTCAGTTACATTACTCCAAGTATAAATAATTATATTTCGCTTTTTAGTTTTAAAAGTTTTCGACTCGACCATATGATATCGTGCTCTGAAAAGGTCATAATAACTCTTCTGCCAATAATAGTCATTTCTTCCAATAACCAGCAAGAGTCATTGTGGGTGAGGAAAAGGAGAGCTTTTAGTAGGATGATTAGTGGAAATAAGCCCATTTACGATGATGAATGTCAGGGAGCCCGCCCATGGCGCCAGTGCGGTAGATTCGAACACACTAAAGCGTTCACACGGCGGTATCCGCACGATAACTTGTTTGTTTCCTTACCCTGCCGGTGTGCTGAGTCAGACTGCAAAAAACATTCGTTCACCTCCGACTAACTAGTTTGGCCATTAAGACAAAATGCTCAGATAAATATCAGAAAACTGTACTATCAGGTCTTCCTATAAGTTCTGTCCTCATTTTATTTTTATATCGAGCGAAACTGAAAAAAACCTTTATTATCCACAGGGATGAAGATCAAACTATACTACATTCAATTGAATTTCAGAATAACCTGCTTTTGGGGAAACCCTTAAAGAAGTTGGTACTAATCCATCAGACGGGTTGGAATCGGCCGTAAACTTAGTTCACATCGTGCGACTGTTGATCAAGATCTTCAAAAACCTAGGAGTTCTTAAAATCGGAAAATGATTAGTCTGAAAGTCATCTGGAATCTCGAGCTGACCTCTCCTCGTCTCTTCGTTGTCACCAACTTGATTCACCTGTTATGGACAGACTTGCGACTGTCAAAAATGGATCTCTTATCGCAAATTCGTACTGTAGTCGACAACGGTGGCTTCGTTAGAGGAGAAGACATCACAGCCGCAAAAGGAACTTCATGGTTAAAAGCATCTTCTGTCAATCGAATGGGAGCGCCAAGGAATATTCCGCTTTGAATTGGTACCACCTACTGAAGCTATCAATGCTTAAATTAGCTGTCAGTATTCAAAGTGTTTAAAGCCAATTTTGAGGAAAAACCGGTTCGATTAAAATCCAAAAAGGATTAATGCCTTATTAGAACAATGCAGGCCAAAAAGGTCGAAGAATAACACAGTTGGGGGAAAATGTCACACCCGACATTGCACCTTCCTAGGACTTCCATTTTTTCTCAACTTACAAAATGGTTCGAAAGAAACAGCTGATACAGTGCCACAGACAGAAGCTGAAACTGGCACCTGTGAGTTCTTAGAATCATCAAAACCAAAAGAAATTCATAATAATGGTTTTAACAGGCCTGTTGATAGATGAAGGAGGTTAGTCATGGATAATCAGGTAAAGTGCAGTGATTGGATATAACAATTTTCCACTTTTATTTATTCAAAATGGAACAGAAATTATGGGTTGACCTGGTACTTTATGCTGCATATATGACGGCTAGTCGTAACACAAACGTGTAATCCCTTTGACTTTAATGCTAAAAATCTACTAATTGTTTTGGGATATTACATGTGCCTCACTTTAGATAACAGAAGCAATGTATGAAAATAGCATCACACTTACAGGTTCCTGATTAATACGCCTTATAGCGGACATTATTACCTATAAGCAGGCTTATTTTGGTTATTGAATGCGGGATATACACCTAGCATCTTTCAATCCTGCTTATGTGTGTTCTTTCATAAACAGTCAATTCGGTATTGCTTTCGTGGCCTTCAGTGGATAAATTCGTTCGTGGGATATGGCATCTCACCCTAGGAAGTTTTTGTGGCGTTTTTTTGCTGTTCCATTAAATGAAATCTACTAAAGCCACAATAAAGCCTCAATCTTGCCTCTACACTAGCTTTATTATTCCGGTTCATAAACCATTAATCTACCCATAAGTTATTTGAACGCAAATGCAGTAAAATTATTTGTATTCACTGAACTAACCTGAGTCAGCTCGCTTTGAATGGTGCTCCCTTATTCAATAGACTACTCTAACTATAAGCTGAGGTGAACGCTTCAAATTACTTTAAAACATATCACAAATTGCCTAAGATTATGTTTTAATATCCCAAGGAATTAATTAAATACTTTGATGACCTAAAGACCAGCGATTTTGCCCAAAAATGAATACTTTTTAAATCAATCCAGCCACCTGAATTCTTAAATTGACTTTTTCTATAAGAAGAATAACTCAAAGGTATTAACAGAGGTGATCATAGAGTCATAGAGACGTTGTTTTTCCAATGCTAAAAATGCTTAATCTGCCTCGGAATTCCAAAAAGCCTAGAAGATAACTTCATGTGATTTAATCATAGTTAAGCTAATTATTAAGTCGTCATGCACGTAGCTACTATAGAGTCAGTAGTTACTTCAGAAACGGAAATGGCTTTTAAAAGGAAGACATAGAAACTACTTACATTTTCGTATTCGCAAAATAACAAATGACTAAAAGAAATGCTGAAAAGGGTAGGTATTAATAAGCATATCATAGATGCAATTGATTCTTTTGTTTTGTTTGCATTTTTGTTCGAAAGAAGGGAGTAGGTGAAGTCGTCCATAACATTTTAACATTGTGTCAATTATTGGTGAAAAGGGGTGTAAACAAATTGCTGATCCTCGATTTGTCCAATCATATTACAGCGACGGCTTACCTGGAGTCAGTGGGTGCAATCACACCATTTTCGGCAGAAGCAAAGGGGTTTGAATAGCTGGCAACAAGCTTAGGTGCCTTGCGTGAGGCCACTTACAGTAAGATTCGGCGCTTTCGAGTGTTTGAACCGTTTTCGCTTTGTTGTTTTGGTGAATCTAGCACCTCTATGTAATAGTTAAATGCTTAGAAATGACCCCCCAAACCTTGGTTGCACAGATGCATCTATTTCTCTGCATCTGAGCTGAGAATTTACACAGATAAATGGTTAGCTGCATGATTAGAGTTCTTTCTAATTACAATTCATGACGTCCATATGAGCATCTTGAAACCAGTGGTAAATGCGCATATTGAGTGGCGATTTTTCTTATGATGGAACACATTTAAAATTTAAAAATTCATTTTATGAAATGTCTTTGCCTTGAGTCATCTAGTTCTTACTAAATTAACCTTAAAATACACAGACCATACACGTTTTTCGGATCTAGGAAAGTTCGGTTAAGAGCTGGGTTCTTCACATCGACAAAAAATGTTATATATTTTTTTACTTTCTTCTTAGCTTTACTCGGAACGATAAATAAGATATTGAAATTTTATAACCCAAATAAATTTACTGTGAAGCTAATTAAATGAAATTTCAATAGAAGATAATTGGACCTAAGCAAATCCGTCTATAATATTTGAGTTTTTAAAATTGGAGACAAGTGCACCAAGGCGAATCCTGGTTTATGCTTAAGTCAAAACTTCGTTGCAAAATGTCATACTGTCAAACTAATGGTATAAAAATGTTTTTGGATATAAAACCTCCCATTTGGGTAAAAGAACTATATTATTTACCCAAAAGGCCAAGAAAATGCATATAAAAAGTTCAACTTGGCTTGTGTTCATCAGTTAAATGGGAATTCACAGACAATCGCATAAAATTATTCACGTTCTCTTCATTAAAGTAAAAAACTTTGGGTTATTTTTGAGTTTTAAAACTAATTAGCATTCATTGCAGTGCAGGATGAATTTTTTTCAAATGGCTGCATTGGTCTATTTTCAGAAGATAACATACAATCTGCTCAACGATCCTTCTTTCGAGGAATGCAACATATCTTTTCTTAGTGGCATAAACACCCTTTAACTTATATGAGGGAGAGTTTGACTAGTAGAAATTCGTTTATTGTAAACCAAATGAGTTATAATTGTAGGAAAAAAGCAAACTGAAGTAATCTAATCGCAATAAATTGCAATCAAATAGTATTTATTCTCAAGGTCAGGCATCATCCTGAAAACGAGAAATGAATTAAACTTTTTCTAAGCTAATAAAGGGGGCAGAGTAGAGATATATAGAACTCACGGCTTGAAAGCCTAGGACGTAATTCAGTTTAGGGTATTTGCTGCTCTATCTTTTCAAATGCTAATTTGGTGAATTAATTTGAAGATAGGTGATAAATTAATGCTTTTGAAGCCATGAATTAAACTCGTTTACCAATGAAAATTGTTCAGAGGAATACTTTTACAGCATTTAAAATATTCAAGTTCGGTCAGCACGGTTTCAAATGACTTGAAAAAATCATTCTTAGTTTTAAATAAAGTTTATAAGCTTTTTAGCCTCCAGATGTGGATGGGAGTGTACTGAATCTGTCCTAAATAACTCAATTCATTCGATTTTATCTTGAATTTATTAGCATTTTGAATAATCTCATACCGCGAAAGTCTCTAAATTAAAATGCGTTCAAAGCAGAAAATGCAATTCTATATCGGTGTTATCATACTTTAGTTGCTTTTAAGGTGCATCACTTAATTTAGAATTTTCATTTAAAATAAATGAGTTTATTTCCTCCAAGACGGATCAACTACCCTGTAAAAGGAGTCTTAATACCAGAGGAAGTAAGGAGACGCCCGTACCAGAGTACATGTCTAGAATGTCTTTGAGGAACGTATTCAAGTGATTAGGTGTGATATGGGAACAAAGGACTTGACTCAGACTGCGTTGACGACGGGGAGTTGAATCACTCAATTTGACGAGGCTTTGTGGGAACATGAGATGGCAGTTGCTAAACCTTCACGGCTACATAGCTTGTGTGACGCTGAGTCGATGATGAGGCTTGGAGCCTAGTTAGGCAATTACATTACTACTCGTAGAGTCCACAACCTACGCGAGAGACATGAGACGAGTATACAGCAGACTGTAGGTTGGAAGGAGTCACAGGGTCTTTGGGAGATGATTGCGTATGAAGGGTGCGAAAATCCAGAGTAAGATTTGTTATGAATATTATTCTTATGAGCATCTTGGTAGTGCAGTTACGATAGACAATGTATTGGGGTTTGTGTTGTAGGATTTTATAAGGGCTGGCGTATGGCACTTGCATGGGTCACGTAACGGAATGCAATCAGACGAAAACAATTGAACATTTTAGTCAATGATTGTTAAATTGAACCAAACATTGGTTGAGACTAATAAGTATAGGGCGGATTGATTTGAAGTGCTCGTTTAGACGCGTGACAAATGACAAAGAATGCGATGAATCTGTATCATTGCTCCAGGAAATCTGATGGTAGTTCCAAACAACATGACTGGAGGGCATTTAGACCAATCCTAGTTTAAAGATGTTGTTACTACTGCAGATTTCAGCTGTCTATGAAAACTTTCAACCATATCGTTCGAAGTGGGAAGTTAAGCCATTTTTCGTAAGGACGATGAACTGAGGATGCGGCTCAATTGTTGAAAGAGAGCGGAACTGACTTGTTACTGGTAGTCAATGAGACACCGAATATGGTGATCCAGTTTTGGCTTCGCCCATCTCGTACAGGTCGTGATATGGGTGAAGAAGCTTGATGGTGGAAAGGGACCTACTAAATCTGTGTGTAGATGACGGGAATGGCATTAAGGTTGGGGAAAGGGACTGGGGGGGGGGTCTGTGAACTTTGCGATGTTTTGTCCAAACATTGTGCCAAATATTCTTCCAGACATAGCCGTCTGCTATTTGTTTGATTGTAAAATGAACGCATGGACGTGACAATCCATGCAGTGTGATTGTGAGTCAAAATTCCTCAACATGACGGTCGAAAAATCACAGAGGATTTTGGCAATGCAGGTTAAGAGTGGTAGGCACTAGAAATAGCAGGGAAGGATTCGTGGTGATTTCCGCCAATTCTGATTCAAACACTTGTTCGGCGGCGATTTGATTAGGTTCCGTTCTGGGCATTGCATCGGCAACAAAATTGCTACAGCTACCAGTGTCATTGGTAGCCAAGATGAAATTAGCTACGGGGAGAACGGTGGTCTGAGGATGTACGAAAAACGCAAATATGTGGCTAGTGGTAGCTGTGGACAGTGGACAGGTGTGCTTACAGGATATGTCGGAAAATCAAGATTGATGAGTAGATTGCTAGCAGTTCCCTGCCAGAAGTGCTGTATCTTTTTTCGGGCAGGGTTCACTTTTCTTCTAGAAGGAAAGCCTTTAACTTCGGCCCTGGGCAATCTTTTGCATAACAGCTCCTGCATCGACCTAAGATGCATCCCAGCGAGTTTCGTAGGCAGTGTCCGGATAAATTAACGTAGATGCTTTGAATTACTTTTGTTTGACCGCAATTATAGCTCCTTTTAGCTAGGGTCCAAGCTTGACGCGCTCACGACTACCTTTTGAGGACCTAAAGCTTTTAAACACAATTTTTTGTAAAGCAGCGGTAATAATTCTCCACCCCAAAGAATCGGCGGAGGGTCTTAGATAATTTTTGAATCAAATAAACCATTATGGACAAGGGCTTTTTCAAGAAAGGGTGGTACCATTAAGAAGTCCATAGCTGACTTCACAAAAGGCGTTTCTCGCAGTCAGCAGTGATTTTGCATTGCTACGGAAGCTGTAAAACTTGACTTAATTGGAACTTATGATTTGCAGTACATGAGGTAGCATTGATGTGGGCGAAACCTTAATCTCTGGACGCTTTTGGATAAATTATGGGAAAGACTGTGTCGCTTGCGTAGGTATTCAACAATCTCGAAAGACATAATTTGCATTTTTTTCCAAGGCCATGAATACCTGATGATAAGCGTGAATTGTTTCCAGATTTAAAAGGAATAGGTTAAGGGAAAAATTGTGGTTATGAGGAGTAGTAATCCGGTTCAGAGCATGATGACCTCCACATCATCTCCAGTCACCGTCTTCCTTCGCGACCGTGTTCAAGGATCATTTGAAGGTCGAACGATGCCAACAACTACCATATGCTGGAACTCCCGTTTAGCCACATGGCTTGTTTGGGTGGAAACGACGAGCTTAGACGTGGATTGGCTGTCCGTTGGTGACCATGTGGTATTGCTCTTCGTATTTGGGATTCTGAAATTTGGGAGTTGGTATTAAAGATGGACTAAAATTATCAGAGAAGAGAGGAATAGGAATGGCTCGAAGGAAGGAGTAACTGCAGACGGATGGAGTTGAAGACGTCTATAGCACAGATGACACCAAGAGAGTTGAGATTATCATGAAGTAAACAGTCCTTTAGAGTGACAGAGAGAGGACATCACGTATTATGGGAGAGTTGTTAGTAACTACAAAAAGTAGTGAATTTTATTGTCCTCTTCGGGTGCTGAGTACTTCCAAGTTAGCAAGATTTTATCAAGCATAATTTGAACCTTAAACAAAAATAGCATTCATCTTCATTAGAAATTGCAATATACTCTGTAAATTCCGCTCAATTTTAAAACGGCAAAGGTACTTATTGGATGACGCGATATGTCAGTTAAATGAAATTATTTTCGAAAATTTTTCCCTAGATGAAGTTTACATTAATACTTTCATATTGTAACGTACCACCATTAGTCTTTGAAGTAGCATTAAGCAAAAAATCTTTAGAGCGGTGAATTCCTGGACTTATTGGCGTGTTTTAGGTTGGAATAGGGATTCGATATTTTCAAAAATTTTCCTCTGAAGAAAACGACAAAAGAAAATCTTTGAATTTCCAAAAAATGTCGGGACTTCCGCTTATTATACAGATTAAAAATTATCCTTGTTATGAGAATCTTACTTCAATTATGCGTCATAATTTAATTGTGATTGACTGCTCCCAACCTAATTTAATACAATATACTTTCGGAGCTAAAAATCGGTGACATAATTATATAGTTCTAGTCCAAAACTGGTTATCCTTTGTGCTAAAATAAGCCAGTGACCACATATTTTTCTTAAAATCCTGAAAACTCCTTACGACGCCGCAGCAACCCCTTAATCTCACAGTTGGCAGTTTTACTTACTGAGGCCATTGCGATTTAAGAAAACGGGTTCAGTTTTTCACTTCAAGGCCTGAATAAAAGTCTGTTTGTTCTGACGCTGAACAAAATTCTAGTCATTAAGTTTACGTGAAATGTTAAAAATGAAAACAAGAAATATTTCTCCCTTTGCATGACAGTTGATCATTCCATAAAGTTATAATTTTTACAAAGTTTGCTCATCAGATATTGTTTATTAGATCAATACTCATCAGACTGCCATTCCTGTTTTTGAATATTGTATCTATGCTGATCTCTCGAAATTCCAACCATCGATTTTTGTTTATTCTATAGCTATAGACTGATATTTTTTCCATGTAAATGAAAGATGTTCGGTCAAAAAGCCCAATCACTTTACATCGAAGAAAACGAAAAGATTCAGAAGAAAATTGTTTGTAGCATAATTATTTGGAAGGCAGTAAATTAGGATATTATGGTAGTGTTTCAGTAATCCCGAACACTGAAAACGATCCAACAGCATAAACTGATGAATTGCACTGCTATGGTGGGTAGAGGAAAGTTGCATACGTGGATACCCTCGAATATGCAGGGGCTAAGACCCCCATTGCTCCGTTCACGTGTTCGCTCCGTTGCCTGTCCGGACCAGGAGTGTCTACGTTTGTTTCCCAAAGATAGTAAGCCATAGTTTGAGCTGAAGCCCCTTGTCTCCCCGAACAATGTCACTTGGGTTCCGAATTGGCAAAGGTAGACGGTTTGGCCACGGCATCTGAAGCGTGCCTGGTGAGAGATAGAGTTGATAGTCGACAGGCATCGAGGTGCCTTATTTGCATGCAGAAAGGTGCACGTACTTTGGGTGTCCACTGTGCCCTAAGAAATTGCCAACCCGGAAGGGCATAGTGAGCTACTGCTTCGTTAAACATCAGTACAGTTCGATATGTGGAAGGCGTGAAAATGAAATCAGTGCTGTGGAGTCATGCACGCGCTCCCGTGGTTTGGTGGATGGCATAGTGGTTTCTTCAAGATTCATGGATACATCATCCCTTAATAGTCCTTACCACTACCTTTCCCTTGGATCTTTATCGGAGTGGGAAGGGTCCCACATAAGACATTCCAATTTCCCTCTCGCACAGTATATTTCTGCCAGAATCTTCGGAATTCAATTTTGACTCCTACGGGGGATAAGCTGATTACTGTAGTTTATCTCCGGGGAAACGAGGATGGTGCCATTAATAGGCAAACACGCTCAGTGCCCACCCCAGAGAAATGTCAGACATGTTTGTCAAGTTTTACGACTACACCAGTTCCCGCTCCAATGTTTGGCCTCCCCCGAACACCCCTGATTACCTCAGCCCATTAATGGAATGTTATGGTGTATGATTGTGCACTGCGATCGAGAAAGACACTAATCGTCGTGCTGTAGGCACCATAAAAGCCCGGTAAATATACGTAGTGGATAATGCAGTTTTTAAGGCAACTCTTCACTCCCGAGTACGTTTCAGATCAGCGTTGCCCCTTGTTCTTGGGGAGAGCCAAACAAAACTTCTAATGGCCATAATGTAATTTCTTGTTCCAGTGAATTCATTCTGAATCTTTTAAAGTGTGAATTTACTAGCCACGTTCATATTGTACCTGACCAGGACCCTTTTAAGTCTTAGTACACACTTAACCAACCTAGTGTTTGCTACATAGATAGCCTCCTCTTTCTAAGGAGTTGCTGCTGGAAGTAAGAGTGAATCTAGACTGCGAAACAAATGCTAGTCTGAAGAAAGAGTATGGTTCGGATAACAAGGCGGGTGATGAATTTCCGCCCATAAAATACTTCGGTCTTTTTGGTGTGATTCTTGTGGAGCGGTGTTGTGCTGCGCTGTCCTGCTGAAACTTCACTCCTTTTTGATTCGATAGAGCAGGTCTTTTTACCTTAAGCTAGGTTCAAACGCGGCCCGAACTTCCGATAGTAGACTTGAGCATTAACTCTTGCCGCATTAGGTGATAACAATTTAAATAGGAGTATTATTCCTTGGCGATCATATCATATTGAACGAAAATGGACCTTTTCCTATGAAATTCTCTTCTAGACAGCTGTGACTAGGATATTTCCCCCTTAGGAAGTCGACGCTGTCTCCGATGCTTAACAATTCGACTTAAGGGGCATTCTTCTTCGCCGGCCACTAGTCTTTCTAATTAAAAAAGTGAAATAAGTGAAAATAAGTCCTGTCCTTACTTGGATGTCAGGGAAGTAACCTCGTAATAAATCCCCCAGACACTGCAATTAGGAAGATACGGAGGATGCTTTATTTGATCTTGACTGCCTTTCATGATTGCAATGCATTCTTCTAAGGCGCAAAGTACTTTCTAGTTAACATTTGGGGATCCCTGTTTTGACACAAATCGGGGACACTCTTATCCCATTGTCCGAGAAACTCGGTTATGATTTAGTCACGAAGTTGTGAAATAGTACATACATTGGCTGGAAAATGATTTATACGAATGTCTACTCGATTCTACAAATAACAATGAAGGGACGATAAAGACACCAAGGTCTTTTGCAATACTTTTTATGCCTCAATACTTTTTCCACTGTCGAGCAGTTGTATCTAGTATTCAAAATATCTGTTTGTAACCAGTTAGTTTATTTTTCCACCATTTTTTTCACAGCCTTTCCAAACACCCACCAATTGCAGCTGGAGATTAGTCTTTCTACAACTTCAAATCCGCAGAACGCATTATTTTATAATTTCCTAAACAGCTAACTCAAACCACCCTCAGTGGCTGTAGTCGAACACTTGTAAGATTTTATCAAATTACCTTAAACATGTTTCCAAATTTATATAAAAGTGTTTACGCATGGATGCGTGAATGACAGAACCCGCAGAAGATGATTTGCGAAATTCAGAAGTGGAGATTTCACCCTTCACAAAGATGAAGATCGAACCGGACGTCCATTTGAGTTTGGTGACAAGCTTCTCAAAGCAGCCTTTGAGGAAACTTATCCTGGGTTGTCATTTGCGTTAGAATTGGCAATTGAGCTCAGTTCGAAGCACACAACGGTTTAACCTGTTTATCTTCAAAACTTGGAAAAGTTCCTACACTTGGAAAATGGGTGTCTCATGAAAACAATCAACTTAAATCTCCAGTTGATGACATCCGCCCTTCCCTTCATTCTCACAGCCTTCTTCGGTGAACAGCATTGACAGGCGGTGGAAAATAGACCATCGAAATTTTAGGTATCTTAGACAGTGGCGACTTTGCAACCGGGAAAAGACCCCAACCACAGCCACAGTGAATAAACTTCATGGAAAGATATAATCTTCTGTCAGTCAGATGGGATCGCCAAAGACCAATCCACTTTGAATTGTTACCATCTTACGCAGCAACTATCGGTGTCCAAACCTACTGTCAACAATTAGTGTTGGAGCCAAGCTTTGAGGATAGAAAATACGTGCCCTAGTGGATCGAAAAGTGGTGATGCCTCATCAGAACAATGCAGCACGATCCCACTCAGTAAGAATCACGTCAAAAGATATCGAAGAACTTGTTTGGGAGAAAAATCCTCATCCACCTTATTCTCTTAACCTGACTCCTACTTCAGACAAACACTTGTTTTACATCTTAGTATTCTCTTAACCTGACTCCTACTTCAGACAAACACTTGTTTTACATCTTAGAAATGCATTTGGACGAAGCAATTTTTGCAAAGTCAGAGGAAGTGGTTAAAACTGACATTTATGAATTCTCCGAGTCATAATCAAAAGCATTTGACAATAATGAACGTATGAATAAGCTCATTAATAGATGGTCTAAAGTCACAGATAATCAGGGGAGTTACATCGATGATTAAATCTTTAATAATGTAGTTTACTAACCAAAAATTTGGACAGAACCTAATAGATAACCTGATAAATCTCCTCCGTAGTGAATCTATATTTTTTCACTGTGAATTTCAGATAATTTGATAAAATCTTACAAGTGTTCGATTACCGCCACTGAGGGTGGTTTGAGTTAGCTGTTTAAGAAATTATAAAATAATGCGTTCCGCGGATTTGAAGTTGTAGAAAGACTAATCTCCAGCTGCAATTGGTGGGTGTTTGGAAAGGTTGTGAAAAAAATGGTGGAAAAATAAACTAACTGGTTACAAACAGACATTTTGAATACTAGATACAACTGCTCGACAGTGGAAAAAGTATTGAGGCATAAAAAGTATTGCAAAAGACCTTGGTGTCTTTATCGTCCCTTTATTGTTATTTGTAGAATCGAGTAGACATTCGTATAAATCATTTTCCAGCCAATGTATGTACTAATTCACAACTTCGTGACTAAATCATAACCGAGTTTCTCGGACAATGGGATAAGAGTGTCCCCGATTTGTGTCAAAACAGGGATCCCCAAATGTTAACGAGAAAGTACTTTGCGCCTTAGAAGAATGCATTGCAATCATGAAAGGCAGTCAAGATCAAATAAAGCATCCTCCGTATCTTCCTAATTGCAGTGTCTGGGGGTTTATTACGAGGTTACTTCCCTGACGTCCAAGTAAGGACAGGACCGACGAACTGTCTTAGATTGAAATTGTCCGATTAAAAAGTCTCATTAAAAGTAGTAATGCAGAAAATATGAAAGGAGCACTGTACTCAATGACTGATGGTCGGTGCCAGGGAATACACGGGATATTCAGATGTGGTTTTACGCCTAGAAAACATACCAGGTCACCCCACAAGTCCTGTCCGAATTTTGCCTTTTAAATTAAATGAAATTAAGCTATTGTTTTATTATCTATATATAATATCATAACAATTCAACAGTGAATTAATGGAAGGCTGCCCACGAGCCGCTTCGGTGAAACAGTCTAGTGTTAATTTATAGATGACAAGCGATGATGGTCCATGAATGGTACCCACCAAATTTTTGTTGTAAAGAAGACAACTTAAGTACAGAAAACACACTTTGTAACGGTTTGCCGATCTACTACGCACTCGTATTTTTGGGGAGATCCAAGATGACGCGTTTCATTTATGCATTGACTAGAATAACAATTTAGTTGAAGTAGCCAACTCTTACTATTTTTAATGGAGGACTACAATTTGTCTAAAAATGCTTCCCAAGTCACTTTGTTTTCTTTAAAAACTATGCTTTTCCCTTTTAAAAGAGAGTCAGAACCAAGGTTTCTACTTTATCTTATAAGTAGACACAATTGTTTACCAAATTAACAAATCAGACTTATGGTAACCCCTTAGACGTGTCTACTCCCTTGCCCCAAAATTAATTGAAGTGCGGCAAGACACCTATTGAGACCCGAAAGGGGATTCAAGCATTACACTTCCACCTACCTTTCCGAAACTATGCAGGCTACGCTTCGAAATAAAATACAATCACGCACTGCTCCATTTCTGTCTACCATAAATGCACAATTATAGTGAAGCACAGGTCCCTAAAAACTGCACCTAGGTACGCACCTCACTACCATGTCCTGGAGTCAACTTCTTGATGGAAGAGTGTCTTCTAACTGTTACGCTGCTAAAAACAACTTAACGCAGTAGGAAACCACGACATCACTGATGTAGTTTCAACGGAATAGCAATTTATGCATAAAATAACAAAGTAGTGTAATTTGCATGCAAATTTA
Source organism: Anomotaenia brevis (assembly GCA_030710315.1). NCBI lineage: Eukaryota > Metazoa > Platyhelminthes > Cestoda > Cyclophyllidea > Dilepididae > Anomotaenia > Anomotaenia brevis. The sequence goes on from JAUOZQ010000021.1 coordinate 563,490, forward strand.
CTTTACAGGTGTGACGTTACAGCTGAGTTACGAGTGGAGAGATGCAAGCTACCGAAGCCAAGGATTGGGCCGATCAGTTCGCATGACAAAGTTGATTTTGCGAGACATTTCGGCATCGTAAATGCGTTTACAACGCTCATACATTACACGACGTCGCATTCTGGTTGGCTTCTCGTAGTATTCCTGGGCCTTCACAGTGTTAATCACGCGGTCATTTCGAAGAATTCTGGATACACCAGGAAATAATATCAAGGATTTATCGAAATACTATAGTCAGAATATGTTTCAAGTATATAGATGTGTTTGCAATAAAACATACAGACCACAATAAAAAAACACTATTAGATCAATGCTGTAGGTGTTAAATAAAAACAAACATAAATTTCCTGGGTTAGTAAAAGAAACCGCTTTACTTAATACACATTACGAATACACTCTTTAAGAATCAACTAAAACTGACCTGTTTAGTGCACTGAATGCAGACGTGACGTCGTTATTATTCACGAGTACAGTTTTACGCAAAAACCTTATATTTTGAAAATACGTTTCCACAGCAGTTCTTGAGGCCATGATTTATTTTCTTTGGTAGAAATCACGGTGTATAACACAACCACTCAATGCTGAAAGCAGCACACGTATTTGAAGAGACGCAAGTCATGACAGCCAATAGCCTTGCAAATAGTAGGTGAGAACATTCTTATGATAATTTACGCCTACATAAAGCATACAAATTGATTGAACAATAAGTATTTAAAGCCTCATTTACCCTTATTCTTCTTACAAATTCTATAGGATATCAATAAATATTGCTAAGTGAAATTAACTTTGGCGTATTGATATCTTCAGCACCCTTGCTACATTTCACATTACTAGTTTGGATTAACTGCTTTAAATCTGTGAAAGAATGATAATATTAGGACGATTTTTTCACGGCATAGGTGAGTTCTGTATATGGCTTTACGAAATCTTGGTTCATAACAAATCTGGATAAGTAGGGAATTTCAAAAAGTGAATCCAAGACCCAAAAGGTGATATCGGTTTATCTACTTATTGTGAATGCTGAAAATATGTGGCCTTGATGTATTGCAAAATACTACCAAAATGGCTCAAGATCCCTTGTTACCGATCTGGCTGTAGCATAAATTGAAAATCCGGCAGCCCATAGCTGCGATTTTTCATTTTTAGTGTCTCTACTAATAATAGCTACTGTTAATATAATTTCAAAATGATTCGTACAAGATAATTCTATTTCATCATTGGAAACATGTACATCATGATTTCTAATGGAGTAATGATGAATTTTTTCAGCTGTCAATGATGTCAAATGATGAGAGTAAAATTCAGAGAGGAATTTCGGGAAGGTGTCACAAATTCATAAACCTGGTAGGATCCTTGATACTGGTTTACTTAAAGGCAATTTATAGGTCTATATTCAACCAAATGAAGTGTTGATTATAGGATCATTGAGCTATTGGATGCTCTTGAAGAGCTGTAAAATGAAGATGTTATTAGCTAAAATGTTCTTAGTAAAATAATTCCTTTATTGAAGGGAACCAAACGAGCAATATAATGCTTAATGGAAGCAAATGTTCGCCTGGATTAGCAATCCTAATCTAAGGAATGCTTATACATGCAAATAATGTTTAGTCAAAAATAAGTAATCTCTAGTATTGAAATGATTTCCCATATTCGGTAACAATCAACCTTTATTTGCAAAGTGTTTCTACCCCGTGAAAACGAGCTATATCCTATCGAAAAATATCATTAACGTCTTTTTTTGGTTTAGAGCTTCTCAGTTATTCTTTTAAGCTATTAACAGAGAGATATACATTTCAATCAATTAAGCTAAGCGTCAATCTTCTGATTACACCAACAAATGCATTCCATTTCCTATATTTATGATTTTTTGATAAGTGTTCGTGAAGATGTGCTCATTTTTTACTGCGAATCGCGAAGAAAGTGATTTCTAAGTGATTACCTTCACCTTCAGTTGGCTTGGATTACCTTTCCCACCCAATTCATAATTGAGTTGCAAGAAATTATAATTCATGGAATCGAAAGTGCATGGCTTTCGATATAATATAGGGATTAAATAGAAAAAGTGTTTACTCACGTTCTACTTACGTGCATGAGATTTAAGCATGAAACATATCTTACAAATATATTTCAAACGTTTGGAATTTGAAATATTACTCTTTTTCGCAATGTCGAGGAGGTTGTTAAGTCTTGAGGATACACCAAAATAGCTTGATTTTGATTGATTTTGAGGTTTAGCCTGGTTTAAAAAAGTGTAAGACTCTTAGAACTTGCCATTCCACGTGTAGAAGCTCCAAGTCTGATCCCTCTTAGTAATTAAGTGATGTTTTGAATTGAGTTTCGTTCATCGTGATCGGATTTTGCGAATTTGCCTTATCTTGGTTTTCGTTAGCCTAGTGACGAGGCAACTAATCATGGATATTTATACGATACTAAATTCATGATTTCTCATAAAACGAATCCACAGAAGCAACTTTTCCTTTGACCCGAGGAAGCGAAAATGTAATTCCCTGGCCAGATTTTAGTGCACGTAGACTGGTTGGGTTCAATCGAATTGAGTGTGACATGCTGACGAAGGGATAATTTGGATTTCTGAACATACGTTAACGCTTAAAATAATGGAATCCCCTTACAAGCATGGGTGAAATTATTCAATAAAAGTCCTTGTTAAATAGCGGTACACTCGGCTCCAATGACTGGAGACCTGGGTCCGATTCCCAGTGGTGTGTAAATCATCTGCCATGGAACACAAAATAGCGATAGTCTAGCATTCAACAACTATAAGGCGGACAGGAAACACCAACTCATTGGATTATACTTTGGATATTTCTTAGGTTCTTACACTCTTACGCCAAAACCAGCTCTTAAAGTGCCGTTGGCAAAAGTTGCTTTTGGTTAGACTAAAACGAAACCTTTTATAGAGTAATGAAAATCTACATTGTATGGTACCTCCCTCGGTAATCATGCCTTTGCAGTGTCCCTACGGTATCGTCTCATCGCTACCTAGTATCAGGTAACCTTCTGCGTTTACTCTTCCTGAATAGCACCAAGGGAAGAGTACACTAACTCCAACCTAGTTGGTTAGATTGTTAACTGATAAACCGGTCAACCAAATCGTAACACACCTATCCATCTAGGGTAATTGATCCATCTGTTAAAAGAATCTACTATTAGCTAGCCGCTACACCTTTATGAGTTGGAAGAAGGGGAACTTCGTGATAAAGTAGCAATTTTTGGTGATTGCGGTTTCAGTGATCGGGTCTTGCCTTTTTAAGCAGTCATTCAAATTAGTATCAACCAATGACTATCGAAACAAAGACTGTGCGGTGGTTTTGGTATTCTAGCCATCGCGTTCTGAAGTTTCTCGGTATTTGTGGTGGATATGCTCCATGGTAACTGCCATAATGCACCAGGAAGGCCTTTTAATGTGAGTAAGTAACGCCTGGTGTAGACAGTCGAACTGAGCTGCTTTAACTCTAGCCCTTGGTAGAGATACGCAGAACCCTTTGAGATCCCGAGGATTGAGCGTTGAGGTGACCCGAGATTGCGAGATTGCTTCTGAGGTTTTGTGAGACCAAAGAGCTTGGAAACAGCAAAGTAGTAGCTAATATATAATTCTTAAAGAGGGGTAATGTGGTAAAAAGACGGAATCCGACCCCAACATCCAAGCTCAAGCTAAGATGAGAATCTATTAAAAAGTTTTGACTGATACGAGAAAAGCTCTCTAGGGTTCTGACTAAATCGTGGTTAATTGTCTCGAGACCTTCCATTATATCTAGGAAGCGCGTAGGGATGGTATAACTTTCAAATCGGAATAAGACGAATTCAAAACATTTCAAGCTAACGGAAGAGGTGAACTCATAGGAGCGCCTTAATTGAGGACATTCCTGCTGCTACTTTGTCTCATTAATAGGCCTTTTTGGGCTCGCTTCTCGCAGGGATCACCCAACACCCGCTGCACTAATTTCTTCTATAGTAAATCACTTCGTGCAACTCTAACATACTCTCTACAAGTCCTTGCTTTTAATAAATCTTATCAGTTGATCGCGCTTCCCACAGTGACTGATAGAGAGACATGGCTCTACCTTTATTGATCGACCTGTCCAGTTCATGTTTTTTTACTGTTTTTCACTTTTAATTTTCTCACTTTCTCGGAACAAAAAATGATATCGTGCATCATGGTTAATGTGCATAGCGGAAGAACGAACCAATTAAAAGAGCATAATGAAGCAAATTCAGAAGTTTCTTCTGCGTAAGTTAAAGACATCGACCAAGGTTTACTCCAGCTTTGAATTGCTGGAGTACTGAAGACACTAGTATTCTTTCGCCATCTTAAAAACATTGTTTTAGCCTTGGTCACCATGTCTCACTCTAATTTTCACGAAGCCCATCTTGCGCATAAAAGGTAAACTTCAAATGAAAATTCACCGAATTAGTCATGTTTGTCCAACCCAGGGTTATTGAAAGAGGTTTTCAGAAAAAAAGGTTTGTCGGTCATATCAGGAAATTGGTCATGTGGTTGGCAAATCAAACTGAATAAAACTCAAAAGCATTCACTAACAAAGTATTTTTACCACTTTCCACGAGTTCGTTCGACATAGCCACGGTTAGAGTATATTCCATCCGGGAGTCGGCCGCAAAACGCGTTTGGCAAGCTGATTTAACACTACTTCTTAAAAAATGCCCCCAGGAGGAGTTCGGAGACTAATCATAGGAGAACGGGTGCAGTTGTGAAATTGTAGTCAAATTTTATGTGAGAAGTTGACTTCTGTGTCATTTTTATTAATTCTGGAGGAAGTCTTTATGGAATGTAAACTGTATGGAAGAAGCCAAAACGTTCGGATTCCCAAGGCCAGAGCTCTTCAACCTATTTTTCTTTTAAGATTGTGCTGCGAGCTCAGTAGGATTGACTGATGTTACTCAATGGCCGCTGTTGCCCCGTTGTTATAGTGTAGTTCACAGCATCATACCGGATTGTTTAAGTAGTTTTCCATAATGATTCAAGCTACTATTTTCTATGATAAACGGGTTGTTACCACGCATAGGTGACTGTACGTGAGCACTTTGAATATATCTGGAAAGACCCAATAAAACCGAACAATTAATTTGCACAAATTATCCTGAATACCATATTGCGGTCTTTACACTAGATTCGGTTTCAGATCATCTCTGAAGCACTTTCCTTTGCCAATCTTATGTGGAAAGTGCAGGACACGATGGAACCGTTTTATACTACTATGAATACTGGCGTAAAACGATTGATATGGAAATTATGTTGGGGGAAAGAGACATATAAGAAGAAAACCAGAAGATATACATAGACTACTCCCCTGAAAGCGCAAGCACTGAGAGCTTCAGAAATGAAGAAAAAAGTCGTCATTACTCATTCATCGAGTATATTCACTAAAGTTGGGCAATGGCAGTTAAGTGGCTAAAGATGGCCAGATACGAGGATCTTCGCTCAGATTATCGTATTTTATGATTTAATATGGTTTTTAATAGGCCTCATGAATTGTTCTTAATCCAAATCTATATGGGGTTCGAGCCGTTTTGGCAAATGACTACCTTTTTGCTCTTTTCCCTATCAACAAACTAGTGAATATAAATAGTTCTTTTGGGATGAAAGAATGTCTGAGAAATTAAGTATCTATTTCTATGCTATAATAGAGCAGTGAGTAAAGGAACTTACTTGATATTAATTAAGATATCGTGAAGTTAATAATATTACGCACTCTCGTAGAGCTTTCAACTCGTAACTGCAACCTTGTAGTGTAATTGTGCATTCAGGAGGTTACTAAAAATTCAATACTTCCTTTAGTAGTCTCACATTTTTAAATCACCAAGGTGGAAACATATATTCATATAAAAAGCACTATAACCTACACATCTATCATAAATTTATTTCAGTAATTACAATTACAGTAATTAGCAAAACGGAAAACTTTTTAAACGGTATTTCAATCATGAAATTTTGGACTTAGTATTTAATTTAATAAAGGAAGACATTGCACATCATTTTATCAAACACTGATGAACCCATTTTCGCAAAAATTACTGAGTTACTGAACCTAGATTGTTTTACAGGGGAAAGAGATTTTAAAGCCTGATAATTTTCACACTAGAGTTGGATAGTCGTAAAAGCTTAACCTTGTGTCATTTGCAGACAATCCTCGGTGATTGTAGATACCACTTTCTTGCCCGAGTGAGGAATGAATGAATGAAGACAACACGCGTTAATTGATCCATCTGTCTGGTTTGATTAACTTAGAGTTCCCACTTTACTTCATAAAATCACAAATAAGCTGCAACAAACAAAACTGTCTTCTCACTTCTCCACCTCTATTCCTCAAATGCCCCCGATTCACAAAAGTTACCATTAGATTATTACATTCGAAGAAAAATGAAGCTTCTGTCCTACTCCATTTTATGCCAAACACCGTAAAATCAAAGCTTCCCATTTCTCATGATATGCATTTCATAGACTGACCCTATCGATTACTCCATGGATCTGATAAAACCATACCACTAGCGTGACCGACAGTTAACTTTACTATTAATCCAGAATAGAGTGACCATTTTTTCATCACTAAACGTGATTTCTCCTTCCATGGGTTAGCATGGGTACATGGTTATCGTAATGTATCAAGTCATACCAAAATTTGCCTTATAAAATTTAAAGAGAAAATTTGGTTAGTTTATTGCATATAAACTAACCAAATTTTATTTCGAGAAACGTTTACTGCTTTATCAGATAAGGAATTCCCAATTTCGCTTAGTTAAAGTCATAGAAATATCTATCGCCATCTTCAGAACTTGGATAAATTACTCCATTTTCAAAATGGGTGCCTACCTATGAATGGGTATCTGAGAACAAATAACTCAAATCTTGAGTTGACGTCTGTTGCCTCCATTCTGGCCTACTTCTTCCACCCTTTTTAGTGGAGAGACTTGCGACTGGCTACGCAGATGGATCTTTTGTAGAAATTATAGGTGTTTTAGACAGAGACAGGATACTAAGGGTGATAAACCTCAGCCACTGCACCCGAGAAGGAAAAAAATGTTCTTCAGCCAATCTGCATGGATCGCGAAGGAATAGTCTACTCTGAATCATTATGTATGATTCAACAACAATTAATGCTTAAAACCACTACTAGCAGTCAGGGCGTTCGAACTAAGGTTTTGGGAAAAAGAAACGCTCCATTAAATCGAAAAGGGGTGCTGTTTAACTAGGCAATGCACTACTGCACAACATCACAAGAATCAAGTCGCAAAAGATCCATGAAGGACTTAGTAGGGAGAAAGTTAGGCATCAGCCACCTTAAAATCTCAACTGTTTAGTTCCTTCCTCAAACTACGCACTGATTAGTTGCTAACAAAATCATTAGGAAAAAAACAGCTTTTGTAAGGCCGCAGGAAGAGGTTAAAACTGACGCTTTTTATTTATCCAAACTTCAGGCAGAATTTATTGAAAGCCCTGATATTTTACAGATTTTTTCAAATATGTTTGTTGAGCTCAAGCATACAAAGCCTCCATTAATGTTTTAGCCGTTCCTAATTTATTAATGCAATGTCAGTAACGAATGACTGCAGTCCCAAGCCTAGTGAGTCCTGAAAGAGAATAACTGGTACCATAATGATTATTCCAGAAGGCCAGCAAATAAGTGCATTTTCGTAGCTGCTCAATGCTCAGCACATAAAACTAATGGAATCGATCCGGCAGCATGAGTTGGGGAATCCAAAGGAGACTTTGAGGGTTTTCGCAAAAAAGTTGGCTACGTAAATGAAGGGTCGATTGCTTTCGCAGGGCAAACTTCCTCAAAAATCCATTGAAAAGTTTCGGAGGAGCCTGGCTTCTAAATTCCGTCGTTTCCAACTGAAATGACTGTTTGACATTTGCTATAAAGCTTAATTTCAATAACGGCCTTCGCTACCACTCATGCAAGCGTTGCAGAAGTGAACTTCCTCGCCAAACCTTCGGGTAAAGTCAGGATGATCGTCTGCTTCTTTTAAGAACTCCATGGGTGATAAGGCCTGGTCTCAAAATTCTCCAGATCATTTTAGCCAGATAAACTATTATGCTTGGATGGACGGTGGGGTAGGGGTGTAGCGCTTATTCTATGTGCTCATATGCACAAGCTTTTCAAGGACAGGACGCTAACGACACGGACCAATCACAAATCGCCGAGTCATAATTTGTGTCCCGAACGCCAGAATAAGCGTACACCACACCGTAGTGCAGCGTGCAAGCAAAACCACATTCTCCAAGTGCCTATTATTTCTCCTAATACTTCCATGGGGAATTTATCTAAAAGTGCAATCAGAGGAAAACATGAATCTCCTTGCTACTAGTACAAGAAACAAATAACAAGGATTGATGCTTTAATAGACGCTTCTAGAAGTGTTTCCTTGTATTCGTTGATGCCATTATAATCTCCTTGCCTACACTCCTTTTACTTTGTTGAATGCCCAATTAATCAGACGTTTTCTTTTTTCCAAGGGACTTTCAAATTCAGCCAAATACCCTATACATTTATTAACCGCCAACATGAAAGTTAGGCTGAGGTGAAGTCCACAATTGAGCTTTATTATTTTTATCCATAAAGGTTATGAAACATGCCCTATGTAAGAAGCCAGGTATGTAGTTGCACCGTAGGTTTGCTATCACAAGAAATTTTAGGATATCGCACTCGCTAATTCATTGGTACGCAAGTTAATAAATAATACATCCCAAGAAGACGTAAAAAAGCGCCATTTCTCATGCGTAGCGATGTTTTACGACTCATGGGGAAACCAAACTCAACTTCACACGCAGCTAAATTTTAAAAAGATCTCGAAAGTGCCAAAACAGACGGAACTTTCATCAAGGAATCCGAATGTTTTCTATCACCAAAATAGCTGCAATTAAGGCCAAATTACGCCATATATTAATTCTCTTGAATTTCTTAAAGGAGTATTTTTTAGAAAAATGAAACGCTTCTTAGGAGAGCATATAAGAATCTTATGTTAAAAAGTCGCTTCGAAGACGTTTAGAAGTCGGGATCTTTGAGTCGTCAACATTTCAATATTCCCTCCTTGCCATTTTTTGCAAGAATAAGCAAACAATTTTTGCTTTTCTTAAAGTAAGTAAGAAAAAGTCTGAGATGTGATTAAAGAAACTCTGCAAGGGATTTTTAATTACTTTGATTTATACCAATCCTTTCATTTTCATGAAGAATTGGAGGTTTTGACCGTAAAAATGTTAGAAAAGTAGATAAATATAAAATCATAATTTAAGCCTAAATTCAAATATCTGTGTTGGGTAGTACAAATGCTGAAACTGCTTGGTAAACAGCAAAAATAACGCATTATTATTGGGGCATTATTATCAGGCCCTGTGATCAGGAGTGGCACAACCCATTTCCCGTTTTGTTAGAACCAAACAAATCCATCACTTAATCCCAAACTCTGAAGTAAGTGATATGCAGGCCTGAAGATGAGGCAGTAACGGTCGTTACTAGCACAAGAAGTGGGATTTATTAAAGAATGCATACCACCACATTAACATTGAAATTCTGGCTAACTAGCAGAATAACATTGATCTAAAACTTTATCCTGCTTATGAATTCTCCCAACCTCGATTAAATGTGGATACTAGTTCTTAAAACTTAAAATCCCTTTTAACTTTCAGTTTTCGAATGACTTTTAAGACTTAACGTGAAAATATAGCTGACCATGTTTTCTAAAATTGCATTAGAAATCTGAAGTGGCCCTCAAGCCAGTTGAAAAAAACCATATACAATCACTAGGAAGTGTATTATTTAAAAAAGTTAACGCAGCATATAATATTCATTTTAATTAAAGAAAATAACATTCTTAACTTTTTCATCTCTTTGAGATGTCGGAGTGCAGGGAAATCCTTAACGCAACCGCATTTACAAAAATTTAGCTGAAGGAGTTACAAGAATTTGACTGTCTCGAACTTATTAAGGTTATTTGCGACTCATATTAACATGACAAACATTAATTACATAGACGAGAATTCCGGACTTAACAGAAACCTACAATTAAGAGCAGGGGCATACTGAGTAGTAATTAAGGAAGCTGGGTTTCTTAAAATAATCAAAGAGTCTTAATACCCAGGCTTCCGAGTTACTAACGGATAGGACACTGTTTAAACTATCTGGGGGTGCTAGTTTCGACGAAAGAATTTGGCAATACAAAAATGAAAAATAAACTTTAAAAGTCATAACGTGATCATCGGGAGGCTCCTTTGGGTGAAGCAACATGATCACCAATTTAATCTAGAATAAAATCTGAATTTCGTAATCATGGATATTTAAATAATCAAACTGTAATATTACAGAATAAACCATATTCGCAAAATCGAATTTTAAATGAAACGTAAACCTTATCGCATTATGTAATCTGAGTTCCCATAGGAAATGGAAAAATACTTTCAAAAATCTAGAGGCGGATTAGAACCTTGAATTATAAATGCGTATTGTGAAAAGAATATTAAACCTTAACCATGATTCGATTCGGATTAACAACTCGCTACAGAGTCATTCACACATGTTGCTAAAACACTAATCTTTTTATCCTGGAACTTGTAACGTCTTTCGTTTCTCTATCCAGTAATATCCAAATTTTTTCACAGACCACAAAGTCTTACTCCATTTTCAGTCTTGTTTATCGATATAACTTTTTTAACATTTTTGACGTAGGAATCAACTGAACTATTATTAATAGCCTCGTTTGGTCGTAAATTCACTAATCTTGTTAGCTCTGTCCCACCAGACCAAAATGTAACTTCTACTAAATTCTTATAATTTGCAGAAAAAAGTTTAAGGAAACAAGCTAAAGGTCTTGAAAATTAACGTAACTTGTTAAATTGAATTACGGAGTAAATTCACGTCCTCTTAAAACTAATTTATTCTCTAATTTAAAAACTATACCGGAGATGTAAAATGTTGCTACCCAAAGTTAAATCACTACATTCCCCTCCCCAATCAATAATAAAGACAATGTCAACCAGTGTTAAAAAGCTTCGTTAGCTTCAAGTCTCGCTGATGTGTTCACCAGTACGAATATATTCCAGGATTCCGCAGTTCCAAAGCATAACGTTGTGAGCGTTGCCATAAAGATCTAGTGATTTCATGAACATTCATTTAAATAATGAATCACACCTTTTGAAAATCGCAAGCTCTCTATTCTTTCACATATTTTTAAGAAAATTCACAAGTCGTTTCAAGAAATAACTCTTTAACTTAATCTATTTCAAATGAGAATTTCCAACAATCGATAAATTCAACCTCCTTAGAGAGTGTATTGTAGGAAGAAGCAAATGAATGGGCTCATTTATGAAATTCAAAGTGTGTAATATCATTTGTGACTTTTCAGCACCCAATTTTCACTAAAAGGCCATTTTGCCTGGTATCAAGAAGCTGGGATATATTTTTCTCATCTTGCAAGCAAAGTATTCAAAAGTGGTGAGGATTCTGTACTCGCGTTTTCTAATTATTGTTTCTTGTCTCGCTAAAATTATCCCAATAAACCTGTAAGATTAAAACAAGCTGCTGGTGTGAATAAGAAAAGGCTCCAAGTCAACCGAATTCATTCAAACTCCAAAATTCGTCAAAATAATTTCAAATCCCAATGTATTATTTTATCGACGCCGAGCTCAAATTTTTACCTCTTTATTTGCAAGTTACAGTCGCTTGGCGTGGGATTAACTTTCAGTTAAGTTTCATTGGTTTTTGTACCAATTTTCATAGTGAAAATGCCCAATTCTTCTCTTTACACATATCCTAATGATGTTCACAGTTCATCTATATTGGTGATAATGGAAGATGGATGGATTTTGGAAACCTCCTACCGATTCATCCTGCGAAAGAGAACAACCTGTACCGTAATGAGGAAATGGAATGTGGCTGGTTAATAGTGCCCTAGACAATCGAAAAGACAATTCGGTAGCTATGAAGCAGAGCATCACAACCGAGACATCGCGGTGCGTATCAGTCAAAAGTCTGTAATTCGATTAACGTAAGCTGTAGTTTCCAAAATTTAAATTAGCTGAATTTGTTATCTCTATTTTGCCTCTTTGAGCATAATTTAAAACCCTAACAACCACGCGTTATCGATCAAGAATGTCCTTTTAGTAGCCATTGTTCTGTTGAAATTACTCATGTTTTAATTTCGGCTTTTGTAATACGCGATGAGGTGAGTTGAAGAGAAGAGCGCACTTGGTCATAAAAAATGGGTTTGCCCCAGCCCCCGTCCTCCCCACACACCAGGTGAATTTGGGCAAACTGCACTGCGCAGAAACAGGCTTTTGTCATCAGCATTCACTAGCGCATGTCTCTTGCAGCCCACATTATTGATGTGCGAATCTGGGGATTCTGAGTACCAGATGGTTGGCGATTTGAGGCTCTGAGAAGTAGTTAAGATAAAATCGGCGGTTCCTACATTACGATTTCTCTCATCAAATACTTGATTACACTTCACTTTCTCCTGAATAAGTGCAACAAGCATTCCACTGATAATTTTTTTTATTTTTAATTATCTTAATTAATCCAATTAGTCTACCAGAAAGATTTTTTACTAGATACATAGTCAAGCGATAGTTTTCACTCCATAGTAATATCCACCATATTTGTCAATAATAGAACGTTCCATGGATGCATACGCAAATACATCAGTTGTCAATCACATCATTATAGTAAAATTTACAAAAGGACATTTATTATTTATCAGAGTTTATGATTTATACTTCTCAAGGGTGGCTATTACTCTCTAAATAAATCATGCTTTCGAGTGCCATATTTGCATATTTTACACGAAAAAATTCTCATTGGTAATAAATATTTATTTTTTAGGTTTAAATTTACTGCTTTTGGCAGGCCAACCATCAATATAAGATTGGAGCTGGAGTTTTTACTTAACATATTATTTTTCGATAATTAAGCAGATCAAAAAGTCAAGTGTTTTCCATGAACTATCATTAAATTTTCTTTAGAGTATTTTATTTTGAGCATGAACCACACTGCAGAATATCGATAATTTAGAAGAGCAAATACCTCATTACTAATTTCTACGGTAAAAACTAACCGCTCAAAATTAGATACCAATGTAAGCTACCGAGAAATAAGATTATATTTGCCTTCATCTTTTACTAACGAATAGTGCTATTTAAATAATAAGTAAAATCTCTATTTAAACAGATCTGTGTTAGTTGTTTGAACAAATAAGGCTTATTTTTGTAACAAGTGCGATTGCAAGTGTTATAAGGATTGTCAATTTCGATTACCGAGAAAATAAAGACAAAGATCAATTAGGCAGAGCTAAACAAAGTGGCTGCTTTGACAGAGTCTAACTCCTACTTTAATGCATCTTAGCCACGGTCGCTAAAAGGATAGAGTGTTTTAAGGTAGAGCAGTTCGTATTGAAGCTTATATAAGCATTACTATCAGTGACCTTTAAACTAAGTAAAGACCCAGAAGACAAGTTTAACTCAATGCAAATTCGACGTTGCTTAACACAACTCTACCCGCTGGTTTCCGGAATGTCCTCTAACTATTAGCGTCTTGAGTTGAGTTATACTCAGCCGATATAACCCATGTGCTTGCTGGTTAGTAGACGCTCAGTAGAAGGCCACACCCTGCGTCCTGCACTGTTTCATCATCGCTAACTTGTAGATCACCAGTGAACCTACCAGATATACTGATCTGTCACAGGTTCAATGTCTTTAGCTCCTTCAATGACTGGATTCGTCTACTGCAACGATTTTAAAGAAACCCACATTGTAGTGCGTTTTATGGGCATGGCTATAGCATAGTTGTACACTACCAAATTCCTTTTACTTAATCAAGACAATTGGTTAAAATAATTTCTTGTATTTGCTAGAAAGCAGTAGCAAATAGGCTAGTAGTCCTACACTGAGATGACAACTCGTGAGACCGGATGAAAGTTATCTCCTCAGATTATGCTCAATACAATTTCTCCGCAGTCAAGGGAACTCCCCTTAACTATGCAAAAATTATTTCCCCTCAAATATTACTCAAAATGAATAATTAATTCTGAAACATTGCTCACGTCATCATTCAGCATTCTCCAGGAACTTATTGAGCATGTTTGATTTGCCAACTCTTTTATGCAGAGCAGATAAATTAAAATTCCCAAGATAGTAAACAAGATCATAAATCCTTAGGTTGCCTTTTAGCTCATTAATCCAGCGATTAGACGGCTACTCACTTCCCAGTAAGCATTATTAATTTGCACCAATTTTTAAAACCGTAAACCTCCTTGGATTTTTCCCTAGGCACAATTCCTTAAATCGCATACAACAACATGCAGAAAAAATGAGCGAATCAAGGTTAGATCCATGAGTTTGATAAGGAAAAAAATTAAAATAACTGAAAAAACACATCAACAGGTCTTTCCTGTGCTTTTAATTGACTGCAACCAGTTTCATGCAAGCTTCTGCGTTTTTCAGAACCTATAAGAGAGAAGCTACCTTTTTACCATGGAAACCAGGTATTTTGATATAATGCTGATTATCAAATTTTTGATGCTCTTTGAATGATAATTGAAGCAGAAGGATAACTGACTACAAGTGGTGAATGAGTTAGTTAAAGAGGGGACGATTTAGAAGGCGACCCTCTCTCTGGAAGGCTAGGAACTACATCATATTGGAAAGAAACAGGCTTGAACTTATATTCCAAAGAATAAATGTCAATCAGATTGCTGTGCCCCAGACAGTTCCTTCTGTGAGTTAGTAAATGCAATTCCTCATAATCATAATTTGCGACTAATCATGTACATTGACAACGATGGAATCCAGAAGCGCTTATGCTTGCTCAGCGTAAATTACTAGGACCCGGTGAAAGAGGTCTAAAATGATATTATAGGAATATCAAAGAATAGTAACAACTACACCATACTGATTTGGAAAAGGGCTCGGCTAAATGACGCCTAGATTACCAGGGGAAAGGGATTCAACTTAATGGTGGGACACTGTTCATCATCTTGGCAGTTCTTCGAAGACTGCACTAAATTTGCTTCGTGAATTAGAGTGGCATGTGCCTCCTCATCCATCATGAGAATAGAGTTCTGACTTAGCACCGGCAGACTCCTTCCTTTTCCCGATATTCCAAGAAATCCTCAGAGGAAGCCATTTGTGGATGACCTAGAGGAAGCAAAACACTGCGCCGCCACTTAGATTTAAAAATATCCTCAAGAATTTTTCATGTACGGTTTTTAAACTTGGGAAATTCAGCATTAATGGGCACTATTTTAAGAAAAATATTTATATATATTTATGTGCAAAACTAGTTTATTTGTCTTTAAATTCAGCGATATTTTGTATCAACCTCTTACATAACTTCCTTAATTAAGTCCTTTTATTAAGATAACTGAATTTTATTGATAAAATATAGAATTATCTACTTATATTCCTTGAAATATTGACCATTTGGTCTGTTTTTTTTTCAATTTATTACATAAATCTTATTAAATGTGGGCTCGATTTCAAATATGTATATTGCATATAAAAAAGTCTGTACACTTGAATAGAGCTAGATGCTTCCAAGAGCACATAAAGGGTTCATTGCATAAGATTGAGATCTGTTGTAGCCGAGTTAATCCTTCTGTTAACTTGTCGACTGTTGTCAGTCTTCTCATACCTCTCCAGCGTGCTCCACTTCCTTCCAGTGCCATTTTGAACCACGGGATTCGAGTGAACGGGACAAAAGTTGATCGCCTCTTTGGCAAGACTCCCATGAACCGGACAAGCCTCGTCCACCCCACCACTGTCAGAACTTTCATTCTCTGACTCCTCATCGTCATCATCATCATCATCATCCCCGTCTGGACAGTTGATAAAGGGGGCGAATGTCCGAACAATTGGTTTATTTATGTCTTCCAATCCTTTCTCCTGTTCCATCAGGACAGGCTTCTGAACCTCAGAGAAGCACTTGTATTTCGATCCCTGGGGACAAGGCTCCAATGGGAGTGGTTTCAAGTAGGGATTTTCTAGTACCGTCTCCACCTTCCTGTAGGCCAGCTGAGGCGATAGTTGTGGTCGTAGATCTGACTGGCAGTGATTTGGAGGCTTAAAACAGATCACTTTTTCAAAGGCTGGCTGCTCTGAAGGAGGAGGGGGAGGAGGAACCCCCTTCTGACGGTGATTGCAGGCCGTTCTGCTGCGCAGTTGGTAGATGAGAAGGAGTACCAAGAGACCCACTCCACCAATGACGCAGCAACAAATCACTATCAGTGAGGCGATAAGCGCCCGTGGACTTTCTTGAAAGGCAGCATCCACAGTCGAGCTTGAGAGACCCTTATCAGGGAGGTATTTTCCATTGGAAACTCGGAGATGGAACACACCTTTCGCGGATCCACGGTTATTTGTTGTCTTGCAGGTGTAGTTCCCATTATCGGTCACAGCTTGCAGCCCAGTGATGGAGAGAACGGTGGAGAATTTCGAACCCCTACTCACGGTCTGAGTAAAACGTTTGAGTTCTGGTCTAAGGAGGGCGCTGTTTCGGTACCACTGGACTAGCATTTTGGGCAAACTCACGAAAGTACATGTTAGAGTAATCGATTCCCCATCAGTAGGAGTGACATGCATGTGCGATCTTGAGACCCCATAGAAATGAGGAGCACTTGAGAACAGGCCCTGGAGCTTAGGGTGACACTGAAATTGTCCCAGTGGCAGATCGATTAGGGGGATCGATCGAAGCCCTCGGGGAGACGCACAGGGTCCAGTAATTCCTGCAGAAGGAATTGTAAGTTCACCCAACCATTGGCGTAACCAGAGGAGTGTACAGTCGCAATTCCACTCGATGTGACGCAGATCTAACCGTCGCAGTTTCTCCGGCCTAATTCCCACAAAAGCATTCTCCGGAAGGTGGAGAAAAGAGGAGTTGGAAACGTCTAGTTCTTCCAGACGACCCAGTCCGAAAAAGGCATTGGCTTGCACCTCCAAATGACCTAAAGAACTTGCTAACTGGAGGACTTTTAAGGTTCCTCCAAGTGGTTTAAATCCATCTGAAACCAGCAATCCCAGTGGATTTTCAGATAAATCGAGTATCCGGAGGTTTTGCAGATTTATCAAGGCACTCAGGGGGAAATTCATGGTCGATCTGAACGACAATCGGTTACCGCGTAGCGACAGTTTCATCAGTGTTACCGCAAGCACTCTCATCGTCTTCTCGGTGATTTTGAAGATTTCATTATAGTCGAGAATGAGCTGAGTAAGCCGTTGGCATACTGTGAAACTGTCTTCGTTTAGTACCTTCAAGTGGTTGTGCGAGAGATCCAGAGTTCGGGTTTCGGGATGGATTTGATAAGGGGTGTTGGAGAGTCCACCGCGTGAGCAATTGAAAAGGTAGATGTCCATTTGAGGAGGACAGTGTTCAGCGGTCATCATAGTTCCTATAATAAGTGGGAATAGCAGGAGAATTCGGGCATATTGAGACAGCATTGGGTGAACGGAGGGTCAGCATAGGTCCGGAGTGGCGCTACAGGTAACAAATCATTTATATCCTCGCACTTGACCGCGGGTTTGGACTGTGGACCTCACTGGAATAGGCGTTCGCTAATGCAGCTCACTGGCAGTGCGATGTTCTCTCGCTCGTCAATTCTCTAAGTGCGCGAGTGCCTGTCCGTTTCACTAAATTCTGAACTGACCAATGAAATGCGCCTCTCTGCACCACTGCAACCACGAAATCTTAGATCCGCCGAAAGCATTGATAATAACAAAGACAAGGGGCCATTGTCTGTCTGCTGGTTTCATTCTGACAAGCTATTTTATGAAGGACTGTTTCATATTGCGGATAGTGGGCTAATAACCACAATAGCTGTTAGTAGTGCTCTAATTTCAACAAGAATCACTAGAAATAATACATGCGAGCTTTGCGTTGCTCTTAGGAAAAAGAAGAGCTAGATGTCTTATTCTAAGGCAGATAATGAGGCTTTCCGAGTACAGAATTTGGGAGTTTGAAAAGAAATTTAATACACAACAAAACTATAAAAATGTCCTCAAGGAGTGATTCTTAAAATGTCCTCCCAAAAATCGGCTCCTTCAGAAAATACAGCAAGTTGAATATGCGCTTTCCCAGATGAAAGAGTCTCTTTAAAACCTGTTTTAACTCCTTCATCAATGAACTAGGCGGAGTTTATAGTGTTGGCATCACGGTGAATAGCATCTTCCTTTATGACCACGCCCAAGCAAGTATAGTAGTCCGTTGGACTAAGATCTACAGGGTTTGTAAGTTAAACGTAAGGGTATCTGCAAGGCTCATATGGGTAGAACCGAAAGTCTTCACTTAGAGCAAGAGGTTGAAAAAATCATAAGAAGCGACATGCGCACTAAATCCAATGGCACATTCATCGTGCGGCACTTTTTCGGAGGATCTTCAAGAAAATCTGCTACACTGTAAGGACAACCAGACCGTCAGTTGGGTTTATTACCTATTCGGGCCACCAAAGTGACATAATCTATGGTCAAAAGAAGGCAATTTTGCTGATAAGGGCTCTTATTCAAGTGTTATAGCAGCTCCGCTGGCACCGCGAGAGTGCTCAGCAAAACGAATTCACCGATGCATTCTTTGTAGTTTTCCACTTTTTGAGCTCATTAATAAATAGCGAAATGTGAACAGATAAAGCCTTCGAGAGCCATACAACTTTTCCCTCTACCGGTATGTAGCTCGCGTTTTTGCAGTATTTCAGACGATACACCATGACGGTCATAATAAAACTTCAGTCTGAAAATAGATAGGATTCTAGATGTGAGCTGTTAAGTTCCTGAGAAAATTTCCATGTCCATCAATCTCATGCCGAGCAAGTGTTTCATGCGTGTTCCAGATATGCGAATTTATAGGCTGTAGCGCATGGTAAAAAGCCGCCACTTTCGTGAATCGTAGTCATTTATCTCTCCGGAATTCGGGAATACAGCCTAAACTCTCAATGAGTTATCGAGCAAATTTTTATACAACATGCTATTCTGGCTGATTTCTCGTACTTTGCGAGGAAAGACTTCCACAATTGCAGTAGTTTGAGTGATAAATAGAGTTTAAATTCTGTGTAATTATCATTTCCCACATAAACATCCTTACCATCTAGATGTCGAACTTACGGTTTACTAAGGATCAAAATGGTAGTTGATTAATTGTTCTGGAGTACTACAGTCTTCGCCCTTTGCTGAAGAGATGTGAATATTTCCAGCATGGTTGAAGTAATGAAGCACCGATTGGTTCTCCACATTAGCCAATTAAAATGGGAAAAATCACAACTTGTGTGGTGTGTTTGTAATCTCCTTAATTGTTCATAAAATTCCTTTTCTGATTTTAGATCTGAAATACTAGGTGAGATTCAGATAAATTAAATGCTATTTTAACAACCCTTTCGTCGTGTTTGTTTCAATTAAAAAATCCCTAGGTAGGTCCTGGAATTTACGCTGCTTCGTTTTAACAAAACATGAAAACCGATCTAGAAAGAATGCTTTATTCTAGCACTGATTTAAATTTTAAGTAAAAATAAGGTCTGCCTCAGCAAGAGCTTTTTTTCTTTTTCGCTAGATGAGTTTCAGACTAGCCAGCGCATTAAAAATTTTGGCACTAAATTTTTCGAAAATTCATTGGTTTACTGCTGGGTAATTTTGATTCAGAATTCGTTTTAGATGCCATTATTATGCATCATTCTGATGTAACTTTGATTAAAAATTGCAAGCAATATCATTTAATCGATAAAATTTAAAAAAGAGTAAGAGGACATAGTTGGTCTTTAATCATTCGATTCAATTTTTTGGTAGAGACCGTTCCTGAATACTGCTCCAAGACGGGCTTAGAACCCTTGCAACTGACCTTATAAGGACATGCTTTTAGGAGCAAAAAAGTAGATTATTTTCCTAACTCAGTAGTGGATAATAATGATCTTGGCAGGTGGCCCACCTACATCGAATGATGAGCGCCTTAGTGATATGAAAGTCCTTTAATTTGGCACTTATTGAAATGAATTTCTGTCGGTTCAAATAGGCCGCTTGAGATGGAGATTTTTTATAAACCAATAAAGTAGGATTAACTAAAAGGCATTTGTTGGATCTTGGAAAAAGACCAAAGCCAATGCTTGAAGATTTCATCCCGCTATCCCGCAGCTCTACAGTGCTAGTTTTACATGAAAAATTAAGAAAGCTGTCACTAGTCACTAGAGCTAATCGAAAAGACCGGCCCCACATTTAGGATGTTGTGAGGGACACACATTGATGCATACCGTGATGGACCCCAACACAATCCAGCCCTCTCCGAATCGGTTCGCTTTGGTTATGGAGGAGACTGACTTAAATAAGAGAAGATTGACAACCGCTGGGGTTTTCACTGCAGGCCGGACATTATGCTGAACGTCCAATGAGGCGTTTGTTGATGTACTTTGGTAGAATGGCTAAGCTATTTTTCCGCTAACGAGAGAACCATTATGGTTCTATTAATTAATAATCAGGAAATGACAAAGCACCAATTACTTGTAACCGACTTCTTGAAACCATTACCGGCCCTGACTCCAGATTGAAGAGGGGTGCTTCTGTCACCAATTTGGGCGCACAGCACCATTTATGCAGTAGCTATCGAATGCAATGTTTGATCTACCTAGTCGTCAACTAAGGTCTGTCCAAATTTCGCCTTTTAACGCTGAACAATTTTAAAGGGAATTTTACAATGTCTAATAGGGTTGGCTGTCAGGGATATTTTTAGTTGTATTAAAACTTACCGAAAATTAAAATCAAAATTCATCATAAACGAAGATGAAAATCGAATCGGCTGCTTCCTGAAACAGCAGCCCTTGAAGAAGCTTATCCTGCCTTATCAGTTGAGCTGGAAGTGGCAGTTATGCTTAGTTCAAACCGTACAACTGTTCATAGTCACTTTAAAATGTTGAAAAAGTCCCAAATTCTTAAAATGAGTCCTAATCAGTGGACTTACCGAAAACTGTTAACTTAAGTTTCGAGCCGATATCGGCTCTCCTCTCTATTACCACTTTTTTCTTAAATTTTGTGGTAACTGGTGATAAATGGATCTGTTATCGTAACTTTAAGCGTCCTTGTGGGCAAAGGTGCCAACCACGAAGCGAACTTCATTGGGAAAAAATGTTCTCCTTCTGTCAATTTTGTGGAACCGCCAAGGAAGATAGACTTCAAGTTGTTACTACCTTATGCATCAACAACTAATGCTCAAGTCTACTGCCAGCAGTTTATACACGGGAACCAAGCGTTGAGGTAAAAAAGACTGCCAACTCAATTGAAACGATTCCCCCAAACAGCAAAAATCGGAAAACTTTGGTGTGAGAAAATCCCTCACCCACCTTAATCTCCCGACTTTCTCCTCTCTCGGACTACCATTTGTTTCGAAGGTTACAAAATCGTCTGGAAGAACCAGCTTGTAAAAACTGGAAATTTATATATTTATATGCAACATTTGAAGCCCTCATGACTGAATGAATGCAGGTTGAGTGTTAGTTAGAACGACAGAATTGATGTCATCCAGATTATAGGTGTAGCATTTAGGTAACCTTAAATGTTAATAAAAGAGCTATAAATGACGTGATGGGATGACCTAACTACGTAAGCATTTTGGAAGTACTGAGTGCCTTTTACTGGCAATGACTAGGTTCGATGCGCCTGCAGTAAGGAGTGAAACTTTGACTTGATTAGTGTATTTTCTTATTATATAGAGAATCTCCACACTTCCATCGGAATCATATTTAAGTGAAAATAAAACTGGTCAGGAATAAATTCTTGCAAATTTAAACTAAACCGAATTGCAGTGGTACCTAGTATAGAATCAGCAACGCAAGTTACTGACTGTACTAGGCAAGATCTTTTCATTATAAAATAAAGTTAAAGTGCTCCTTTTAATGCATCTTGCATTTTCTGTGACTAATATCCAACGAAGTGATTGAACTTCCCTTGCAAGTTTTCATGACATCTAGTCAATTTCCTAATTTTTGCCTTTATTCCAGATATTAGTAACAATTTATAGAAACGCGGAAGGAGCCAACTTCCTTTCGTGGTTGTCGTTTCCTTTTCGCTTCTTTATACCACTGGTTGTTGCAACAGCTAGCGTTGTGAAATTCGGATCTTTTACCTGCACAAAGTCACTATTGTTTCACCTTCTTCCGGAATCTCCTTTGTATATATAGAAAGGCCAAATTTGTTTCACATTTTAAAAAGTAATCAAGGAAGTAGATGTCAAAGTTCTGGAGAACCCATGTTAGATTCTAAATAATCAGAAAGTTGTTTGTTTGTGTTATGAAATTTAGGGAAATTGTATGTTGGCTTTCAGTCGTTTACGAAAAAGTGGCAGCATTAAACTACTCAACAGACGTGCATTAGTTTCAGTGGCCACCAGGGAAATAAGCTTTTCGTTAATATCGCCTTTTCTGTCTCAGGGTGTTTGATTACTAATAGAACTGCCCACAGCGCTGTCTGATTAATAATTTATGCTTCGCCATCTAGGAAGGGCAATAGTGGATATACGTACCACTTCTAAAAGCACCACTAGCCCAAAAGTTTTATTTTGCATATATGTTTGGAGGATACTGGAGGCAGAGAAGTATATATTAAGCTAAATTGGTGTAAAACACGAATATTTGTCTTATTATATCAGTAATAGTATTCATCAGTCCCTTGACTGATTTAAAATTATTGATCAGACAAAATCCCTATTTGTGAGGTATGGAAACTGTTCAATCTCCAGAAAATTATATTTATAATTTTCCGATTATCTTGAACTATAATTTTTTATCTTTGGACATTATTTATATGATATGTACAGTTGTTTAAGTCGTTACTATGACGCCTTGCACTTTGTTGAATAAACTTTGGAGTTACGACGCGTCCCGTCTCTTGTGGCCGTTTTCGAACGTAACGCATACTAATCAAACTATTTTAGGTAGCATAGCACCTCGGTACCTTACATTAGAAACCAACCACTGTCATCCTCAAATTTGCTATAAAATATTTATTTGATGTTTTTTCCAATAATAAATCCGCTAAATAAATTATTCCTTTTTTAGTTTGCGCATGCAAGGGGTAATTAAATTAATCGGAAAAACACGCTCAATCGCCACCGCAAATGATCAAATTACGATCGGCCTAATTTCCGTGATCATGTTTTCGTGGTTGTTAAAATTAAACGACCAAAGTCAACCAAGCCTGAGTTAATAAAATTTTAGTTGAAAAAACAGAAATTTTAAGTCGAAACTAGCCTTTTCCCCTGCAATAAACAGTCCCTTAAGTGGGTTAAAATGGGAAATTTAAATAGAGACTAATTAAATTGATGCAATCAAATGATCGGATGCAAAAAGAAATATAATTTTATGCTTTACATCCCTAATGGCATAATTTCCGTTTTGCTTTAACGTATACCGCATTGGAAATTGCAAATTCGGCAAACTTTAAGTCGAAAAGGAATAGTTATAAAGGTGTGCTATTCACGCATATGATGAATCAAATTTCAAAGCTTTTATTCACCTTATTAAATACTATTTACTTAATATTATATATCATAATTTTCTGATTATAGTGGGGCATGAGATTTTGATTTTTTCTGTAGCTTTTTCCCACAATGCTTAATTCGAATCCAAATTACCTATACTATTTTAGAACTTAAACTATATGAAGCCGCTGTAACCAAGATTGCACCTGTCCAGATGATGAACCGTTACTGTCAATCAACTTGTGTTCACTCGTGTTCGATTATAGGTCAAGACTCAATAAATCAGATAGTAAAGTTGATTTGAATGTCTCTGATAGGTGACCACAGTTCCCATAAATTTTATGATGTCATATCGTCTGAAGTATTAGTTTTCTATTGTCTGAAAAAAGTTTTACATTAAATATATCCAAGAAATACATTTTGCTTGATGTCAACTTGTCTGCGTTTTTTAAAATGTCTTAGATGTGCTCGCGCTCATTAGGGCACCTCTGTAGCGGTAAGCTATTCTTAGATTCTCTTCCTCGATATGTCAGTTACTCGAAGTAAGATGATGAGCTCCCAAAGCCCGAGAGAGTAGAAAAGACGTCCATTCCAGAGTGTTCATTAGAGAGGTGTGTCTGAATAAGTAAAGGCAAGTGTGTTAAGATGTGGATGACCTGCTTAATCGGCTTTCACTTAAAAGGGGAATTCACATTTGCATGGGTAGTAGCGCGTAGGATCACTAAAATACTCCCCACCAAGACTGAAGGCGTCTGAAAGACGCTTAAGGCCCTTGTAGTGTCTACAATTGCAGGTGTAGATGAACCCGATTTAGCGTGGCCAAAATAAATGTAGTTTCTTGATACGACTTCTTTAAGGTCTTTAGAGTTGGTGCAGGATGTTGTAGGCAAAGGGGAACCTGAAATGGATGATATACATGGTGATGTGAAAGAGCCTCTGCCATGAAGAGGCAAGGAGACGGCAAAAATGCCGACCAGTAGCAATTTTTGGTCTCCGAACTCCCTAAGTCCCAACTAACCGACGGACTGATATATATGAGCCACTCTTACGAAAGACACTTAAATATGCCTCGACGAACACTTCAGTCCGAGATGCTTTAGCTGTAAGATCAAGTAATTTCTACTAATTTCCTTAAAATTTCATTTTTGTGTAGGCTGCAATCGCTTAAAAAAATAGTATTCTCTCTCTTCCTTCCTGACATCCTGTTACTCAAATGAACTCAATCCACCTACCGACGTCTTCTGATGATAGCATTTTCAACGCTGCCACGCATACAGAAGTGCATCAGACTTCAGTTCTAAAACCCATTCCATAAACAGAGAAAAACTGGCGCTTCCGATGCCTAGGGTCTCATAAAACTTAAACATAATCAGCACGCTCAAAACAGCCTCGAGAGTGGCTTTTTAAGTGCTTGAACGCTGTGTACAACCGTCTTTGCTCATCCTCTAATTAACTTCCTCGATAAACACACCGTCTTTTTACTGACTAAAAGCACCCATTAAAAAGGCAGTCATCAATTTAAATAACCGTACGACGTTATTTGAATTCAAATTTCGTCAATCAGGTGACAAAAATGCTGCAGGAGATCTTATTGTTTGGAGTAAATTTCAAATTGATTTATGCTAATGGAGGAATTTACTGGGAATATCTAAGCTAAATAATGATATCTTCACTTGTGATAGCAAATAAATTTTCTTTGCCTCATTATTAAACATATCAAGTCATCCCAAAGGTTCTATCAGAGTTTAAGTGAAAAACAAGCTACCAAATGCTGCATTTAATTAGACTTTAAGTCACCAGAATAACATGTCTGATTAAAAATGACATTTCATTACTAACGAGCTCATTAATACCGAATTCCCATTATTCTGATTCAATGAACTTACAATCGCCAGTGTCAACCATTTCCTGCATTGCTAAAGTTGTTTCTTTAAAATGATTTGGTAGGCTAAGAAAAAAATTGTGGTTTGAGGAAGAACCAAAGTCTAGAGAATAAGGTGGGTGAGGAATTTTCGCCTTCCGTGATGTAAGAGTGATAGTGTACTGTCCTGATAAAACACCACCCCTTTCGATTCACTGGGGCAGGTCCTTTTTCCTTTTTTAAGCTTCGTTCAAAAGCTCGAAGTAGATACGAGCATTCACTGTTGCTGCATTTGATGGTATCAATTCAAAGTGGAATACTGAAGTAATGCGATGCTTTTTCTCGTGAATTTCCTATCATTTCAGCTGAGACTGTTGTCTACGACGTACTACATTTCGATTAAAGATCCATTTTTCGCAAGTTACCAATCACATGGCATATCCGCTAAAAGATGTGAAACAATTTTCCGAGAATAAAGAGAAGAACAGATTCCAGCTAGATATTTGAGACTGTTTTCCGACAATTCAAGGGTATGACCCAATATTCAAATTTAGGAGCTTTTAAAAATTTTTGAAGAGGATGATAAACTATTGTATCTATTAAACTAAGCTTAACTACCAATTCCAAATCAACTGGTAAATCGGGATAAGCTTTTTCAAGGGCTGTCTCTTCAAGAAGCAGCTTATAATCAAACTCAGCTGGACGTACGGTTCGTTTTTCATCTTTGTGGAGGGTAAAGTCACAACTTCTGAGTTTTGCAAACCATCTTCTGCAAGTTCTCTCACTCGCGCATTCGTCTTCATGAACTGAGTGCCTGTTTCAAGTCTTTCCGTAGGCTGCTAAGTTTCCTTTCTTGGACTCATAAAACATTTCTCGTCTCAAAAAATTTTTGGGTACTTACACGTCAGCAACGATTCAATCAAGAAAATACCAATTTTATTGTTTTAATCGACTGCATGTTAACGGTGAAATGGTGATGAACAAAATAGTGAAAACACTTAATATTTTGCATAATAATCTTTGTACATGATATAAACAAGCAAAATTTGATGAATTTTGATATTTTTGATTATTATACTTTTATTTAAAGTAGCTTTAAAAATTGTTTTGTGGTCGTATAGCAGGCGCTAGTGTAACAAAAATGTCCATCAAACTCTAAGCATTTCAACAGGTGCTGTCTCAGGAGTAAAAAATGTCCTTGAAACGGAAGGAAAACGTCCTAAGCTAAGAATATGTCTGGCCAGAAGTCGGAGTTGTCATCCGAGGCCGTCGGACTCTAAATCGAATTGTTAGAGAAGATCGCAAGCGCTTAGAGTGGTGTAGAAACCTCCAGCAAAATTGTTCCCTTCAGTAGTGGACAAATGTGGTTTGCTCTAACGAATCACTGTTTACCACCTTATTGAATTCACAATTTTAGCTTCTCTCAATCGAAAACACGGGGGTAAGGGTTCTGTGATGATCTGGTTCTGGTGTCGTTTCTTTGAGATCCTCAGCAGAGCCGATGATCCCCCTTCATGTAAGAAGAATTAACATCCGAGACCAATTAGGAATTTTGGGTCACCAAATTCTTCCTATGGCTGTTCTAGAACTGTTTCCGGAGGCGATCGCTATCTTTCGCGATGACGCTAATGAACCAATCAAAACAGTTAGAATTGCTAAAGGACATGATAAACATCCTAATGAAGTTGAGCATCTCATCTCAACACCACAAGCCCCAGACCTCATAATTATTGGGCATTTATGGTAAATCATAGAGATTTGAGTAAAAAGCCGGTTTCTGCCATTGTCTCCAAAAGAACTGGGGGGATGTTCCAACTTCCAAGGGATGGGTCGCGAAAAGTTCCCTTGGAAACCATTCACAATTTGTATGAATCAATAACCCGGAGAATTGAGATTGTAATTGTCGCCGAAGGTGCTCCCACTACTTTGTCCAACCTTGTTTATCGAGGTCAATGCACTCCGTCCAAGGAGGGTTCACATGCCCCTGCGTAGCGCAGCGAAAATGCTACCGGGTCACCGTAGAGCCAATGCACTCATGTGTCACAGAGAGAAAAAGGCCGCAACAGTGGGAAAAGTTCCAAATGAGCTATCTTATTTGGTTAGGTGGCTTCAATTTCAAGTAAAAAATGAGGGGTTCGTGTAGGCTGTGCTTTCAACAAGACTCTTGTCTAAGTGTTTCACCAAATCATTGGTCATTTTTTGCGATTATCGACTGTTAGAACATTGGGCGTGAGTTACGTACTACAGCGTTAGCAAAGTCGTCCAAATCAGTCTTTCCAACCTTCTAGAATGGCTTTTTCGAATGTCGGCTAGCTTTTCACTGCAGACGATATTCTAGGGATTTGAAAAATGGATACTTGTTTAATACCTGAGAATTCAATAATTAAATGAAATTAAATGTTAAATTAAATGTAAAGAAAATTAAATGTTAAAGAAAAGAAATTAAATATTAATGTTAATTAGTTTAGGACCGTTTTTGAGGAATCAGTCACTGAAAGTCTATCGAAAGAACTAATGATTATTTATATAGCATAAATTGGCACTTTATGCTATTATTACAAGCACTTTTGCATATAGGATACGTTAAAGCTACCATATTTTCAACGCATTAGTTGATAACATTCAGAATTTCCAAATGGCGCAACTTTAATCCAGCTTTTTCACTTATCGAGACGAAAACCGGAAATAGCTCAGGCCAGTGTACAATGCCACGCCACACACCCAAACCCGACTTTCCTATCTGATGTAAATAATCCCGTTGTTTGAACTTGTGAATTAGAAATAGCACTTCAAAATACCAAAACAAAATTATTAGGAATTTAAATTAATTTATTTCCAATGTGCGCCAGTACAGGCCCATTTGTTCAGTTAAACTGAACTTAACTAGTCATACCTTTTGGTCAGTACCTGCGTCCCCAAATCAAATGCACATACTTCCATAGTTCTTCAAATTGAGCTGAGCATTAACGTCCATAGTGTTCGAGTTTTTCTTCAGACTTACACTCACTCTAGTCTTTTTTTGAGAAACCCCATATCAGGTGCGATTATCATTCTCTGGAGTGAAGTCACTACGTCAGTGACTTGTTTGGTCTGAGCAATAACGAGGAAATGGCCTAAACTTGTTTTAAAGCAACGCTTTTAGGCCTTTTACTGACTCTCTTCGCTCTCAATTTGAGTAAACAGTACTAACGTACGATTAAGGGTGTGGCATCTGTATCGTTGTCGACGTTACTAGGCGTTGCTTCGCAATTGCAATCATTTGTTTAGTTTCGCCTCACTGTCAAATTTCATCCCACTCAAGAGGAGAAGAATGAAAATGACTGGCCATATTCAAGCCCAAAAGTTATCCAACTTATTTAAAAAAGATTTAATCTCCCACACCACTAACGGTCACTATTTGCCTGCATAAAATCCATTACCCTTCCTCACTGATAAAAATCAACTTTTGCGATTCATCTCATCCTCCTCCAAGCGAGGATTTCTCTTCGACCACCGTCCTCGTTCTCCAACTTCACCTTTTTAATCGATTCAGTTTCGCACACCTTTAGAGCATCACCAAACTCTTCTCCTAAATTTTTAGTTTTTTGCCTAAAGTAGGCTTTCGCGCTTTATATCAGTGTGTTTTGTTAAATTTTCACCATTTTACCACGTAGATAAATTTGAATAAATATCCCTTAATTTGTGGTTAGAATTAAGTTGTAATTTGTATCTATTTATACTAAGGAAAATAATATTTTAGCTGTTTTGTTTATTTCAAAATTTTTTAAGAAGATTGCAAGTGATTTCGTGAAATATTCAAGTGAAAATCTTACGTAGATTCATAACTTTTTCAATAAAATTCACGGCAGTTTGTAGGTAGAGAAAAATTATTTATTTAAATAAATCTTTCTTTTAGTTCACTCGCTCTGTCTGAATTTAACATAGAAGCGCAACACTTACCGACTCGGTTCATTTATGCAGAGTGCTTTAAGCCAAGGGCATTCGCACAACATCACCCTCGTGATATGTACGTAAAAATATGCAGCTGCAAAATCAATGCACTGGAGGCATAGCATGGGCAAAAGGTGGTCAAAATTGCCTTAATGAGAGGAGGGTTTTGGTCATCTTGGGAATTTAAGCAAGCAAAGCCTAAAAGCTAATCCTAAACCATTTAAGCCGAGTTTCTCGCCTTACTCACGAGCTCGTTGACACGGCAGGAACGACAGGGCAATCGGAATGTCGATCTACCAACAGGAAAACCCTCCTCGAAGTAACTGATCCACAGTTTGGAACGGGCGAACTTCCATTCTGTGGCTTCTTGCACCTACAATCGATACAATGAACAGGTAACGGTGTGATAACTATTAAGTCTTTAATATGTATGCATATAAATGGTAGTCAGGATTGCTTAGTATGAACTTCCATTCCGTGTCTACCAGATCTTGCAATCGACAGAGCAGGCAGGGAGTAGAAGTGGTATTATCGCCTCAAGGTAAAATACGGGAACCTATATTCGCATCAAAAACCTTGTTTCTACTTGAGTTGGGCTAATTAAACGAATGATTCCCGTGTATTCACTCTATGAGAAAATAAATGCTTTGCGAATGAAATAAAAGGGATATTGTAGGATAGGGCTTAATGTTATCGCAAATTATCTCCAAAATTTTTCCCTCCCTACCGTAGTCTCTTCTTCATTCAGTCGTAATAACTCAAATGAATGTATTGCTTATCCTCAGAACCACCTATAGGCTAATAACATAAGATCTATTCAAGTGAAACTTTTACTACCAATTGTGAACTATTGATACATTATTATGGCTCAGGCGATTCCGAATATTTGAGATTTGGTTACTATGGAAGTAGCTCTTGCTGCGATTTCTTTTCGGCAGAACATTTAGTTGAATTTATCTTTCTCCTTTTGATATTCCTGCTCACAAACACTAAAGAGCTCTTTCGTCGTAAGCGTGCTTAGCTCTTCATGGTTGAGCACTTTTGAGTTCCGGGGCGTTAAAGATTTCTACAAAGTAAAAATCTTCCTCAACTCGATCGGGTTCATCTTTTCGAATCAGTCATTAAGTCGATGAATTTCGAATTCCCATTAATACTACTGATAACTCGATACTGCTTGCTCAACCAAATTCTTCAGTAGAGACGGTGTTTGAGGTCAGACTAATGCTTTTAGTCTAGAGTTATCTCCCCAGGGAACGTTTTTTCACGTCGCAAGACCTTTTCAATGAAAAGAAAGTAATTTAGCTGAATTTTTATCCGTCAATCTTGAATGTAATTCGACTTATCTGTCAGTTTAATTCAGAATTTTATACTGCCACAATAAATGAGTGAGGTTAGTTTCAAAAGCTGTTGAAAATCGAGCTAAGGGTGCGAACTAAGGGTTCGGAGGGATTGAAGGGAATACTAATCACATTAGCCGCGGTCGTCGGAAAATAAATGCTTGCCATCACGCTCTTACATGCCTCTCTCAAATTCACTTCTGAGACAAACCGGTAGAGGCTTTTGCAATATTCAAGTTGGTTGTAGTAATTCTACTCCATCAAGGAATACAAATCCGAAATTAATATACTTATGTCTTAATCCCGTTTCCCTGTAGAGTACATAACCTTAGCAGTAACCTTCATAACATGGCTATATTAGGTGTCACCCAAAATAATGCAGAATAGGCAACAATACTGATTTCCCTATTTTAATTAGAGCAGCAGTGTATCAGAGACTCACTTGAAATTAAGAGCAGCAAGAAGTCAGCGATACTGCCCTACGCTGCCAGAGGACTTCAAAGCACAAATAACTGTCCATAAGTTCTGTCTGAATCAACAGTGTACTTAATGCAAAAAGCTTTTGGTTTTGATTCTGAGAACTCACAAATGTCAGTTTCAGCTTATTCCTTCGGGTGTTCAAAAGCGCTTTCTTTCAAGTGTTTCTAACAAACTACGACACAGAAGGTGGTCTGAAGGAGCAAGATCAGGAAAATAAGGTGCAACCAACCTAGTTCGTCTTCGCCCTTTTGCTGTGTTGAGTGATGCTGGATTCTACTGATGAAACGTCACTACTTTTCGATTTTATAGTACAACAGAGAATCGACTGAAGCTGGATAGGGTGGATACTATTCAAAGTGGATAATTCCGTGGTAATCCTAGCAGACTGGTTGAAGATGAACCGTTTTCCATGAACTTCTTTTCTTGTCGGCTTTTACTACCCTTCCACTGCTATGACTCATAACACTTCTATTAAAGAGCCGTTTTTCGCCAGCCGCCGGTTAGAAGACTATCCGCCAAAACGGGTGAAACAGGATGGTAAGAATGGAATAGAGAAGAGCAGATGTCAACCCGAGAATGGAGATTTCAGTTTAAGGCTCCCAGGTTCTTCAAGATACCAGTAAATGTTAACCCAAGCCCAACTGCCAATTCCAGCTCGACTGATTAAGTAGGATAAACTCATTCATTTGCTGCCTCTTTAAGAAACAACTTGTCATCCAACTCAACTCGTCCGTTTCGGTCTTCTATTTCGCTGAGATTGAAACCTTCACTTCTGAAGAACCTCACATAACATCTTCTACAACCATTTTTCATTCATACTAGAAATTCTTTAATTTTTTTCTCTTTTAAAAATGTTACATTTTAAACGGAACTTATGGTATTACCTGGTACGTTCTGCTTCAACTGTATCCACCACGGAATTGTTTCTCATAGGCTTTACACGCAAGCATATTACATAGGTAGTGTAGGTGTGCTCCTCTTATGGCAATGAGCAATTTATCATAAATAGAAGAATATCGAAACCTTCAGCTATTCCTATTTCTCCTTCACGTCCTCGCCTTGACATCTTTCTCTTGATTTTCCAAAAATTTAGCCTTTCTCTGCATCCACCCATTTGTTTTCGCACACACACTCCTGTCACTTTAGCCTGTTCATTCGCCATTCTCACTGGTGTATTTTCCTCATCTTCTGTCTCCCAGTGCATCACGAACTCCACCTAGAATCCAAGACAAAGCTTCCCTCTACACCAATTTCATTCATTTTCTCTTCCTCATCATCGTCATCAAAGATTCCTCGAATAAATGAATGCTTTTGGGCCAAACTTTTTACCCGAGCGAAAGCAAAGACCATCAGAATGCATTAGGCTGAAGAGGAGACAATAGCTTTCAGAGACACTCGCGATGAAACGCGATAGCTTTAGATTTTCGATAACGAATAACTATTTATTTGATTGAGAGAAATTGTGGAAACAAATGCGATGATGAATTTGGGAAGCAATTAGAATATGATTTCATTTATTTTTAATTGAATATCCACTTTAATCGTCTATTTCCTGACAGGCTTATTGGACAAAGTAACCTCAATGATTACTTTTTAATTAATTTTGTAACATTGAGATAACCATACGCAGGCTTTGTTGCCTCGAATGATGAGAATGTTGATCACCGAGTAGTTGTTCCGATGAGTGGCGAGATTTAACGGAGGGATGTCTAGAGTGAAGATAGAGGACTAGACGTGATCCATGAGTTCCTTTCTGTAAAATACACGGCCACTTCTTTTCTGCTAATGGCGCTAATTGGCGGCGACTTCGTGATCATCGGAAGTAGAAACCACGTCGGTTCCTCTAAGAAGGCCTATGGTCTCGATAGGAACAATTTTATTGCCAGCTCTTTAAGAATTCTGCTGGAATCTCGATCACTCGAATCATAGTGCAGTTATCAACTGGACTTCATCACTTCATCAGTAAGTTAGAGCATAGCATAGCCTGTTGTTAATGCCTTCAGACACTTTTCACTATACGACTTGAGACAATTTTCTATTTTTTCGTTCGTGATTTTCTTTAAATGAATCATTTCCCTCAACTGTTTATTTGTATCAGCCAGAAATTTGTTGAGTCCAAAACCTCTTTTTCTACATTTGCTGAAATCATAAATAAACCAAATCACTTCATGAAGTTGCACTTTATTAATAGTTCGCGTTTCTGGTTTTTTCTCGATGTAAATAGTTTCTGAAAACGGTCTAAAAAATTCTTAAAATATTTACTTTCTCGAAGTCAGTTGAGGTCTTCATTTGTATAAAATATTTGAAAAAAGTATGTGGAGAGCCGACCTAACCCCAAGTGTCATGGCCCTCTCATTGTAAGGTCAGCCATCCAGAGGCGACCAAACAGGTGTGGACAGCTTCCCAGACACACAGATCGGTCTACGAAGTAGCAAGTGCAAGTGCACGCTTATAATAGATACTCTCGTCGGGTATCCTTCTCTTCCATCACGCTTGGGACGGTAAATCTTATCCTATCGGAAATAGACGACATATCTCAGAGATAATCTTAGTGTGATTCGTCTAGTCACAGAAAATCGAAATATCTAAATTCGAAAAATTTTATTTCGCGAATTAATTTGTTAAACATAAAAAGAACATTTTTGTGGTTCACTATAAGCATTTTTGCATCTAGAAATGTAAATATCAATTTGCAGACAAATCAAAGAGAACGCACTTTAACGAGCTATTTTTTATTCTGAACAAATTAAAAGGAGGAATAGAAATTTCGTGATGCGTGTAAGCTGTAACTAAAGACCTTAACATAGCTAACACTTGAAAATGCAGTTATGTAAATTTCTGGTTCTTTCGATGTTTCCTCTCATTTTGCACCATTCTCCAAGAAATGGAAGGAAGAACACCGATTCAGTTCAGTCGCATCGTATCGCCATCTTCAAGTGCTATTATTTTAAAACCATTTGCAATATTAATATGCCCTCCTATCCTTCCTAGCCTTTGCTTGGTGCTTCACTTCACCAGCGGAAACTATCTCCCAATAACAAAGATTGGACTTGTTGGTTGCGTTTTAAACTTTAGGTGAAGGTAAATTGCTGAAATAATTGATTCACAGAGCAATTAGACAAATAGAAATATTTGGAATTTTTACATAATTAATGACTGCAATTTAATAAATGGACTCTGATTTTGGTTTTAAGACAATATAAGATTCTAATAATTATAATACTTTAGATATTCACACAGTGTTTTACATTATTTCCGTCAGTGAAATAGGTTTTATTATCATGGTGTTATTCTTGAATAAAATAAAATTAGGCAAGGCATTCAAATGTAATTAACTAGTTTATTTAATGTGAGACACCTAAGATTCTTCTAAATATTATCGCACACACATGATTTGATCTTCAATTTTTTAATATTATTATAGCTTACCCTGAGGTAAAAATAGAGTTTAGTAAGTTGGTAGCTTTGGGCGAATTGACTTATCTACCCCCTAGTTAGCTATGCTCTTTTATTCGGAGATGGAAAATAAAGTCGATTGGGGGCAGGACATAGTTTATTGGCTAGGGCAAACCACAAAGAGATTTTAAAAAGGTTTTCACTGTAGAGCGTTGACTAGTGTTCCAGGACCGTATCCACCTCCATATCCAATGTCCAACTGAACAATAGGCAAAACCTAGATTTAACTGCTCTGATGAGTTAAGCCTTCGGCCACACCTCACTCACTGATAGACAGCGATATCTAAATCTATTTTATGAGAGGTGGTTAATAAGTTCTCTCAAAATTTTACCTTCTTATACCCAACGAAGGTTAAGGTACTGCATAATATCTGACGGAGCTGGACATGATTTGTGTTAAAAGACATTTCAACTGATCACATTTTATTTAAAAGAACAAAAACATAATTTGTTTGAGTAAAACCATGCTAACGTGGAAGTCCACAAAAACCATTTGAGTCACATATTTTTTATCAGTTCAAGTAAGAAAGGCAACGAACCGACCAGAAACATTCACCAAGGATTTGGTGATAGGACCGGACGTCAATTTAAGTTCGGTGATAAGCTTGGAGAAGCTTACCTATCGTTACCAGTAATTGAATATGCACGTAAGCTACGTTCAAACCATGCAACACATCAGCGTTGTAATATTCATAAACTTAAAAAGTTCTTACGCTCTGAAAATGAGTACCTCGCATGCTCGTCTGAAAACAAACAGCCAAAATTCCGAGTTGACGTTTGCTCTCTCTTTGCTGTAATTTAGCCAACTTATTTCACCTTTCTGGTGAGTAGAACTGTGATTGGCGACTGTCGAAAAATGTGCCTTTTATAGAAATGGTAAGCTTCATTGACAGTGGCAGGGCCGTAAGCGGGAAAGACACTAACAACGAACGGCTGAGAAGGAAACTTCACGGGAACAGCTTACTCTTCATCCATTCCGGTGGGGTCGCCAAGAAATGATCCATTTTTAATCGTCCCCATCTAATTTAACAACAATTAATGCTCATATCTTTTGTCAGTCATCGGGACGCTTAACCCAAGGCAAAAAGACCCGCTCTGGTGTATCGAAAAGGGGTCACGTTTCATCATGAGCCCAAGAATAAAGACCCCAGAGAAGATAAAAGAACCTTATTCTCCCAAGCTTCCCCGTTAAGATTTCCACTTTTTTCGAATAAGCAGCTTTTGAAACGCCGAGAGCTTGAAAGTGGCATTTGTGAGTTGTTCGATTAAGTGAGACCAACCTACTAAAGGTATTAATAAACCTGCTAATAGATTAAAGGAAGTCATTGATATTCAGGGAAAGTGCAATGACGATTGAATCAGTGACGAAGTGTAATATTCGATCAATATTTTTATTTATTCCAAAATCAGACAAGACTTACGGGATGATCTAGCATTCACTGGTCCTGCAAAGCCGCCTGTTTAACTTTTGTCTTTAATATGAGTCAAAAGATTGAAACTAGAGCCAATTGGGGTGAGAAAAAGTTTTATTGGTTCTAACAAATTACAAGGTGATTATAAAGGGTTGTCATTGCTGCAATTTTGGTTGTATCCCAACATCGGTTCCTTGAGTATCCACCGTGCTTAGCCACGGTGCCCACCACAATTTTCTTACAGAGTTCTTAATGCTTAACTAAAATCCAAATCTTGCGATTTTAATTTAACTCCAGCCACATCTGATTCAGTGACAGATAGCGAGAAATAGCTATATCTGTACTGAGAATTGGGTAAAAATTGACAACCTGTCTCACATAAATCGACGAGTTAAATCTCTGGTGATTCCTTAATTTACATTCGTTTATCTACAATGCAAAAGCTACCACCACTGCCCTAAAATTTTCTCCCCCTTAGCTTTCGTAAAAGAGAAATGTAATAGAAGATTTACTAAGCGGTAAATGATGAAAAAT